>OX638306.1:23979511-25179511 GCA_951812265.1 Taphrorychus bicolor
TGGGTGAGAGATTGAATGTCAACTGTCAAAACTGTCCAACGAGTCGCCCCGTCTACACCACCAGTAGAACTAGAACTCTGTCTCCGTCTGTTTAAAAGCGACACTGGAGGAAGTGGGCCCTTCACCACAATAATCCGAAGGGTGGCGCATGACTTAGTCGAGAAAGATCACCGACGCAGCACGTGAGCAGACGATCTCATCGACACCAGCTTAAAAACATCAAATTATTGAACCAACGGAACGGCGCTACAATGTTGGCAAAGAACTGTTTCTGATGCATAGAAGTCCTACTAGATGATTCCAAGACCCACCAGACCCACCCTTAGGCATCACGTACTTGGAATAAGAGGAAAGGATTGTTTGTAATTGGAAAATTAGTGGCAGGAAAAATTACTTATCCCAAGACGCAGAAGAAACGTAGTCAAATCAATAACACTGTACAAAAATTGACTTATGGAGTATCCAAGGAGGAAGTACTAATTGAAGTTTAAATGACCAAGAATAAATTTTTTTAAATTCGACCAGGCAGAAATTGGTCTCGTCTAGTCGACTGGTTTTCGAACTTTTCTAAACGAAGAAATTTTGAATTAAGAAAAAAACAAGTGCTGATACAGCTAGGAAAAACAATGAAATCAATCGACTACAGATATGGAAAAGGCGACTGAACGAAAATCATGTCGCCGAGAAACTTGATTTGCCAGCTTAAAACGATGTGCCACTTGGCCTCTCTACCTCAAAAAGCTAGAGAGTATTTATTTTATCACATATTACTGTGCCTTCCAACCCATTGTACACACAAACTCCAACGCTTTTATAGCATCCTCGAGAAGCTAGTTGGAAGGGTTGTAACATAATACCAACACGGATCATTGCTCGGCCTGGGGTACACAGAGCAGACACAACTCAAAATGCTGGATTATGTTTTAGAAAAACGGGAATATATCCCGTCAACAGGATCGTTTTTGATGATGTAAGTGGCGCCATCTGACGACGGCGGGTGCTTCCACTAGGGCATGCGAGATGATTTTGAAGCGATCCAAAAACCAGTTTTCTGCAATATTGTCACTTCCCACAGACAAATGGCCAAGATTTCGTACCTATATTGTCTGGGGGCGACGTTTAGCAGAGTATCAGACTCATTTCTCTATCAGGCAGAGGAACCATAGACCGGTTTCGCTCTTATTAGAGCTCATCAGTATGGTATACCTCGAACCTGATAGAAAAATAAGTCTGAACGGCAATTGGATCTAAATATTGCTTAAACGCCGGTATGTGTATGTAAGTGGCGCCATCTGACGACGGCGGGATTTAGATCCAATTGCCGTTCAGACTTATTTTTCTATCAGGTTTGAGGTTTACCATACTGATGAGCTCTAATAAGAGCGAAACCGGTCTATGGTTCCTCTGCCTGATAGAGAAACGAGTCTGATACTCTGCTAAACGTCGCCCCCAGACAATATAGGTACGAAATCTCGGCCATTTGTCTGTGGGAAGTGACAATGTTTTTGATGATGTTGATTTCGTTCCATCTGAAACCACTGAACGTGAAGAGCGCAAGAAGCAAACAACGACATTCCCGAGGACGTTCCACCTTTACCACTACCACTAATGCATGCTTTAAGAGCTCCTTTTCCTACAGTTTAACCACCTGAAGTACATGTCGAGCAATTAATTGAAATCACGGCATTTGAAGGACAAACAGACGATTTTCAATTCTTTCCAGTTAAATTGACCACTTCTAGCAATCTATTTCCTGTAGAAGGGCGATATGGAATAAATTTGAGTTTTTCCATTCATAATTAGGGCAAACTCAGGCCAAAATCTAACCATCAGAGCGCTCACACCAGAGATATATCCAACAATTAAATCTTCCAGCTTTTACAGATAAGTCTGGGCCGTTTTTGTCTCTCCAAAAGATATATTTCCTCTTCCACATGCTCTTCGCAAAGTTGTTTGTTAATGTATTCATGGCCTTGGTAAGTTTATTTAAACTGTCCTCTAGTTCTTCTGCGTCCATGTATTGTTCGTCGGTTCGATGTGTGGTTTTTTCCTGTTTGGTGGTTTCTTCTCTTTTCCTTTTTTTTTATTTGTTCTTCAGGTGAAGAATTAGTTATGGCTACCGTTACATCATTCAACACGACCCAGATAGAGTCCTTCTCAAGCTAGGCCTTCTTGTGAATAGAATGTCTTTAGACAAAGTTTCAAATTGAAGTCACTGAGCTCCTTCTTCCTATCGTACCGTGCTTGGCCTCCACCCAGAATCCAAGGGACCGGCAAAGGCCACCGGGGCTTCCAATCGGTCGGAATCGGTGGTGGGATTTTTACCCACCTGGGGTACAAAGTTATCTGCATCACCCATACCATAGTGTGCAGATATTATCGCTTTCTGCTAGGCTTTTGGTGTGTCTCTCTTAGCCACTCTTTTCCCCCTCGACCCATCCGGCTTGCTTGGACACCCCGGAGCGCAAGAGGAAAGACAGCAATATTGACGAAGTCGTCTTATAAACATGAACTTGGACAAAATGTTGCCGCCAAAACCAACCCGGTGGGAATTAAATGGCTGAAAATATAGAGAGTGCCAGCGAAAGTAAGAAATCTGTCAAACCTACAGGGCCTAATGTTGTGGAACAAACTCATTAAAAAATTCAGACGAAGAGTCTGAAAATTCTCAAAACTGCATCTGTATTTATTGCAAAGATACATACTTAAAAGCCAACATGCTTATGATGATGGCTGGATGATTTGTACCAAAAATTGCAATAATTGAACACATGAAGGGTGCACAGGGTGGCCAGACTAAGACTTGGACGACCTAATATGCCAGGATTTCCAATTGAATAAAGGAAGTGACATGAAATACCAGATCTTGCCCCTTTCGCTGCATAACAATATTAAATAGCCAGAGATGACACATGATACCCAGACGTCATAGTTAAAGACCTATTGACATCCAAAGGGGTGGATTACTCCCACGTGGTAGACATGTTGTCCATACTCAATATTTGCCTGGCTCAAGATTTTTTCCAGTTCAACGGGACATTTTTGAAGCAGAGGGATGGCCTGACAATGGGGAGCTGCTTATCACCCATTCTTGCAAAAGTATTCATGGACTTTATTGAAAACAATTTAATACTCACCAACAAGAATACAGAAATTATCTAGGGGTTCAAGTTAGTGACTGTTTTTGCATCCTTTACACGAGCCCTGAAGAGGCTGGTTTCTTGTTGGAGAAACTCAATCACATCCATCATAGAATTAAATTTACATTAAAGCTTGAACGCGAAAACTCTCTAAACTTCCTGGACTTAACCATCACGAAGGCAGACGCTGGGCTTCGGTTATCCATTTATCGGAAGCCCACCCAGAGAGACCACCCCATTCCACCTGCATCTAAGACAACACAAAATAGAAGCTTTCCGCTGCCATGTCCACAGACTTTTTAATATCCAATCTCGAAATCCTTTCCCAATAATTGACATGACCACAACATGGCGGATAGTCCCATTTCTAAATGCAGGCCGAAAGATCTCTCATCGAGGTTACGCTGGCATACCACAGGACGCTGATCGAGGGGGCTTTATTGTGATTCCCTTCATTTCCGACAAACTGATGCGAGACATTTATAGAATATTCCAACATTGCCTGCCCAATTTGAGAATCTCCCATTAAACAAAGAAGTCCCTAAATATCCACATTGAAAACTCTAACGGTAAACTCACACGTTTGTCCTAGAGTGACATCTATAAACTCAATTGTCATGACTGTCTGGCATCATTCGTGGCCCGCACATTCCGCTCACATCACAGAGCACATAAGCAAAACCACGTCTTGTTTTGGGAACCACTTAAGGGAGCATAATCACACGTTTGATCCCCAAATAGGTTCTAGAATTCTTCAACACATCCCTTAAAAAATATTAATAGACTGGATTTCACGGAGGATTGGGAGATCGACCGGGAATTGAGGGCTAATTCCGAATGGCTTAACATGCAGGTGAGCCTCAACAGGTCTTATGTACCCCTGCATAAGAGACTTTTGAATTAAATAAATAACAACCAAAACCCTTTCTCGAGAACAACAATAAAGGAATGGTGTGGTTGGTTGACGGTCTGGGTATGTTTGTCGAGAGGGTCGGGATATCTATGACTATGCATCTGAACTTCCAACTGGATCCATTCTCGTACTACGAACAGTAATTTAACAGGTTTAAATTGTCGTGCCTGTAATTATTATGTATTACATATTCTTTTATTAGCATCACTTGTAAATTGACTGCCTGTTGCTGGCTGCTCACTGGCACCTTTCACTTCCCCCCTTTTCACGAGTAAGTTTTAATTTATCTTTTTGTACATAACCTTTGTTAATAACTAACAACATAGCCACAACTTTACTCGTCAATAGATTTTTGGGCGCTGATGATCGCTTTTGTGTCGAAACCAGTTCTAAGTTCTATACTGATGGAGGGGCAATGCAATTGTTGGTATGTTTATGTTTTGTGATATTTAACCAATTCGAACTCGGTTAATTTAGATTTGATGCATCAATGTTGTTATTACTATAGTTTGGTAACATTAAAGAAAAGTGTTTTACTGATAATTTTTCTTAACTGCCCCCTTTTTCTCACTAAAAAAAAATATTTAACTGTGAAGAACGTTTGCATTCTGATCTAGTTAAAGTGGAATTAAGCTCGCGACAACGCAAATATTCAGGATAAGCAGTTGCAGATCGAGTTATCTAGGCCGAGAGAATTGGATTAACTAATAAATAATTCTGTTTGCATGATGTGGAAGTCGTTAAACATACAACATAACAATAATTAGCTATCCACTGAAGCAAGGTTTTAACGCTAATTCTAAAAAGATTCGTGGAAATTGAAATTGTACCCAGGGTAATTATTTATATAGCAATAAAAACAAACCTAATTAAATTCAATTTACGTATAAAAAGTGCTACTTCCGACTTGCCTGACGACCTGGTTGGCGCCACGAAGAACGAATTATTCCCGATGATTCACAAACACAGTTTTTGGTTCAATTTGTTCAAGTACTAACAAAAAAATATCGGTACCCGTTACTACCTCTTGAAGAATTCCATTGAAAAGCCTACCTCACCCAGGAAGAAAACCTGATACACTCTCATGCAGGTGATTGACAAGGTCTACTTAAGGTGTCACACAAATCCGACTGAATAGTATTATGTAAATAATACTATTGTTAAACTTGAACTCCGGTGACGTCAGCGGCCCTTCTTATTAGCTGCATTCCTTCTGCCTGCCAGCGACGTTTGAAGAACGTCTCAGGAAAATTACAGGAAGTCGGGCCAATCTCGGGGATTATGGGTTATTACTGTGGAGTTATTTATTCCTCGTGCAGTTGGCATAACAAACTCATGTACGCACACAATGGAGAGTCCCCAGACTTGGAGGCACTCGACAATAGGACCATTAATAATAACCGCTTTTACCAAGATCAATGGGGAATTTAAGACAAAAACGATATTTACATTAATTAACCAAATTGCTTTCATTGTTGAACGATAATAGGGACTAATTAATCTTTTTCTCATCTTAAATGAAGAATTAGGCAACACGCGCCTTTCTTCTTCTTCTCCTTCTTCTGCTTCTTCACTGGAGAGCACTTTCGTTTGGAACGTGTCTTTTGTTTCACCCAATGAATTGAATGAGATATTTAATTAGATTTTTAAATTTGTTGCAGGTAATTAGTTTTTAAGAGAGTATTGATGAGTTGGTTAAATCACGCACATATCATCTGCAAAGGGAGATACATTGGTTTCTTCGCCACTAACGAAATTGCATATTATAGGAGACTATGAGATGATCTGCATCTGAGTTCACCCCAACGTTGGAAGGAATGTCATCAAGTTAGTGAGTGAAAGGAAAGCTAAAGGAGGTATCTGCATGTTATCTCTCTACATTTTCTCTAACCAACTTGATGATTTTTATTATTTAACACCTATCATAATGTATTAACTTACCTAATAACACTATCCAAAATTAAAGTACATAATCCATGGGATTTTTCGCAGTTCTACCACCATCAAAATCAACACTATCAAAGTTCTGAAGTTCTAAAGTATACGCACTGTGACTCGACGGAAAAAATAACTCAAGAGTTGGTATCGCGGGTCTGCAGGTACCACGCTGAAGAGTAGAACCCGGTGAAAACGAGCGACTGACGTTGTGGTGCCGGTATCTGCACCAGAGGACCACCTGTTCGGGGGCCCCTTCTCGGATCGCTGGTGATCACAGGTGGAAGTCGAACCTGCTATGGCGGGGTACAGGCCGGAATGTTCGATCGACGTTAATGAAGCGTCGTTTTGTCGGTTATCGATTTGGTTGATTTATTATTAAGGACCTGTGACACAATCTACGTGGAAAAAAATTGAAGGTTAAGGTCAGCCTAGATAACTGTGTTTTGTGGCATTTAGTATTTATAAAGGGCAAGAAGTTGTGTTTTTGTCAAGGTGACTAGGTTTAGTAATAAGAATTGGATCACTCCTACATACGAATGGAAAAGTTATAAATGCCATGTAGTTTTCAAAAAACCTTTAGGTTTCTAAGTTTGTTTTTAATTTCCGACGTTTCGCATTACTTATGGATATTCATAAAAACTTGTTATGTCTTATATTTTTTCAAATTAAAATATGGCGTGACGGGCCATAGATGGGAAATGTATTCCCAGAAAAGATTTTTGTTATTCAAGGAAACACCACTGAGACCATCTGAGACCGTTGTAGCGTACATATGTGGTGTTGGCGTTTCGTCCCGGGGTCTACCTTGGATCCGTCAGTAAGGCGTGGTAGACCCCTGCCTTATACGCCGGGGTGAGAGTTCATAGTTTGAACTTGTATTTAAAAGCAAAATCGGCGAATGAACGGCGGTGTGATATTATGAAGGATTTCGACTAATGCTGCCACCACCTGTGAGTTGGTGAGTGAAGTTTCAACGCTGCCACCTGCGAGTTGGTGGATAAAGTCCCACCACAATACTCCCCTCCCAGTGGCAACGAGAATGGAGGTTGTATGATGGAGAGAAGCAAGGCTGATTTTGCGAACTGAGGAGTGCGGGAACGAAGTTGTGTTGCTGTTGCTTGAGCGAGGTTAGTGACGGAGGACGTGCCAGTATTGTCAAGAGTGGTACCAGGGAGTGATGTGTGTAAGATAATTCCGCGGTGTAGTGAGTGAAGAGAGAGTTTTGCTGGATGCTGCCTGCGGTGGGTGTGAGAGAAGTGCTGCTCTGATAGTCTCGTGGCATTAAAACGATCCTTGTTGCGGCCTTGTAGTCGGAAGATTGCGTGTTGCTTTTGTTGAGGGTCACCAATTATGGGTTGTAAATGATGAGCCATGGATGGGAAATGTATTCTCAGAAAAGATTTTTGTTTTTCTCAGGGAAACCTTACTGGGACGATCTGAGACCATTGTAGCCTATGTATGTGATGAGGGAAGTCGTTATTACTCATTTGTTTCGAAAAGTTTCTTTAGGAATCAATAGAATGTAACAAATAGAAAATTATAGGTGGTGGAAAAACTTAAAAATATTTATAATAATAACAATTTTTAGAATAAATATAATAATAAATTTCGCGTACCTGATACAAATTATACAATGGAATTTGACTTGACTAACGTAATATGAGGTTATGTTAAAACACTGTCCTGGGGATATAACTTGAAACGACATTTATCACAAATGGCAACAAATGACGTTTTTGAGAAACTCTGGTTAACCTTGTAAATTATGTAGATTATCTTGAAAAATATGGTAAAACGCACTACTTTAGAGTTTAGTCGCTTCTAATCCTAACTAACCTAACCAAAAGATCCCTATTAGAAAACAAAACGGACCTGATGGGCCGCTTTGTTTTTAAGTGACCTAATCATTGGAAAAACATAACTAAACTAACCTAACCAAAACAAAAATTAACTGTACTAACCTGAATAAAAAAATAATAAATGAAAAAAATAATAAATAAAAAAATAATAAAATGAACTGAAAACTAACCTAACCAAAAGATCCCTTATAAATAAACGAAGCGGCCCTAACGGGCCGCTTTGTCTTTAACTAACCTTATCGAAGGAAAAACATAAGTGAACTAAATTAACCAAAAGAAAACCAGAACTGAACTCTCCTGAAGTAATTTGAACCAACCTGATCTAACCTAAACTAAACTAACCAAAAGAAAAGTAGAACTACACTCACCTAAACTAACCTAACCAAAAAAATTCTCATAGAAAAACAAAGCGACCCTAGGGGGCCGCTTGGCCCCTTATAGCAACGGAAACCTGTAAGACCAAAGCGCCCTTAACGGGCCGCTTTGTTCCTAACTAATCTAACCAAAGGAAAAACGTAACTAAAGTAAAGTAATCTGAACTAACCTAATCAAAAAGTAAAATTATAATATAATTAACCTGAACTAACGTAACCAATAGAGAACTATAACTAACCCTGAACTAACTTAACCAAATCGGAAACCTCTCATATTATATTATATAGCTACACCCTTAAAGATTAAATTTGTTAATTATCACCAGGTACCCTGCAACCAAGGAGGAGTGTATAGAGTTGAAAGAGCACTCAGAGTAAATTCACTGAAGAGCTCGGTACAAAAGCCCGCGCAAATTTTAAGCTACAAAAAACAAAAAAATTGGAAAAAACAATTAAATCAAACAAATCAACAATCAACCATATTTTCCTTTCAAAAATTTATTCCAATTCTATTTAATTTTACAATCTACTTATTTTACAATCACTCCTTTCTTTATTTATTTTATTTATTTTCTTTTACAACAGTAAAAACCAGTCTTTTTAATGTAACAAATCGCAAATATCAAAAATGGAAATTGAAACAGTGTTTGAGTTAAAAAACATCATTGCATATTCTGATGAAGAACTTTACAATTATTTAAAAGAAAAACTCCTTATTCGAGAAAGGTGGGGATGTACTACTTAAACCAACCAAAACAGAAAATGGTGTAATGTAAAAAAAAAATGCAGATCCCCTGGGAAAAGCTTTTAGCTGTGCAAAATGCAAAAAAACAATATTCTATAACATCTGGATCATTCTTCTTTAAATCAAAATTACCCTTAAGAAATCAGTTATTCTTAATGTGGTGCTGGTCTTGCAAGTTAAGATCTGGAGCAGCATCTTCTTTAACTGGAATTAGCAAACAGAACGTAATTCAAGAATACCGATTTCTACGAGACATATGTTCTTGGTTTTTATTAAGACGGAATGACGCATTCAGATTGGTAAGTAATAATTTTTAAGCATCACTAAGAACTTTTGATGTAAACATAACTTTGTCAAAAGAAAGTCTCATGGAAAAAGCACTACTAAAAGTAAAAGTTATTCGCAAATTTTGTACCTTGGGCAGCGGATGTGTGTTTTGTCGAGCCTAGGATGAGGTAGGACAAGTAAACAGCGGGGATAGAACACAAACACTTTATTGAAACAGAGAAAAAAGTTCACAATTACTTATTCCTAAAAGTATCATATCCTATATGTATCATTGCCTATTCCATCATATTTATATATAAAACAACCCATGCCTAACACTATATGTTTATATGCAACCTATGATTGTCCTAGACTCAACGGTGCGCCTACTCGATGGCCACGTCGTCAATTACGATCTCCGCGTAGAGGTCGAACATTTTCAACATGTGCCCATCCACCTTACCCTCGCTTCTGAGCCGTACCCGTTCCCAATTCCCCACATTTACCCCAAATTGTTCCCTTGCCCTTTCCCTGTTTGGCAGTGTGCATCTCTCCCTTATATGCTCAACTGTTTCGATCTCGTCTCCGCACCCGCAAATCCCCCCCCCCCCCCGTTCCCAGCTTCCCCTCCTGAACCTTACCAAGTACGCCGCCAGGTTCCCGTGACCAGCCACCAGCTGTGTGGCCTTGAAACACAGATCGATCCTATCTAACCCTACCTCCCCACATACCGCGTACAGTTCCCTCCCTTTCGTTCCCACTTTTCCTGCCATTTTGTCCTTAACCTTTCTATTCCAAGCTGTCTAATACGTTTCTTGTTCCATAATTCCCGTCCCTCCGTTATGCTCTCCCCGGGTTCAACTTGCTTTACCCTCTCGTGTGCCATCCTCATTCCTTCCATGTCCCTGTTTTCCCACCGGATTTCTATACAGATACCCTTTGTCTTGCACAATTCTGATATTTTCAATCTTATGTCGCATATCTGTAGGTTCCCTGATTTCCTGTGAACAAACTGACACTGGCAGCGTTGTCATTGACTACTATATACTTACCCTGTACTCCCCTGTCAATCATTACGTTAATTACTTCTCTGATCCCCGTTATTTCCCTCTCTGTTGTGTCCGTGTCGTCATTTGTGTTCCCGCCCCCTTCAATTAGCCGTCTCCTCATAGGCACCCTACTAACCCACCCGTAAGTTGTCCCTCCCCTTACTATATTCCCCGCATTTACCCATATTGTATCGTCACATTCGCTATCATTCGTACAGAAACGCTCATGCAGCCACGCCGGATACACTCTCTCGCTCTCTTTCACTCTACATTAATTCTTCCAGCTCAAGCATTTCAGAGAACCCTCATTCATGCCCATCGCAATAATGTGCAGCAGCGCAACACCGCACATCACTCCCAGACTCCCCGTAGCCACCGTTTTATATGCCCTACTAATGTTCAATTCTATCAATAATCAATTATCTCTGCACCCTGATGTCTCGCGCCCTGCATCCCCAGATTTCTCCCGCGTAGAGCAGTGCCGGTTGCACCACCGAGTTGTATAGACTTTTTGCTAGATTTTTATCGATGTATCGGCTTTTGGTGCAGAATCCAATTACCTTGCCAATCAGTTTTTTTGCCTTGCTCCTCAGATATTTCGCATTCTCTATGTAGTTTAATTTTTTTCATCCACAATAACTCATAATCATACTGTAGGCCACCGTGACTCTGTCGCCCACTATCTTCACTAGTGGTGGCCTAGTCTTACCCCCTCGTTTCACAAACATGCACTCAGTTTTATTCAGATTGTAAACCATGCCCGCTCCTTTCTCCCATCTGACGCATTCGTTCCACGCTCTCTCCCATTTTCTCTTGCCGATTTGCCAACCACCAGTATTATTTGGTCATCTGCAAACGTCTGCGCAATCATACCTTCCTCCTCTTCCAGTTTTCTCATGCGTTCAAACCATCCCTCCATGCACAGTAGCCACAGTGTGGGCCCCACACTGGAACCCTGTGAGCATCCTCTTTCAACCATCTTTTCCACATTTCCGCTCATCACCTTTCTCCCGCACATAAAGTTCCAACATGTTTCCCTCATTTTATCAGGGATCCTCCATTCACTCATGCTCCTCTCATCTATGTTCGCCATGTTAAAGGCATTTGTCATATCTAGTCCCACCAGAATGGTGTGCATTCCCCTCTGCTTTGCCTCCTCCAATTCATCCAGTAGATTTTTGATGGCCTCTATGGTGTTCCTGCCAGCTCTAAAACCGTACTGCCTATCGCTCCATTTACGCTCTCTTTCGCACCAAACTCTTACTCTCTCATTTACCAATTTATCCAGGATTTTCCCCAATGTCGGTGTGAGACATATGGGTCTCACCTCTCCACTATTTTTAGGCAACCACCTTACCCTTGCCGCTTTCCAAGCCTTGGGGAAAACCTCCAGCTCCCAACACCTCGCATACACACTTACCATGATTTCTCCCATCACTTTCCAAACATACTTCACACACTCATTTGGTATTCTATCGTCTGATGTCGGCTTTTTCTTTTTTAATCCCATAATTACACCTTCTACCTCCCCCCTTGTTATTTCTACGTCGTAGCAGTCGTCCACGTTCGTCAAATTCGGACAATGAGAATTAAAAAGACCCATTAATCCATTACTAAACACTTCAACCTTAGCATCTATATCATCACGGTAATAAAGGTTATGCTACTGACACCCCTTGCAGACATTCTCAATCTGCTCAGAGCAAGCCATCTTTAACTATTTTTTTTCAACTATTTTATTTTTTTGGCTTTAGGAATATTCATTTGATTGTACAATACACGGCTTCATAGTCACTTGAGATACGTTCTCATGTGCGAACCCCAGAACCTGTAACCAACTCAAGTTTATTTAGGAAAATCAAATCAATAAAAAATGACTGATGGGCGCGACCCTAGTTGGATCACTAATAATTTGATTCATATGAAAAACATCTAGGATGTCGTTAAAGTAACCACATTCTAAGCTACCCTGATTCAACATATTAACATTAAAGTGATCCGTACAAATTACTACATTAGTCTTAGAAAAGAAGTCGAACCAATAAACACTGAAACTCATGGATGGAGACTGAAGGCGGTCGATACACCACACCAAGTCCAACCAAGTCACAATCAATAGTCAGTCGCAGCTGGTCAATACCATTTTTTGTATGAGGCACCTCAACCGACATTACATTCAGTCCAGTAGAGACAAAGGCAGACACTCCTCTACCCCGACCATCATGATCCTTTCTATATAAGCTGTAACCGTCGATTTGATAGTGGCTCGAAGGGATGTCGCCATGCAGCCATGTCTCTTTCACAGCTACAACATTATATTTAGTATTCTGAATAAAAGTTCGTACATCCGAGAGTTTGTTTAAAGGTGGTAGACAATGATGTACTGTTAAGCGTAACTTTAATATACCAAGTTGCGATGTCTCTTCGGTATGGCATCGGTTGATAGAAGTGCTTGTCGCTTGATGCGCTACGGTGGCGACGATCCGGTCAATAGAAATGGTGGGCGTGGTTAGATGGGGTAATTAATAAGCAAGTAGCCGCGAGCTTAATGCTCAGTTTCACTGAAAACAGTTTCACTTGAAAAAGATATTCTCACTGCTCGAAACGTGCTGTCCAATATGTTTCGCTTAATAGTACATCATTGTCTACCACCTTTAAACAAACTTTAGAAAACCGGTACGGACCTGGTATTAGCGAGAAATTCAGAGGTTACGAAAAACAAAGATCAAGCTTACCAAGGAGAAAGAGCACATCCACTACCTATGCACAGCGAGGGACAGCCACATCATTCCAGTGGGTTTTCGATTAAAATCACCATTCCCTGGTGACCGCATCCTGAACAGGGCCAGCAATGGACTTATTAGGTCCCAAATCAGCTACCACAGATGGCTGAAAAAATCACAGCTCCTGGACAAAATCCTACATAGATTTGAAGAAATCAAGGAATTTATTCTGGAGGAAGACTACACACCCATTTTCCAGTCAATAGATGATTCATGCATCAAACTGAAAGAGAAGCTGGCCAAAAAGCACAATGACAAGCTTATGAAGATTCAAAGAAAGGAGACAACAATCGACCACCACCAGCAAGGCCAGAGGACAATAGGCAACATATCATCGACCATCTTGAGTTCCACTGATGAAAAACTGCTGAGCAAAGGATTGAGCTTTGCAATTGCTCCAAACTCAACTCCATTGCTTGACATAATAAAAGGGCCAGAGAGAGAGAGAGAGAGAGAGAGAGAGAGAGAGAGAGAGAGAGAGAGAGAGAGAGAGAGAGAGAGAGAGAGAGAGAGAGAGAGAGAGAGAGAGAGAGAGGGGAATTTAAGTGGAAAGTCAGAACACTATTGGACAAACCACAATACTCACAGGGAAATATCACAAAAGAAGAGGAGTTAGCCATGAGGAAACTGCAGAGGGACAGATCAATACCTACTGACCCGACTAAAAGAATTGAAGGACAAATCTACAGAGCCTTAAAAAAACATTAACGTCACATTCCTGAAGGCACTAGGAGGTCTCTCACTCCACACCATAGTAAACCACCACATCTCTATCGGTTACCTAAAATTCACAAAACAACTATGCCCCTAAGGCCAATCAGGACCTCTAGAGACTCGCCAACAAGTTCTCCAAGTAGATTTTTCCTTCAAATCATCCAACCTTCCGTTGAAAATAACCACCTCCTTGTCCAAAAATCTGAACACTTTGTTAGCATTCTTAAGGACTTATGACTTCGACAAGGTATCATAGGTTAAGATTATCATAATTATTGTAAGTGCAGCTTGAACTTATACTGTGTCAATTGGGTAGATAATTATTTATTGCGACTTGAACTTAGTGAAAGTTCTAACAGTCCCGTATTCGTACAAAAGCATAAACATCATCATAGTAGGCCTTAACGCTGTGATTCTTTAAAACATCTCGTGTATTTGTTTATTAGTAAGCAAATATATTTGTCTGTATTTTCATGTTAGTTTTGCTTTAAACCTTAAATTGGAAAGAAGTCGTAAGACGCTGAAATAACAAATGAACAAAAGCTAATTAGAATATTGAATTTAATGATGTTGAGCTAGGAGAAGGAAACATTGTGGGTGGCTATTTGCATTTGCCGTAAGGTGAATGTAATTTCAAAAGTTATACTGAATGATTTGGCTGCCGGAAAAATAAAGGAAATAAAAAAATCGAGTTTAAAAGCAGGTTTTTCATAATGTTTATGGCCGCATTTAATGCATCAGCTAGAACAAACTTTCTTCGACCCTGCGACTGCGAAAAAACCTGGTCAGCAGCAAAGTTGCAACTTTTTGCACATATATCTGGTCATTAATTCCAGCCTTTTCTCTTTTTCTACGTAAATATTGGTCCATGATCAAAGAAGCAGTTGATGGCTTTTGGTAATCTCATTGTCAGAGTCGGTTAATTTCGCTCAAAAGTATTTAATAATGGTAGGTAAAAGTTCAGCGAATTCTCATGAACCTCCGAAGACGACGACGACGACTTTCACACCAAAAACACTGGGCGATCGCCTCGGGTCCAACCGAACAAGAAGATGAGCCTTATAAATAATGAAAGTTTCTCATTTGCGATTTATGTCGGACTTTAACGTCTTCCTTGTTAGCGTTCGGGTAAATGCCGTAAAAGTTATTCATTTGTGTTTGCACGGTTTCCGCGCTTTAGTGCTGAAATCGCGAATATACCTTCGACTATGCCCATAAACCGGTACCATCACCACCACCTGAAACAGATCCATCTTCCAAGCTAGCGAAATGTCGCCGCGGTTTAAAGAGGAAAATGGAAAAATTTGGCACGCTCGGTCGCCTTTTAATTTAATTACTTCTCGCAGGATACATATTTATAGTTAATCCTACCGTAAATTACTACTAATGGTTTCTACAAGATATATTAGGAATAAATTATCGATCCGCTAATTAGATCGAACCAGTCCGCTTTTCTCTACCGAGAGCTAGTTCTCTCGGCTTAATGTGAAATCTGGATATTTATAGCTATCAGTTCTTATTATTATTTTAGTGTTGTAGAAAAATTATGATTCCATCTAGGCTGCAGCCAGTGATGCTTTGTCCCTAATTGTTTTTAAAAACACATTTTGACAGTCGGCAGCATCTTCCTAAATTGATAGAAATTTCTCGAGACGTAATAGGTAGTAATGTAATAGTTATATACCTAACAAGTTTGGAAAGTGCTTCTTTACCGCACGCGATTGCAATTAAACGAACGACGCAAAAATGTCCCTAACACGTCAGCACGTGTTATCTAATTTTTTTTTGCACATTTGCTCTAAAAGGATTCCCCGCACGTCGCTCGTGCTAGGACAAACTTTTACATTTACAATAAATAGTTATTTAACTAACAAGTGCGAAAAGTGAAACTTTTTCGCACGAGGGTGTCGTTGCCTGAAAGACGCGAAGCGGAGTTCGGGCAGACAGTTGAAGGCGGAAAAGATACTTTACGCATGTGTTAAGTACAAAAATTTCGAAGAATTTTCCTTCGAGTGTCCGTTTACGTACGAATTTAAATTTACAGAAAAAATCATTTTTGGACCTGAGTAGAATTCTTGTATTTATTTTAACGAGTGCGGAAAAGTAGCTTAACTGCACTCATTGTGGAATAGTAGCTTTACCACAGTCAGTGTGGAAAAATATATGGAAAACGACTTGGGAGTTTTAGATATAGAGGAATCTCATTAGGAATAGCTTATGGTTTTCAGCAAACAGTAGGTATGTAAGTATTCCACCTTAGTACGCTAAACCATGAACAAAACTTAATTAAACGCAACACAATTAGCTCTAAACATTAATTATTAACAATTAGCACTAAATATTATAAGAGAGATTATGACCGATAAATATTGAAATTAAAAGTAAAATCCATAGCGCATTGTAGCTTTACTGCAGAATCCATCGCTTTTTGCTCTCGGGCTTTAATTTGACTTATAAACATATATTGATGTTATTTGAGACTGTTTTGTACTCTGGATATTAGGCGGGACAATTGGTGCGAAAAAGTATACCTTCCTTCACTCAAATGAGTGCGGTAAAGTGTCCCTTACCGCACGCGTGAAGAAAAAGTAATTTTACATTCTGATTAACGCGCATCAAAAATGATATTCTCCCGCACTGACGTCATTGGCTGCAGAATGGCCATTTTGACCTTATCCAACTTTGAACATAAGATCACACATTGCGTCTTCTCCATCATTGTGCTGTTAAATCTTTCGGGACACTTTCCGTTCTAGATTATTTGGTGAATTGGGTTTGAATATTCTTGGTATTACACAATGCTTTAAACAATCGGAGAGCGGTTAGATGTTGTACTGAGCAGGAGAAGGCGACATCCACCAGCGTATTAGATCTAATACTGCATGACAGATTGCTCTCAGTTCGAGAAGCAGCCCATATTGCTCTGTACCTCGCAAGTTATCGGAACCAGAACGAAGTGTAATGAGGAGGTGGTTACTAATTTGTCGATCAACATCAACCCATCTGCATACTAGTTTCGGGGTCCACCCCTCATCAGCCCAACTTTGGCTGGTCGACAAATTAGAGACCGTAAGTTTGCGGCTTAAAGCCAAAAATCTACCGGAGAGAAGTGAGATGTTGTACAGAGTAGGAGCAGGCGATATCCACCAGTGGATTAGATCTAATACTTCGTGGTAAATTGCTCTCAGTTCAAGAAACAGCCCATATTGCTCTGTACCTGGCAGGTTATCGGAACCAGAATGAAGCGTAAAGAGTAGGTGGTACCTCATCAGTACAGCTTTGGCTGGTCGACAAATTGGAAACCGTGAATTCGCAACTTAAAACCAAGAATCTACCGGAGAGTGGTGAGATGTTGTCTCATGGTCTTCGGTAGTTGTCACGGTCTCTGTTGAACTCACGGTCTCCAATTTGTCGACCAGCCAAAGCTGTAATGATGAGGGATGGATCCCGAAACTAAAATGCAGATGGGTTGATCGACAAATTGGTGACCACTTACTCCCTACGCTTTAAACAAAATTGAAGGACACCCACCCCCCCACTATCACATCAATGTTTTCAAATCTTCTTTCAAATAATATATTTCAAAAAATCTTTTAAGCTCCCTTTTCTCAGACGTTAAATAACCCTACAGCAAAATGAGGAAAATAATCAATGAAGGTTGCCATGAATTGCTTTCCATCATATGTGGCAGGTGTCCTTGAACCACACATCTCAGATGACAGAATATTTGTAATCTGTCGACGCTGAAACTCAAATGACAATCGGGTTTGTTTGCTTTAAATACATATTTTATTTACAACCGTACATGTAATGCTATCATTACAAGCGTCATAGGAGGGTGGGAAATTACCTATTACCCACCATTAAATTAGGCGTAGGTAATTGGTATTCATTACCACCCAAGGGCGGTAATGGCTTATTACCTACCTCTCTTTCAACCCTCTCTTTCACGCTTATTTCTTGGCCCCTAAAATTTAATGTCTTTATAGAATTAAAAAGGTGTCCCTAAGATAGTTAACTGGTAATTTTTAAAAAAGATAATGAAAAATATTATAAATATCTTATACGAAAAATATAAATTCATATTATGTAGGTTGTAAGTAAAATAGTATACACACCGCGGAAGGAGGTTTCCTTACCCTCTCGAAATTTTATAGTTCATCTCGACGCTGCGCGTCTCGATAAACTATCAAATCTCTCGACAGTAATGAACGACTTCCCACCCCGGTATGTAATATACTATTACAAGAATGTAAAAGCTATTACTCACTCGGAAATCTTCATCCTCGTAAGTAATAGCTGTCATTACATGCTCGTTGAATAATATACTATTTCTGGTAATTTTCTACCAGAAAGCAAATCGTAGCTTAGATATTTACATACCTACTCAAATGCCGTAGATTCTGCATTTCAAAATTTCAAATTATGATGCTCTTGTTAGGTCTTGGTACACACCTCGGTAGGTCACACACCTCGGTAGGAAGTTTCCTTACCGTCTCGAGATTTGATAGTTTATCGAGACGCGCATCGTTCATTACTCGAGAGTAATGAATGACTTCCCACCCCGGTATGTAATATACTATTACAAGAATGTAAAAGCTATTACTCACTCGGGAAACTTCATCCTCGTAAGTAATAGCTGTCATTACATGCTCGTTGAATTATATATTATTTCTAATTGTAGGTTAGATATTTACATACCTACCCAAATGTTTTAGATTCTGCATTTCAAATATTCAAATTATGATGCTCCTTCTAAACTATGTTTCACACAGGATATACAACAACTTTAGTCAGCCAGATTTTCTTGTTTATCATATATCTATATAATTGTATTAATATATAATTAATTAGATAACCTAATTTGGTTAATTAAAAGTCAGTCAAGTTAGGTTATCAATGTTATCATGTAGCTTTCTTCTGGTCTTTTACGACTCATGCGAGTATTTTTATACTGAAATGTTAGTAACATGGAACCTGACTGTGATGACTTTTTATGTATATTTCGTAATTACATTTTACTTCCTTTCCATTTTTTCAACCTTAGAAAAAGCTTTATATCACATATACCTTTCTATAAAATTTGAATACACTTTACATAGCGCGTGTAAAAATTCATGTAACAATTGAATAATATTCTTGTTTGGTTACGTAAATAATTTGCATGTTAATCGCAATTTATAAGAATTGGTTTCATTAATATCGAACGGAAAGGAAGTAGGTATGAAAAACCATTAGCAATCAGTTAGCAATAAGTCGTCTCAATAGTGCTTCTAACAAATATATGTCATCAATATTTCAAGGTTTTTTAGTTCTGAACGTCTTAGAGTTTAAATGTAATAAATGAAGTTTTGTCTACATTGTATTAAAATCTGTGGATAAGGCACAATTTTGATTATTAATAGTAGTAGTAGTAAATAATGCGGAGGGCGAAGCCTTCGAGACCCAGCGGCTAGGCCTTAGAGGCACTTTTCGCAGTACACCGGTCCACTCAACTTTACTCTACCAGGGCCCTCATTCCCCTCCACGAGTCGATCGGTTCCTCTAATGAAAGAGAATATCCCGTCCCATTTCAGAGTCGGAAGCTCCTCTCGATGAAGAAAAAGCGGCTCAAAGTGTCCTATGGCGCAGTCGCGCCTAACTATGTCACACTCCCAGAAAGTGACATGATGACTCTTCCCCTGCCTCACAATGAGTGCAGAGTGGACTGTCAGCCATTTCTAGGAGGTGCATGTGCTTGTTTAGTCTGCAGTATCCAGCAAGGATTCCTATAAAGTCTCACAGGCACTGCCGGCTTCTGTCAAGAAGCCACGGTGTCTGATGGGAGGCCTTGGATTTATCCGGATTAGGGTAGATTTCTTTGATCTGTCTACATTTTCCTGACTGTGTCCAGTTTGTCCTTGTACCCTCCCATGCCCACTCATTCAGAGTGTGAGAGATGTACCTTTTACTTACTCCTAGACATGGCGCTGGTCCAGTACTAAGTAACTTATCCCAGAGTTATCTTTTTTTGTTTCTGACAGTGGCTCTAGAGCATCCCTGCAGTCCTGAACGAGCTTTAAACTCGTTCTGCTCCTACAGACGGCTCGCAGAGCCTCTGACTTCTGTTCGTGTGGCCACCTCGAATATTGCAAACAGCTTCGCCTTTAAAACCGTCGTGTGGCTTCCCAAGGAAAGGCCTGGGCTCTCTACATGGCCTGCTTTGTATATTCTGGCCTTGCTAGCCATTCTTGATCCGTCTGTATACCATACCTGATTATTCTTAGAAGGTTGCTGAGGCAGCTCTTCCTTGAATCGGTCCTTTGTTGAGATGTTTATTCCAAAAAGCTGTTTCAGTCTCAACTGATCGCGTGGGAGTTTCCATGGCTGTACCTTCCCACGGGCCACAGCAATCCGTCGTCTTCCAGGGCGCCATCGCCTCCCTTTTAACCCAGATTGGAAGCTCCGGCACACACAGTCAGGCATTGAGTTCTGTTCCCGGTGTTGTTCTGAATGCACCCGTTTTGGATAGGCTACTGTCCTCTGCAGTCTGGCCAACCTCAGCACATAGCGTGCCCTGTCCACCGCTGGCCACCAGACCACGGCCCCATAGGTTATCCTCGATTTGATTACCGCAGTGTAGGGCCAGTGCAGATCGTGTGGCTTTAGATCACACTTCCTGCTCTCTGTCCTACTTAGTTGCCATGTCAGTGCTGTTGCCTTATTGCACGCCTTTTCCATGTGACTTTTCCAGGTTAACCCGCTGTCGATGGGCACTCCCAGGTACTTAGCCTCAGGCTTTAGTGGCAAAGGTTCACCGTGCAGCGTGGGTGAGAAGAATCCTGTAGTTTTCCTTCTTTTTTTTTTGTAGAGCACCAGCTCTGTCTTGCCAGAGTTGACTGACAGTCCCGTATCGATACACCATTATTCTATTATTCTACATGCCCTTAGCATTCAATCACAAACTCTGCCAACGAACTTTCCTGGTATCATGACCAGTCCGTTGTCCGCATACTCTTGCGCAGTGAACCCCTCGGCTTGTAGCGTCTCCAAAAGAACATCCATTAAAACACACCATAATCGAGGTGATAAGCAGCTGCCTTATGGACCTCAGTGTTGGGCTTCCCCGGGCCCCAAGGGTCTCGCAGATGTTGTTTGTTCTTTAATGAATGCCAGGTCAATGTCGAAAAAGAGTGCCAACAGAACTTCCTTATTCCAGTATGTTTTCCCTATTTTATGCACTACAGAGTGGAGAGCCGTGTCGGTCGACTTCCCCTTTCTGTATGCATTTTGATCTTTGTTTATGGGATGCCTTCCCAAAATTTCTTCTGTGATGTACCTTTTCTAATGTGTTCATTAGGAAGGATGATAAACTTATGGGTCTGAACGATTTGGCGTCGTTATATTCCCAGTTTTTGGTATGAAGACCGCATTTGCGTTTCTCCATACCTGAGGGACATATCCCTCGCCGTGAACACTCTGCTCAGCGACGGGCGCACATTGTCCAGTCACTCTTGCTGCATTACTGGGATTACACCATCTGGTCCCGCGGCCTTGGATTGAATTCACCTTACCTAACCCCATCTAATGGATTCATTGGTCACTACACGTTGGTCCTTTGAACCTGTCCAATCCTCTTGGACGGGACCCCGCTCCGGAGGCCTTGCCATTTTCTCCGGGGAAGTGGGTATCTAAGAGAATCTCTAGGGTTTCTTCCTGGTCTCCTGCCCATGTACTGTCCTGTTTCTTCATTGGGCCAGTTGAGACAAGATCCGGGTTTCTGTAGGTCGGCATTTTGGTCCATATTTCTTCTGTAACCAATGTCTTCAGCCCTGCTCCTTGAAGTCATTTGCTTCCTGAATTCACACTGCTCGTCCCACAATTGCTTTAAGATTGAGCTTAGCTGCGGCTTTTCCTGTACGTCAACTATTCTAACTCTGTGGCCAGATACATTGGATTGTAGAACAATATTTATTGCAAAGTCTATATTATTTGTAGAAGTTTATCTTTTGTTATGTTCCTGCAATGATGAGAATATGATGTCATGTGTGCTTGCTACTCTTGAGAATTTAACTTTGCCGTTAGTTGCCAACACTCTTAGCATGAGCAGAAGGGAGACGGCTAGAGAAAAGAGCATTTTTTGGCTACAAAGATGTTCATTAGAAAACATCATTTGGAAGAAAAATTCGTAATTCACAAAAAAAGGTTGATATATTCAAAATAAATAGACTTTTGTATCTGTATCCTCTTCGTTTGACATATCACGGCAAACTAGTTGACGTTTTCAAATAAACACACCCTACGTATCCTCTTAAAGCAGTCTGTAGATAGACATTTCCGCAATGGCATTGCTTACGAAAATCAGCTGAGCGTCAGAGATAGGCAGATGTGTAGATTCAATTAATACTCACTTCAGTTTTTTTTGATAAATAGGCCGCTGATTTATGTTTTCAATAGTACAGGGTGTTCCAAAAAATGGCAACAATTACAATTTCTGAATTCAATAAGAGCTGGCAGCTGAAAGTTTCGTTTGTAGATTTTCATCATACTTACAAACAATATGCAATAAACCGGAACCCTGGGTGAGTGCGTACCCATTTTACATATTTTTATTTACATTCTTACACTCCCAGATAACATTATATATTCCCTTAATATTCTAAGAATATTATTTTAAGAATGTTCAATATTCCAGTAATAAACCTGAGGAATATTACAAGAATAACTATATTGGAATCTTCTTGCATATTCCTTGAAATATTCCTGGATTAAACCAGGAATGCTTCTTAATGCTCCTTAATCCATATGAATATTCAAGGAATGCTCCAAAATATGATATATTGAATATTAGAGGAATGTGCCCAATGGAACATTTGGAATTTTTTTGGGGGCACTCCTTTAATTTTAACCTACAGAAAGAAATAATCACAATTTTTTGTTTTTTTTAATGCATTTCTTTCAAAAATGTATTTATGGGATACTACCAATTCGGATGTATTTCAAAAAAAAAAACTGTTAATTGGGGAAAGGTATGTATTGACAAAATGCATAATACAATGTACATACAAGTATACTACCTACAAATGTAACAAACATTTGGTGTCCTTAAAATGTTTTTTTCTTTTTGTGTCCAGCTAAGCTGTGCGTGCACATGACCTTGTCTGTAAATAACTTTTGTAATATTCTTTTGGTTACATCCTTGTACACAATATTTTTAGACTGTTTACCTGAAATAGATAAAACATAGGTAAGTCTGATATAAATACCTCCATAACATTTGTTGTGGTTTTTACATATACTAAAAAAGAATATGTTCAATCAAGATAGTCCACCCAGTCACATATCTTCAAAATTTAAAATAAATAAGAATTTTGCACATCTCAGTGTTAGCAATTGTATTGTTAGTTTCTATTGAAAAACATTTCCAGAATTTGAATTTTATGAATAATTTTCGAAAATTGACCGCACTTGGACAACTTGAAATGAACCACATAAATGCCATGCACCTGCTTCTACTATGTTCTCCAACTGTTCATCCTCAAACTGTTCTTGCGATACTATACAGAGCTTAACCACCCAACTATTTGCTACCCACTTATTAATTGAATCTCATTATCAATGGAAATTCACATGTTATTTAAGGGTAAAAGCCAGTTGTTTATTGATAGAAGCCAGAACAGCATTTTTTTTTGTTCGGTTTCCAGTTCCATGTACTATTTCTTTCAAAACCTGGCTTGCCTTTGGGCATGGTACTTATATGGAAAAATGGAAAAAGTTTACCTTCTTATTGAAATAGAAACAAGAAAATTTGGTAAATTTAAATTTATACAGTCAAAGCTCTCTAAAAGATCTAAACTTCAAAGCAAGAAAAATAGAATCTTTCCTTTTTATTGAGTGCAGGTACTCTCTACTTTGTACTAAACTTCAATTTGCCCAACAAGCGAAATAAAAGTAGTCTGCTATAAATATACCTGAATGAATCTGGTGTAGCAAGCAACCAAAGGACCAAGTAGTTGCTTTTGAGGGTCTACACATTGTCTCCCAACTGGTCCTCTTCTCGTCAAATCTGGACCAATGTTATGTAATACTGCATTGAAACACTCTTTAGACATGCGAAAATGGCTTAGAAATTCTGCTCCATTGTATATCATGGCAACTTTTTCTATGTAAAGATTAATTCTTGTTGGCTGGCCTTTTGCATAATTCCCTGATTTGTGCATTAAAATTGGTAAAATATCCTCATCGGTATTCGAATCATCAGACTCGTCGTTTAACTCTTGGCAAGCCACTACAACATTTAACAAAAGGGCTCGTTTTTCTTTCTCGTCAATACTCAGAAAATTATCCATATTCGAAATAAATTTATTTATCGATATGATATAAATACGTATTTATTAAAAGTAAATAAATCACAAAAAAAAACACTAAATGACAGTGTTGACATTTGACATACGCTTACATACAAAGCACACCAAGAAATGCCGGTGTGACCGAGTGTGCACTCGGTGTGCACCCTATTTAATTCTGAACTGTTAAGCGGTGCGCACATTGGTACGCGGAATCCATTTCTGAACGGCCAGTGCGCCACACTCACACAGGGTGCGTTATTCTTGAACGCGCCCCCAGGATGATGGCGTTTGTGCCGCAACCGGGCCGCCAATAAAGGATTTTAAAGAAAATTGCACGAAGTATACACTCTTCCACTCTCCCACACCTACCTACTTCCCTTTAATAATGGTGGCTGTTATCTCACCATACCTACTTATTTGCGAAGTTGGTTGCCAGATGACTATTATTTTTCCTTGATTACTTTTTCAAAAGAATCCCAAAGGCTTGTTCAGATTCTGTAAAAAATTTGGTCCTGTCGAGTTTGTGTGGATTATAATAGTAATCTACCTCTTTCTGGTTATTAGGCACTGTTTTAGGTCTTAAAATTTTTGTGGTATGGGTTGATGGTGTGGCACGTTATCAGAGCCTTTGCGCTCTTCAGGTACTCTTACCTTATTTATACATGATGCCGCCTAGTTGCCTGCTCTACTTGCGCCCCTTGTTCGGTCTTCTCTTCGCATCCCATATGAAGTGCAAGGCTTTTAGATCTGCTGCCTGGTACTAAAGCAATGGCAATTTCCGCTGTTATTGGCATCAGTTCGCTGGTAATGCTTTCTGGGCCTGGGTTCATGGACTTGATCCGTTCTAGTATCATCTGCCTCCATAGGATAATTTCATAACTGCGTGCTCAGTTCCGATAATTTTTTCATTTTCTGTCATAGTGGGGTTGATTTTATTTGGCATGTATTGTTCACTTATGGATATCTTCTGGGTCCGGGAGGGGTCTGTTTGCGTAAGTACATATATTGGTAGGACTGGTGTGTGGTTCCAACTGTGTCTTTATAATTAGTGGTCGACCGATACCGATACCGATACCGATATATCGGCCGATACATATATAATGTATCGGCTTTAGCCGATATATGTTTTTTAAATAATAAATACTAAAAAACGTTATATCTGTAATAAAAAAAAGTAAAAATCATCATCAAAGTAAGATTTTTATTATTTATACAGGAAGTCAACTTTAAAATAAAAACGAAAAGTACAAAAATGTACTTAATGACATAACATGACATAGTAAACACTATAAAACGAATCAGTACTAATATAAGTAATTCAGTTTTGATAAATTATCATGTAAGAAAATTAAACTTTCAGCTGTATCTGGATTTAGCCTATTCCGTTTTGCTGATTTCACAATTCCAGCCTCTGAGAACATTTGTTCGCTAGTAGTTCGAATGACAGAAAATTCCTCTGTCTTTCTTTCCACCATAGAATGGGATTCGTTTTTCTGGCAATAGCAGGCGAGTTTTTATATTGTGTAATTTCACATTTTAATTGATCACATACTGAAATTTTGGCTGGAGGGTAAGGATACCTTAGGATAAGATGTTATGGTTGCTTCCATAGAACTAGTACCTTCTTCTGCAAATTCTTCATAGGTCATCCAAAAAAAACTGTGTGCCGAGTGCTGACTACTGTCAGATATGATCTGTATGATCGAGTAGCGGTGCATTTTATGATCGCCCGCCTGCTATCGCTGTTTGTGAGTTAGGCGTTATGTTAGTAAGTAAGTAAGTAGGTATAGTAAATGATTTATTGCCGACAAAATGATACAGAATCACAAAGCAACGTCAGAATTTGTGTGGAACTCAAGGCCTAAACCTAAGGTACAAATTTAATATACTAACTTTAATTTTTGAACATTACATTATAACCCACAAATCAACATATCCTTAAACAGAGTAGAAAAATACAAATATGAACAATATGATCTAATAAATTTTAATATTTACTGTATTTAGTAGTGAGAAAAGTTGACCCTCTAGTGATTAAGGAAACTATACTATTACCTTAAATTCATATATACATTGATTGATTAGGTACATATCCAATTTTCTTTTAAAAAGCCCTATATTGTCAGTTTCCCTTATTTCAGGTGGAAACCAGTGAAAAGCTTTTATGACTCTATAGTGGCAACCCTTTTCATAAAAACTGGATCTGTATTTTGGAATGGCTATATTAGCTGAACCTCTCGTTGACATAAACATAGAGTTAAGATAATTTTCATGATTTCTTTTAAATAGATGAATGTTTCTTTTAACAAATAGAGCAAGGCTTGAAATATACAATGTTAATTTTCTTGGGTACAAAAAAGTCGGCCGATACACCGATATATATCGGTATCGGCTGTAGAATTATCGGTATCGGCCGATTACTGGTATCGGCCTAAAAATTCATATCGGTCGATCACTATTTATCATCCTTCCTTTTAGGGGTTTCTTCAGCTTTGCAATTTACTTGGTTCTTCTACTTTTCTTGCTTCACACTGTGGTTGGTGGCCTGAGAATCGATTAATGGAGGTTGATCTCTTGAACAGGGAATGGTTTAGAGGTCCAATTTTTCCTCAATTTAATTTCTGTCTGTGGCCTATAGGGATTTTTTTCTTCCCTTTCCAGCGATATAATCGTGAGGAAATGTCGTGGTATAGGGTTTATTTTGTTACCACTAAAATCTTTTTAAACGTTTTATGATGGATATCTGTATTTCACAATCGTTAATATCAACAGTTTATTTTAGTACTTTTACTTTCCCAACTCTTCATTCGCATTTAGATTAATTTGGGGCCCTCCTTATTTAGACATCGCTATTTTCGTAGTTCAGAGGGTCTCACAAGTAGTTCTTAATCCAATTATGCGCATGGAGGTTCTTCCTTTTGACGAAACAACTGGATGACATTCTTTTCTCTTCTGGATAGCAATACCATTATTCTATAATTAGTAGACCTACAGCTACACTCTAGAATAAGTATTCTTTATAATTAATGAAAAGCTATAAACATGAAAAAATACAGATGTTTCTTAGTACCTCTCTTCTCTGTTGAACAGATGAAACCGATTCCAAGAGCTCGTCATTTTTTCCTCCATTTTAAAATAGGTACGTGTAGGTATTTAATATGTTAAGTTGCTGCGCTTGAAACTTGATGTTGTTTAACTGGCATTATCTAAAAATCAGGAACCTGCACAATTGATCTACGTTAGACTTAGATTTACAGAATAAAGAGACGAATTTGCGCATAATAGTGCAGATCAAAATTGGTCCGTTGCCGTGACTGGAAACATGCCCAGAAACTCGCGTGTTTGCATTGATCAAAGCACGATCTATTCTATGAATTAGGTTGTATATTCTGACCAATTAGAAGGCTGTAAAACCCGTCATCTTAAAAAGAACTGATTTGGCTATTTGATGCACTCTATCAGTGAAAAAAGGCAGAAAAATTGCGATTATAAAATTAAGGAAAACACGTCATTCTGACACACGTATAAACTGACAATGCTATTTTTCGAGGACGTATTGCGTAACCACCAGATAATATTTTATCTGTTGTTTCTTTTCTTATTATTGGATGTAAAATAGGTAGGCAAATCTAACATACATGTCGCATAATTTCATCGGATCGGCATTCTTTCACCGATCCAACTGTATTGAATTTTGCAAATTTTTAAGCAATTTGCATAAACACTTCAGAAATCCGAAGCTCTCGAGGTGACATTTAAAGAAATAATAGTAATAACAAAATCATTACCTGAGGATAGTAAATAGTTTTAACTGTAACCTGGCTGCTGCCAACTTGTGCGGCCTGTTGAGCTTAAACGCCAGCCGGGTGTTGCTTAATTACTGCGAAATCCCGTAACTTTTTAAGTGCTTATGGAAATAATAAAAACATTACTAACTTTACCCATGGAATTATCAGTGTACCGTTTGTCCCAGAAGGTTATTGTTTGTCTACGACTGAAAATTCCTAATTAAAATCTCCGGTGAACGATCGATTGATTGATCGATAGAGGGCTTATTAAAAACAAAGCAAAACATGTCACATTAGATTAATACTTTCTCCATTAATGGGCCAATGGAGCGTTTGTCCAGATGGAAAGTAAAAACTATGAATAATTCGGTATGTGATATCGGGGCAATTATTATTACAGTTTCTAATGTAAAAACAAAACCTGCCAGCGGTTTTGTGCGTTTTCTTTATTTATTGGTGCGGTCTGCTCGTTTAATTTTTTTTTGCCAACTACGTGTATCATAGAAACTCACTTTCTTCGATTAATATATTAGTGCTCGCCTGCTTTTTACCCAACCGTAATACGACCTCATAATTATATTATTTTATAAGCCAGTAATTGTCCGAAAAGGAGGTGTTTATTTGTGTTTATATGCTACAGGAGATTCGGCATTTATTAACGTGTTTTATTGCCTGATTTGGAATTCAATTATTATTACTATTAATCTTCGACTTTCGATAATGTGCCATCTTATGAAACTAAAGTAGTTTTATGGGATTATTCGGCAAGAAACAGACTCACCTTGAATCACCCGATAATTAATAATAATTTTCAGATATGTGTGCTAATCGAATTATTATTGAAGTCAGTCAGTTGTTTGCTCAATGTGTTAGCCATCAGCCTTTTTTTACCACTTTCGTGCTTTGCTAATAAGGTTAAGGAGTTAGTAACGCATAAACATGAGTAATTCTAAAACAATCTTTAGCTGATAATATTATTTTGTTACTGTTATATTGGCGTCTTAAAGAGATAAACAGTCGAGTAAGCCGCAAGCACAATTATTTTATTCTTGACTTGCTACCGTTAATAATTTAATAGGCATAATTTAAAGTGTTTTCTAGGCTTTGAAGCCGTGGTCCAATAGAATTTCTTCATGACGTTTTGTCCACAGCTGCGACAGACATTATAAAAAGCGATGAGGCAATGGGCGAAGTTATCTCCCGTGCTTTCCGACCCTGACTGATTCAACTGTGGTGAGTTCCATGTTATTTATTCCCCCGCCGTCGCGCTGAAGGGGAGGGACTGGGGTGGGGGTAGTTGTGGAGCGGGGTTTCGGCACACTTAAAGTATGTCGTAGAACTCCGTACTACGAAGGCGTAGAAAGGCCATATACGTTTTTTTTTTATTATTCTGAGATAATAAGTCAGAATAGTCATTTTCCTGACTTACTATCTCAGAATTAATGAAAAAATCTCGTTTTTAGGTTTCTCTGACTCAATATCTCAGAATAACAGTAAAATGACAGCTGACAAGTGACGGACGACAAATATAGATTTCTGTCATAAATTTATCCCCCTTTTTTCATGCGATTTGTTTGTGCAGATAAATATTAATGATTTTGTTATTACTTAGAGTTATTACACACAAAACAAAAATAATATTAAGAACTGCACAAGGACCAACAAAAAAGGCGAACAACGAACAACTTGATATTTTGATTTGAAACGAAAAAAGTGAAAGACTCTTTAAACATTTCAGCGGATAACTTGTAAAACAAGTTTGCTGAAGCCCTGGGGCTCTGTAGACCAGCAAGAAAGACAAAGAACTTGTGGGCTTGCTCTAGCAATTGCCTTATTGTGATTTGAAGCAAAAAACTGAGGGATCTCTTAAACATTTCAGCGTAACCACGACTTAAAACAATATATGCATATTACTAAATAACTAAAACTCTAAAACCTGACAAAAGCAACAGAACGGTAGTAATGAATACCATAGACTACACAAAAAAAAATGGAAAACATGCTAGAAAATCCCAACATATACAAGAAACTAAAATACGATCCAACAAAGTCCTTCCAAAAATAAAAATAACTCCTTTATAAAAAAAGTAATAAACGAAAACATACTAAATAAAGCTGAAGGAATTAAACTCACAATACACAATGCTACCGCACCAAAAATATATGGTTTGCCAAAACTCCACAAACAAGGCATACCATTGAGACCCATAATATCTTGCATTCAATCACCATTCTATAAACTCTCTAAATACGTGTCCCAATCCCTGGCTAAAATAACAGGAAAAAACAATTTTTATATAAAAGACTCCTTTTCATTTAAAACATTCATAGACCAACAAACAATTCCTAACAACTACAAAATAATTTCCCTAGATGTAGTCTCCTTATATACTAACATTCCCAATAAACTAGTATATAAAATTATTGAAGACAAATGGACTCTTATTAAGGAACCCACAAACCTACCAAAAAAAGCGTTCATTGATGCAATAAAATTAATACAAGAATGCAACTATTTTCAATTTCAAGACAACTTTTACGAACAAAAAGACGGATGTGTTATGGGTTCCCCAATTTTCTCAACAATGGCTCAAATCGTAATGGAGTACTTAGAAGAAACAGTAATTCAACAATTAGATTTCCATGTTAGTTTCTTTAAACGGTATGTCGACGATTGCTTAACAGCAATTCCAGCAAATAAAATCAACGAAATATTAACATCTTTTAACAATTTTCACCCAAAAATTCAATTCACCACAGAAATTGAATAGAATAATACCATAAATTTCCTCGATCTCTCAATAATTCGCAAAACAAACAGCAACAAAATCTTAACTAGTTGGTACTCAAAACCGACCCCCTCCAGTCGATACCTAAATTATAACTCTCACCACACCAAAACACAAAAGAATAGTGTCATAATAGGAATAGTAGACCGAGCTCTTAGACTAACATCCCCAAAATTAAGACTAAAAACTGTAAAGCATATAAAAGAACTATTAACAAAAAACCATCATCCGTTAAACCTTATTAATAAAATAATAAAACAAAGAACAACTTACTTATACAATATAAATAAAAAAAATATAAATTCTAATAAAAACAACGATACCCAAAATTCCTACATTGCACTTCCATACATCAACAATTTATCCGAAAACCTTTCTTATATTCTAAGAAAAGATAACATAACCGTCTGCCACAAATCATTTAACACTCTTTCGAGATTTTACACTCCCCTCAAAAGTAAAACACCCCACAAAAAGAAATCCAATGTAATTTATGAAGTTTCATGTGTCAATCGTCCAAAAAAATACATTGGAATGACTAAACAATACTTAGAGAGCAGAATTAATGGACACTAATACACAAAAAACGCAAGCACTGCTTTACATAAACACGAGACACAACTAAACCACGAATTTGATTTTAACAACACTAAAATTGTAGACAGAGACACCAATTATAACAAACTATTAATTAAAGAGATGATTGCCATCAAAAGAGAATGAAAAAATATGAATGATGAAAATGAAAATGAAATAAAAAAAAGTTGAGTAATTCATCTTCATTGCTTTATTTAGTTCAATAAGAAAAGAACATTTTTAATGTTTAGTTAAACATTCCACGTACTCACATGTTTTCCAATTGAAACATATAGATACGGCCTACACTTAGTTAATAATGATAATTTCAAAGAAAAATTCTGATACGATAACTCTGCATAGAGTTTTAAGGAGGATGGCTTTAGATACAACGTGTCACTGTCTTCCCTCTTCGCCACTACCTACTAGGTATTCATAAATATAAAAAATGTCAAATTGAAGCTGTGGTCATGGAGCAGATAGTTTGACAAATGTAATAACATATGTTTCGTTCACTGGCTACATGATACGTCGTTTCTTTCAGTTTCGGTTGTTCAAAAATCATAATTATTGATGAAGACAAAATAATGTACTTACATAATACATATAGGTACATAAATACCTTCTTTACTAGGAAAAACATCTTATTTAAATTCACTTGATTAAGTGGTAAGACAGCTCATTGCCATCGTGATATTCCAATCAATTGTAAGTTAATCTTGACCAAAAGTTACGTATTTGATATTCCTAATCTAGAACTCTCGATACACACCTACATAAAAAAACACATCTTTCAAGTCAAAGTAGAAGTTGCACTTTCTATGCCCTAAAATATAAATGCAGGCGTCACACAAGTACAGTTCTTTTCCCTCAACTACCCTGCCTATATATTGCAGTTATCGCTACTACAAACCTACTACCGACAAACTACAATGTATGCAGATGACTCAATGGACTCAAGGACGCAATTTACGTCCATTCTTACTATACTTAGGGCCGGTTGTATAAAAGTAGCTTAAGCTTTCACTTAGCGAAGCTTGGTTTTTGCTTAAACTAAGCTTAAAATATATATTATGCTGTAGAGGGAAAAGATAAACTAGGCTTGGTTAAACTTAGGATAAACTCAGATTGCTGTTGCCATCTTATAGTGTTTTTAGGTGGCCGCTGTAGAGGGCTCTTGGAGTATCTCCATCTTTCGCTTTCTCAATAAGAATGTAAGGAACAACGACAATTCTCTCAAAGCGCCCGAGCGGTCTAGAGCGGCTACGCGAAAACACTATAAAATAGGGATAGAAGGAAGTGAGGTTAAGGTTGGTGCATGACCACGTGGTACCAGTAGACTCACGGACTCACTGATGAGGTTTGAATATTGCCCAAGCTCAGCTATTAACTCAACTACAAGCTTTCTCGGAAACTAACTGCCTACTCAAGTTAACAACCACCATAACTACTATACATGAAATATGTCATTTTGTTCTAAATAATCTTTGTTACTTCTGATGTTACTAGTCGTTACTTGGGCAGGTTACAAAAGTTTATGTAGGTTTCCGCAAAGGTCGTATGTATTAACTACTACTCTGTGCACTTTCTACCTACCTTTGAGCATGAGTGGCAATTTCATTTCTTATTTCGTCCAAAATATACCTAACTGCTTGTTTGGAAAAGCGAAATCGTTTTCTGAAGTCTTCTTCATTGTATTTAATGAACATATCATCTCTCACTTTGAATAATCGTGGCCTTCTTTCAGGTTGTACCACAATATTAACCAACTACATAAACTTCTCGTCATCACTCATACCTTCTAATCGATCAAGTTGTTCCATCCTGATGAATTCGTACCCTTTCGTACTTTGTTAATAAAGAGCAAAACAGTTGTTTTGTTGATGTTGATGATTTTATTTATTTACGAATTGAGGTTAGAATTTTAAATTCTGAGCTTAAACCATGAGCAATCCTGGCTTAAGTTAAATCTTACTTTAAACAAGGTTATAGCTAAAACGACAATTGAACAACGGTCTAGTAGATATAAACTAGGTTTTTACAAGAGCAGCAGCTTAAGCTTTCTTTATACGACCGGCCCTTAAGCAGGAAAAGCTGGACTATCCTACAACCTGTGTGATGGTCTCAACCAAGAAACGCACTTAAAAGCAAGTACTGCTGGTCAATTGCTTTGCAACACTTGATTTTTGCACCTAGTTGCAGAGAGCGCAACTCTTAAATGAACCAACTTTGATGAAGCTAATTTGAGTAGATCTGTCGTTGTACTACCTACTTATGAGTATGTTTAGAGTAGGTAAGTGGTTCAGTTAAAATAATACAGGGTTGAAAATACGATGATGTTATTTTGCTACTTTTCTACAGTTATAGCCATTTGTTGCTGTATCTGAAAGTAATAATTGTGCTTCTTATCCAATTCCATGCCTTCTTCGGTCACTATTAAACAGCTTTCTGACTTCATAGCAAATTGTTCGAGAGAACTTTCACGAACACTAATAGGGCACTTTACTTCAACGCACCCTAAGGCGCAACATGTACAGGACACAAATCCATCAGATGAAGCTCCAAAATTTGGGTAACTTGGATTGATGCAGAAGCCTACACTCTCTAGTATCAAATTTTCATGACTTTTGGATTGTTCTGATTTGTAGACCAAAAGAGTGGTTTTTTCATGCTTTTTGCCCCATTCTGTTGTGCTGCTTGAGTTTTAAACTGCACTTCCAAAGGATAACATATGGATTTAATTAAACTTAGCGATCGGTTAGATGAGGTTAGATGGCTGACAATGCTTGGGTTTTTGTAGCTTCTCTGATTTTTTCACAGTCGTCATTAGTCATTACTACTTCCTCATGCAAAAGACAAACACAAGTTTTTTAATTGCTCTAAATTGTACAGTTCAAATTCCTCTTGATGTAAGTTTGTATAGGGGTTTGGAATCACTAGATCACTTACTGCTTGCTTTTGAGCAAACTCAAGGGAAAAAGGTTCAATTAACGTCATCAGTACTGAACTAGTACCAATATCTTTTAATTCTTGTAATGCATTGCATAATTCATCTTGTGACACTACTGGTGTATCACTCTTTGATTTATAATTAAAAATCTTTGAAAAAGACATTTCTCTTAGTTCTGTATTCTCAACTTTTGAGGTTGTTGGAACTTTCCCCATAGCCCGACTATCTGTACATGAGGACTTAGTTTTTGATGTCATTATGTATTCGGCTGCATATAACAGAGCCCCTATGTGACTGCAAACTTCCCCAAGACCTGCCATACATGTACAATGGGCTGAAATCACACTACGGTCTTGTTGGCAAATAATCCACACTTCTAGTGGCTGCAGATTCATCTGTTGTGAGTGCTTCACCTGAAATATAAATAAGAAATATTTAATTCTTAGGTTATTAATATGATAATTAGTGAGGAGTAAACCACTACTTTAAATTTTATACACAATACCAAAGTAATGCCATTAATGCAAAATTGATGCCAAAGTAATGGCATGGGTTGTATGTACCCCATAATGCCCTAGCAGTTTAGCCCTCGATAATTACTTAGATTTATTGAGCTTGCAATTGCTACTTTTAGTTTGTATATTTTTAATATTAAGTTACATATTTTGTGGATATTTTCTTGAATTTACTACTGAATACCTTAGTCTATTATCACAGTGAAAAAAGCACAATGGGATCATCGTGACTGGGATGATTATTCATCAGAATCAGAATTAGTCATCTCTAATAAAGTAATAAATTTGTATTTCTTTATTCAAAGTAACGACCTCAAAGTAAACTTGCTTTATTTTGGCAGAGAAATCTCCCTTAAGCTTTTGTCACCACAACTCTGAAACACCCTGTATATTATCGAAAATCACCCTAGTATGTTCTACTTAATTAAGGCTATGTGTCCCTTCCCCTGCAGGGCTTGCTTATATGTGCTATTCATGCGTGCTATTCCTAATAGCACCCATTGTCTTAGGATAGAATTATTGATATCTCTCATGAGCCACAATCATAATCTGTTTATGTGTTTCCAACCGGGACTCTATGATCTTTAATTTTTAGTGCTCCACAACCACTTACGAACCCAGCTTCAAAATATTTGAAGGCATTTAGGCTTTTAAAAGCTTTCATCTCCTGCGAGGTGTAGTAACTCGTGGTTAACACTAGGTAAGTTACAATGTCTATACTGGTGATAGCAGGGAAACCGGAGGGGTTGAAACTTATTTCTGAGTGTCTTAAAACAAATAGATCCAAATGATTAATCACCGAAAGTTTCATTTCATATCGTTGAGCCACCTCCGCACTTTGTTCTTTTAACTTGAGAAAATAGGAACTTTTGTCACTCATTTTACATCAGGTTTTATGTCTACCGTTTGGAATATACATATAATAATTGAAAAGAGAATTAAAAAAACCGACAACTGTCTAAACGTCAAAAATTTTAAGAAAATAGTGCAAATTCTATAAGAATCAATACAAAATGGACCTATATACAAAACTCTTTGTTTACATAATCAGCTGTTTTGTTGGACAGCTTTGTTGTCCGTCATTTGTCAGCTGTCATTTTACTGTTATTCTGAGATATTAAGTCAGAAAACCCTAAAAACGAGATTTTTTCATTAATTCGGGATTTTTCGGAATAAGTAAATCAGAGAAATCGATTTTCGGAGATAGTAAGTCAGAAAAATGATTATTCTAACTTATTAACTCAGAAAAACCATTTTTCTGACTTATTATCTCAGATTAATAAAAAAAAACTTATGTGGCCCTTCTACGCCTTCGTACCTTCCAGTCTGCAATTAGAAAATTAATTTTTCCCTTCATGTTGAAATTGTTGTCGTAATGATGTTAACGCTGCGATTGATATAAGATATCCACCTCTTTGAAAAGGATGTCATGACTTTCGGAGAGAGTGTGCTCTGCTACTGCTGACTTTTGTGTTTGTCCCAACCTGCAACTCCTCTTGTGTTCCGTAATCCTCCTGTTGGCACTACGTTTTGTGCTCCAAATATATACCGAGCCAAAGCTGCATGTAACTTGAGAAACTCCGGGTGTCGATAGGGGATCTCTTTGGTCTTTGGCTGATCTCAACCTCTGTTGTATTATACGAGTGGCTTTAAAGACAATTTTAATATTGTGTTTTTAATTTTCTAGTAGCCTGCCGATTCTGTCCGTTACTTTGTGGATGTATGGTAGACTAGTCCATCGTGGCGTTTCCTGGCATTCCTTCCTGGCGCTCTCCATTCCTTGGACGGACGGCTCTATCCAACCCGCGCTTGCTGTATCCATCCACTCAAAAGGTCTTTCCAGATGCCTCATTTCCCGTTCTAAATCAACCGGCTCGCTAACTCTCTTGACTCGCACAGACGAAATTCCACAACGCGCAAAACCACCAAAAAGCAGTATCACCTTTTCAAAAAGAAAAGCTCTGTAAAGCTTGAACGAAACCAAGGATATTTTCATTTTACCAGCAGATAAAAGAAACGCAACAGTAGTAATGTGAACATCGGATTTCGAAAAAAAAATCAGACACTGTTAAATCCCACCCTTCTACAAGAAACTAACTCGTGATCCAACCCCCCGGATTCTGAGGGCCACCAAAAATTCAATCAAGGACGTGACTTTAAATGAAGTGAGTAAGCGTAAAAAATCAGAAGCCTTGCCACCAAGTCGTTATCAAAGGACGCTAAGCACAAATGATTGAATAGAACCTAAAGCTAAACAAATTAATGTTCTGGAAACTTACCAAAATAACAATTTCTATTCAGAACGAGAACAATTTCCCGTCTACCTTTATTTTATTTTTGGTCTTTTATTACAACAATTTTTAATCTGGATTTCCGAGGTTTTTAATTTTCACTATTTTCAGTTATTTTCTCAATTTGAATATAACATAATTTGATGGATGAATAGAAAATAAAAATAATACTACCGTTCATTAAGTCAAAATTAAAAAGCATTTGCATAAAAATGCGAATGCTTTTTGAATACAGTTTTTTTTTCGTTAACTTTGATATTATATTCCTGCTAAAATTACTGTACTGTATACGATCGATGTTTAGTACAAATAAATAAAATGCAGGGTCGAACACAAGTGGGAGGTGATTCATTCACCTTCTACCGTTGGGAGACGAGCATGTTATTTTGGAGAAAGATATTTGTTTTTTTATCCGATAACTAACAATTCTGAATAAGTTTTTTGGGTGTGAAAACTTCGGTTAAAGCACTACAATTACCAGGGCATTAATCTAGTGGTTCCAAGAAGGTTAAATAAATGTAAACCTGCAATACACTATTGGCCTTTTCAGCGAGAGCTGAATTTCTATTGACTAAAGAGTCGGTCACAATGGTAACCATGCTGTCAAGCCTAGCCAAGGTTTATTAAACCGCTATGTTTCTAGGGGTGACCTATAGAATTATTAGTTCGATTTTTGAAGTTTGTATCTGCATAAAAAACTATAGAAGAGCAAATAGAAGATACAAATATGTTATTTAATATTTTTGTAACGAGTTCTCTTCCAGAATTTCTTCCAGACTGAAAAGAAGGTGCTTATTAACTGCTTTCCTTAGAAATTCCGTACTGAGGCATTAGAAATTTTAGATAGGTTCTATAAAAAAATTCTTTACGTTGTCTCAATCATGCTTATGCTTACGTGTTAAAAAAATCCTTTCAGTAACGACGGGTGGGTTTTCTTTATATAACTGGTATATAACTGAACCTTCAAAGAGTTACCAATGGTCATTTAATTTTGATTACTTCATAAATTGGAATAGTAGCAGAGTCAACAGAGTAGGCACAACACAGTTGCAAATAAAAGTATCATTGTAACGCAATTTTTTTTACACACGCTAACATTTACTTGAACTTAAAAATTCTTAAAAGTTAATACACATGAGATTGTAGGAACAAATTTTTATATGTTTGGGGAAGCATGTGTTCCGCCAACTACAATCGCGTGTAGTAAAGAACCACTTTCCGCACTTGTCAGGAGATGGTTTCTCATGCTTTTTTGATAATTACATTCCAGGCCTCCAAGTGCTTTTTTTTAACAGTAAAGCTTATCATGTATTCATTTCAAATAACCCACAGCTTGACCCAACAATGTGGAAAGTTTAATCTTGGTGGATAGAAACTGAGGTATAAATAGTAACCAGGTACTAGTCAGTTTTAAAAAATGATAAAATGACAACTGAGTGGGGTTTCGAAAAAATGTTTTTTTTTGGTAGGTCAAATGGGGCAAAAATGCATTCAGGTCTAAGTAATGAAAATGTATCTTATTTACTGGCGGAGGGTGTGCGGATACAGTTTTGCATATTAATAAAACAACTCTAATGATTACGTAAACCGTTATCGACATTAGAACTAGCCAAATACCAAAATTTACATTCAGGGAATTACCTAATTTACGACTTTGCACTTATCAGACAAGATTTCGTAATTTGCCGCCGTCTCGAATGCAAAAAGTCGAGTTTTACGACCGATTCGCAAACACTACACTAGTAAACTTATAGGCTGGGGCTGTTAAAACAAAAGCAGATGATGCAGAAATAGGCAATTAAAACTAAAAGTAAAGGTTAAGCGACCTTTTTTACCGTTCAAGGCGGATCGGTTTTAACTTGTTTAATCCCAGTCCAGCCACCAATTTATTTTAATTGCCCGGTATCCATCAATTACGATCTCTCTTAAAACGGGGGTATTTACATTATTTACGGATGATTTTTATGGCACAAGGCAACGATAAGAATATGATCTTTCGTTATTCGCCTTATTAGATTCCATATTAAGACATTCCCCTCTAATTAGCGCTTTAAGCTCTTAATAATCCGCGTCCACCTAGTGAACCATATAAGAAACTTTTCCTTTTCATTTTTTTTTTATTGAATGAATAGCGACAGTATTACTCCCTCCTCTTTATTAATTATAGTCTAGTCTTCTAATAACTTCGTTCATGAATGGCTGCATTAAGGTGCTTACCTTCTCAGATAATTCCGATCTTGTTTGAATGAGTTCCGTTTCAAAATTTCTTACGAAGTCACGACATTTGTCCTAAGAATAATTTTTCTTACAACATTTTTTACGGTTTTCTTACACCGGAAGTGTCTTTTCATTTCTTTTCCGTATAGATTTTTTTGGAGTACCTGGGAGTGCTTTTACACTGTGTCAGTGTTATGACAGTATTACGTGCTTGTTTCAGTCCAGTAAAGAGCTTTTTTTTCAAGCGGACTAAAAGTACGTCATTTGTATTCTCCATACGCACACGTAAAGTGGACTTTCTAATCCTGAGACCAAAATAGTAGCAAAAAGGTCCTAGGCAGTTGTTGGTGAATTTAGCGGGATTAGGACAAATAATGCACCTCTTCTTTATTCGAAAATGGCCGACGTTTCGACTATTTATTTAGTCTTTATCAGGGCTAAAACCCAATAAGTTAAATGGTAACAAATCCCTGGGCCCAACATAAAATTGTAAATACTGTCTGTTAAATTATGGAACGTAAATTCCTATACATCCATTACATCTCTAAAATTGTAAAATTTTTTTAAAAAATGTTTTAAAAAAAAAGAAACAAAAAATATTAAATATACAGACAAACTGTAGACAACTACAAGAATTAACAATTAACAATTACCCACAGAACCAAGTAACCAGTAAACATTGAGGCGTACATTACGGATGAAATAACTTACCTATTCCTAGGCAGTAAAAGTAAAGTCAAAAGTCACCGCTACTGTCATGATGACTAACCTGAACTAACATAAACGACTTTCACCAAAATTTTTCGTTCACCAAAATTATTTGAACACTAGTTGGTACCAGCTAGACCAATCTGATTGTATTGCCATCTTTACATTCTTATTGAAAAAACAAAGGATGGGAATACTCTCGGAGCGCTCGAGAGCACCACCCGAAACCGTTATTAGTCGAAATCGCATAGGTTCTCGAATTCTGAGGGCCACGTCACATACGGCGGAATTTGGTTAAAAGCGGAGCGGAGCGTAATTTTACAGTTGGGTTTAAACCAATCAGATAAAAGCTAAAATAGGAATTGACATGTGTAATGACTTTATTGACATTTCTGCTCCGATCCGTTCCGCTGTATGTGACGGCGGCCTCAGTTTAATGTCACCCATCTAGTTAAATGTCAGGCGCGTCATCATATTTATCTGTCAATGTGATTTTTATTAATTTAGTATTGATAATAATGCTACAAACTTTTAGTTTAGCATAATTTACCTAAACCACCTAAACCATTGGTTATGATTTAATACCACCGTTCTAACACATTCTATTTGTTTGATAAATAATATCCGCAACTAGTTGGGTTGCCTGGTATACCCTGGTATACCTAAACCCGCTTAAAGAGGATGAGAGAAAATTGCAAAACTGAATCACTCTGAAGTAGACTTCTTATTTAGTATATTATGTTACTCGAAATAAAAGGTCTTTTTGTGCTTCGCCCAGTTACAGGCCTCAGCTTCGATTCGGCCGTCAATTTCTGGGCTCAGCACGAAAAGACCCACTTTTACGCCTAGTGCCATAATCTACTATTTTCTGAAGAGATCTAAAAGTAAGTTATTTTTCATCCCGATACAGGCACTTGAAGTGCGCTTTCTAATTCTTAGGCAATGGGCGAAGTGATCTCCCGTGCTTCCCGACGTTGACTGATTCGACCGTAATAAGCTAGTGGTATTTAGTACCCCCCCCCCCCCCCCGTGGCGCTGCAGTGAAAGGACAGGTGGGGTTGAAATTGAAACACCAACACTTGAAGTATGTCATAGAACTCGCTTCCAGACTGCACTTAGAAACGTAATTTCTTTCTTTCTATTGAAATTGCTGAGTTACGAGGCAGACCATTGAGATCTTTAAACATCTCAATGGCCTGTCTCGTTAGTCGCGGATAGAAACTCGGTAAACTCCTGGTGCCGATAGGTTGCAGTCAACAGAGCTTGAAATTGGCCAAAGCCCAATTTCAAGCTCTGATGTATTGTACAAGAGGGTTTAAAGACTTCAACATTGTGCTTTTCCAGTAGCCTGCCGATCCTTTGTGGATGTATGGTAGACTAGTCCATCCGCGCTTTTCTTCATCTTCTCCCATTGTTCCTTCCTGACGCTTTACATTCCTTGGACAGACTGCCCTATTGAACTCGTGTTTGCTATATCCATTCCATCCAAATTCAGCTGGCTCGCAAATTCTCTTGGCCTTCCATAGACAGAGTTTTTATGACTCTCTATTGCTCTCTGGGAGCTAGAGCTGAGTCTGGAATTTCGAAACTAGTACTGCAAAACGTTACCGGACGTATGATTTACAATATTATTTTTTCACACTTTTGAAAAACATGAAAATGGAAACATGAGAAATTAAGAATTAATATTATGTGCTGAAATTTTTTTTAAAAGCCTGGAATAAATTTATTATACCGAGTTTTATGTTCTTTACATTCCCGAGACATTGTAACGTGATTATGGACGGCCTGTATAAGACTGGAACGAGAATTAAAAGAAATAAAAACCTACGAAACAAAACTTGTATAAACCACTGTCCAGTTTTCCGACGACTTACGTTTCAACAAAACACAACGGACCCAAGTTTGGGCAAAAACGGTAAAGATCGCTTTTAAAGGCGATATAAGTAACCTAAAATTTACAAATGGTATTCCATGTGAAGTTCTTGAGTTACGGTGTGCCCCATATAACAATTTAAGTCTGGTAGTTGTATGCTATTGCTTCCTATTGCATACCACAAAAGCTATAAGCAGCTCTGAAAATTCACACAATTCACACAAGTTAGAGTCTTTTGTCTCAGTAAGTTGCTACTGGCTCAAGTTTCAAGAAGAGGGTACCGAGAGAAGGAAAACAAAAACCTAAAGTTGCTAGTGGCTCAAGTTTGTGTGCATCTCAGGGATTTGTTCGCCCCATTTGGATCACACAAAACAAACAAATCTCAACCAATAAAAAACACCGCATACATCAAATCTCGTGTGAGGGTAGTAAGTCATACATAGGAAAAAACAAGCGTCCTCTATTTGTACGAATGAAAGAACATCGGACTCTTAAGGACAGAGGAGGAACCAGGAAATTGGGAGTTAGTTAGGTCCGAACAACTTAATATACAGTGTTCAGAAGCCAAAGTGGCGCATAAGGAACAGTCGAAAAAATTGGAGTTTAGGAAGAGGTCTTTATCGGAAGCAATCCTGGCGTTTTCAGTAAGCCGAGTTGGCAGATAACTACTCAATTTGGCAAGCGCTCATTGGCCAAAGTGAGGTTCTATTTCACAATATGATAAGTGCTGAAGAAGCGTCTACTCTTCAGGGATCAGAGACGGAGGAATCGAAATATTAAGTCAGGATGCTTCTGAACAAACATACACAGAACCACATAACCAAAGAAGAAAAATTAGTATTTGAAGATGCTCAAAAAGACTCATGAGTTATAATTGTTTCTGTTCTGAATGTTCTGAATAAAGAAAAATATAAAATAACATCTAACGAAATGACAAAATGAACTAAAGGACAATTCTACAGTACTTTAAAGAATTATAAACTTTACATTCCAGATGTTACCAGGAGATTTCCCACTCCACACCATAATAAATCATACTGTTACGGGATAAGGGTTCCAATAATTTATTGTCAATTAACTGCACACTTTTATTACAACACGATTAAAACACAATTACTCTCTAAGAATTCGCACTGTTCGCTTGTCCGCTTATTTCGCTTATTTACTACACTGCACTATCTATTCTATCCCATTTCGCGCGACTCGCCGATTTATATACCCGGCCTGAACGCACTCTCGTACTTTCGAGAACGGAGGCGACCGTTCCCGGTTCTCGTTTATTCTAGATGGTTTCCAGGGGTGGCGGTCGGCGCTCGGCGCTGCCGCTTCGGCCCGAATCTATGTGGATGCACGGTCGGGCGTAACAATACGTATATTAATTACCTAATGTTCATAAAGGTAATGTGCCGCTCAAGTCCATGACTGGGTGGGGAGACTCTCCGACTAGTAACTAAAGTAGATTTCGTGTTTAAATCATCATCAATCAACATTTTGTAAATATTCTTTATACTTTAGAGTTATGTGTACTTTTTAATGTATAGCTTGGCACCACCTTGATGAAACACTACTTCCAACACCGGCTTTACTGAGTGAGCCCGTTAATGATACTACCAATTAACTACCATGAAACATACCTTATTTTATGGCTACCATCAACACGCCCTTTCAATAAAACCATTAAACTGAAAACATAATAAAATTACTTTATGTAGTGTACCAAGAAATTGCATTAAACCTAGTTTTCCTCTATAAAATAAAAGTTTTCTTTTTGATAAGAATTTGGTAAATATCACTGCTTCCTAATTATCTGAACTCACATTTGAAACTTTTTCCTCATTAATATACTGTGTAATAAACTGCGATTTTAGTTATTTACGTTATGAACATTAGATTATCCCCAGACGTGTGGTGGTTTACTATGGTATGGAGTGTGAAATTGGTCAGTTAGCCTTTAGATATGCTGAAGCCAAAAGCAATTTAAAAAAGAGACTATTTGTACAATCTGAAGCGTTTTCCGGGCTTTAAAGCCTTGTTACAATAGAATTTCTTCCTGACGTTTCGTTTATAGCTGCGGCAGACCTTAAAAAGGCGATGAGGCAATGGGCGAAGTGATCTCCCGCTTCTTGACGTTGACTGATTCGCCTGTGGTGATATCCGTGGTATTTATTCCCCCGCCGGCGCCGCGCCGGCGCCGTCACGTTGCAGTGGGGGTAGTGGTGGCGCGGAGTTTCGACGCACTTAAAGTATGTCGTAGAACTCGCTTCCAGTCTGCATTTAGAAACGTAATATCCTCTTTTCTGTTGAAATTGTTGTCATGTTTGAAAATCTCAATGGCCTCTCTTGTCAGTGTTGGATAGAAAGGCTGCTATTGATATAAGTTATCCACCTCGTTGAAAAGCATGTGTTCGGAGGCCCTTTGTGTTTCTCCAAGCCTGCAACTACTCTTGTGTTCCGTAATCCTCGTGTTGACACTACGTTTTGTAGTGCCAATGTATACCGAGCCACAGCTGCATGGAACTTGGTAAACTCTGGGTGCCGATAGGGGATTTCTGCGGTCTTTGGCCGATCTCAGAGACTGCAGAGATCCCCTATCGACACCCGGAGTTTCCCGAGTTCCATGAAGCTGTGGCTTGGTGTATATTGGCACCATAAAACGCGTGTCAACACGAGGATTACGGAACAAGAGAGGAGTTTCAGGATGGGATAAACACAATAGTCAGCAGTAGCAAAGCACGTTCTCTCCAAAGGATACATCTTATATCAATCGCAGCCTTTCTATCCGACGAGAGAGGGCATGAAGTTCTTTAAACACGACAACAATTTCAACAGGAAGGAGGAAATTACGTTTATAAATGCAGACTGGAAGCGAGTTCTACGACATACTTCAAGTGCGCCACCACGACCCCCACCCCAGTCCCTTCACTGCAGCGCGACAGCGGGGGAATAAATATCACGGAACTCACCACAGTCGAATCAGTCAACGTCGAGAAGCACGGGAGATTACCTCGCTCATCGCCTTTGATAATGGCTGCCGCATGTGTAGGCAAAATTTAGGAAGAAATTCCATTGGACCACGGCTTCAAGGCCAGGAAAACACTTTAGATTGTATTTTGAAAGGCTTCACAGTTTTAGAGACCACATGGTTTTCTCAGTGACTCAGTGATTATCCTGAAAATCAGGGTTACGATTATAAAGAGGACGCTACCGAATCTGACACTGATACAGTACGTATTGATCCTTTGATCATAGCTGAGCCTGGAAAAGATGCAGACAGTCAAATTGTAGTCAAAAGTAAAAAAAACAAAACCACACAAAAGGATTCATAGTTTATTGCTTATATAGCTGACTTAAAAAAAACTGACTGAAATGTCAGATCCAATATTTTTCTTTGAATGATTTGTTCCAGTCCTATATATTTAATAGAGACTAAAACAACTATTGAGAGGAAAGTCGAAACAACACTCGAAAATCCTTACTAGTAAATCTGTGAAGGATAAGTTACACGCAGCTGAAGACAAAAAGAAGAAAGACTCAAAAACTCAACACTCAACTCAAACCCGCTCTCACTCAAAAACGAAGAACCAGACACACATCAGTTATAACTGTCCATCCAGAAGCGTGAGAGTAAGAAGAACAGCAAACCAACGACAAAACAGCTGATACTGTAATAGAAAATTACTATGATTTTGCTGAAGTAGAAAAACTCCAGAAAGAGCTTTATTTCAAGATTCCTATTACAACTTTTAGGGACAATTAAAAGAAAAGATAGAAAAAGATAATGTCGCAAAAGGTAAGAAACGTTTTTCTGTTCCTTCTAAAGAAATCAAGAAACCCGAGTTGTTTCATCTGAAGACTCTAATAACCAAGATGAGAATGACATCTGTGATGATGATGAGCTTGATGGTATTGATTTAAGCGACACACCAATAGGAGAAAAACGTTAAAATAATATTCAGAGAAAGGGACTCATCAAATATAAAAACGAAAAAATGATGAGCTCTGGAATAGATGCGTATGTAGCATGCGAAAGGTGGTCATGCGGCATATACTTGAGACGAATCATCGAAGGAATTCATGGGTGTCTCCTGGTACTCTCTGGAATGTGACTTTTCGACCGGCCTCACTTTGGCCAAAAAGCGGCTCCCAAATCGAGACGTTGTCCTCATTTGGTTTACTGAAGACGCCAGTATTATTTGGGAATAATCCTGGCGGGAATAATCCAATTTATTGGTATAAAGTCGGCTTTCTTAAGCTTCCGTTTTCGTCAATGTTGTTCCTTATGCACGACTTTAGCTTCTGACCACCGTAAATTATGGTGTTCGGACCAAGAGAGCTCTGCAACTTTTTTTCGTTTTTTTTTCTGATAGATTGAGTTTGATATTCTTGCTCTCGTATTAATGATTGATTCCAAATGAGTGGTCTCAAGAAGGGGGTCTGTGCACCACGACCTACAAGATCTATTGTGCCTCAGTATCAATTAAAGTTCAGTCAAACGGCCCAGTCCTTTTAGAAAGTCGATTATCTTCTTGAGTGAAGTTTTGTGGAACTCCGGTGGTTGGATGTGTATTCTTTCCTTTTGAAAGTTCTGAAATCTAAGTCTTTCAGCTGCAGGATATTCACTCAGATATGTACTACAATCTCATCATCCTACGCACACTCTGGATTCGGCATTGTCTGCCAGGCCTATCTTATGCATGTGGTGTTTTAATCGACAGTGTCCAGTGTATAAACCGATAGCGGCTTTGAGCTGTTGTTTGTCGAGGTTTAATAAATCTTTTGTCCTTTTCTGACAGGGTCCTTGTATAAACGCCTTTGAATAGACAAGGCCCGGTCAGTCTATACAGTAACGTTCGGTGTGTTCTTTCGTCATCTCTCTTGCGATACCCAAGACCGGTTCAGGTCATAAGAAGGTACCACTCACCACTAGCCTTGCAAGATAATCGGCGATTTCATTGCCCTCAAGGCCTTTGTGACTTGGAATCCAGACTAAGATTAGCGCATTAAACCCCTTAATGTGGTTCAGCATGGGGTTGCTAGACCCCATCGGGCGGCTTCCCAGGTGGCAGATAGGGGGAAGTCTCCCAGATATGGGTGGCACCGGGGTAATGAAATACCTGGAGCGGACCAAAACTAGCATGGCGTTGGGCAGCAGTTACGTCATTAGTGGTTATTGTGGTATATTATTGTAGTAGGTTATTGTAGAATGACTACCGTAAAAGCTCGATACCATATAGGTACAGGCGAGTAATCAAAGTAGATTGTTGCGGCTGTAGCTCTGCGACGCAGAAGTAACAGGGCCCCCACTATGTTCTTTATACCCCAAGAACATTCATGAGTTGTATGGACACGAAAGATGATTTTTTCCGAGCGAACCAACTAGCAATTGGCGCTGCTCGAGGTCCAGGTCTGGCAGCGTGAAATAGGTGAACGGCCATGTGACTGTAGGAGACCAGGCATCACTTGGAAAATCAGCTACTGGAATAAACATATGGAAAACAGTGAACATCGGAACATGGAACGCCCGCGGTCTGACTCAAACAGGGAAACTGACCATAGTGAAGAAAGAAATCAGCAACTATCCCATTGTCAAACTTTCAAAGACTCAGTGGAGGGGTTCGGGATATTTCGAGACCCGAAACAAAAACATCGTCTTTTACTTCGGCAATGATGACTCAGCTAGGAATAGCGTTGGAATAATTGTGAATAAAAGACTGGAACACGCCATAAGAGAATATAGATCAATCAATGACAGAATAATCATCAGATGGCTGCAGTCCTCCCAAATCAATCTAAACATAAAACAAGCGATGACTCTTCCCTAGGACGGGTGCACGCGATCAAGATGCAGACAAAATTTATTCTCAACTAGAACAACTACTAGATACTCTTCCAAATAGAGAAATCACTATGACAGTTGGTGATTAGGCGAAGGTAAAGAAGTAATTGGCAGGTGTGGGAACAAGGAACACGAGAGGAGAACGCGTACTACAATTCTGCACAGAAAACAAATTTTTTCATCTCTAACACAGGCTTCCAACACCACGCGACGCAACTGTACACATGGACATCCCCGGGTGACCGATACAGGAATCAAATTGATTATATCCTAATAAAATGGAGATGGAAGACCCCTATTAAAAACTTACGAACGTTCCCCAGTAGAGACTGCAATAGCGACCACCAGTTTCTTGCGGCACAACTTCGCATCAAAATCAGTAAACCAAAGCCAGGAAAACCAACTGTAAACCTATGGTGCCTTAAAAACTCCGACAGCTATAAAGCAAGGCAGAAATCGCCAAAATCAACTCGAGGGCAAGCACAAATGAGACGGCTGACTCCCTGTGGACCAGAACAAAAAAGGTAATAACTGACACTGCACAACAAGAAAAGCAGAAGGTGACGAAACAAAGGACAGCCTGGATAACCTAAGAAACATTGGACAGAGTAGAGCGGAGGAAGCAACTGAAAGTAAAGGGCCTTCAAAATAACGATGACAAAGAGAAATACGCAGCACTGAGCAGAGATATCAGACAAGAATACAGGAAACACAAGGACAAGTACCTAAACGACATTTTTCTCAAAATAGAACTACACACACACAAAAATGAAACGAAGGATATGTTCAAGAAAATTAAACAAATAAGGCGCAGCTTCACTTCGAAACACACAGCAATAAGATCCAAAGATGGTGCACTGGTGACTGACAAATCCCAGATCAAAGAACGATGGAAAAATTACTGTAGACAACTAATGGCTTCAGATTATATCACGTCTTGTCTCAGCTACCACCAGAGCAAGCCGGTTTCGTGCCGGGAACAAATATTGAACATCAGGCAAATTATAAAAAAGGCAAGAGAGTTCAATGTTCCAACACACTTGCGTTGTATAGATTATACCAAGGCCTTTGACTGCGTTCAATGGCACAAACTTTGGCCTATTTTAGATGAAATGGGCGTACCAAGGCACCTTGTATCTCTCATCAAGAATGTCTATGAAAATAAATGAGCTGACAGACCCATTTCATGTAGAAAAGGGTGTCAGGCAAGGATGCATACTGAGTCCTCTCTTGTTCAACATCTATGGCGAATGGGTTATGAGGAGAACATTGGCAGACTGGACTGGAGGAATAACATTGGGCGGCAAAAAGATCAACAACCTTCGCTACGCTGATGACACTACAGCAATTGCGTCATCAGAGGAGGAACTCTGCAACCTGATCAGGCGAATAGAGCATTTCAGCAAAGAGGATCGAGGATGGATTTGAGAATTAATAAACAGAAAACCAAAATTATGATAGTTGACCGAGCTAACAACAATAGACCAGAAATAAAGAAAATATATAACATCGACACAGTTAACACTTTCATTTATCTAGGTTCATTAATATCTAACGAGGGCGGATCCAGTGAAGAAATCAAAAGAAGAAGCTCCTTAGCAAAGGAAGCTATGACCAATCTAACAATAATATGGAGAAGTCGTGAAATCTCTCTGGCAACAAAAATGAGAGTGGTAAGGAGTCTAGCCTTCTTAATCTTCTCTGGAAATATTCCGTTGGCGTAGAATGCTGAGAATCTAGTGGCCACAAAGAAGAATCAATGAATCAATAATTTAACAAATAAATCCCAAAAAGAGCCTAACAACAAAAGTAGCTGAAAACATCGCTAAATTTTTTGCTCACGTAGTACGAAGAAACGGCCTTGAAAGACTAACCGTTGAGGGCATGGTAGCCGGAAAAAACCCCGAGGTTTATCCCCGTAGATATACGGACCTTATCACTAACATCACGGGACAAAGTCTACCCTGAACATTTAGGATGGCAGAGAACAGGGACGGGAATGGAGACATATTGTGGAGAGCAACTCTTGAAAGCACGATTCTCGAATACGATATAGCGACTAAGAAGAAGAACTGGTTCAGTATGTTTCAAACTCCCCAGACAGGTCTCGAAGAGATCCTGCTGGAATGCAGCTTGACTGTCCGAATATATTTTGATATTTTCGTTTGTCCAGTTTTAATTGCTTATCGATCTGGTAGATATTTCAATGACATGGAGCTCCGCCTGAAATATTGTTGCGTGCTTTTCCAGACTCTCCTGGAGTATGTATCTCTGTCCACCGTTATATGCGCCAGCTCCCACTCCATCGGCAGTTTTCGAGCCATCCGCGTACCAGCAGTGGTGCCCGCTCAGTAGCCTTTGTTTATTCTGGTCCCACTCCTCCTTTGTATGGAAGTTTACCTTGTAGGCTGAATAAGTGTAGGTGACCGGGGGCATCATGTCCGAAGGCACACCCAGCAAAGCAAGGCAGGTTAAGTGAGCCTATAGTGAATTTGGTTCCAATCTAACTTCCCCCCCATCTTTGTGCTGTGGAGTCTGTAGATACTCCAGTTGACTTCCCTCTCCATCAGAATGTGGAGCGGGATAGCCCGAGAAGCCTTTCCATGGCCAATGTTGGTGTGGTGCCAAATGCCCCATTGATGGCCATTAGATTCATTAGATTCAAATCTATACTACTCGTATTACGAACAGACGCTTAATTTTTCCTATATATGATTACCACAATCACAGATGTTTGATAAATGCAGCGTTATTGTAAGTTGAGATTGTTTTAGAAAGTGTGCTTCTTAATGTATATTCAGCTTTGAATACCGTATCATCCTTTTGTTTAAAGAACTGATCGTTCATCTAAATGTACGAGTTTTTGAGACAGCCATCACTCCCTCAACTGGAAGAGATGTTCTGACTTCAAGAATTTCTCAAGACTCTCCCACCGGCACAATGGCAAATATTACTTTTGTTCTATATTTTAAGATTTATATAATAGATCATTATTACGGTTGTCGTAAAAATTTACGGTCGTCTTTATAATTTCTACAGATGTACATATTCAACATCGCCAAATCAGAAGTTTTCAAAATGTTCCTTGTTGCTAATTAGGGATGACTATTTAGTTATATCTCCATTTGATAGAATAAAAAAATATTGCAACAAAAAAAAAGTATATCAGTTTTGTTTTTAGACAGGAACAAGAAGTATAATCCGCACTTGTAATCGCCAATCGGATGTGAAAACATGATTGAGAGTTCGTTCAAAACATAAAAAAGGCCCGCCCGACCCACACGATTTTCGTACCTCTTTCTTTCACCGACCGGTCCGCAAGTAAAAGTACGCAATTAGCTTCATTCTACACCGACTAATATGTATTAACTTTCACGTGCGATCCCAATCATTACCGCTTTTGTTTAATTTAATTATTGTTATGTAAGAATACCACCGACCGACACCATCAGCAGGAAGACCATTTAGGCCGAACGTTAACGCCACTGTTATTATGTACGGTACAGGCCGTTTCATACAATAATATATTTGTTAGATTTATACATGTTTAAGTATCGGTTTAGATGTTGGCCTTCGCCGACCAACGGATTTTGCCCTTTCGCGGCGAAAACGCAAGGAATGCGGTTGCATAATTATACAGCTATTGCCTCACACTCGGTCGGATTTGCTCGACTTTGCCAAAGAGAACGGACGTCGACAACTGGGAGCAGTGCCTCCCAGAGATCTGCGAAATTTCGCTAATTAAGACACAAAATTTGTTAATATCACTAATTGCACAACCCTTCTCGTTCAAAAGAAATCTCACTTGCAGCTATAATGCGTTGTCCGGTGATTGCGTAAGTTCCTACATTATTGGACTCTTGTAAAGTGCAGAATTAGGAGCTACCCAATAAACACAACTCTTTGAAATTCATAATTGATTAAACAAATTTATATATTAATGATGTAGTATATAGCAATCTTCTCTGTGGTCGCTATATAATTACCAGAGAGACCCCAGAGAAGATGGCTAGACGATATTAGAGCAGCCATTGGCCGAGACTGGTATCACAAAGCCCAAGATCGTCAAACATGGAAGATATATGGAGAAGCTTATATCCAGGAGTAGATGAGAGAAGGCTGATAAAGAAGAAGAAGAAGATATAGCAACGCGGTTGTCAGGAAGCTCGTATAGGAAGCCACTCACCAACATTAGAGCAGCAGGTCATCAAAACAATAAACAAACTGACTGCTCTATAAATAACAACAATAAACCTTAGAGTAATTCTTGGCGATCTTAACAGGCCAGCTGGTCAGTCGTCACTAACCATTCAGCAGTATTTGGGCTAGAACTAACCAACAAATGCTTCTTCTATCAATTCTTTGGCAGTTGGTGGTTCCTGCGGGACGTATTCTGATGGAATTTCTTCGGTTGCTACTTCATGAAGTGTAACTCTTTGTTTGTTCAGGTTAGCTGTATTGTAGCACCACTAGAAATTCCTGGAGCACCACTACAAGAATTTCTATTCGTTTTTCTTTAGCAGTGGCTAAATAGCGCTTTTACAGGCTTTGTTGGACGCGTTTCTTCTACATTTAATTCTATAACTTCTTTCGTTTGCGAAATTTTAACTTTCGTCTCTTTAGTTATACATTTTTTCTCAATATTCTCCGCTTCTTTTTTTGAGTTTTATGCTAATTTTTACTTCAACCACTTTGGCGTCCTCAGTTTGGATGATTTCTTCAATAACACTTATTCAGTCTTAACTTTTTCAAACTCCGTTGGCTGCTGTTTTTTTTATACAACTTTTATAGTTTCCGGAGTTTTTTTTCTATTTTCTTCTTACGTTTGGTTTTAAAATCTTCCTGTAAAAATTCTTTTGGTGAAGTTTTGTTTAGAATAGACTCCTCCTCCTCTTCGGTAAGGGCAGATTTTTCTTTAGCTTCCTTCTTTAATTTAGTTTTTCATTTCTTCTTAAAGTCATCATAGATACTGGGAAATAAATCTGTTTTGTCTTCTGTTTTTTTTGTAATATTTGTTTGTTTCCTCACGATTACTTCAATAAATCAATACTGCTTTATTGTCAGGAAAAAAATAAATTGTTTTGTTGAAAAAGCTATTCTTAAATTTAAATTTAGAAGAGAGTGGTAGCCTTGCGACTAGGCCTTAGAGGCCCTCACAACTTTTCGCAGTCCCCCGGTTCACCCATCCCTACTCCACCAGGACCCTCATTCCCTCCACGAGTCGACCCGTCCCTCTAATGAAGGAGAGTATCCGGTCATATTTCAGAGTCGGAAGCTCCTCTCTATGAAGAAAAGCGGCTCCAAGTGTCCAATGTATGGCTCAGAAATGTATGGCACCATCTCAGAAAGCGTGGTGGGTCCATAGTGTAAAAATCCAATATGGCTGTCATAAGAAAAACATAACTTGATGATGGTTCCAGAAAGCCGAAACGTTGTATCAAAATTTTACCTTTACAGGTATATTTCACTAAAAAAGTTGCATCAGAAATGTTTTCACAAATTTCGATTATCTTTTAAAATAAAAGATTTATAACAGTTTTTTTAAAATTCACCACTTTGGTTTTCCCAAAATTTCTCAAAAACCGGATTACTTACAGCCAACCCGTTTTTGTCATTACATTAATAACATAATTGTCTGGAACTTTCCCTTATTAACCGACTTCGCAGCTCCTATAATTTCCGAAATCCCAATACATGGGACGCACTGTATAGCAATGCGGTTGTCTAGAAGCAAATACAGGAAGCCACTCACCAGATTAGATTAGCAGGTCATCAAAACAATAAACAAACTGACTGCTCTCAAAATAACAACAATAAATCTTAGAGTAATTCTTGACGATCCAGGCCAGCTGGTCAGTCATCACTAACCATTCAGCAGTATTTGGGCTAGAACTAACCAACAAATGCTTCTTTTATCAATTCTTTGGAAGTTGGTGGTTCCTACGGGACGTATTCTGATGGAATTTCTTCAGGCCCTTCTTCGGTTGCTACTTCATAAAGTGTAACTCTTTGTTTGTTCAGGTTAGCCGTATTGTAGCACCACTAGAAATTCCTGGAGCACCACTACAGGAATTTCTATTAGTTTTTCTTTAGCAGTGGCTAAATAGGGCTTTTACAGGCTTTGTTTGACGCGTTTCTTCAACATTTAATTCTATAACTTCTTTCGTTTGCGAAATTTTACCTTTCGTCTCTTTAGTTATACATTTTTCCTCAATATTCTCCTCTTCTTCCTTTTTTTGTGAGTTTTATCCTAATTTTTACTTCAACCACTTTGGCGTCCTCAGTTTGAATGATTTCTTCAATAACACTTATTCAGTCCTAACTTTTTCAAACTCCGTTGGCTGCTGTTTTTTTACACCACTTTCATAGTTTCGAGATTTTTTTTTCTGTCTTCTTCTTACGTTTGGGTTTAAAATTTGAGGGCAGATTTTTCTTAGCTTTCTTCTCTAATTTAGTTTTTCATTTCTTCTTGAAGTCATCATAGATACTGGGAAATAAATCTGCTTTGTCTTCTGTTTTTTTTTTTTGTAATATTTGTTTGTTTCCTCAAGATTACTTCAATCAATCAATACTGCTTTATTGTCAGGAAAAAAATAAATTGTTTTGTTGAAAAAGCTATTCTTAAATTTAAATTAATAAGAGAATAGTAGTCTTGCGACTAGGCCTTAGAGGCCCTTCACCACTTTTCACAGTTCCTCGGTCCACCCATCCCTACTCCACCAGGGTCTTCATTGCCTCCGCGAGTCAAACCGTCCCTCTAATGAAGGAGAGTATCCGGTCCCATTTCAAAGTCGGAAGCTCCTCTCGATGAAGAAAAGCGGCTTCAAGTGTCTTATGGCGCAGTCGCGCTCACTTCAGAAATATATGGCACACTCTAAGAAAGTGTAGTGGGTCCAGCGTGGACCGTCAGCAATTCCTAGTAGGTCATGCCTGTTTATTCTGTAGCGTCCCGTAAGGATTCCTATCCTTACAGTACTTCCAGGCACTGCAGGCTTTTCCCAAGAAGCCACGAGGCCTTGGATCTATCCGGGTTAGGATAGATTTCCTTGGTCTCCTGACTGTGTCCAGTTTGAACCTACTCCTAAACACGGCTCTGGGCCAGTAAAGCATGTCTGGAAATCACGCTTAGCCGATTCGTCGCCACGCTTGTTCCCCTCGATGCCCTTATGTCCAGGAATCCATCCCAGATTTACGCTTTTTGTTTCAGCCAGTGACTAGCGCATCCCTGCAGTCCTGAACGAACTTTTAACTCGTTCCGCTGGCTGCGCTTGTTGGGATGTTTATCCCAAATGGCTGTTTCAGTCTCAGCTGATCACGTGGACGCTCCTGCTACGACAGGACAATCGGGATGTCCGGCTGAATGAGGCTATCGATCTGCGTGTGACCACTTCCCATAGCTGTATCCTTCCATTGGCCCCAGCAATCCATCCTCCTGCAGGACGCTATCCCTCCCTCTTAACCCAGATTGGAAGCTCCGGCAGACCCAGTAAGGCATTAAGTGCTGCTTCCGGTGTTGTTCTGAATGCACGTGTTATCGCTAGGCAGACTGTTCTCTGCAGTCTGGCCAACCTCGACACATACCATGCCCTGTCCACAGCTGGCCACCAGACCAGGGCCCCATAGGTTATCCTGGGTCTGATTAAGTGAGCGCGCCTATAATCAAAATGTTATGCACCGCTCTGCTTTACGCTTCTAACAGCACGTAACCTGAAGACACGCTCAAACATTCCAAGGCCACATGTACCCTAGAAGCAAATGCCGTACCTAAGGTGACGCTCCACAAGAGAGTAATAAATAACCCTAGCTAATGAAACTCCAAGGTTGAAACGTACGCTACGTACAGCCTAGCAAGCTGAGGATACCCTACCGCAGAGACCTTCAATGTACTTACCAAATTTAAGCCTTTGATGTACTTCCAGACCTAAGTACCGACAAGAGTTCAGGCAGCCCATCGGGGTTGATCCAATGTAAGGATTCAGTGCGCACTTAAACTTTAAGATATTTGTCTGGGAGACATTAAGGTTAAGGCTATTTACCACGCACCACCCCCTGACCACCTCCAAATTCGCAGCCCTCCAACACTGAGATATCCTTGTGATGATAAATGAACGCTGTGCCCTCACTAAACGAAACGCACCTGCCGAACCGAACCATTCAGAAGGAGGTCATTTACATATATAAAGTAGAGTGACGAGCCAAGCACTGATCCCTGAGGCATCCCTGCAAAACGTCTTCTCCTAGCCTACACATCTTCACCAAACTGGACAACCTGAGTCTTGTCTGACAAATATGAACCCATCCACTCCAACACATTACACTCTGAATCCATACCACTTCAGCTTACTGAAGCAAAGACCTGTTACAAACACAATCAAACAAAAAAACCACTCAAGCCACCTCCCCATCATTAAGGCCGACATACAAATCCTAAAAGAATCCAAACATAGCATCCGCAGTGTTGATATCCTTCCTAAAGCCATGCGGAGTTAAGGAAAGAATGCCTCTCCAAAAACAGGACATTCTCTCCCCCATGACCGTCTCTATGATCTTACTCAGAGTAGGCAACAAGGAAATACTACTTTGTAATAACTTCTTGGTTCCCGTCTTCCTGATCCTTTGGTACATTCTTTTATGTGGTTAATTCTTAATTTCAGGTATCGATTTTTTTGAGTTTTTTCGTGTTTTTTTTTCTTTTTTTTCTCTTCCCTGACGTGTTTCTCAGAATTTGCAGGTTCATATGTCTATTTTCCGGTATTGTTATGGAGAAAGACAACTGGCTCTAACCCGGCCTTCAGCTACATTCCAAAAGTATCAGTTTCTTGAGGTATAATGGGTTTAATTTAATAGTTTATACCGAAGTTTACTCCTAGTCATCTTTGGAATTTTCCTTATGTTTACCCTAACATTAAAATGACTGATTGACTTTCACAGGCTTTTTCCTCATCTTCAGGACTTCGACTTCAAGATTAAGCTTCTCAAGGTCTATTAAATCTTTCCCGGGATCCTTGATTTTACTTAATCTCCTATTTTTATTATTACAGCTTTTTCTATTATTTTAGATACTATGCCATTTTTTCTAATAACTCCAATGATGACATTGTAATATTTTATTGATTGGGAGAATATCCAGTATCCACCCAGTTAATCCTGCTCTTCTCGTACGCTTAACAAAAATGTGTTTTGAGAATTCTACCATTTTCTGGTGAAGAATAAAAAACAACTCAAAATCTTTTTCAGTTTGATGTCTGCAAGTTTGACCACTTCGAAAGCAGGTTTTCTTTCCTTTTGTTATTTTTTTTTAATTTCTAAACTCTGTCGCTTTCTAAACTCTGCATATGCAGTTATCGAGATTTTTATTCAATTTTTCTAGGTCTTATGCATCTTGTTCTTCTTCTTGGGCTCTAGATTCAGTTGTAGCTTTTTCCATTAACTTATCTCTCAAACTAAAAGCTTCAGATTTCTAGTCTTTACCCGTCTTTGATACTTTTTCTTTATCTTCAAAAAGTACTGGTGTTGCTGTCAGCTTAATAATTTCAGCTTTGGAGCCTTCCTCTTTTTCTTCAGATCTTTCGAATGGTTTTAGTGGCGGCTTTAATTATCTTCCTGCTCTTCAGGTTTAGGTTTCAGCTTGTATTTACGAGTAACTTCCGGTAACTTCACATCTTCAGTTTTCAAACACTAGTATCTTGTTTCCCGATGCATCTTTAGGTCTTTCTTTACTTCTTTATATTCTCTTTTTTTATATATCTACTTTTTTGTAGTTTGTTGGTTTTTGAAATTTAAGTTTTCTAGTTTCCACGTCTTCGATATCGAATCCAGTGATTAATAATTTCAAACCATATTACTTTTATTTTCATATGTTATACATATACAGGGTGTACATGTATGTATAACTAAACCGACAGACGAAGATAGCAAGTTTTAGAGACGATTTCATGACGACTTGACTTAAATTTTCTTATCCAAAAATGCTTCCTAAAAGAGGGAGGGCTCTTTGAAGAAAGATCACATTTTGGGTTTACTATGGTAACTCTCATAATACTGGTATATGTTGAAATAAATGGTAAAACTACATTTTTGGAACAAAGTAAGTGAAATTTGACACAAAATCGCTGCAAAATGCAAATTTGGTGTTATTAGAGAAAGTCAGGGGAATATCAGGACAAGCAACATCGTGAAAATATTTTCAAAGCCGGTAAAAATAGTGTAACCAAAGTTGGTGAAAAATGACTCAAAGCGAGAAATGCAAATTAAAATTTTATCAAAAATCTAGGTCAGGATTAGGTCAAAAATAGATTAGAAATGACTCAAGGCATTTAGAAATAAAAATATTGAGTATAAAGGCCAAAATTTTAGCCATTTTACGAACGACAGAAAATGAAATCTGGAGCTTTTAGAAGAAAAAAATGGTTAAAATTGGGGTTGAAACATTACATTTCTAGACACAATTTTGATGCTTTTCGAGTGTGGCGGAACTTCATCCACAGACTCAGAAATGGCAGCACCGAAACTTCACCCACCGATTCACAGGTGGCAGCATTCGTCGAAATTCTTCATAACATGACACCGCCTTTAATGCGCCGAGTTGATCTTCAAATACAAGTACCAATTATGAAGTCTCACTCCGGCGTATAAGGCAGGGGTCTACCACGCCTTTCTGACGAGTACAAGGTAGACCACGGGATGAAACGCCAACATCACATACATAGGCTACAATGATATCAGATCGTCCCAGTTGTGTTTCTCTGAATAACAAAAATCTTTTCTGGGAATACATTTCCCATTTATCGCTCATCATTTACAACACCATAATTGGTGACCCTCGATAAAAGCAATCTTCCGTACAAAAAGCTGCAACAAGGATCGCTTCAACGCCACGAAACCACTAGAGCAACATCTCTCTTACACCCACTGCACGCAGTATCTAGCAAAAATTCTCTTCACTCACTGCACCGTGGAATTATCACACACATATCCCTCCATGGTACCATTTTTGGCAACGCACTTCCTCCGTCACTGACCTCGCTCAAGCAACTGCAACACAACTTCGTCCCATCAGCTTGCAAAATGAGCCTCGCTTCTCTCCCATCATACAACCTCCGTTCTTGTTGTAACTAGCTGGGGAGTATTGTAGCTGAACTTCATCCATCGACTCACAGATGGCAGCGCCGAAACTTCACCCACCGACTCAGAGGTGGCAGCATTAGTCCAAATTCTTCATAACATCACACAGCTTTTAATGCGCCGAATTTCTCTTCAAATACAGGTTCCAACTATGAACCCTCACCCAGGCGTATAAGGCAGGGGTTTACCACGCCTTAGTGACGAGTCCAAGGTAAACCCGGGGCCTAAACGTTAACACCACAACGATATCAGATCGTCCCAGTGGTGTTTCCCTCAATAACAAAAATCTTTTCTGAGAATACATTTTCCATTTATGGCTCATCATTTACAACACCATAAGAGAAACTCAATTTTAGGACAAAATGAGGCAAAACTGAATCAGTTCTTCGGATTTTTTGTTTTTGGTAAATTACACATTTATACAACACATTATGATAAACGAAGTTTAATTAAAACGTCTCAAAATGCAAATTTGGTATTTTTTTTGAGAAAGTTAAGTTAAGATTTAGGTCAAAATCGATTAGAAATGACTTCAAGCATATGAAAAGGCAAATAGGGCTTTGATAATGTCTTCCGCAGCTGTACGTCAGTACTGTACGAAACGTCAGAAAAAAATTCCATTGGACCACGGACTCAAAGCCCGGAAAACACTTTAGATTGTATGTTGACCCGCCTTCACAATGTTTTAAAACTTTTTAACGAATGCGAACCTTTAAAAATTAATATTAGAAGTGCTTAAAAGAATTCATGGTCGATTTAAAGCCAAAATCGGTTAAAAATAACTTAAAGCGTCTAAAAATGCAAATTTAAAGTTTTTGAGAAAATTGAAATAAAAATTAAATCCAGAGTCGGGTTAAAACAATTCAAAACGTATAAAAATGCAAATTTGAAGTTTCTGAAGTAGTTGAGATAAAAATTGAAACCAACTTTAAAATAACTCAAAACCCTTAAAGAAGCATATTTGGTGTTTGCGGAAAAATACAGATTAAGAATAGCGACACAATTCGTAAAAAAGACTTGAAGCGCCTAAGGAACCCAATTTGGAATTAAAAATACAAATTTAAAGCTTGTGAAAAAAAAAATAGATGAGAATTGGGGCCAAAATCGGTTAAAAATGATAAAACATATAAAAAATTAATTAAAAATTTTTGAAGAACTCCAGGTCAGAACTAAGGCAAGGATTAATTAAAAATGGCAAAAAACGCTTGAAAATGAAACTTGAAACGAAAAAAATGAGGTTTTTGACCCATCTCCTTTGAAAACCTAAATTAATAGGGTTTGAAAGAATTCAGGTAGTCATTTTGAATCGATTGTGTAAATATTGTTAAATTATTAAAATTATTAAAATCGTCTAAAAATGCAAATTTGAAGTTTTTGAAGAATTTAGATAAGAATTAGGGCAGAAATCGGTTTAACGTAACTTCAAGGGTTTAAAATCCATATCTAGAGTTTGTAGAAAAATGCAACTTAGGATTAGTGACATAATCGATAAAAGGCTCCAAGGGTCTAAAAATGCAAATTTGGAATTTTGGAAAAATACACGTAGGGCCAAAATCGGCTAAGAATAAATAAGAATTAGCGTCAAAATCAGTTAGAAATGAATCAAAATTTTGAAAAATGGAAAAACCCAAGTTATAATTGGAGCAAAATTGTTTAAAAATTAATCATGACAACTCAAGAAATTACTCATGTTGCCTTGCCCTACCAGGGCAAACATGTTAAAAATGGGACTAGACAACACAAGATATATAAGCTGTCTCAAGGCAAAACGTTTTGTCTTGCCTTGTCTTACATCATCACTAGGAAAACCGCAAATCTATTAACACCTTTATTAGCAAATTTTCAGAATGATCTATTAAACAGAGAGTTACCAGAAAATTCCAAAATTGATTATTGGTTGGTAGCTTAATGTATACCATGTAGTACTCAAAACTTGATCTTTGTTTATCGGGTACGTATTCTTAGTAGAAATTTTTATTAGAAAAACTCTGGACGCCTAAAGACTCCCTTTCCTCTCATAAATGTTTACTTCTTCAATTCGAAGTTGAATTGAAAGTTCTGCGGAGACTGATTGCGCCGGTTGAGTGAAAGACAGAAAATCAACAAAAGAACATGGTTTTAAAGTTCGTGGTACAGTTTTTTGGCCTTATGTGTACCTTTTTTTTTGAGGACAATTACCTAATGCAAAAGTTTGCAGGAATTCTGAATTTCACAAGCGACTAAAGCATATATTAGCCATTCACATGTTCTTAATATCAAGTAAGGCTTTGGAACTTTGTCTTTGACATTTTTATCTTCTCAACATTTGCTGAAACGAGATAGATACAAAGATTTTAAAGGTAACGAGGTGGCAAGAATAAGTGTAAGAATGAGTTAAAGACATCAAATTTCACTTTGTCAATCAAAAAAAAAACTTCAAGAAGAATAGCTTTCTACTAGCCTTAGTTCTGCCAATTGCCTGGAGTGGATGATAACAGAGGGTTGTTGCAGAAGAGACATCACTTTCATTGAGAAAATTGCGCATACAAAAGAAGTTTTAATCTGCGAGGTATTTACTTTCTCACGGTCCCAGTATAATCAGTCTCGAGCCAGTCATTTCGCCGCTAATGGCATCTATACATCATTATCAGCAGCCCGCTAAGGCCGCGTTCACAAATTACGCGCGAGCTATTGCCTAGAAATCAAGCTGTTTTCCTACAGGTGGTATAATTTCTCTTATTAATGCATATAACTGTGGTTAAAAGTATGGACAGTTGCTCTTTTCACCGGAAGCAGAAGTTGCATTAAACGCAAATATTTGTGGCCGGCCAGTGGGAACGGGGCTTAAACGGGAGCCGTCTACCAATGAACGCAAGATTTACTCCTATTACCGAGAGAGCGGCCTTATCTAGCGATAAATACTGGCAGTCGTATCTCTTTGAATCTTGGTATTTTGCTTTGGAGACTTAAAATTGCCTTTTTAACGAGCCGATGGAATTTTTCCTCTTCTACGCCGTTACGGCTTCCACGGCTGCGACTGGTTTTATTGCTTTGGGTTAACACAAGGTGCAGAGGGGGAGAATTTGAAAAAATTAGCGAAGAGTTTGTGTTCAAATCCAGTATTTGATGTAAAAGTTACTAATCAGACCAGAGTAAATCACAGGTCTCTAGAAACTACAGATGTAACATTTTGGTACGGTGGGTTCTCTTCATATTTTTAGCTAAAGCTCCTTTTCTGATGGTACAAACCTCTCCATTTCTTCAAAATAGCATTTTCTGCTACCATTCACAAAAATGGTTCTCTCCATACTCCTTTACACTAGGGCTTTTCTACTACTGCAAAAAAGTTGAACAGGTAACACTCTACCTCAAAATCTGCAATTTTCTGAACTAAAAACTTGACTCCAAAGAAGAGACAAGAGAAAGTTATTGCTGCCCCTGACCTGATTTCATTCACTCAGTTTCTCATGCCCAGTAAACAGTCGAACGTTGTTTCAACGTAGAATTATCGTTTGGTCCGTTGATTTGTAGTTGTCACGTTGATTTTAACGTGTTGATTTAAGGTTGATATAAGCGATAGTGCACAATCATGATTTTCCACGTTAAATCAACGTTGTTAAAACGTGTTTTGATATTGGTATACAGTAATTAAAGCGTCACAAATGCGAAGTTGCAAAATGTTTTTTAAAACTTATCATCATTTCTTCGGTTAATTTAGGGTTGTCTTTTTGATTTTAAACTGTTGATTTTTGGTTGATTTTTTCGAAAATGAACAACCATGTTTTTCGACGTTAAACCAACGTTGTAAAAAAGTGTGTTGAATATGTTTAGATATTGGTTGAGAAAACGTTGAAAATAGGTTTACATGTCAAATACTCTGAGCGGTGGATGGGGTAGGCGTAAACGGCAAATGACCCAGATTCCTGTATTAAGGCTTAGAGGGGTAGGACGTATTGCCACGATCCCCGGTGTTTATATTTCTCACGCGTGTCGGGCGTCGGTACTGTCTGCTGCTTGAGACTTGAGATGTTATTGTCGCATTGTCGGCCATGACACGACGTTCGTTGTTGTTGTTCGTTTCGTTTTGTTTGTTTACCGTCTTTTAGGGTAAAAAATTTCAAATCGCTTAAAAGGTGAGTACTCATGGGTTGAGATTTTACTGTTTTTTAAGGTTAGAGACAAGATGGCTGGAATATCACCACCACCATTGGTTTTGAGTGTGGCTATACTATTTTGCAAGCCAACTAATTTAAGTCGATATGTTAAGTTAAGCTGTACTAAATTAGGTACACATAGGCATATTAAGGTTGATATAAATTATTTACCTATGCATCACAACAAAAATTAATGCTTGACAATCAAAGCTTTATTGTCTCTAGAATTACAGTATCATTGAGAAAGCATTGCAATCCGTTAAATACAACTAAGTAAAAATGTGTGTACACCAAAATTCAGCGGTGTTTTTGGCCTTGCTCTCACCCCAGGAGAAAATCTCTTCCTAAAAGGTGTATACCTACCATATTCAATTTCCAAGAAAATTCTTTTAAATCCAATATATCTAATTTGCCTTGAGCTCCACTAAATGTTTTGATACCAAAATGTCTTTTTTTTTAAAAAAGCATAGTAATTTTCAGCATCTCGAACATAAATAGGTACTCATAAGCAAACACACAAATAAGTATAATTTTTGTATTTCATCATTTCTAAAGTTTTTTTCACTTTAGGTAGTTCTGAAGAAGGCAACAGAGAAGTTGCCGAAACATTAACTAATTGATTCGTCCTAGCCCTTTCCAGGGTAAATTGTTATTAGGAGTAATTTTACTGTGAATTGTGGAAAATTCCTTTTCCAACAATCTAAAATCGTCCAAAAAAAGTGTATGAGGTAGACATTACCCAAAAAGTAAGTACTAAAAAATTTAATTCTTGTTTAAAATTATGCCTCGTTTACTATATCATCAAAAACAAATTTATAAAACATAACTATTTTACTAATTATTGTAATTAGCACTATTATATTTCCAATAAAACATGTTTAAAATATGTTATCAATTGTTTTATGATAAAATGCAAAGTTTGATATATGAAATACGTAGAGACGTCAACAAATGGACGTCTTGTGGGTGACATGTGACGACGTAGTGTGCTACATGGGGTCAAGCACTTTTTTGTATGTACTTTTTAATTAAACATTAACGCTCTGTATATTTTTAAGAGCATTTTTGGTTTACAGTTTTTGTCCTAAACTAAAATTAAAACTCAAACCTTGGTAAGTCCCCTCAAACCCCTCAAACTTCAAATCCTGGTAAAACTCATTTGGCATAAATTATATTCATGTAAATGGAAAAAAATTAGATGAATGCGTTGATTTAACGTTTTATGTAAGGTTGATAGATACGTTGAATAAACGTTTTAAGCAAGGTTGATTAAACGTTTTAAGAAAACGTAGATTAAACGTTTTAACCAAACGTAGATTAAACGTCTTAAGCAAACGTTGATGAAACTTTTAAGGGAGGTTGATAAAAACGTTGATTCACCGGACATAACTACGTTGAAAAAACGTTTGGTTACAGGTTTTTTATAACGTTGAATCAACGTTCATCTGTTTACTGCCTGGAGAGATGACAGTAAATTATGAGATTTGGAGAATAACAAGGCTCACAGAAAAAATTATTAAGAAAAAAGAGTGGTCTTCGATTGAATTTAAGGACGATGGTTTGTCCCTGGGGACCTCAAAACTTATGACTGTAGTACAGGAGCTAAGGCAGTACAGAAATGATACTGGAGCTAGGCGTGGTAGTGAGGTGAAAGCTCACCTAGATCTAAATGTTAGATGTAAACCGAAAACTAGCCAGGGTCAACTCAAAAACACTCAACATCTGCAATTTCTTCAACTAAAGAAGATTCAAAGTAAAGTGACAGCTGCTCAAGACCTCACCCTATTCACCCAGATGTATGGGTCTATGGAAGCAGGACCACAGAACGAATAATCCTAATGGAGAGATGAAATAGTAAATTATGAGATATGGAGAAAAACAAAAGCTAGAGACGTCACAGAAAAAAAAAATTAAGGATGAAGTGGCCTTCGGATGAATTTAAGGACGATGGTTTGTCCCTGTAGACCTCAAAACCTATTACTGTAGTATAAGAGCTAAGGCAGTACAGAAACGAAACGGGAGCTAGGCGTGGTAGTAAGCTGAAAGGTCGCCTAAATCTAGAAGTTAGATGTAAACCGAAAACTAGCCAGGGTCGACTCAAAAACATTCAACATCTGCAATTTTCTCAACTAATAAAGATTCAAAGTGAAGTGATAGCTGCTCAAAACCTCACCCTATTCACTCAGATTTATGGATCTACGACACCAGGACCACAGAACGAATAATCCTCATGGAGACATGAAACAGTAAATTATAAGATTTGGGGACGGACAAGAGCTAGAGACGTCACAGAAAAAAGAATATTAAGAATGAAGTGGTCTTCGGATGAATTTAAGGACGATGGTTTTTCCCTGTAGACCTCAAAACTTATTTCTGTAAGTATAAGAGCTAAGGCAGTACAGAAATGAAACGGGAGCTAGGCGTGGTAGTGAGCTGAAAGCTCACGTAGATGTAGAAGTTAGATGTAAACCGAAAACTAGCCAGGGTCAACTCAAAAACCCTCAACATCTACAATTGTCTTAACTAAACAAGAATCAAAGTGATGGATGAGTAGAAGACATCCATCAGACTTATGGATATATGGAAGCAGGGCCACAGAACGAATAATCCTCATGGAGAGACAAGATAGTAAATTATGAGGTTTGGAGAAGAACACAGGTTAGAGACGTCATAGAAGAAATTAAGAATGAACTGGTGTTGAGAAGGCAAGTACTTAGGTACAGGGGCGGACTAGACAGCGCGGCCGGTTGGAGAAAATCATTGGGGATAAATGGACGGTTCTTGGGAGCCAACTTACGACAGTGCAAATTTCTAAAGAAATGTGGGTTTTGAAAAGAATTTTTGATGGCTCAAGAGGAAATTGGACTGCTACACTTCTTAAATTGTGTCTTAATATCATACTCGGTAATGAAGAGTTTGCTGTTGAAATTATTTTGACAGTTTCAAGGCACAGAGTGTGCTGCAGAAATGGTGCAAAATTCAAAATTCTCATTGGATTCTTTACTTTGAAAATGTTAGAGACACTCATACGCCAAAAGCTGCCTAAAGCACATTTTTTATCATAAATTAGAGGAACGGAAAAGTGAATAATTACAATATTCAACTGAGTGAAAACATGAAGAAACTAAATTGAAGTAACCGGAGCAAACAAAACAACAACTTTATCAAAAGCTTGCTCGTAATTTGACGTATTTTTGAATAAACTTGTTCTAGAATTTTGGATAGAGCATTGGAACTATGGAGGTAGGAATGGAGATACAATCTAAAGCATTTTCCGGGCTTTGAATCCGTGGTTTATAGAATTGCTTCCTGATGTCTCTCTTCACAGCTACGGCAGACATTATCAAAGGTGATGAGGCAATGGGCGAAGTGATTTCCCGTGCTTCCGATGTTGACTGATTCGACTGTGGTGAGCTCCGTGGTGTTTATTCCCCCATCGTCGCGATGCAGTGGAGGGACTGGGGTGGGGTAGTGTTGGTGCAAGGTTTTGGTGCACTTGAATTATGTCGTATAACTCGTGCTTTTCCAGTAGCCTGCCAATACTGACGGTTACTTTGTTGATGTATGGTAAACTAGTCTATCCGCGCTTTTCTTTATCTTCCCCCGTTGTTCCTTCCTGACACACTCCATTCCTTGGACAGACGCCCCTATCAAACTCGTGCTTGCTGTATTCATTCCAGCCAAAGGCTCTTTCCAGATGCTTCATTTCCCGTTCCAAATCAGCCGGCTCACGAGTCTTTATGACTTCCCTTTTCTATCTGGAATACTCAAGCTTACTGCGCAGATTTCTGATGATCCTGGATTGGTTTGATTCTCCATTGAATTGAACAAAGAAAATTTGTTTTCTCCTGAAACGCATTAGAAAATTATTGATGATATTTAGTAAGTTCTAACATAGAATTAAACTAGGACCCGGATAAACCCTAGACCGCCAGAAATCTACGCAGTAGCTAGTTATAGGAACTAGGATTTGACGGTTCGGGACTCAACTGATTGGAGTGCGCCAGCCTCAAGGAAGACTCCCTCATATCCGGCGTCAACCAGTAAATATATTCCGCCTTAACAATACCTTGTAAGATCAGCCCAAAGTTGTGCAAAATTGTAGGTCTGGAGAGACATCGTAGCAAAAATGGCACTTGCTCATCTATTAGCGTTATCTTTAGTGGTTAATACACGAAGAGCGAGACGTAAGCTCTTTCTCTATCATGATCTCTTCATAGCTTTGTTTTGTTTCAGTTTTAGTCAGTTTTGGATTTGAAAATAACATATTGTTAAATTTTCAAGCAGAATGTTGCTGAATCACTTAGGTTATTGCGTTGACAAACCTCGAGTCAGGCTTCTTGACATTATGGTAGACGCAAATTTCCTTGCATGGGAGAGACGCAACAATGCCCCCCCCCCCCTTCCTCTCAAAAAATATTCAAATACCACGAAGGTGAGGGAAGCATTTATATATATTAGCTCAGTGTATCCGTATGCCGTACATATTCTAGTTGTAAGTGGCGCCATCGGACGACGGCAGGTGCTTCCGCTAGGGCATGCGAGATGATTGTGAAGTGATCCAAAAACCAGTTTTCTGCCGATATTGTCACTTCCCACAGACAAATGGCCGAGATTTCGTGCCTACATTGTTTGGGGGCGACGTTTAGCAGAGTAACAAACTCATTTCGCTATCAGACAGAGGAACCATAGACCGGTTTCGCTATTATTAGAGCTCATCAGTATGGTATACCTCGAACCTGACAGAAAAATAAGGTACGAAATCTCGGCCATTTGTCTGTGGGAGGTGACAATATCGGCAGAAAACTGATGGTTTTTGGATCACTTCACAATTATCTCGCATGCCCTTGTGGAAGCACCTGCCGTCGTCCGATGGCGCCACTTACATATAAACACTGTCTCTTGAGCAAGAATTAGATCCACTAGCTGTTCAAACTTATTTTTCTGTCAGGTTCAAGGTATACCATCAGTATGGTAAGAAAATACCTAGGCAATTTTCATTGTTATTTAAGCTGTTTTCACAGCTAAAAAGAAATTCGTCAGAGCGACGGTAGTTGGTAGTGAGAGTGCCAGCTGAGGAGAACCGAGACAAATGGACCTCTAGAACCTTGATAGGGAGATCGAGGCAAATCAAAAAAGTTTTACTGAACAGTATGCAAAAATGCAGGAAATAAGAACAGAGAGGCGCCAAGAAAGTGAAGATGATGCCAAGAATCTGCGTCGAGTTTAAAAAGAAAACGCTAAACTCAAGGAAGAGAACATCAAAATGCAGAAGAAAATCCAAGAAATAGAAATGCAAATTGCCAAACAAACAAAAGCCCTAGAAGGCATCCAGGAGAGGACAAAATGATCGAGGACATGTTCCAAGAAACACCCGATCAAGAAATGGAGATTGCTGGAGCCAGCGATATCCTTTCGGATGTTTCAGGACTCAGGACCTCATATTCATAAGGAAATCACGAAGGCAACCTCAGAAATGTAGCAGAAGAAACAACACCAAAAGTCTTGTCATGTCCACCTGTCGTGTTGAGAAATGCAAACGACTGTCCTGCGGTCTGCAAACGACTTGGAAGTTGAAAAATAAAATACACCAAGACAAAGATGACCCGGAATCGAATAGCTAGATGACCAGAAACGGCGACAGACTATAGCGAATAGACACTACGATGCTGAGCTATAGCAAAAAAGAGTACCATACCACTTTAAGCGAAGACAAGACCGAACGACCGGTGATTAAAGGCGTAATAACAAAAACATACTAAAAACGTAGGACAGGACCTGACAGCCCAAGGCATGGCCACACATTCAGTGTAATGGATGTACAGCTTTAAGGACAAGCACCCCTTTCCCTTACTGTTTGTGCAAGTGAAGAAGAACGAGAAAGATTTCTATGCTGAAGCTGAAACGTTGCTGCGATCTAGCAGTCCTAGTAGAGCCCCAGAGAAGGAAAAACAGCCCCCGAATGTGCCACCGATGCCAGCGGTACAGGCACGTGCAAACGCATTGCACTCAGTAGAGTGCAGAAAGACAAGAGAGAGTCCAACCAAGTGTGCGAACTGCGATGGCCCCCACCCAGCAAGCTACCGAGGCTGTAAAGAGAACCCCGCTAAGAAGAAGCTACAAAACGCTCCTCAAAGGCAGCAGAACAGCCAAAGCGTCTCCAATAAGAGCTACGCAGCCTCCGCAAAAGCAAGCAGCAGCCAGCCAAAAGCCCCAGCAGGAAACACCTCACTGTCACCGGACCTCACTCTAGCAGAAAAGCATATGCAGAAGATGCTCTCAGCAATGAGTGCATTTTTTTGTGTGCACTAAATTTGATGTAGCTAAAGATTATTCTTTCTAGGTATAGAAAGTATTGCGGGTGTAGGACTTGAAAAATGCACTTTCGAAATTACCAACGTTACATCATTAATTTTTCTGTTTCAGATCCCACAGAAGCCAGGACCATCCAAAGAGGAGACAGACAAACGACAAATTCCCCCTAGGCAGCGGGAAACCTACCGTGGATAATTGGTGCTATTCAACTCTTTCCAAATACCCAATAAACTCACCTCCCCCCACCCCTGAATTGTTACAAAGATATAGCAATCTCAAATTACTATATTATTTGTTTCATTTCAAACCCGACAACCCGAAAGGGTGACAGCCGATGAAGACAGAAGCGTTCTGGATGAAAATGAGAGCGCGTGAAGAGCCTCAGTCGACGGGGTACTTGTAAACAGGACCCAGAGATGGCCACCGCTCAGGACTGCACAATGTTCAAGATTGTTCAAAAGGGAGACGAGTGGCTGAAATTTTTACTACAGACTGGTCCGGTCTACAGCAATGATAGAGTAAAAGGCAATGATTATCTGATGCCATCTTTAAGTAACGGATAGTTGACGCAGTCACTTTCGTCTCCTACGTAAGGCCGATCTATTTTCACCTGCGCAGCCTTCACTACCAGTATCCTCAACAGTTTCCTGTGTCTCCGGTATTTGCCTAGTAGAGAACCGTTGCAGGAATGAATCCTCTCTTTTTAGAGGTGGTTTCTTGGCTGATATTGCCGAAGATATTTGTACGGTTGTCCGAAGCTTCATCCATCTTTGATGCGACTTTGTCATCTTGATGTTGCGCAGCGAATGATAATAAGCCATAACAGCTCTCAGATTTATCCAGCTCTAAATGTCCGGCTTAATACTGCATCTCGCAGAAGTGGTCTTCTTACCTTCGGAGTCGATGCTGTGATTCGGACTCTTGCCATCTCCACTCTCGTTTGCGTTAGAGCTGTCGTCTTCATCCCTGCTCATGTTATGGGACCTGGGACTATGCAAGGGAGTGTTGGCATCGTCTGAGCTGCCATCATCCCCGCCTAGTCCGCCGACCATTAGGTAGGATTCCAGGGGGGTCACGCGTACCCGTGGCTGCTTTAGGAAAACAAGGGTGGTTTTTCTTATACTGGGACGATAACAAATTTGAGAAAAAACACTTAATAACGCTTCGACGGGTGGTCGTTCGTCTATCTGACGTAACGCCCCCAAAAGGATCAACCGGAATTTCAAATCTTGGAGTCTTGCCTACTTGCAAGTCACCGAACAAATCCTCGTCGCTAGCCTACAAATCGGTGGGTTACTAAACAGTGTGACATTTGTGACAATATGCATTATTATTGGCCTCGAACTTGATGGCCGCTGTGTACAGTACAACGTTACTTCTTCTCCTGATAGTCCTATGTGGTCATCGATGATTATGTTTAAAGTACGCACCTTCCGGTTTCTGTCGTCTGAGCTGGTATAATCATAAAGCGTCACCTTCTCGAAAATTTACAGATATGATCGGTGGAACAAGAAATCTCCATTCTGTTAGGATTCAGTTTCGAATTGTTTTGCAAAGTCTCACAACCAGATACATCATCGAGAGTCCAGGAGTTCAAGATAGTTAAAGTAATTTTTTGCCATCAGACAAAGTTGATTCTTCATCGTCTTTCTTCTGATCTTTGATGAACACTCTTCGTACAAATTATACATTTGTCGATATCTGTTCTGCAAGTTTTTTGAAGAAATCTAAACTCTAATTCTGGTCAAAGTTGTTGACTTTCATAGTCTTGCTCGCTTTCGCGTAAAAGTGAAAAAGAAACATCGAAGTTCGTTGCTTATGAACTAACACAACTAGACACGCCCAACACTCCCATTAGATGATCATGCGGCTTCAGGCTAACACAGATTACAAGGCTTTCACAGCTTTCCTTTCTGCAAAAGTGAGATTGCTTTTTTGGTGGTTTTGCGCGTTGCAGAATTTGTGACGTCTTCATCCTTCTTCATCTGTTCAGCCGTCTGAATCGGCCGCTGCCGGATTCCGCTCTCCACGTTTGCTATGATATGTTCTACAGGTATCCTGGATGGTGCTATGGCAAATTTTCCTTCCTTGTCCAAGACGCTCAGCTCATCTTTTATCTATCCGGGTTAGCGTAGATTACTTTGGTCTGTCCACATATTCCTATGTCCAGTTTGTCCTTGCCTACTCATTCAGAGTGTGAGAGACGTACGTTTTAATACTCCTAGACATGGCTCTGGTCCAGTAAAGCATGTCTGGGAGCCCTGCTTGGACGATTCGTCGGCGCGCTCGTTTCCCTCGATGCCTCTATGTCCCAGAACCCATCCCAGAGTTACCCTTTTTGTTTCTGCCAGTGATTCTAGAGCATCCCTGCAGTCCTGAACAAGCTCTGAATTCTCTCCGCTCCAGCAGGTCGATCGGCCATGACTGTCGGAGTCGACGTAGATGTCCTGCTCTTCTCCTGTCTGACTTCTGCTCATGTGGCCAGTTCGAGTATTGCAAACACCTCCGCCTGGAAAAACGTTGTATGGCTCCCAAAGGCGAAGCCCTCACTCTCTACATGGCCTGCTTTGTATAGACCGGCTTCTGACGATTGTGTTTTAGCCATTCTTGATCCGTTTGTATACCGTACCTGATTATTGTCAGAAGGTTGCTGAAGCAGCCCTTTCTTGAATTCGTCCCTTGTTAGGATGTTTATCCCAAATGGCTGTTTCAGTCTCAGCTGATCCCGTGGTCGCCCCTCCTGCGACAGGACAATCGAGATCTCCCGCTGAATGAGGCTGGCGATCTGAGTGTGATCACTTCTTATAGCTGTATCCTTCCACTGGCCGCAGCAATCCATCCTCCTGCAGGACGTCATCGCCTCCCTCTTAACCCAGATTTGAAACTCCGGCAGACCCATTGTTATGAATGTAATCGTTATGGCTAGGCAGACTGTTCTCTGCAGTCTGGCCATCCTCACCACATAGCATGCCCTGTTCCCCACTGGCACCAGACCACGGCCGCCTAGGTTATCCTCGGTCTGATTACCGCAGTCCAGAGCCAGTGCAGGACGTGTGCCTCTAGATCACACTGTGGGCTCCTGCCCACTGTCCTGCCATGACAGTGCGGTTGTCTCATTTAATGCTTTAACACGTGACTTTTCCAGGTCAGCCCGCTGTCGATGGTCACCCCCCAGGTACTTAGCTTTAGGCTTTAGTAGCAGAAGTTCACCGTACAGCGTTGGTAAGCAGAATTCTGTAGTTTTCATTCTTTTGGTGTAGAGCAAAAGCTCTGTCGGGCCAGGGTTGACTGACAATCCCTTCTCGGTAGACCATTGTTCTACATGCCCTTTGCGGTCGTTCACAAACGCTACCAACGAACTTTCCTGGTATCATGACCAGTCCGTCGTCCGCATACGCTTGATCACTGAACTTCTCGGCTTGTGGCTTTCCAAAAGACCATCCATTAAGAGACACCATAGTCGAGGTGATAACTGAAAAGACTAACTTGAAGACCTTTTTCTGAATATGAATAAAAGAAATCTCGTAAGACGAGGACTAAAAGAAACTTCATGCCATGCCGTATAAAGAACTTCAGAGAAACTTCAGCACATCTCGAAATAGTACGTTTGGAAGTTATTCAAAGTCGAAACCCATTAAGAACTGTACTCTATAAAATCGACACAAAATGCTAAAAAAGAATCTAATATGCAATTGCTTATAAGGCACAGAAAATAAAACCCAAAAATCAATAATAAAAATGTATTTTTAGTATCTATTATCCAATACAAAAAAGATATATAAAGGGCAGTAACATTTTACATAAGCTCACTGTATTAGTATGTATTGTCTCTCTTATTAATATAATATAAAAAATAAAATTTCCAACATATGTAACATGAACGATAACATAAGCTAAAGTATATTTAGGCACCAAGGTAATAATCGACGAGTTTGAAGATACAACAGGAATATATTATTAAATACATTTGGACGATACATTGGGACCGAAACTACTTGCTAATTTTCTTGAAAAAACTGGGTTTTTAGGCACGTGTTGCTTCATATAACTTTTGTATTATTATTTTTTATTGTATCATAATTATTATTATTTTATACATCGAATCAATATAAACTTCACTCCACAACTTTTCGATCATTTAAGACCACTTTTACAAGTTAAGTTTAAACTCCACGAAAAGTTATTTGACAGATAAACAATGCAATATAAGTAAAATTAGGAGTTTAAACTCAGGTAGAATTTAAACTGAAGATGTAAAACGGACAATTAGACATTGAGCACATTGTTTAAATCTGTTAACGGTCGATTTTAATACGGATGCACACTCGCAATACCGACCCTTGGCGGCATGTACCCGGCAGTACTATTCGTCCTATGCAGCATCTCTGTCATGTTCCGTTTCTTCTGCTCAATTTTTAGCTTCGGCTCCGCGTAGCTGTGCCGATAACCGGGAATGGACTTGAAGCCCTTCTGTTGCGGATTTTTCGTAAATTTCGGGTCGTACGTCTTGTCTTCGCTGGGCATAGGTTTGGACATATTCTCAATCATCAGAGAATTGTACCTTAAAAATAAGGAAAATGTTAAAAATATCTTAAGTAACTAGTTTGGCATATAAGTCGTCGAAAATTCGTCTTATTTTCGTCCTATTTCATCATACTAGTCAGTTAACTAAAAAAGACTTTTTAAAGACGTAACAGACATAGCGTCTCAAAGAAGTCCACAAAAAGTCACCTTATTGACGACATCATCTAAATAACGTTTTTTTAAACCCAGTGCTTTAAGGACGAATTGTATACTAGTTGTACAGCATATATTTGGGCAGCTAATGTCTCTTAAGGATTATTTTGGAGATTTTCAAGTGGATGAGATGTAGTCGAGGGTTACAATGCTTTACCTATCAGCTTCTGGTAAGTCTTGAAAATGTCGGCTATTCCTAACATCCACCTCCTCTCCTCTATCGAAATCTGGTACCTCATCATCAAAGCTCTGACGGCCGAAGTCGACGTAGGACCGTCTCTTGAGCTCCTTGGCAATTTCGTTCGAATTCTTCTTATGTTCCTCTTCGATCAAAGAGAACATAGATCTCCGTTTCTGATCGAATTTGTCGATATTTCTAAACCTGCTAAGTATATGTATTAATATTTAATAGTAATGTTCAATTTTGGGCGTAACGGATGCTTACCTATCTTGTTCTTTGTGTCTATAGCGAACTTCTTCGGTGTGGTAACGAGGGGCGGGTTTAGGGCGAAGCTCCTCCGTGAAGTCTTTATTTCTTTCGTTTGAGAACCTGAAAATAGGTTTGTTGGGTTATTATATTGGCACCACTGTGGAGTTCTTTTGTTGTTGGAACTGGTTGTTATGTGATCACAATTGTGTGATCAGTAGAAAATAGCCTTCTTAAAGTACTGTCTATTTGAGAGCAGTATTTGAGAGCAGTGTTTGAGAGCAGCCGATATTCTGCCCCAGATTCCGATACAAAAACAATGATGGAGCGTTTCCTGGCTCTATTGGAGACCGATAACTCAGATGCAGGAGCAAGCAACAGAGTATCAACACCACATAAATAAACTAATGAGGTGCCTCTAAACGAATGATAAGATAAAGAGGTAAATTAATTTGCAACGCAGTACGCAGTACGTACAATACAGTTAAAGTACTTTTTATGCCTTTACGTAAACTACTTTACTTTACGTCATCTGTATGTATATCAAACATATATTTAGAGGACTAAAATGTCTCATGAATATGTACGTTTTAAGTACGTACAAGTACTTCGACCTTGTATATGTAGTAGAATATATGGTATAGCATGTAATCAAATTCCAAAAAAGCACGGCTTCTCTTGAACTTTGATTTTTGCCGCCGATTGCTTCAGGAGATTTTTTATTTTGTTTTCCTGTAGCAGTACAAAAAATACAATAAAAATAGAATAGTTCAACGATACTATAAATAATTCTAGTTTAGCCCAATAGAGTTTGCTATAAAAGCTCGAAGTTACACATGGCAACTCGGATTTTTTTTTCATATTATCACTTTTTCTCCATGTCTTAGGTTTCTAAGCACATTTCCAAAACGACAGGAGTGATGCGTCAAAAACACGGCAATTTACTCCCCTCATCTCTCTTTATATTTGATCTGACGTAAATCGGTGTCGCTTATTGTGGTTAATTATACGTCAAAATTGTCAAAAAATCTTTTGCAACGTTGGTATATGCCAAATTCCACTTTTTTGTTTTCCCGATTTTTAGTGTAAATTTTTGGTGTTTTTTCCTCGTTTTCTCTTATGTAATTGTGTATCGGTGGCAATTACAAATTACTGATGGCAGATCTTTGTTTTTAGCACACGACTGGTGGGTTTTTTGGCATTTATCAGCTTGCTGTGGCACGTGGAATGTGGATGGATATTGGTAACCAGAAACCAGGCATCTGGAGTTGATTTTTATTTTGTATTGTAAGGTGCTTTTATAGAGTATATATTGGATAAAGGCTTTAATTACGTTAAATCATATACGTATATAAAATATACACGTATATGATGTAACACATACATTTCCAATATATACATACATACATACCCAATATACACTAATCCCATGAAAGGTTAACAAGAAAAGCCACTCAAAATAATAGTTTCAATTTAAAGTTTGATGTTTATTTTTGTTTATAATTGACATATTTAAAAATAAATAGTTGTGTAGACCCCAGACTTAAGTAAAGAAATTTTAACTGTGTTCTTCATATTTTAATTCACCTGATTTGTTTTTGTAATTTTTTCAAAACAAACTCACCTATCTTCAAATTTATTCCTTAAGTGCTCCTTGGATGATGGGTATGCCATGCTTTGATGTCTTTTAACAAAGTGAATCTTATCCTTGTGAATGGTGGGAGAAATGGGAGGTTCTGGGTTGCGACTCTCCTGTTCTAGGCGCTCTTTCTCCATGAGCAGAAACTTCTCCTTTGCATCCTTGAAACGATCTCTCGGCGCCTATGAGGAAATTATGTAATTATTATTAGAGTTGATAGGTAGTCCTGTGATGAGGAGATATGGTGACAAAAAACACCGACTTATCTGTGGTGCGACGTTTCGTGACGAAATTGTCACTTTCTCAAGCACTATGATTTAATAAAAAAAAACAAAACAAAGCATGTCAAGTACACAGTTAAAAAACATATTACAAACTAAAACATGCCTCAGATGTTACGGGTATTTCAGATTTCACACATACTGAATAAAAAACCACGTTTTCAACAAAAACGAACACTTAGCAACAAAGACTTGATTAAAATATCGTACGTGTGGATTTATGGTCCTTTAGAAGGTCGTCAAACCAACTAATAACTGTACCTTGATAAAACTATTTTGCATAAAAATTGTTGAATGTTTGTGAAACAATGGGACGGCCGTCTGCAGCATTTGAAAGAAAACAACAAGAAAAAAAAACAACCTTTGGATTCGCTCCAATCTGTCTTTTATTTGTCAATTTGTAAAAATTCAAATTTGTTTTTTAAAAATTTTCGATTGTACCTGGAATTTTACTGAGTAAAGCTTTTCTAGTCAAGCCAGAGGTATAAATGGGTTCGTAGTTTTGATTAGTTCGTGAATAACAAATTATTTCAACGTGAAAAATTGTTAAAAAAACTCCCACCCTCCATCGCGTTATTTAAACGCGTAATCTCGCCTTAAATAATTAAATTTCACACGACAGTCACCTGTGTTTGCAAGGTCAAACCAGTTGACCTAACTCTGCGACCTAACCCATTCTTTTATAAAAAAAAGACGAACTTAAGCCCTTAACTTTCTCGAGAAAGCCGACAACCAGACGTACTATACACAGAGCGATATTTTATTTGAAGCAATCAAGAGCCAACCCCGGAATAGATAGGAGAGAGAGAGATGTCGAAACAGATATGGACGAGTTCAAATATATTCTAGTAAACCGCATTAATAATTGTTTATTACTGTCTCAAGTATTTCGTGTCTTGTATTTGTTAAGGACATTAGAATAAATATGGCTTAATCCCTGAGTATCAGATCTCAAATTAACAGTATCATTTAGTTTAATGTGGATCATTTCGCCTATGTTACGTTTGAACCAGTTTGCCTCCCTATCTAAAACTCCAGTAGAATCATAATCAAAAATGTGTCCAGTGTCAAAATGGTGAATAGCTAGAGCCGTTTTTTCTTTTTTCTTTTGATTACGAATCCCACAATCGCTTTTGTGTTGGTTGAGTCTGTTCTTTAGAAGTTACTTCGTCTGGCCAATATAGAACTTATTGCAACAACATGGGATGCTATAGATTATCCCAGACTGCGCAGACAGTGGTATGGAATCCTTAATACGTGTAAAATTTTGACTTATAGATTTATGGCTGTAAAAACCAAACGGGATTCCGTGTTCTTGAAGCAGTGATCAATTTTCTCTGAGAAGCCTTGTATGTAAGGAAATTTGTAAAATTTAAATTTTGTGTTGTCAATATTTGTTGTTCCGGCTTTTCTGTTATATTCGTTGATACATTTGTCTACAAACCCAGAGGGATAATTGTTTTTCTTCAACATTTGTTTGATTTTCGTAAAGTTTTCATCATAAAAAGACGGGTGGCTCAAATTGGTAGCTCTATGCAGCAGTCCAGTTATTACTGTTTTTTGTGAGATATGGGGTTATCCGAGTGGAAATTTAGTAGTCTCCCTGAGCTGCTAGGTTTTTGGAACCAATTGGTTCTTAGCGAACCATCAAGACTATGGCATATGTCTGTATCCAAAAAAGTAATTTTGTCAAAACTCTCCACCTCCATGGTAAATTTTAGGTTTGGGTGGTATGAATTGAAGCAGTCAAGGACAGTGGCATATTGGTCTTGTGGAACAGGCGTTATAGAGTCATCCACATATAACTTAAAGAATGGTACAGTGAAAGGCAGTTTTTTTAGACACACTTCCACCAAATCTGACATTAGGATGTTTGCCAATGTCGGACTCAAAGGGTTTCCCATAGCACTCCCATCAAGTTGAAGATACAGGGTGTTGTTGTATGTAAAGTAGCTTGATTCAAAGCAAAACTGTATCGTATCCAAGAAAACACTCTTAACTCTTAGGTATGTCGAAATATGCAGAAATATATGGCCATTTCCTCGAAACAATTTCAACTACAAAACTCTTTAGGATATTCGTGAACAACGCTACCACGTCGAACGAGACTAACCTGTAGCCCAGAGTCAAAACTATGAATCTAGAAAAATCAACAAACTCGAACGAATTTTTAACATTGAATGGAAACGTTGAAACTATGGGCACAAGAATTTCATGCAAATAAGAAACCAAATTGTAACATGGAGATCCAATACAACTAACGATAGGTCTCAAGGTAAAAGTTGTTTTATGTGTTTTTCGTAACCCATAAATTTTTGGTTGCCCTGCGTTGTGTATTTTTAGCCTCTTAGCTCGGACTGCATCAACACATCCCAGCTTTTCCAGTCACAAATTCATTGATGCGATCTTGAAATTTTTTAGTTGGGTCTCTGTTAACGACCATGTACACTTTATTGTCACTCAGCATGCTCAGCATTCCCTGGTCATACTCTTGTTTAATTTCTAATTTCCCTTGTCTGATCTTTCCACCATTATTTGAGGGTTATCCTTCAAGAACTGTCTGGTAGTTTTGACATTACTAAGGAGGATCCTGCACTGTTTAGGAGTCGGGTAACTGTTGAGAAAATTGGTAAATATGTTTACGGATTTTGCCCTTATTTGGATCTTTTCGTCTTCAGGTATCGATTGATTGTTTATGCAGTATTCCTTAATTATGGTGGGAACGTGGACTTCGTCTGGAGTAAGGGGTAATAAAAATTTAGGGCCCAGTGCCAAAGTTGACTCAATCTCTGTAGGTAGAGTTAATCCAGAGTAATTACAAACATGTTGGTCGCTCCTGTTAACTAAAATATCGGCGCTGTCAATCCTCAAATTTCGAAATTTCTGGAGATTGTTATTTTTTATTCGCAGAAATTGCCTGTTGTATTTTACATTATTCAAGTTCGTACTGTTTAAATATATTTCTTCAGGGACTAGAGATCTCAATTCTCCTCTATCCAGATCAATCTTTTTAATAAGATTCCTGACCTTCCAAATCGTAATATCAATTTCTAAATTTAAAATTGATTTCTTAAAACTTTGTGCAATATAATCCACCTTTTTCAAGAAAGGGTGTCTGTCCAGTTGTAAGGCATGCAAACATTTGACATTGTGTGTGATATGTTTGGTGATATGTTAACTTTACCTTGAGGGCCGACACTGACGGAGACCACAAACTCTCAAATGGATAAATCTTTAAAGAGAGCCAAAATAAAAGAAATTCATAAAAACTCTGTGATAGCCAACATAATTTGTGAGTCGGCTGAATTGGAGAAGAAAATTAATGATCTAGAAAGAGCCTTCGGCTGGAATGGATAGTGAGTGGACTTGTACAGTCCTCCACTGCGACCTGCGGTCTATTGCGGCTGACTCGAAGTGTTACCAGTAAGGTTTGCCCCCTGCTTGCTCTATTAATTGTCACCCGCTATTAACAGATCCTCAACAAATCTGATGAGTTGCTCGGGATACACTGCGTTTGTATCTTAAGGCTCAATGATAGTGTTTCCGAACAGTGAATATCTCGATCTAGCAATAGCCGGGCAGTCACATAGGACGTGGTCGACTGTCTCGTGGTCCTCCAAGCGCAGATGACACACCGTCTCTTCGGACAGTGCCGTGGCCACTCTGATTTGTCTCCTATTTAGTCTGAGGAATATTTGGGCTTTTGTTCCCGTGATAAATTTCTTGGAGTGTGATTGTCCGGATTGGTTCTCCCGCCAGTTCTGAGACTTGGCATTGCTCCATTTCTGGAGTGCAGCTTTGATCAAAGAATATGGGACGCCTAGTGCCGGCTCCGGGCCTACGAATGCCGCCATCCTGGCTTGACGATGGCCCGTGATCCATACCAGTGTAGTGCTGTTCTCCTGCGATAGGTTGTTCAGAGTCCTGTGGCAGTTTCAAACAGTTTTGGAATTGCAGCGCAAAGACATAAGCGCTATAAGTGCATTACAGAATATCCTAGCAGATCTTTATTGATTTATTGGGTCCTCCCTCCTCTAAAAGGTGTCGGGCACACAATTCAATGGCTCAATTCTCTGCCTGAAACACTGTAGTGAATCGGCCCAGGCTCTCTGCTATTAAGATGCCATCTGATCTCCCGTACACTCCGGACCCCGCTCCTTCGTCGATTTTGGATCGGTCCGTGCACCAGGTATTTCGTGTCAGTTGGAGACCTTCGCCTCGTTTATTCCAGCCAGATTTTAATGCCAGTAGATCGGAGACCATGTTCAATAGAGCAAAGCCTTTCAAGCCAGCCTGGGCATTACTGGTCTCACCATGTATGGTCGAGTGGCTTCGGTGCTATGTGGGTCACTTGTTGAAGCCGGTGTGTCGCCTTCATTGCCTCTCGTTCCAGAAGAATTGGAAGTGGAAGCGGGTCAAGCGTGCGCTCCGTGGCTGCCGTGATGCAGTGACATGTTTGTCTTTGCAGAGAGGAGAGTTTAGCTTTTATGGAGCTCTGTCTGCTCTTTCCATACCATACTATGGCCCCATACGTGATTATCGGTCTTACTACCGTCACGTATAGCCACATAGTTTGTTGGGGTCCCATCCTCCATGATTTGCTGCACAGGTTCTTGCACAACCAAAGAGGGAACGGTACGAGTCACATGTGAGGTCTATGTGAGTGATTTGTCCATGATGACTCCTAGAAATTTTACTTCGTTGGCAAACGGGATTGTCGTCCCGAACAAAGGTGGCGATTTCAGGAATTCCAGCCTCTTGTCCAGGAATTGTTGGAAAGTCCAGGAATTGTTGGAAAGTCCAGGAATTATTGATCTCCGAAGGCAATGATAGGTGAAGCAGAATAACTTGATAGATCAGTCTACAATTCATCCCCAAAGTTACTAAAATCGTAAAGTAGAAACTGTTTTTAAGATCCTTCCTCAAGGACTTCGGCATCACTATCATTACCCGGAATTTACAGCGTTTCTTGCTATGACTTGGTATACTTTGGAACTACTAAACGCAGTATCAACACGAGTATTATGAAACACAAAAGGGGCTGTCTCTGGAGGTCTCGATGTTCTATTCAACAAGGTGGACATCTTATACCAATCGCAATGTTATTATCCAAGAAAACAACTTCCATACGATAGAGGATATTATGACCTACGTCCTAAATTCAGGCTGAAAACGATTTGTTCTTGACAAGTCATATGCGACAAAACTCTGTTTCATTCCTGGAACATCATGGAGCATTCAGTGTTCGAATCAGACAATGTCGAGAAGCAAGAGGGATCATTTTGCCCATTGCCTCATTACCTTTGAACCTTTGATAATGTCTGCAGAAGTTATAGACGGAATATGGGCCACTTTAGAATGTATGAGAATGAAATACTTATAGGTACATTATATCTGTATTTAGAATAATATTTCTCTACTATTTAGTTAAGGTTTTGACTTAAATTCGATTTATTTTTGACTATTTTGAGCTATATATGAATGTTAAAAAACCGACCGCTCTTAATGGGAGCTCCGCTCTTTTGTTATCTCTAGAGTCCATTCAAATCTAATCCTGGGTAAAAGTAAACAAACCCTAGACCAAAAAAGCTCTAGAGAGTCGTCAAAGAGTGAGAGATAAATAGTCCACACCGACGATGATCAAGATTACTCTACAGAGCTTTTTTTAGTCAAGTTCTGTTTTGATGCTACCCCGGCTTGCGTTTGAACGGACTGTAGTTCTATATATATATACAGAGTCTGCTTGTTCCAGTTTTATAATCGAAATTATGGTTCGTATATTGTATAGTACTGGTAATTATCATTTGAACGCTGACAACTGTTGCCACATATGGACTAATAAATACATAAATACATTTTTCTAGCGCACAGATGGTAAGTAAGTACTAACAGCGTTTTCGATTGTCCGCTCTAGAGCGCTCTGAGTGTATTCCCATCCTTTGTTTTCTTAGTAAAAATTCACGGAAGGCAATACTCTCAGAGCGGTCTACTCGAAAACGCTGTAAGTTTGTGGTGTTAATCCGGAAACGCGGTAAGCTTCTGGTGAGTAAATATTGTTCAAGAGAGCTACTTCATGTTAATAAAGTTAACACTCCGACACCTGGCAAATGGTACACACTGAAATGTGACAAAAGTGACAGATGAAAGTCAATAAATGTCCAAAACTTACAGGAAGAAAATTGCCATAATAGATTTTTTCATAGAAATTTTCAAATTTTTTATAGAAGATTTCATAGAAACTCTCAGATAGTTATCAAAACATGTTCAAAGATTACTTGCACCTCCATATGTAGTGTTAAAAGCTGAAAGGATATTATGCTGACAACTCAATTAACATCTCTGACGTTGATCGTGTAATTCTGAGTATAACTTAATGAAACAGTTTTGTTTTACTGAGCAGAATATGCCCTTAAGATGTCAAAGTTGACAGGTGATTTTACTTTTTCAGCCACATCGTGACGTACCTTGATTTCATCGGGGGTAGGAGACCTCTGACGAAATTGGGGATGTCGCCGATTCATAGATCCCTCATAGTAATACCTATCAGGAGCGTTACTAAACTTGACGGGCTCGAAGTCCTTGTTATTGTGACTAGCTCTGAAAAGCATCAATTCTTACTTCGCCTATTGCCACTTTTTTTATTAGATTGTTATTTTACCTGTTTGACTTTGGAGGTGAACGAGGCTCGTAGTACCTGGGGTCATTGGGGTTTATTTTACTGCTCCTTTGTTCTGCCTCTGTGGTCTCCAACACACGTTGCCTAACCTTGGGCACTGGATACTCTTTAAAAGGTTTTTGATCCTCGTAGAAAACTTCCTCCTCGTAGGAGAAGCTACGTGAGGGCCTGTCCTTCTCAAAATCGGTCGAGCTATTTCTGGAACTAAGAAAAACATCTTAGGGTCTGCATGTTTGCACAGAACACCAACTTTTGTTTTAAGAATAACATAAACTACTAAAAAAAATTATAAATTTGAGAATAAGATTATATGTATGGTGATTTACATCACAAGTATTGTGGATTTGGGTGTAGATCCTAATGACATTTCTTGACTCGTAATGAGCACCGAATTTGAATAACCCTGTATATAGCAAAACTTACTGTAAATTCTCATCGAAACCGTCGTCTTCAAAATACTGGTACTGCTTCTTTTTCCCGATCATTTGTTGCTGCTGCCCATTGCGGTACCGCTGTTCCCTGCCGAACTTCTCTTTATCAGTACTGATATAACTATCTGGCGCCGGCTTTTCCGTATACTTGTTCACTAAGGGCTTTCTGAGGTCATCCTCCAGATGGCGATTATTAACCTCAGAAAATTCGCGTTGTAATATCATCGATTTCTGCCTTTGCAGATAGTTGTCGGTCAGTTTGCTGATGGGTTTCTCCAGATATTTGGATATGTTATTAGACATCGATTTTCGGTAATCGTCGTCGAAGGATTTGGAACACTTTAAGTCTTCATGCGCATACCTAGAAAAAAAAACTAAGTTTAGTCGCTTTTTTATGAAACTTAGGCTTGCTCAAATCAAATTTCAGTGATCTCAAACGGCTCAGACTCATCTTTAAGCTGCCTACAGGTTAGCTCAGGCAACAAGCCGAACGTCAATCAGAATGATAAAAGTGCTGCTTCGTTTTGATGAAACTCGCGCCAAACAAAACCTATTACCTACTAATAGAGAGTGTGTTGATCTATACTAATCACCATACAAGTTTGCACATTTTTCAATTGATAACAGCTCAAGTAGCATTGCAAGCTATTAGTTGGCAATTTATTCGTATTTCTTGCTAAACTCAGTGACTGAAAGATGTTACAGTCAAAACGAAACTTAAGCATGGCTTAAATATTGTCGGTGCAAAAATGAGGACCATTGATATCACCTTTTCTTACATTTAGACAATCTAACGGTCAAAAAATTCAGTTTTAAATTCGAATTTATCATATCAGCGTATAACAATAGCTGCAAACCTATGTTTATCAGAATAGAAATTAACCCTCATTTGCATCAATGCCACTTAATATGCAAATGGCCATTTCCACCAAGCAAATTTTAAGGATACTTAAAGTTAAGGGCCCTTAAACCATATGTATTAGCTTGAGTAACCATGGTAATAATGGAAGCCTTAACTAAGTATACTTAAAAATTGCTTGGTGCGATCGGCCATAAGTTCTCACAGTCACAAACAAACTTAAACCTGGCTTAAATACTGTCGGTGCAAGGAGGACCATCAATATTGCTGCTTTCGCTCTAATATGAGCTTTCAGTCATTTTAAGTCAAGTTTGTTTCGTTTCAAATTTATCAAATAGGAATTAGCCCTCATAAGTCAGCTTTTAATTAGGAGTTGTTTTGAAGGTGCCAAATCATATGAAATGTGTCACGGTCAAGGCAAAACTTAACTTAAGCTACTGTCTAAGCACATGAGGTCTAACAATGTTACCTAACTTAAGCCTCGCTTAAATACTGTCGGTGCAAAGAAGGGCCATCAATATCGCTCCTTTCACTCCATTATGACCTTTTAGCTCTCAAAATTGGGTTTTTAGTTCGAATTATGTTATTTTAAGCCAAGTTAGTTTCGGTTCAAATTTTTCAAGTAGGAATTAATCCTCATTCCACCTTTTAATTAGGTGTTGTTTTGAATGTGCCAAATCATATGAAATATGCCACAATGAAGGCACAACTTAACTTAAGCTTAGTTTCAACACTGTTTAAGCACATGAGGTCTAACAATATTACTTAACTTAAGCCTGGCTCAAATAATGCCGATGCAAACAACGGCCATAGCTCCTTTTGCTCCAGTATGATTTTTTAGCTGTCAAAATCTAGTTTTAAGTGCGAATTTATCATACCAGCTTATAACAATAGCTATAAAACTATGTTTATCACAGTAGAAATTAACCCTCATCTGCATCAATGCCACTTAAGCTAGGCTTATGTTAAGTTTGTAAACAAACTTCACTTAAGCCCGGCTTAAATACTGTTGGTGCAAAATAGGGCCATCAATGTCGCTCCTTTCGCTCCAATATAAACTTTTAGCTGCCAAAATTGGGTTTTAAGTTCGAATTATGTTATTTTAAGTCAAGTTTGTTTTGGTTTCTAATTTATCAAGTAGGAACCCTCATAAGTCAGCTTTTAATTAGGTGTTGTTTTGAATGTGCCATATCATATGAAATATGTCACAGTCAAGGCAGCACGGGAGATCACTTTGCCCATTGCTTCGTCGCCTTTGATAATTTATGCCGCAGCTGTGGACGAAACGTCAGGAAGAAATTCCATTGCACCACGGCTTCAAAGCCCAAAAAACACTTTAAATTCTTTTTTTTGAAACTTTTTTCACATTAGGAGCTAAGCAGCAATTTTGGCAACGCGTTGAAATACTGGTTTAAAAGACATTCAAACTACTGCATTAAAAAAGAAAAAGCAGCTTGAGTTACCTAGAAAATCTTTGAGTGGACTCCATCGTCTTCTCTCTGTTGGCAAATTCGGAGTTTGGTCCGGATTCTTTATGCGAACGAGACAGAGGTATTTGATGATGGCCGCCATTCATCAGGTAGAGAGTCGAGTCTCCGGGTTCTCCGTTCCAGTCTTCATCATCTGAAATAAACCACGAGCGTTTCGTTAAGGAATTCCTGCAACTGTAGTAATAATGGGTATGGTGAAAACCGTTGAAAAGTCAAGGTTTTATAATACAGATTTGAACAAGTAGGACTTTCAGGGTTTTTTTTGCATGATTTATTGAGCATAAACCGCTGACATACGATCCGAGATATCAACGTCGGTAAACACGGCCATCTGGCCCACTTAAAAACGATTTGCAAGTTAAATGAAGAGCACTGATCAAAATGGGTTTGGCTGGTTTGTTCCGCATATTGTCTCCAAAAGGTTCATAGTCCCAAAACCATTGCTACATTCAGCTATTAATTAAACGTTCCGTTTATTGCTATTACATGACCTTTGATTAGGTACCTACTGAAATGATAACCAGTTCGTTAGGTAACTAAATCTCAACATCAGTAAGAATTGCGGCGTAAACGCAGGCAAAATTAAAAAATTAACCTGCTGGTTGGGGCCAACCTGGAAAACAGGTATGTGTGTTGTGTGGTCATCTCGAATCTCATTTCGAATTCACCTGCGGACGGCATTCGGCTCTACCCATGTTCGAATTAATCGAGAAAATCGCTCCGGGATGCGGATGAGAACCGCATTAATCTGCACGAGATAAATTCGGCATTCCATGGGCGTACGGTGACGTATCTGGGTTACCGACGTCTCATCGTTAATTAATTACTCTATAGATTCGTAAACTGCTATAATTGGTTAACATAGATTTGTCTTAAATGACCGGATAAGACGGTAACCGCTTAAAAAACCACATGGTGTGACATAAATAAAACCTTTGGCTATAAATAAAAAAAGTTAAATAAATAGAAAAAAGTTTCATAATTTTTATCTCAATTGATTATGCTCAAAATTTGGCGCCGAAACTGGGGCTGCGAGTGAAACAAAAATCAAATTCATGATGACGCCATAAAACTTCAAAAGTTCATGTGGCGTCACCGGGAATGCAAATTCTACCACAAATAATTACTCTCTCGCTCTAGTTCAAGATATTTTTTATACAACCAGTGATCATTATAACGATGTCGTATTCGCTTACACGGCTAATCTACCTAACCGTATAATCTTCAAATCGGAACAATTACACATTGTTTCTTTGTCAAAGGTGGAAATGCGCAGTTACTGTCGCCGCAATTCTTGTAGTAGGAAGACATGTATTAAAATCGCCATTTTACGCCTTCTGCGTTTCTAATTAAGGCGTTCAGGAAGCTTATTGGTTGCAGGCAGCGAAACTAGTCTACGTTCAGTGGCGCACCAACAAAAAAACTGCTTGATAGAAAACCGAATAATCCTGAAAATATATAAAACAGTGCTTTCGTAGACAACAATCTAAAGCCTATACCCCATCTGCAATTTTACTAACTGCTAAATTAAACTTGTGTGCAAGACGCACTTTTGCCAATAACGAAACTAATACTATTTGGAAAGTGCTCTTTGACTAAACGCAAAAATATATTTATGTGCAAGCTGCATTTTTGCCAAATATAAAACCATATCTAAGAGCAAAATAAACTTTTTGCAACTGCAAAGAGAGAACTACGAGGCAACTTCACATTTAAGTTTATGTGCAAGCTGCACTTTGATGGCAAGCAAAATAATTCGGAAAAAGCGTAAAACAACTGCTTTTTCATAGATATTATATAAAAAATCTGTACACCAACTAAGCTTTAACAAAAGTGCGTAAAAAGTAATATATGTGATAACTGCAATTTTGAATAACCACTGAATTAAATCTATGTGCAAACTGCACTTTTACCAGCTGCAAAAAAAATGTATTTATTCAAACTTAATTTTTGTTAACTGCAAAAGTATATCTAAGGGAAAATTGTACTTTTATCAACTGCAAAGAGAGATCAAGTTGCCACGTGCTAAATTTAATTTATATGCAAACTGTACTTCAATAGGAAGCAAAATAATCCTGAAAATATATAAAACGGTGCTAACTACATTTTTATAGACAATTATCTAAAATCTATATGCCAACTGCGCTTTTAGCAAATCTGCCCAAAAAATAATAAATCTGCCAACTGCACTTTTACTAACTGTCAAATTAAACCTATGTGCAAACTGCACTTTTGACAACTCTAAACAGAAATATAGTTGCCAAGTGCACAATTAAATTTAGTGCACGTAAATTGATAGATATTTTGATGGAAAGCAAAATAATCTTGAAAATGTAACAAACAGTGCCAACTGCAGTTTCGTAGACAATAAATCTACAGTCTGTAGGGCAACTGCGCTTTTAGCAAAACTGCGCCAAAATAATGGATGTGCTTACTGCACTTTAACTCCTTGCTAAATTCAACCTATGTGGAAACTGAATTTTTGCTAACTGCTAAACTATATCTATGTTGAAATTGCACTTTTGTCAATTGCAAAGAGAGATATAGTTGCCAACTGCATAATTAAATTTATGTGCATCTGCATTTTGATAAGAAGAAAAATAAAATGTATAAAACATTGCTAACTACACTTTTATCGACAAAAAGCTAAAATCTGTTAAATAACTGCGCTTTTCACAAAACAGCGCAAAAAATAATAAATGTACTAATTGCACTTTTGTTAACTGCTGAATTAAACCTCTATGCAAACTGCCTTTTGAACAGCAAAACAAAATCTATGAGCAAACTGGGTTTTTGCCAACTGCATAAATAATTATATGTGGAAACTGTATTTTTTCTTACTGAAAAAGTATAAGAGCAAATTACATTTTTGTCAACTGCAAAAACAGATCTAAATGTCAAACCTGCTTGAAATTGTATAAAAGTATGAAACAGAGCTCTCATAGACAATAATCTAAAACCTATACGCCAACCGCACTTTTACTAACTGTTGAATTAAACTTATGTGCAAGGTGCAGTTTTGCCAATAGCAAAACTAATATTATGTGCAAACTGCACTTTTACCAAACACAAAAATATATCTATGTGCAAACTGCATTTTTGCCAAATACAAAACCATATCTAAGAGCAAGCTACAATTTGTGCAAGTGCCAAAAGAGATCTAAGAGCCAACTTCACATTTAAATTTATGTGCACACTGCACTTTCTTAGACAATTAAACTAAAATCTGGACGCCAACTGCGCTTTAACAAAACTGTGTAAAAAGCAACAAATGTGCTAATTGCAATTTTACTGAGCGCTGAAATCAACCTATGTGCAAACTGCACTTTTTGACCAAAACAAAGAGAGATATAGGTGCCAACAGAAAAATTAAAGTTATGTGCAAACTGCGATTTGATAGGAAGCAGAATAACCTAAAAATGTATAAGACGCTGCCAACTGACACACAGACGATAAGTCTAAAATCTATATGCCATATGCGCTTTTAGCAAAACTGCGCAAAAATAATAATTGTGCTAACTGCACTTTTACTAACTGCTAAATTAAACTCATGTGCAAACTGGAGTTGTGCCAACAACAAGACTTAATCTGCGTGCAAAGTGCAGTGTGGCAAAGACCAAAAATATTTTTATGCTCAAACTGCACCCTGGGTAACTGGAAAAACTATACATGGGTGCAAATTGCATTTTTTTGTGACTGTAAGGAGAGATCTAGATGCCAACTATATAACTAAATTTATGTGCGAACGGCACTTTTGCAAACTGTCAAAATAAATGTATCTGCAAACTGCACTTAGGTTCCAAATGCACAACTATCTCTATGTGCAAACTGCTCTTTTGCCAACTGCAAAGCAAACCAGATCTATCACTTTTGTCTACTGCAAAGGGAGATATAGGAGCCGGCTGCAAAATTAAATTTAATGTGCAATCGGCACTTACGCCAACTGTAAAATTCTTGTGCAAAATGCACTTTTGCCAACTGCCGAAATATATCTACGTGCATATTGCACTTTTACTACTAAAAAAATAACTACAAAATTAAATATATGTGAAACTGCACTTTTAGGAACTGTAAAATTTAATGTATGTGCAAACTGCACTTTTGCCAAGTGCAAAGATACATCGAGGTGCCAACTGCACTTTTGTTAACTGTACAAATAAACCGCTTTTAGCTTCTAGATTACTAACCGAAGGTAACTCATTTTCTTTATTTCTGCAATGGCAGACATGACAAACTGTCTTAGGATTAAAACGTAGACAACTAATGCTTGAATTTTTCTGCTGCAAGCACTTAATTGGTCATTGAGGTTAGTTAGCTTTCGTTTCAGTTTTCTGATTTTTCTTAAGATCTGGACTTTCTCTGATAATACGAAGTTTGCAGATCTACTCCTCTTAGATCTAGACATACGACTTCTAGATCTAGATTCTCTTGATCTTTTGGTCCTGACACAATAACATACTTAGTTTATACTGCAAGAATAGTTGATAATAGCTACTCCGCCCCTGTGTATACACAAAACAATTAAAATTAATCGACATAACGTCATTCTTTCACATGCCCTCGGCTGCGCCGTGAGGAATTTAGCCATTGTGCTGCCTTTTAACTACCCATTACTCTAGAACATAAGTTCCGCAACCATTCCAAAAATGTTCTATATCATCATTGTTTCTTAATTGCTTTCCAAGTTGCTGAATCGTTCAACTTTTTTTTTTCTAAAAATCTCTGTCAGGAATCGAAGAGTGCAATCGAAAGCCACTAAGCCAAGTCGCTTTCACCGCGTCTCTTTCTCTTTCTCTCTAATTCGATTCCAAAGCCCGATGCACACTTAAAGCCCAATTCGCACGAGCCATCGGTTTGTTTAATGGGTGGAAACCGAAAAAATGACCGGACCCCGATTGACCCCTGGAGCTGCATTTCGAGACCTAGTGGCACACATTCGGTGACACAGAGAGGAGCCCCATTGCCGGCGCAGGTCGACTTAGAAATTCCTAGTTAAAATGTTAAAACACCTTCACATTCTGCCGGCTAAATGTTGTGTGTTAAATTTATGCCTTAATGGTGAACCGGGGCTGTGACCGTAATCTTCAGTCTTTGTGAATTTAAGAGGCACCTGATGATAGATAATAAAAAAAACATACATTATATATAGAGATTTTATTATTAAAAAATGGTAATATCTTTTTATCATTAATTTCTTCAAACATTTTTTGGTAATTTACTCTGTTCTTTCGTATAATGAACTGCTTAATAACCCTTCGATTCCACATCGATACCATTCTTTGCAAATAATTGACGCTTAAAATATAATATCAAGAGGAACATGAGTTTAAGTTCTAAATCAATTTCATTACCATAATTATTAAAAGTAAGTTTAATAAACTTGGCGCCCAACATGGGACCTGTATCAAAAATCAAATTCTTATTAGAATCGGAATTATTGTCAAACGCAATTAGGAAATTATTATAGTTAAGAAGCCACATACAAACTTCACATAATTTTGATTAAGTTTAAATTCTTTGTTAAACGACCACACGTTATTATATGCAAGTCGAACGCTCATTTTTATAATATTATATTTTGCGTCTTTAATTTAGCGCTTAACTTGGGCCCTGTTACATTATCTTTACGGCGTACATTTCCATACAAGAAAAAGTTTTTGAATTATCCTGGATAGATACAATTGTCGCTTAGGCAGCTCTAACACCGGCTAAAACACATGTTTCATTGAACAGTGCTTTCAGAGTTAAAGTTTTCTCTCCAACTTTGGCTAGAGAAATAATCGTAGGACTAGAAGAGACACTTCCACCCCTTCACACCGACTGGTTTTAGTTTTCCTGATTCTTGGCAATTCTATCAGATTGTGGTGGAGGCAGCCTGAGCAGTTTTCCCACTAAATACTGCAGCTTCTCTTAAAATAACCAATACTGTTGCAGTTAAAACAGGAATCTCTGTAGATCGATATTGCTTCTATTATAGACTGTTCCCCTTTCTTGATCAAAACACGACATACCTCAACTTTACTAGGTAGAGAATTGCTTCAGGATTAATTCTTGTTGAGGTTCTTCTTGGACGTCCAACATCCTAACCCTGTGGACAATATTTATCTTAGAGACACAATACGCTAGCGCTCATATCCAAGGTTTCCTGGTACTGCTAACTCCTCCAATAAATTTCTAAACTGCCAGCTGCTGAAAGTGGGAATGTTTAATACTTTAACCGTGACAAGAATTGAAAATCTGATTCAAACTCCTGCAGACTTTTTCATAGCTACGTTTGGTAGAAAGAAAACATCTACCAAGCGTAGCTATGAAAAAGTCTGAGTGAACAAACACTTTTTTCTGTCACATCCATGAACATTGTGAACAGACAATGTGGCCATGACACCTTCTTTTTGTCTGATTCGTTCCATTCATTCCACATCACTGCGGCTTTAAATTGGTTTTTATAGATGTTCCGAAGAGATAAGGCGTCGAATACTGGCTTGAAGGCGAAACTTCTTCTTCTTTGACTCCTTGTACTTCGTCGAATTTAGTGTTGAAAGACTCATGCAGCTCTCTCTTGTGTGTTTACACACTAAGCAATGCTGCCTGATTTTGCAGCGAGTCTTCCTTATTTTGACGCTTTAGTTATTTTTCTTCTTGTTTTTATTTCGCCTCTTTAGTTCCTCTTCTTGATGAAAATGCCTTTTCTGCACTTGTTCTCTTCAACAGGTTTAGCAATTTTTTTATATCAGCCATCTCGTTGTAGTAGGTCGATATTTTTCTTGTTCATCATAAAACTAAGTTTGGTCATTTTCTCAATTCCTCAAATGTCCTTTAGTCTCCGCTAAACACTCTCAGTGACCAAACATTTATTTCCGCTACTGACAGCAATATTACGTTCTTATATGGATGTCGATCTGCTATTTATCATGAAACTAAGCACAGAGTACAAGGACAAACTGGACACAGTCAGGAATATGTTGACAGACCAAGGAAATCTACCCTAACCCGGATAGACCCAAGGCCTCGTGGCATTTTGGGAGAAGTCAGCAATGGTTGGGAGACCTCATAGGAATCCTTATTGTACACTGCAGACTAAACAGGCACCTCTTAAGAATGGCTGACCCTGCATTCACTGTGGGGCAGGAAAAGAGTCGTCATACTACCCACTTCCAGGGAGTGTGCCATAGGTAGACGCAACTGCGCCATAGGACACTTGGAGATACTCTTCTTCTTCGAGAGGAGCTTCCGACTCTAAAATGGGACGGGATACTCTCCTTCATCATAGGGACGGGTCGACTCGTGGAGGTAATGAGGGCCCTGGTGGAGTACGGATGGATGGACTATGAAAGAGTTGTAAAAAGACTGTGAAAAGGGCCTCTAAGGCCTAGTCAAGAGGCTTCGGTCCCGCCATTGTTTACTACTACTCCACAACCTTTGTAGTATGTTGGTCTGGTATTTATCATGAAACTGAGCACAAATCTCCAAAGATCGATCATTTTTCCACTTCCGTATCTGTCTACAAGTATAAAGCCAAAACGGTCTTAAAGTTCATAAGTTTTTAATAAAACACCTATAAAATCGTTTGGACTTTAAATATATATTAGTCTATATTTTATTTAATTAATATTAGTCTATCGATATATTGAAAAACGTGAATAGTGGATGCAAGACATACAAAAAACTTTACGTTTGTAAAGTTGCCAACGTTTTAACCTTTAGAACTTCCTGAGCTTTCTTTCGGTCAAAAAAAAACATTTATTAGCCATACGGAACTATGAGCAAACGAAGGATGACACACACAGCTACCTAACCTGAATTGTAATAAACTTCGCATATTGAAAGAGCCTTGAGGACGTCCTCAACAAAGGTCGAAACGTTGGCAATTTTACAAACGTGAAGTGCTTTTTAAGTCCAACATTCTCTATTCACCTCTTGCAAATTTGTAAAAAAAAGGCAAGATATGTATGATCCATGATTGTATAAAAAAGGACATTGTTGTAGATGTTTCCTTTCTCTTTGGCTACTTGCTCAGCTACTTGGCATCGCCGTATAGTGCTTAGAATTAACTGCTAAATGCAGGGAGAGGAGCCTTAAATTTCGAAAAACCTCGAAACGCAGTTCTTTTATTAGAGTAAAGTCACCCATGAGAGTTATTATTACTTGATTGTTTATGTTCAAACCGTTTTCCTTGGATTTAGCTTTAAAACATCCTGTTTTCTACTTTTTTTCCACTGATTGTGACTTGAATTCATTGTTTTAAACTTCTAATTGATAGAAATATTTACTCTGGTAATTTATACAAGAAATTTATACCTAGATAAAGCAACTTTGTATAAAACCTTGAAATAACCTATATAAAACTCAGTAAAAACTTGTTAGATTTATCCCCTAACTTGATAAATTCTAGTTTCTCTTTTCTCTTTGTTCTAAAGAAGTTTTATAGAAAGATTCTTGTAGACTTCTTAAATCTGTTTAGTCTATTTGACTAACTGTTGAAACGACAATGTTGCTTTAATTGATAAATAAATGTCACGCTTAAAACCATATTAAGTGCTATTAGCTATTAGTATTAGTTTTATCAATTTGTTTTAGGGCCTTATGAGACAACTTAAAAGCTGTATAAAAGATCCCCAACACCTCCATAAGACTTTGTAAACCAAAAGGCATTTAAAAAGTAATTTAGGCGTTTTAATAACTAAAGCTATCGCGGTTTTAATAACTAAAGCTTTATTCTAATATAGCAAGTTTTTCACAACAGCTTTAATAAAACATATATCTTCTAATGTTTACAAAGTTGCTACATAAGAGATCATGAGAATTTCGCTAAACACTAAATTGTTGTTTTGGTTATTCTAAATCAATTATTTAAAAAATATTTCCCAACAACTTTTCAAATCTAGTCGCATAAACAATTTATAATTTTTAGACAGAGCAGAAGTTGTACCCGCATTTGAATCGTTATAAAACTGTTGGTTTTTATATTGTGTTTTAATTGTTCACATAAATAGCTTTTTCGAATCAGATTTCTCAGAAAGTTCTTCAACAAATTTAAAAGAACAGTTACGTGGTAGTTGTATAACTTTCTGAGTATAAAATGTTTATAAAAACACAATTATATAGCGAGTGCTCATTTGAAAGCGTCATATAATTGACCTAATTGGAATAAATAAGAAGTGAAATGTCAAAAGAAGAGGATGAAACTAATAAATAAGAGACCATGGACTTTGATTGTGTCATCCTTTTCTGTCAAAAATTCATAGACTTCTAGATGATGACTTCTAATAGACAGGAAGTAGTTGTCTTTATGCATTGTTATGCATTTAAGCAATTAATTTATATATGCATTTAAAATGAACAGTAAAACTTTACCCTATATCCAAGCAAAAAAGACAGTCAGTGTTGGGATGTTGGAAAGGACAAAAGGTACATTTTTGTGCTTCACGTGTTATAACCAATAAAAATTTATTGTTTCGTCAGTGAGGCCGCAGCTAGAGTAATTTAAGCGAAAATTAACAGTTACTATTAAAAGTGAAGAAAACACTTTATATGCAAATAAGAAAGTTCCTACTTCCTACGTAGAAACTGACGGCCTTTTTTCAAAATTTACTGCATTGTCACTTTTAGGTTTTATTACGTAACGCAAAACCTTAAAGCGCATTTCACGGTACTGCTGCTGCTCTTGCTGCAGAGATCACATTCTCCAATAACAGGAATTAGTTTTATTTTCCACGCCACAGTTCTCTGCCCCGTCCTTTCCTTGTCGTATACCTAAATGTTATTGAACTTAACTTTCGTGGTCAATCCTATCGATTTGATCGTTGTTTTTCGGTATTAGCCGCAAACTGTATTATTTGTTGCCGTACAACACACCGGTAATATTAAATAACGCAATTAATTCCTGTCGGCTTCCTGCTGTATATGGAGAGAAATCTGCCTGCTGTGGGACTCTGTTCGACACGGCCACATGTACTACTATGCTAATCATAATTATTGTTATGCGAGTCTATCTAAGTTTCAACCGGAAATACCACCGTTTAATAACAATTAAACAGCGGTATTAGAATCACTTAAAAAAAGGAACAATTGAATGCGAATAATGAGGAGTTTTAGGGTAATGTGGGTACTCGCGCCACTGATTTCAATGGCTCTGCAAACAACGCTGCGTACTTGTTTTATATGTAGGTACTACACAGCTTCGTTTTGCATATGGCGTTGCTGATGACACGGCAGCAAGGTTTAGCAAGTCTTTAATGTAAAAATACCGGACGTTTCTAAAGAGTTTGTAGTGCAATGTCAACAATATGAGATCAGGATCATTTTTGAGCCTTTGCCTATTATGATCCAATCAAAACACACAGTTTGGATTTTTTTCTAATCGATCACCCCGTCATCAAAATTGAAAACAAAATTATTTTGCATTAATACACAAGAGATTGAGATCCGAAAGAAGGACAAAAAAACTCTGCAGTCCTACCAGCACCAACCCCTGACAAACCACGCTGCCAAACTTTTGCCCTGTGTCTGAAAACAAACAGCTCTGTTATTGGCAAGAAACAATTACTTTACCTTAAAGGAGGTGCAATACAGTCAGATATCGACTGTTTTGTGAAGAAAAGAAGAGCACCGAGTTTACTAAAACGTAATTGACAGAGTTTTTCGCAGTAGGAAAAAATGATCCCACAAGGGAGTAAGAAAAAGACAACTGGCTAGAGCAAGCCCCGGAACCTCTACAACGAGATTCTTTAACTACATCGGGTATTGGAGTAGTGAGAGCATTGTCTCTAAGGTCAGTGTATGAAAAACGTCAGTTTGTTTTGTTTGAGAAAGTGAAAGAAAAAGTGTGAAAACCCAGGCAGGAATAGTACCTTGAACTCTATGGACTGGGTGAAACCCTTAACTATTTCTCCTTAACACATTGTTTGCCCTTGTTCAATGGAATATTAGAAGTATTAAATCCAAATTTTCTTAATGATGAGCAATGATGTAGATATTTGTACTCTTTAAAAAATTTTGCTGAACATTTTTTCAGACATGTCCGATAGGACGGTGGATATTGCATCGCCTTTACTATCAGAAAAAATGACAACTCCAGCAAACCAATTCCAATGCCCCAATCAACCCCAGTCTGTTCCAAATTGAACAAATGCACAAAGTGTCTTCAGACATTCCGATACCACCAAATGCAAAAGGAGAATGTTCAATACTTAAATATTTAACCCTTCGCCAGCAACAAAAAGGAAACCGCAAATATCAACACAGTTCCTGGAGAAGCTCTACCACCAATGAAGGTAGGAGATACCTATATGAAGCACTGGATTAAAAGAGACACCCTGATAATGATTGACCGAAAGCAACCAAGGCCAAACCTGAACCAGGTATATCGTTGTTGATATAACTAGTACATTCATAGCCTTCGCTATGAATAGGTGATAGTGATAGTGTTCTTGGGTATTCGGTCTGGGCAGTGTGGAATAAAACTATTCAGCTACCAAGCTTTCGATATCTTTAATATCTTTCTCAGGACTACAAAGATGTTATGAGCATGTCAGAGCGAGTTACAAAAAACTGCACAATGGTATATTTACTGCTAATTGTTTTATGAAGTGAAGGCAGGAAAGCGTGAGAAAAAGATTCAGATATATAGGTCAATATTAAAACCTTTACACAAATGTGACATGATATAGCGCGATGTACAAAACATATTAAAATAGTCGAAGCGGACTAGCCATCGCCACGTTTAAATCGAATTTGGCAACTTAAGCAAACGATTTAGCAAGGAATTCCATCCGAATATCATTCTTCCTTCTCGTGAAGGCATGCATGTCGGTATGTCCGTTGATATGTAAAAGATGATTATTAGAATCTAAGGGAATCTAGTGAGAAGTCGCTTGGGTTTGGGGCTGCAATGTCAGGTTGTTGTGTTTTGCATTTCCTAATGAGATTAGAATAAATAATGCTTAGGTCTTCTATGTCAGTTCGTTTGTTGATGGAGCGGTTTTCTGCAGCAATTTCGAGCATTTCTAGAAAGACCCTTTTATGGTAGTTGGTTTCCCTATTTAAGATTTTGATGTCGTGAAAGTCCATGAAATTACCCGTATCAGTTTGATGCTGACATAGTGCATTGCAGGTTTTAAGCAAGCGACAATCACTCTTATGCTTTAATATTCTGCTGTTAAGAACATTTGATGTTTGACCTATATATATCCCTGTACATCCTGTGCAAGATATGCGACAAACCACTCCCGACTGTTTAAGGACTTCGTCCCTATCTTTGGTTCTACTCTAGAAATCTCCAACAGACACTGGATTTTTCCAGGCTAATTTAATTGTTGGTTCATTACGGAAAAGTTTGCTAACTTTGGTTGATTTTGTCACTGTACACACTAGTCGGTCAAGAATACTGTCTGCTTTGTTCGTTATGAATGTCAAAATAGTTCCTGACGTTTAGTGGGATTAGTGATTCCGATTTCATGACATACTTTGATTGGTTGTCTGCAACTTGCAGCACCATTCTGCAGCCAAGGTGTCAGATATCAGAGAATGCCAGAGACTTAGTACTCAATAAAAACAGCGAAGAAAACCTTTTTTATAGGTTCATAAATGGTAGGAATATATTCCACTCTGAATACCATACCCATGACAGAAGCAAATAAAAGTGCAGAGCACAGAGTGACAACGTGGGGAGAAGAACAATGCAACCGACAAGTTGAGGAAAGAAGGACAACAATAATAAATATACAAGTACAACTAGACTGGGATGTTTTTTTTTAATCGTGTAAATTAGCAGCTTAAAGAAGAAATTAAAGAGAAGTTAATATCACGCTTTAGAACCTTTTTCTGAATTGGTAGGTACGACAATGGGAACGCTGCGTGCTCATAGCAATCCCAAAAGTTCACATAAGCAGGTTACTACTACATCTAGTGGCATGCAAGTGCCTGGTCGAGCATTCAGGGTAGGCAGTCACCAAAAATCCTCCAAAAGTGCATGTAGCAAGTCAATATGTACAATGATGATACCGTTAAAATTTTTAGTTTGACGAAAGTGCTCTTAGCATAGTCTCTGTGTAATATTCCCCCAGAACTTTCAGAGCTCTATTTTGGGGCCCAGCACTCTTTCTCAGTCCTCACACTAAAAATCCTTATCTACAATATAAGATCAGAAAATGGGCTAAAACATCATTAAAAGCTTATTATATTCCATGGCAATTTAAGAGTTCTCAATTCCCAAATCCTCTACCCCTGTGAATAAGGGCTCGTCACAGGTGGTGAATAGAAAAGAACGGTACAGTGCTACACGACTGAAAGGTAGTGCATCAATAGGTGCAACTCTTCTATCCCTCTTGCACAATACAGTATTCCATGTGTATATAAACTATTTATGTGGCTACTTATCTTACCCCAAAACTCGTGAGAGTGTAAGGCTGGAGTAGTGAGCCCTTGTAGCAAACCCACTTGAAAAAACTGTCATGTGTTCCGAAAAGCGCGGTTTATTACCCTCAACAACAGAAAAGCAGATAAAAGACCACAGGATAAGAAAGAGGAACGAAGTGGAACCCAATCTGATTCAAGTGGCATCAACACACTCCAAGCACGATAGAAAACATAAATGCCTTCTTGAACCTAGTGGGAAATAAAGTGGACTGCCGAAGGAGTCTAGGACACTTTATTTTGCACTACGTTCAAGAGAAGAGTAGAAACATAAAAGCTTACTCCAAAGCACTTTGTAAAGAGGAAAAAAAGGGGTGTGTCCATGTCACAAAGGGCCGCTCCATACTGCCATTTTGACTACATTTGCGGTTTTGGTCAAAATCATAACACCTGCGTGCCCATGCTGCTTCTTGAAGTAGCCGGATATTACACAATGGCAATCTACGAGGAATGATTCCAAGTCACCAGGCTTAAGAAAATGCTCCGGAAAACACCCAGTGCGAACTTTGTGGGATTAAACTTTGGATTAACAAGGGGCTAATCAGACGACTTGGGGTGGGTCTGGACTAGATACTGTTAAGCCTGGGAGGTGACCATCGCAGAACTTGCATTCTGGCAGGGAAAAAGTAAGAAAACGTCCCTTACTACCATTATGGGACCTCAGCCGACGAGACTGAATGGTGGTGAAGACGTGCCTAAACTAAAAATTAGAAGAAAAAAAAGGGACATAATCAAGCAATCATAATACCTACCATCTGGCTAATAATATACGGTCTAAACAAACACTTTGCTGTGTCTTCAAAAACGTTATTGAAAGATTTTTAACGCTTTAAGAGGACAAGAAATGCTACGACCCTATTCGTGCGGATTTCACATCAACACTAAAATTACCACTCAACACTATATTTGTAGACACTCAATAATATTAAAACAGCCATTCGATGCTGCATTTTTAACTCTTAACAGATGCAGACAATTTGTCTATAACACATCTCTCTTATCCACACTTCTGCACTTGGTCAAAATCATAACCCTTCCGTGACCATGCTGCTTCAGTGCTTAATAGCATTCTACGCTGAATGTTTATGTCACGTGATTTTAAGAAAATGCTCCGAAAGTCACCGGGGTTTGCACGGTTTGGTGAAGCAAACCTACGAAACTAGATGAAAAAGCTTGAAGATAGCAGCTGATAAAAGGCAGCTCCCATACCTTCACTAGCGCCTCAATGGATACAAAATTCTGGATAACGAGATTAGGAAGAACCATACCATAAAATTATATACATTTCTTTGAATGCTTTATATGCAAATCGATTCTGCAGAAATTTTTGTTTCTGCCCACAGAGTACTTGAGCTGAATCATAACCCTTTTTTGTGGGGCGCTTCTTGCATTAGCCGTCTACGCTGAATCATTCCAAATCACCTGTTGAAAGAAAATGTTCAGAGAAACACTATCCAGCGAGGGCCATCACGCTATGGAGCAAACATAAGACACAAGTTGGAAGAACCTTGAGCCGAAGCTAGTAGACGGTAAGAGGCCATCACCGGCACATCGAGATGGGAAATCTTGGATAACAGAAACCATACCACAACATGATATAAGTACATCATAAATAGTTCATATAAAAATCTGTTTTCAATCAAATTAGTGAGCTTTGAGAATCAACTTGCTGAAGACTTCTACAAGAACCTGAAATTCAAAGAGTAAAAATGTAAGATGTAAGAATACCAGAGAACGTATAAGCAGACACCTTGGCTAATATTGACAGTTTAGTTATACAGGGTAGTAAAGATAAACTTCTATAGAAATTAGAAAGTACATGTTAGTTTTGCATTTTCAAATGCAAGAGCTATACACATGGATGTAGAAATATGATGAAGGAAATCGTCAGCATCTCTTAGTTTACAGATATTGATTCCTTCAATGGAAATCAATACAAACTGAAGAAGAGTAGCCACGGAACTGAGATTGACTTCTAAAGTTGGGCGAGGTTTTAAACCATCTTCATAGCACTAAAGCACATGAATTTTCTGTTAATGGTTTAGTATAAATTCGAGCCTGAACTAAATATTTCCAAGAGTGCAACTGTTTTTACTAAAGGAAGAAAATTTCTTGGGTAGGAGGTCAGAACGTTAGACAGAAAAACTTCTAAGCTAAACCAAGCACAAGTAATACCAAAAATCTACAGTGACTTTGCACGATGTCTTACAGGTTTCGACACTTCAACAACTCCAGAAATACTCAAGCAACCCTCACCATACCTAGTATTAGGATCGCTTGATGTGAGAAGAGAAGTGACACAGATCTAGGACATGCAAGATATTAAAAAGGACCAGATGACATTAGGAGAGTAATTGTGGGTGGTGTTGTGTGTTTTCTTGTGTAAGCAGATCTATAAAAGGTTGGAGTAAACATTAATTAGATAAACATAACCTGTGCGTATGTCGATTGGGTTGGATTCGGTGTAATTTCAACCCTCCATTCTTTGGACGAAACGCCTCTTTTGGTAGTGTTGTTCTCTGTTCAGAATGTGGACGTCATTAAAATTTATAAGATGTCTTGTGTCGATAAAATGTTGGGTAAGTGCATTACTTGCTTTAAAAACTCACTTGCTTGGCTCACTTGGTTCAATATAAACACTTTGGCAAACACCACAGCAGATACTGTAAACAACTCTCTACGAATTTAACACCTCCCTTTGTATTTGGGTTTCATTTTTAAACCTCCCACATTCAATCCATCTTACGTCTGGACAGTCACGAAACAAATTATGGAACTTGCTGTAGATTTCCTTAATGTAGAGGAAAGAAAACTATTCGGTGCCATGGTCACGGTAGTGTCTGTGGTAACTTCAATGCTGCCTAAACCCTTTTGATCAAACAAAACTGTGATAGAAATTGTGAACGTGACACTAATGTGATTAGTAGTCAGAGGGACCTGTGGAGTGTTAAATAGAAGTTTATTTACTAATTTGGGTGGGTAAGAGTTGTTCAGTAAGATGCGTTTGAGACGTTCTAACTTCCCGGCTCTGAAGGAATGATGTGAGATTTTTTTCAATTCCTCTACCAGGTTTCATGCTATGACTAGAATGAAAGTTCAAATATCTCTCTAAACTCGATGATTTTTTAATACTATTTCAAGATGATTGGTTGGAAGTGGGAGGTTCTGGCCGCCACTACTGGAAAGGATGTACTCTATCTAGCTCCTGCAAGCAATGATTGACAAGGTCGTTCATGACATATTGAGGCAGGATAGTTGATAAGGTTGCCCATAGGGGTGCCAAAGATCTGTTTATAAAAATGACCATTAAATGAACAGTGTGATATCCCAGACTAATTTTGTGAATGTGTGATTCATCAAGGGTAACCTCCATGATATTGTCCCAATGTCTATGAAGAGTGACTAGTTTTTATACAATGTTAATATATAAGCAGATAGTAACGTCAAGACAGATCAGGACAAAACTAGATGGAATTTAAGGATCCTTTGTAAATGTAGCAAAATCAAAACTCTATAATGAAATATGGGTTATTATTTTAGTAAGTCTCAGTAAAAATTGAGGTTGGTAAAGAGGTTGCTCTCCTTGATCGAGGGGAAAATATGCGTCAGACTGAGAGTAGGTTTGTGAATTTTAGGTAGTCCCTATGAATGTAAATGCGAAGTTGCAAACTTTCTTTTCAGATAGTTGCAAAGCTAGAGGTCAAATGACCTCTATCTTTAAAACTAGTGATGAGTTCATTACATCGACTCTTAACAGTTAGTTCGATCAGCTGAAAGCATACTACCGGGTGTCCAGCAGAACCCTGGACATAGGAGATTAACATGGGAAATCGGTTTTTATTTTTTTGCGCCTGTACGGTTGATTTGATTGAAAAACTTTTAAGAGTAAAGTTGTAGAGTTTATAGTCAGTTATCATCCTGTAATTTTTCCAATACCTCAGTTTTGGCTGTTTTTTGTAAAAACGCCTCGAAAAGTGCAAAAATTTGAATTTGGCGCGTCACCCCCACCATGCATGTGCAGTGTCGCCAACATAATAATTTCATATGTCAGATTCAGAGCCGATTTTCCTTTCTTATTTATTTTGAGGGACTATCATGTAGTAATTAACGTGATTATGCAGAGAAAATTAACTGAAAACCTGACGATAATGTTCTTAAATTATAGGTAAGTAAAAGTTACGTTTATAATTATCATAATTAGTAAAAGGAAAATCATTCCAATTTGTGTATGGCTGGTTGTCTAATTCATTTTAGTTTAGCAATACGACAACCACGATGACATGACCATTTGTCTCTTGTCACCAATTAAGGGTGTTCGTTGTTGTTGTTGTTATTGAGGTGAATTCATCTATCTCCAAATGTTTTACTTCAAAAGTGTCTATTTTGCAGTGCTGTGTGACGCGAGGCCCCATCCTGCGTGTAAAAAACCCTTGCTAAGTGCTGGACTCTTCTATGACAGACAAAATCTCATTGGAAAACCAAATACAGTGGGCCCCAAAATGCCAATCCACACATTGACAACTTCTCGACGTTGGTCTCGGTTGTCCTGCACTGTATGTGGATTTTAGAGAGTCAAAACTCATTCATTTTGTTGATTTGAGGGACCCATTAATCCAAATTAACATTCATTGGTGTAACAAATGTTTATAGCAAATAAGCAAGACCAGTAAGCAGATAGCGATGGATGTTTGATCTGCTAAGACCAGTTTCTTTCATGTTTTATCTATGTATCTGGAGACTATAGTGCCTGTGAAAAAAACTCTTTTCAGTGACAACAAATCTTGCCAAACTGGCCACAAACAACTTGAAAAACTGGCAAAAAATTGGTTTTATTCCAATCGATTGCTGCTGAATGCAAGACACAGAGGATGGTGTGACGCCCCATCTTGCATGTAAAATACCCGTTCTAATGGCTGGATGGCTTCTACAGCAGGCAAAATGTCATTGCGAAGCATATTGCCAGATTTGTTGGCGTTCAAACTGCAATCAATGAAAAATGGACCTATAACATGGCGCCCCAAAATGCCGATCCACACGTTACAGTTGCTCGACGTTGGTCCCGATTGTCATGCACTATATGTGGGTTTTGGAGTGCCCAAATCCGATCATTTTGTTGATTTGAAGAGCCAGTCAATCCAAATTAGCATTCATCCCTGAAACAAATGTTTCTAACAAATCTTGGCTGCAATAATTTTTTCGGTTAGGATTTCACAAAACTCCATTTGGGGGAAAAGGTGGGTCGGTACGAGTTGTTGATGGTTCTCTTGTTTGTAGCTTTCAAAACCTTCTTTTTGCAGATAATTATGGATGGTCGATCCACTAAGTCTAGTTTCTTGGTGATTCGACCAATCTGTCGAATACTCTTGGAAGGATCATTGTTTACTGCAGCAAGAACAACAAGTTTTGCCACATTTTCATCCTCTGGAGCCGCACCAGCTTGAAGTCATCGCTTTCGCTCACAGGAACATATCGGCTTAATACTTCCAGTTTCCTCAAAACGAGCAACCACCGCCTGAAGTGAACTGCATGCTGATATTGGTTGTTCAGAAAACAATGCAACAATGTTGTCTCGAATTTGAGCAAAGGAATTACCAGCCCAGTATTGTTTTAAAACAAGTTTTCTCTCCTCAAAATTCATAACTAATGAAATATTTAAATAAAAAATAATAAAAATAAAATTTTACACTGTATCAACAAAATGGTTCCTAATTTCCTTACTTTTCATATCAAAAATACAAGGTTTCTGTATACATTACATTTTTATTTCGAGGAAATTGTGTGTGAAAAAGTGGATGCAACAAGTACCAAAATAAGTATATTTCCATAATCAATCTATACATAAATTTCTTAACAGAAGAAATTAACAAGTGGACATGAAAAAGAAATGTAACATAAATTTAGGTAATAACACAGATAACAACAATTATTCCTATAAAAACACTATCACCTTTATTAAGATTCAATTCAATTCAATTCAAATTTATTCATGTTTTCAATCACCAAAACAGCAATGTACATACCTCAAAAACAGAATAGTCTACAAATTAAATTTAAATAAATTCAGTCCAGATGCCATTATTTACTTAATACTAAAAGCTTACAGTCAACATCCTAAAATAGACTATACAGAGAGAAGAAAAAAAAATTAATAATTTTGATTAAAATACTTAAAATACTCTTCATCACAATAAAAAACATTTACCATTAAAATTTGCTTAATTTCCTTTCGGAAACTATCCACTGTCAATGCTTTAATTTTTATGGGCAGTTGAAATATTTTACCGCCCAGTAGCCAGGACCATTCTGGCACCTTCTCAAAGGACAATATGAGGTTATTAAACTTTTTCGGTCTCTAGTAAGGTAAGCATGCATGTCCTCGTGAGCAGAAAACAGATACATGTTATTTTTCACAAACAGCAAATTCTCCAATATAAACATGGAGGGCAGGGTTAGTATGCCTAGCTTTCTGAAGTGCGCTCTGCAGTCATCCCTGTAGCCCAGGCCAGCCAACAATCTGACCGCTCTTCGCTGAAGCCCGAACAAACGCTTAGCCCCCGAGGCGTGGCCCCAAACAACTACAGCATAAGAGAGCCATGCATGAGAAGATGCAAAGTAAGCCGATCTAAGTACCGTACGAGATATCCTATCTGAAAGCTGACGTAGCAGGTACAAACTTGTATTGAGTCTTGAAGCCAAGTTATCAGTGTGTAAATCCCATTTGGCACTCTCATCCACAAGAACCCCAAGAAATTTAACGTGGGATACGTGGTCATTTACGGTTCCAATCTCCCTCAATGCAAACACCATCCTCTGTGTCTTGCATTCAGCAGCAATCGATTGGAATGAAACCAATTTTTGTCCAGTTTTTCAAGTTGTTTGTGGCCAGTTTGGCAAGATTTGTGGTCACTGAAAAGAGTTTTTTCACAGGCACTATAGTCTCCAGATACATAGATAAAACATGAAAGAAACTGGTCTTAGCAGATCAAACATCCATCGCTATCTGCTTCTGGTCTTGCTTATTTGCTATAAACATTTGTTCCACCAATGACTGTTAATTTGGATTAATGGGTCCCTCAAATCAACAAAATGAATGAGTTTGGACTCTCTAAAATCCACATACAGTGCAGGACAACCGAGACCAACGTCGAGAAGTTGTCAATGTGTGGATTGGCATTTTGGGGCGCGCTGTATTTGGTTTTCCAATGAGATTTTGTCTGTCATAGAAGAGTCCAGCACTTAGCAAGGGTTTTTTGCATGCAGGATGGGGCCTCGCGTCACACAGCACTGCAAAATAGACACTTTTGAAGTAAAACATTTGGAGATTTCACCTTGGAGATTCATTGGGATGAATTCACCTCAATAACAACAACAACAACGAACACCCTTAATTGGTGACAAGAGACAAATTGTCATGTCATCGTGGTTGTCGTATTGCTAAACTAAAATGAATTAGACAACCAGCCATACACAAATTGGAATGATTTTCCTTTTACTAATTATGATTATTATAAACGTAACTTTTACTTACCTATAATTTAAGAACATTATCGTCAGGTTTTCAGTTAATTTTCTCTGCATAATCACGTTAATTACTACATGATAGTCCCTCCAAATTAATAAGAAAGGAAAATCGGTTCTGAGTGTGACATAAGAAATTATTATGTTGGCGACACTGCACATGCATGGTGGGGGTGACGCGCCAAATTCAAATTTTTGCACTTTTCGAAGCGTTTTTCCAAAAAATTGCCAAAACTGTGGTATTGAAAAAATTACAGGATGATAACTGACTATAAACTCTACAACTTTACTCTTAAAAGTTTTTCAATCAAATCAACCGTACAGGCGCAAAAAAATAAAAACCGATTTCCCATGTTAATCTCCTATGTCCAGGGTTCTGCTGGACACCCGGTATAACAGGACTCATTCCTAAATATGTCGAGGGATTTTTCTATATATGTAATCGTCTTTGTAAAGAAAAACTGTGACGATGTTTTTGTATAGAAAAATTGAGATATTTGTGTGTTTTAATTTAAAGTAGATTAGCATACATAGACTTACATTTACTCTCAAGAAGTACTAAATTTCTCTACTTTACGAACTTTCCTGCTGGTAATTCCTGCGGATAAAAAAAGCGTTCCGCGATTAGTAGGTACGAAGGGGACCTGCTCGTTGTATTTATGGTCGTTTTTGAAGGGGCCCCGCAGCTTTCACGTGCACACGCCCAAGCACGAGATGACTAGCCAATTTTAGATAGGTACCTATGCAATAATTATTCTTCGGCGAGTAGTGAAAGACTCATTTTTCAACCTATCTACATATTTCCATGCAACTGCCTAGGAAGGCACGCATAGGTACTCTTACCTATAAATCTAATTTCTGTATGGAATCAACCCAAACAAGAAAAAAACGGTAAACTGTAACTTGGAGACTTCAATTAACCGTTTTTTGTTCCTATTCGTGATTTTTAGTTGCTATTGTTCGCTTAAACTGTTATTAGCAATCTTGTAGTTTATTGTTGCGAGCGCACACAATCTCATAGTCGAAACGGCATTGTGCGGCCGCGTAAATGATGGTATTGTTGCCGCAGGATGACAACCATAGCTCTGATTTATTAGATTACATCTTTGTGGGAAATGCGGTTTTGAATCCGATATTATTCCTACTGTGTCTATTGAAAAAGCGACGCAATATGAGTTTTGTAAAAATTAAGGACCTCGCCTTAAAGGAATATCTTTCATCACAAGAAAAGAGAAAACTGTCAGGTGCCACAAGGAGGATTCTCCGAACCGCCTTCAGAAATATCATGCGTTCATTAGAAAAAACTCAAGCTGGGCATGGAATTAAAACAGTAGGGTTGAGATGACTTCATAAAAAAATTTAAAGTCAAAAATGTGGCTAGCACTAGGGCTGGACTATTTGATCACTGTGTCAGTGATTGAGTAAAGCATGTAAGCATTTTTTTTTTTCGTAAAATAAGATAATAAACATTTTATTGAACAACAAAAACAAAAAACAAATAGTATTTTTGTCCCACGGCTACGACGAGGAAACTGAGAGATGAGACACCACATCTCTATTAAAAATGTCAATGTAGAATATCACTATTTCAGAAATATCAAATGGCATTAGTGGCAGTGTTATTAAGTTTTACAACAACAATTTTTTTTTAACTAATTAGTGACTAATGGGGACAAAACTTGTAGTTTTTAATCTATTTTCGATTTTTGACCAATGACTTTCACCTAGCAAAATAGAATATAATCGCTAAATCGACTTTCTGGATGGCATCAAGAAATGCACTTTCACCTACTTCATTCAATCTTGCTACGTCTCGAATAATTTTGAAGTACGTTTGTAAATAAATGTTAGGGCATAGTTAACATAATATCAGGATTATCAGTGGGTGTAGAGAGTGTAGGTGGTCAACAATTTGTCGATCAAGCCATCTCTGTTGTACATCTACATACAGGACTGCAGAGTTGCTCTAGAATCACTGGCAGAAACAAAAAAGGTAACTCTGGGATGGGTTCCTGGACATAGGGGCATCGACGGGAACGAGCGTGCCGACTGGACCAGAGCCATGTCTAGGAGTAAATGAAAGGTACGTCTCTCACACTCTGAATGAGTGGGCATGGGAAAGTACAAGGACAAACTGGAAACAGTCAGGAATATGTAGACAGACCAAGGAAATCTGCTCTAACCCGGATATATCCAAAGCCTCGTAGCTTTTTGGGAGAAGCCTGTGCCTGGAAGACCTTATAAGAATGGCTGACAGTCCACTCTGCATCTACTGTGAGGCAGGGAAAAAGTCGTCATACCACTTTCTGGGAATATGCCATAGCTGGGCGCTACTGCGCCATAAGACACTTAGAGCCGCTTTTCATCATCGAGAGGAGCTTCCGACTCTGAAATGGGACGGAATGCTCTCCTTCATTAGAAGGACGGGTCGACTCGTGGAGGGAATGAGGGCCCTGGAGGAGTAGAGATGGGCGGACCGAGGGACTGTGAAAAGGGCCTCTAATGCCTAGTGGCAAGACTTCGGCCTCCCCATTATTTACTGCTACTACTACTACTACTCTCAACGACTGAATAAATTTTACATAGTTTTCCATTGAGTTCTCCAGATATCAAGCTGTTTCAATTTAATAAGACAAATCTCGTGGTGCCGGAAATTTCCTAGCTGTAGTTCATCATCATAAAGCTATTCCACAAATGGGTTTAAAATTTCATTTGTTTAATTCATTTCATAAGTATTTAGTGCATTAGTGCAACAAATAAACAATTAATATATAGAGATATAGAGATATCCAGATAAACAGACCCATCATTCATCACTGTAGAAGTTCTTTTTCAGAATGTCGTTATGACCAGCACTGCCAGATGTTTAGTTTTTAGGATAATCTGCAAGTAGTAATTCTTGCACAGTTTGTTTTCAATATGGGCTTTTATTAAGATTTTTCCATATTAATTTATGGTATGTCCATCTTTTACTTCAATTTTCCTCTAAGTGGTTATTGGGGAGAGCTTGGTCACTTAGGTGCACCAGGTGAATGTTTATCACTTTTTGGTCCGGTTTTATGTCTTAGTTTACACTCAAACTGAGATTAAGTTCGAGAATAGTTGCTTATATTTTAAAACCGTTTTCAGCTGGAATTACTAAAGTCCAAACAGGACCTTAATGGGGATAAGTGTACAATTCCGTCTCATTTATAAAACAGAATTTTTTTCTATTTTATTTAAACAAAAATTTAATAGCAAATTTCGGCCAACAATTAGAACACGTTATTTAGAAATTAACAACAAACCATTCTGGCAAACCGAGGGACTGGTTACTCCAACATGTCCTTGTGAACTGTTTAAAACCTTTTTATTTTTAATATTTTTTAAATGTCTCTTTAATAATTTTTCTTTTACTGTAATTTTCCTCTAAGTGGGTATTGGAGAGAGCCTAGTTATTTAGGTGCACCAAGTGAATTTTTATCACTTTTAAGCCCAGTTTTATAACTGGTTATATATCTTAGTTTACACTCAAGCTGAGATTAAGGTCCAGAATAGTTGGAGATAGCAGAATAGAAAGATCCAATTGTTGAGATCATGGCAAGAGATGTTTTTAGATCCTCCTGTATTATTTGATCTGAAGCTTGAACTTCTGTGGTCCTTTTTGTGGGAGTCCCACATCCCACATTATGTAAAATGCTTTCAGTATCTCAGAATAGATACACATATATATAGGGTATTCTTAAACTCGGAATAGTCGGGGGAGTAGTCAACTAGAACACATCAAACTCAAAATGGTGGGACTTCCATTTTGAGTTTCACTGTGCTACCATTGCTATTAACTCGCCACCAAATATGTTTCGTGCACGTGACGTCACAATTTGAATCTGGGGGTATGACAACATAACCTCACCCATTTAAAATACATGTAAATTAATGACATCTTTGCATTTAATTATCAATTATCTTAAGTCGAATGAAACGTAAATTTTGCTGGAGGCCTTCTAGAATCATCATTCTTGACAGTAAAGCAAAAAATAATTACCTTTATGCCGAAATAAGTATTAAGGAGAGCAATATTTTGTGTAATAGACCTACCACCGAGTAGCACCCACCTTTTTATGCCTCAAAACTACTTCGAACTCAGACAGCATGGAAATAGAGGTTTGGCGTTCCCAGTAGATTCTATTGCCATAAAAACTAGAAAGGAATGGTTTGTTAAAAGGTATAATACGATTACTTGGCTAGAAGCTGGAATAAGATATTTAAGCATTTGTAAATGTGAATTCTAAGTCATATACGCCCTGGACTTGAAAATCATGCCCCAAATCCAAATAAGTCGAGCACTTTTGTGTCTACAAGGAAATAATTATAAAAAAAAATTTAATGGGTGTGATCAGAAATAGATAACAGGAACCATAACAGTTTGAATTAGTCGAAACTCTTTTATGCCTCAAAACTACTTCAAATTTAGAAAAAGGAGCATGGGAATAGAAGTTTGGTGTTCTCAATAGATGTTAGTGCCATAAAAACTGAAAAGGAGTGGATTGTGAAAAGGTATGATGTGATTACTTGGCTGGAAGATGAAATAAGATATTTAGACGCTCGTAGGTGTGAATTCTAAGTCATATATGTCCTAGACTTGGAAATCTTGCACCAAATCCATATAAATCAAGCACTTTTATGTCTACGAGAAAATAATTGTCGAAAAAATTTGTTGATTACTGTGATAAGAAATTGTGCAGTGATAAATTAAGGCAAAATAATTTTTAAGTATCATATTTAGAATAAATTGTAAATGTTCCTCCACAATTTATTATAAAAACATTGTTACTTGTGAGGTTATAATTGTTTATCGAAGAATTTAAAACAAAACCTGTCTCTTAATAGAAGACATTTTATTGTAACAAACACCTATTCAAGGATTTTCTTCAATACAATCTCACTGATACTGCTAGAATATAAATATATATATTTTTAAGTTATATAAATAAATTCGTTACAGAAGTAAATATGTTTAAGAATATATGCCACGAAGCCTTTTTGCTATCTTCTTTTTAATATATCGTTGTCCATTCATTGCGTTACATACTACTTATATGGAATGACTTCTGTTTTCTTACTTGGCTACTTATTTGTCATTTCCATACTCTACAACAACAATAAAGCTACTAAGATATTAAAAACATAACTCCAGTTAAACAATTACAAAAAAAGAGCAAAAATAATATGATTGGAACCGTATGTTAAGCACTAATGAGGGTATAATTCGTTTCTTAAGCATCTACTTAGTAATATTGTATCCTTCTTGGCCTTGGTTAAGTTAAGCACGCACTATGAAAACAGGCATTGCAAAGTAGAAACAAACAAAATTCTGATTTCAGCATTTCTTATTCCCAAAATATTTGGAGTTGAAATAATGGGCTTCTTAACAGTTGTTCCAGTCACGCAATGCTCAGATATCAATAGTGTGATTTGAAAGTATATTTTTAAACTGTACCTGAAGCAGATTAGGGTCTGTGTAGGCAGAATCTGCAAAGTTACAATTTTATGTAATTCCAGTACAGTTATGAGGCAATGTTACCCAATAGCTCCGACCTGGATATGGGAAATGTACTGCTCAGAACAACTCACTTTTGTTTCAGGGTATATAACTTAACAAATATTATAGAAAAACGGATTTATATGCATGAAGGCAGATTTTTTCCATTTACGTCAATGTAATTTCTTGAGGTTGTTTTACCACCAAATTCGATGACAGGTCACGTGCTGCACGAAACCTATGAGTGACTACATTCGTTGAAAACAAAAAATGTATTGTATTTGTGTGCTTCTGCATCAACATAACTAAATTTAAAGTTTGGATCCCCCAAAAAGACCTTAATAGGATTTGAAATTAATGCAAAAAGACTAACTTTATTGCAAACATTATAAAATTAATTATTAAAATGAGGTTATATTTACTAAAATTCTGGCAAAATGACGTCATGTGCACGAAACCCATTGACAACACAAAACTACTGCGGTGACTTACCCTTACATTTTTTAATAATTAACTGCTCTCAACTAGAGATGGGCGAATTCTGGATGCGAAGTTCCATATGAAAGGTGAAAATATTTCGACCATTTTAAAGTGAATCAGCGCTTTTTGTAGCCTGGAAGATAACGTATGTCATGTTTTAAGAAACATTGACTACACGCTACCACTGAATTTTGACAATAACGAAATGTTTCAATTTCAGATTTTTTTATAAACTTACCTCAGACAAGTGTTTTAATTCCATAGCTTGCGAGTTTATTTTTATGAACACACGTTAGAAGGGCAGGTACGAGTCCACAGGAGAAGAAAGATGAACCAAGAGTAGGAATAACGAACAGCAAGAAAGGATGACAAACCTAAAGGTAACCATCCTGAACTTAGTGAGAAAAAGAGTGGGCTGCTAAAGTAGTCGATTTACCAGCACTCCCGAAATTAAACATCAAAAGAAATGAGACAAGATGGTCGAAACAAGAACCACCTACTCCGAGTTTGTCAAAAAGACCCTGCTAAAGGAACAAAAGGTGGTTTGTTGTAGCGACCTGCCGCCAAAAAAACTAGACGACAAGGTTCAACAGTTAATTCTTCCTCGTGGATGGAAAAAAAACGGAACCCTGCAGAACTTTTTAGAACCTTAACAGAGTTCTGTTCAAAACTCTAGGAAGGAAAAAGACTGGGGATTAACAGGTGGAATAACAAAATGGAGAAGGACTGTACGAAAGAGATGTAGAACAGGCCCCAGGCGCCGAATGCAGGCAATCTTGCACCACTATAGGGCGGCCTCGGCTACCCTACAGAACAAGACAATAATAATTGTGACCTCAATAAATTGTGACCTGATACATAAACCTTGGATTAACAAGGGACAAATCAGAGGATTTTACATGGCGGTATTTTGCCACAAGATCAAAACTATAGCCCCGATTTATTAGATTAAATCTTCTCGTGGGAAATACGGTTTCTAATCTGATATTATGCATACTGTGTGTATTGAAAAAGCGACGCAATATGACTTTTAGTTATGGAAAAATTATCGACAACCTCTTAATGGAATGTCTTTCATCATAAGAAACACTTGTTGCAAATAGATTGCAAACTCATACCGAATGATAATTCGGCGGTGCTTTCCGGTGAGGTAACTCTTGCATACTTTCTCTTGCGACTGTAAAAAAATGTTATATTGAACCGGTGTTTTACAAGCAAAACAAATATGTCCAAGAAGTCAATCAAATTAAAATAAGTGCGCAGCCTTCTCGAAGACTTAACATAAGAATGTTAAATTGTACTTAATAAATATGTAGAAGTAAAAACTCCAATTCGGTCAGCAATAAAATTACTTCAAATGTAAATTGCCTCCTTTCTCATTGAAGAAACGAAATGTGTTTTTAATATCGCGCTCACCTGCGAAGACACACAAAATGAAATCTAATGTCAAAAGCGACTCGTCATTGGTCATCATGCGATAATATCGTATGATAAATAGGATTTCACTGCCACAGGGCTCTTCTCGTCCACACCTTTGGCCAATAATTATGATTGGAAAAAAATTGATGAAAGTTTTTTCTATTGTGATGCTCGTTAAAAGCGTCTGCATTGCTTGACACACGCAGGAGATGGCACATTAAGCAAGTTTCTCGATGTATCAATCAATTTTAACATGACATTGTACATGATACTGAACAAAAGTGTCTACTGTACACGGTGACAACAGATAGTTTGGAAGGAAATGGCTTGTATACTTATATAGTGCAACATTTTTATTCGAGTCTACCTGATAAGTTATTCTATGTGACAGTGGAGTAGCACGGAGGTCTTTAAGTCTTTAAAAGTTTAGAGCACTTTAGTCTAGGCGGTGTAAATCGCTGAATTAGTAAAAGCATTGTATTTAAATCTAATAGTAAGTCAATGGCATTTATGATGGTGTTCACTAGATGTCACTGGAGCCTAGTGACATCATCATTTTAGACAAATATTTCAAGGTCGTTTAATTTCCGGCGTTGTTGCAATTGTAATTTACGTAATACTGACTTCACGTCAGCTGGACAAAGATCTCCGAAGTGCCCCTTGCTCTCTTTGCCTGCAGTCATATTTGTCATGGTATGTCACAGTTTATTTTTTTATTTACAATTCATAATTTCTAAATTTTTATGGATATTGGAGCAAAAAAAGCTCAGCAGAAGCAGCCGATAAATAACTCAATAAGTACCAAAATGCCTTCGCCTGCTGCTGTTACTTAAAACAGTGGTAAACAGAGAAGTGAGTGAATCAAATGGCTCGAAAACCCAGGGAATCTTATGCATATTAGAGCAAAAAAGCTGGATATTTCGGCTAGTTAATGAGGCAGCCGATAAATAACTAAAAAAGCTACTGCCGCTACTTAGAACAATGGTGAACAGTGAACTGAGTGAACCTAATGGCGCGGAAACCAAATTAATCATATTTGACAAGTTTCAGGATATCCCTTACTTCTTACAAAGCAGGAAGTTTTTTACAAGCAAATCAACACAAAATTAAGATATTATAATGTTAAAGACTAGTAAGACAAATCCTTGTAATTTCAGTTATTATAGGCTAAATTCATGATAGTATGAAGCAAAAGCAATCACTTGTTTTCCAGATGGTCTCATCTGTACCTTTATGATACTAGGGAACTAGACCTTTGGAGATTTGGAGGATCAATGGATAACCATTGTTTATATTAGCGTTAGGGAGGTAGGTACCCTTAAGATTGACCTTACAACTACAGTGTCACACATGCTTTCAAGCTAAACACCAATAACGTTCTGTTGTTATTAAAACCCAGAATACAAGATGTACCACTGTAGCAAAGAAATGTCTTTCATACAGGAATTCCCATGATTGAAACAAAAAGAGAGACTTTTGAGAGGAATAAAATTTGGCAAGCTATTCTGTAGTTGGTCAAAATTCAACCCCTCTGTTTAAATCCCAAATTCTAGATTACCTATAAAAATATTTTTTAGCTACGCATATGCAGTAAGGTAGTTTATCATAAGCAGTAGAAAACCTTTTATAATGTTTCCTACTGCTTATGAATGCTTCCTACTTACCTACAGGGCAATTGACCTAGCAACTTGAGCCACTTTATTTTGGACTTTAACTTGAAGAATAAATTTGTACTCTCATTTTCTTGTTCGAAGAGCTTCGATATATATACTGATAGCTCCGGTACCACAGAGTGTATCACATTCGTACTATCACAGTTTTTAATCAACGGTAGTACCTTTCTCCAGATGGTTAGCACTTGGACTTGCATGCCCTGTGAGCTGAGCAATAACGGTCCATATCCAGCATCCCATATTGCACACGTAGTGCGGATACATGCCTCGAAAAGAAATATGTACTAACAGATTCTGGTCAATTTTACGTTATACTTTGGGATAATTCTACTTCTCAGTTTCAAGAATTTGGCGACAGTATAAAGCCGTTGGATCAAACAGGGACGTATCATGAAGTAGGAAAATTAATTGAGGAATTTCCAGATAAATTTACGGACAGGCTGAGAAACTACGCACCCTCAGTCTAGGTTTGTCTGCTAGGTAAACCTAGAGTGGTTGCCATTTTGGTTGAACGCCATTTTGGTTGCTTTGGTTGGTGGCAGTGAAGCAAAAACAACCATAATGGTGACACAGCCTCTAAATGACCAAGCAAAAAGGAAACACTAAGGGACACGTGTTCCCTTGTAGTTTTCAATGCATTATGTCAAAATTCTTATGTTAAAATTTGAATTATTTGAAATCTGAAACGAAAGGAATAGTTAATGGGCGAATCAATAACCTAGAAAAGAGGACGGAACAAACAAATGCCTATATTTTCTCAAAAATTGTCCCCTTTTTTGGCGGCAAGTTCGCCATTTTTAAGAAACCCATGACGTAATTTCATAGTCAGAGCACATCAATTGGCGAAACGCCATTTCAAATTATTTGACGTAAGATGTCAGGTAGGTCTCTCTGGATATAACGTATAACTCATTCACTTATTTTTGACATCTCGTTAACTTTGAAATCTTCATTTCTTTTATACCAATTTCATTTCAGCACATATTGAGAAGGTATAATAAAAATGTTAAAGTCAGACTTCCAACGCTTACTTGATGTCAAAAATAATGGAGTGGTTTATACTAGCTTGTTGAGGTCAATGGTCGATAATATTTCTCTAATTAAGCAGGAAGTCAAGATTTTTGTAATCTTGAAATCAAGGCTGTGAGAAGTGTTAATCATTGTCAATTCAGTCGCTGTTTTGATTGGTAAAGTTTTTGGGCGTACTAAAGCACTCTAAGAGTATTTCCATCCTTTGTTTTCCAACTAAAAATTAAACGAAAGTCATACTCTCTGATCAAATACTGTCATAGCACCATTGTGCTGGGCTCTGAAACCTGGGTTCCCTGACTGCCCCATTGTAACTACGGCTCTGGGCTCTGGGTATAGGATAACTTAAATGGATGGGGCGACAGTACGTAATAAAGGTCATCCCTTCTCATTGCTCTTTGTGGCCGGCATTTGCCAAAAAAAGGAAGTAAAATAACATAATATCACAAATACTTATACGTACACTACATAAACAAACTTTAGTAAAAAATAATGACAAACGAAATGGCATATCTTTTTCTCTACGTCTGCAAAATTACTAGTTTTTATAATGACTTTATATTTATAGAATATGTCCATTCTTGTTCACCCAACGCAGTAGAGAAGTAGAAATTTTGTTTTTCTTTGCATAGAGTATACAGCTGTGGTTATTTTTACTTTTGCCGTGACATTTCCACCGTTGCCAAGTTAATGGTCCCCCATGAAGTTGACAAGATTGACAGGGGGCCCTCATGGCCCTCTGACAGAAAGGGACCGAACTATCCATTCATTGATTTACTTGGGATTCATATACAATGGTAAAAGCTTGAATCCTAGTTCTCCTGTGTCTTTCCTTCATATGTTTCGTTTGGGTGCTTGATACTCTCAGGTAACCTGGGATGGTATAGAGATTGGAGTGGAGTATTAGCCAAAACCTCTGATTCCTAGAGGCCCTGTTCAGCCTTTGGTTTCTTGATTAATCAGTATTTTAGACGCTCGTAAGTACCTTTGTTCAGCAACTCCTTGGGAGGTGGCTCAACAGATAGTTATAGGTCCTATACTCACGACCACTCTTCGACTAGGGCAGTTTTCCGGGCAAGATCAGGGCTGCGGGAGACAATCAATTGTTCTTTTTTATCACCCTTTTTGTCCACCCTACCAATTGTCAAGAAGAAGCGGGGCAAAAAAAGGTACGGATCAATATCCAGAGCCGCTAAAAACTACCCAGTAGGATTTCCCTGGAAGAACAACTATTAAAATCCAGAAAAGCTACTCCGGACTTAATATCGGAAAATTCCCATCCGACCCGTTGTCACCAACATCATCGATGAGGTCGAAGACGAAAAACAGCCCATCCTACTGGAACAGACAAAAGTTGAATGACCGACTGAACGAACGAAATGAAGTCAAACATTAAATCCCTCCATACACCGACTCCAAGATGGAATAAAGGCGAGAGGATGATTTGGAGAACATCAACAAGGGGCAATTTGACAAGGGCACTTCGACCAACGAACTGACCTGAAGTATTGGTGCAGTTGCTGCAAGCAGAATAAACAGAGAAGATCAGAAAAATACAAGTTTTACACAAATAGACGTAATTCGAGAAATATTAAAGAGCGTGTGATTGATTTCAAGTCACCATGCTTAAGAAAATGCTCCGGAAAATTCCTAGTGCAAGTCTTGTGAGAGTTAACCTTGGATTAACAATGGGCTAATCAGATTACTTGGAGTGGGACTGGATTAAAAACGGTTAAGACTGGGAGGTGACCATTGCAGAACTTGCATTTTGACAAGGAAGAAAACGTCTATTTCTACCATTATGGGACCTCAGCTGACGAGACTGAATGGTGGTGGAGACTTGCCTAAACTAAAAATAATAAGAAGAAAAAAACAGCATGTGAACGAACGAAATGAAGACGAAGATGAAATACGTCTATATTCCAAATTGGAATAAGGGCGAGAGGATGGTTTGGAGAACATCAAATCCCCTCCAACACATCAATCGAGCAGGTACGGAATATACAAAAAAAAAGGCGCAATTTGACAAGGGCACTTTGACCAACGAAGTGACCTGAAGTAGAAGATGTTGATACAGTTGTTGCAAGCAGAATTAACAGAGAAAATCAGAAAAATACAAGTACTACACAAATGGCCGTAATTCGAGGAATATTAAGGAGCATGTTTAAGGGTAAAAAAGCTAAATCCAGATAAACATATCTGTTTTCACAAAACAGGAGAATATCAAAAACGATGCCAGGAAATACAAACTGTTGGTGGAGGTGATGTCCAAAGGGCTGAGGAAGGAACTGCAGCTTGTGAGTAAAGTAAGTACAAGTCTGAGGCTTTGGGGAAGATTGGTGTGATTGAGGAATCTCGCAGCTGAAGATACTAGAGACCACAGAAAATTCGTTTGAATGTAATATATTATCTTAAGCCAAAAGTTAATAGTTTTCCTGCTATAGAGTGTCAGCAATATAATTGTTTTAAATGCGAATCAACTTTCAAGAAGTATACCATTTTGGTTGCCACTGGACAGAACTTTTATATGTGAATAGAAAAGTTTCCATACAGGGTGGAATAAAAAAGTTGCACTCAGCGCCCACTAGATCAAGCTGATTGATGATTTAGTTTTCTCACTTAAGAAAAAAAAGTTGCGCCAGATTTTATAATAATATTCTATACAGTTGGCATACAAATAAAGAGAAAATTATCTGTACTTTTGAAGTATCTCGGAAACTACTAACTTTTGGATTAAGTTATAAGTGGTTCTATTGATCTAATTTGATTCCTAGTAACTCCACTTGCCAGGAAGGTTCTCCAACTTTTCTAGGAGACCCTGTATAAAGGTCTTAAAAAAAAGACAAGAGTTTGGAGGTAGGATTCACGGAGCATAGAAAAGAACGGTGGCTCTCAGAAGTGTTTGGCGCTCTTTTCCCCTTTACCAAAATATCGAGTAAGACACGAAATCGGCCATTAAAGAGGCTAATTACCAAGAACCAATGACCTACAAAGAAATATCAAGCCCCATAACAACAGGAAGAAGTATTGCCAGCATTGCCACAGCATCCAAGAAAAAACCTCATTGACCTATATGATGGCTTGGAGGTCATCTCCAGAAAGCTAATGAATGCCCCACACGAAGTGCGCCTGGCCTCAAATAAAAGTAGTCGTTAAAGAGGTTAATAACCAAGAACCAATGACCTACAAAAAAATATCACGCCCCACACCACCGGGAAGAAGAATTGCTAGCATTGCTAAAGCATCCAAGAAAAAACCTCATTGACCTATATGATGGCTTGGAGGTCATCTCGAGAAAGCTAATGAATGCCGCAAACGAAGTGTGCCTTGCCTGTCTTGCCTCAAATAAAAGCAGGCAAACGCTAAGTAGGGCTGGTCTAGTTAACAAAAAGAAGCAATTAGAGAAAAAGGGAAAAAAATAAATTGTAGCAAAAATACCAAAACAATATAAATAAAAAGGACAATCTAAAGGTGAAATTTGACAATGCTCTAAGGACAACATTGACTTCGTGCAAATTTCCAACGTTTTGACCTTTAATGAGGTCTTTCTCAGATCACTTTCAATAAGTGAAGTTTGTCACAGGTCTGGAATAACATTTCACTCTAATAACAAAAAAAAAAGAGCTGAAGAAGTCGAACTAAAAATGAATACTGGAAAAACGAAGATAATGAGTCAAGCAAATCCTCATATAACGCTGGACAACATTGCTATCGAATGCCTAAAGCAACATACATACCTCGGCCATACGATCATGCTGGGAAAACCAAATCAAACAGCAGAAATCACCAGACGTATAGGACTCACATGGGCAGCGTTTGGTGAACTACGATACATCTTTGGGAACAATAGTATACCTATAAACCTAAAGAAAAAAGCTTACGACTCATGCATCTTACCAGTGGCTACATATGGCCTAGACACCATGAGCTTAACAAAAAAGAACAACACAAAGAGCTATGGAACGCACAATGCTCGGGATTTCATTGAGAGACAAATTAAGAAACGAGGAGATTCGAGGAAGAACTAAGATTAAGGATGTGACAGAACGGGTGGCACGACTTAAATGGAGCTGGGTGGGACATGTCGCAACAGTGTGACAGATGGACAACCAGAGTTACCCACTGGCGACCAAGAGCCACTAAAAGGAACAGAGGGCGACCACAGAGAAGATGGCTAGACGATTGGATTGGATTGGAAGATTGGAAGATGGACAGCCGTTGGCCGAGACTGGTATCACAAAGCCCAGGATCGTCAAACATGGAAGATGTATGGAGAGGCCTATATCCAGAAGTGAATGAGAGAAGCCTGATGAAGAAGAAGAAGAAGAACAAAAAAAATCATTCTTCAGAGTAAAGAGGAGGGATGGTCACCAATGTGTCGATCAACCCATCTGCACTCTAGTTTCGGTTGACAGAGATTGGTGACCACCTAGTCTTCACATTTCTGGTTCCGATAATCTGTTCTGGTTCCGATAACTTGCGTGGCACAGAGCAATATGGGCTGCTTCTCGAACTGAGAGCCATCTGCCATGCAGTATTAGATCTAATACGCTGGTGGATGTCTCCTGCACCTGCTCTGTACAACATCTCACCGCTCTTCCGTAGATTTTCGGCTTTAAGCCGCGAACTCACGGTCTCCAATTTGTCGACCAGCCAAAGCTGTACTGATGAGGGGTACGCCCGAAACTAGTATGCTGATGGGTTGATGGACACATTGATGACCATCTACTCTTTACACATCGTTCTGCTTCCGATAACATGCAAGGTACAGAGCAATCTGAGCTGCTTCTCGAACTGAGAGCCATCTGCCATGCAGTATTAGATCTAATACGCTGGTGGATGTCTCCTGCTCCTGCTCTGTACAACATCTCACGGCTCTTCCGTAGATTTTCGGCTTAAAGCCGCGAACTACAGTCTCCAATTTGTCGACCAGCCAAAGCTGTACTGATGAGGGGTAGACCCCGAAAATAGTATGCAGATGGGTTGATGGACACATTGATGACCATCTACTCTTTACACATCGTTCTGCTTCCGATAACCTGCGAGGTACAGAGCAATATGAGCTGCTTCTCGAACTGAGAGCCATCTGCCATGCAGTATTAGATCTAATACGCTGGTGGATGTCGCCTGCTTCTGCTCTGTATAATATCTCACCGCTCTTCCAAAAATTCTAAACTTTTAAACACGGTTTAAACACAATTACTTGTTGCAACGAGAACAAGAATTTGGAGGCTGTGTATGAAAAAGCTTTTTTCTCTAGATTCCAGAAAGCGCTTTTCTCTAAATTCCAAGACCCTAATCTATTGGGCTTTCTTTTTCAATAATTCTTCTAGCCTTTATTGATGATTTCTCAGCTATTTCGTTATTACGTTTTTTTTTGTCAACAAGCTATTCGGAAATATATCAAGAAGATTTAGAGCGTAATATTGATTTTCTTTGTTGACCTAAGTTAGTTATGCATTCATTATAGCAATCCTAGAAGCACTTAATAAACACTGACGCGGCCTGGCAGCACAGTTACCACGGTGACCGACACCGTGACCAATAGAAATTCACTTCTGGCCGCAAGGGCCAATAATAAGTTGCAGGCTTACCAATAGCGCCCTATAGTTAAAAATAAAGACGTGACTCGGATTATTGTTACTTGGTGATTAGTCTTAGAGTATGTGAACTGCAGGAAGAAAATTCTAAGTGCTGTCCCGGCTTGAAATCTTGCGAATTTGAGATGTGTATTGGGATGCCGGTTATAGAAACAACAAACGCCACAGTATTCAAACAGTACGTCTTTGTGGTGCTCCTGTTGCAGTTACCTATTTGAAGCTAAACCTTTGGACAAAGCGAAAGAAGTTGGAGTTTTATTCTCTATTAACTCATTTAAATAAACGGTATTCTCTATAGTTGTTACTCATGTTTCTTCGAACTTTTAAAATCACCGTTTGCTACACACACTACTATAGATTACAAGAGTGGTGCCTCGGTGGTATCACACAAATCTCTGCGCCGATTAGAATCGTCTTCCGTCATTTCGTTAACATCGAACAGACGTTCGTGCATGTCGAAAAATCTTCATTATAATAACATTTTCTCTCTCTCTAACTAACGGTAATTTATGTTGTTAAACCTCGCATCTTTTACAGATTACGCAACTTCGATTACATAACGCTCATTTTTTTATTCTATTCATCAGCAATCGAGTCGATAATTAGACGGACTAACGGCTTCCCGTCAATTAGGCGGGAACAATAATTAAATATTCTGCCAAATTGCGTCATGCTACGATGACAAACAGCCAATTTTTGCGACACTCACCGCTGGTACTGTGCGTCTCCATGGTGTGGAACCGCGACTCGGGGGCGTCGGGGCTCTCGGGGCTCGGAGGGTGATCGGAACCGATTCCTGAACTGCCGCCTGAGGACTCTAGGCGCTTGTTTTTCGCGTTCTGACCCACGATGTTTGCATTTAGACACCGTCTGAGTTCAATTCCTAGAAGAGTATCAAGTAGTTAATTATATGGTACCTCAAGCTCAGATTGCAAATTTGAACATTTACATGCAGACTGTTCTAACTTCACAGTTAGTGTAGTTAGTGGCAGCAAAGCACATAAAACCGTCGTATTTAACCACAAGTTTAGTATTCTAAAGCAAGTTAACAAAAATCAGGTAAGAATTGTAAATTTACCTGTCAAATTCCCTTTCTGCCTATGCACAGTATCGTAATCTCTTGGAGGTAACAAAATGGGCGAGTTCTTCTTGCCCAGCTTGGCCCTAAGTTCCGCAGCCAACGAGTCGTACAAAGTGGTTATTCGGGAGTTTTCCGTGGCATAACGTTCCTCACTGCTCTCCGACTCGCGGGTGGACGCCCCCGTGTCACTCCCCAAGCTGCTCTCCAACTTTTTGGGCTTCTCGACCGGCTTGAGTCTGCTCTCGATCTCGCTCATCTTTTTCTGGTTCTCCGGACGGTCGATGAGGATCTGCAGTTGCTGTTTGAGGTGCGAGGCTGTCTCCAATGAGTCGCATCTGAAGTAAATTAACACACTTGTGAAACACGTTTTATGAGAGTCATATTACTAGTATATTCTCCTAGCAAGGAGAAGCGTTCTGGTCTATAAGGCACAGATGTGGTTAAGTGGTTTCGGCTTTACCTAAGAACTCTGGTGGCCTTAAAGTTTTAGAAAACCTGAGGTGTTAAAGCATTCAACTGGACCTTAAGCCTTTATCGATTACAAAGCGAAAATAAAACCAAACTTAAGATTTTCTTTTAATAAAATATATAGACCAAGCGGGATGGCGTTGAACTTTTTGACTAGTTCTCTTGTGTGTTCGTGAATAAAACCACGAACTTCATCTCTGGAATGTTTATTCAAGAGCAGCCACGTCCTATAAAATATCCATAATTACGTATTGATTTGCAATAACAATGGACCGTTAAAAAACAAAATTTCATTTTTTTTATTCCTCCTTTGTTTGTGTGTTAAACAGCCGTCTGCTCGTTGATGAGCTAACCGAGACTAAATCAAAATCGTGACTCTATCTAAACGATTATGGCTGCCCAACATATACGGATCGGCGAAGAATCGAAGCAAACGATGATAAATGGCGCAGATTGCTACTTTTTCTTGTCTTGACCGATTTCAACATCGAAATGTGCTCGTTTGTCGGTTATTGATATCTAAGGCAATCTAAGATATGAAAGTATAACGAGTCTATAACTAGACGAATGGGCAAAGAAAAAAAAATTGAACTATTTCTTTAGGTTTCTTGATGCCTTCTTATTGAGATATTTTAAATTCTATAAAAACTAAAAGGTATATTTAGTGTTCACGCAAAAGATGTCGCTCTCAAATAACCTGAGGGGGATCAATTAAGAGAACCCCTCCCCCTTCCAAAAAACTTCTAGAAATTTTCCCACAAAGCATTGTCGATTTGCCTTCTTGAGTAGGGGCACTGGGGACAGTAGAACAAACTTCTTCCCTATAATGGGCTCAATGATGCGACACAAATAATAAATTTTACAACAAGGAGAACTCTTTATCTTCGTATAAAGTTTAAGAAAGCACAGACTCGTCTGCATAGTTTAGCTGTAGATAGACCTAAGAAACTCCATTTTCATAAACTGTATCCCTTTTCTTCATAACCTGGTGAACTTGCGAACTTAATTCCATCGTATAGGCGTTGAGAGGAATTCTTTATAATTATTGTATTGAAGAAGCCATGACACATGCTTTGCGCAGGAAGTTGCCAGATTGAGCGTCAAAAGATACATACTAATTTGGCGCCCAAAGAGGGGCCTTACTATTCGTATACCAGCTGTCGCGAAGCCAAGTGTAAATAAGGCATAGAAGTCGTAGGAAGGAATTTAAAGCTTACAGGTTCGTGACTACCAACTAGGAATTTACGGTTAAATAGACTAATATGGAAAGTTATGTGATTAAATGGAAATTTTCAATTTTTCTGGAAGGGTTGACTCTCCATCCATCCCATATTTAATAATTTGCTTGATTTTGCTTTTTAACTCATTGAATCATGGAAACTTGTATTAAACAAATAGACCAGAAAATGTAAATAAATGACAGCAATTGGGCGCCAAATAGCTATATTAACGAAAACCAATAAAAAATGTAAAATAATGAAATTTTTCTCAAAATTACTTATTATAATAAGAAAATTAATGAATGAAAAGAAAAACATTGATGAACTAGATCATCCTGGTTTTTTCTAAAAATAATGATACCTTTCTATACGAAAGACTTTGTAAATAGCGCGGGAGAGACATCATTGAAAGTGCTCCACATGGAGTTACAAACTTCTATCTTTTCTAATGCGTTATTCATTAAGAAAGTCTCTCATAACACACTTTATAATACCGCAATGCCTCCAAATGGGCATCAAAAAAGGCAAGCAGAACCATCAAAAAACACTAGACGCTTAAGGAAATGACGCAACTTAGGAAATAAGAGGAGCTTCAGAACCCTCTAGTCGTTGAGGTAAATCGTAACTAAAATCAGGGATTATTATACAGTAATCGAGGGGAAATTTATAACTTAGACAAGTGGAGATAATATAAATTGTTTAAGCTATTAACAGTTATTCTAGCTACTCCTCTATTAATATTTTAAGAGTCCAACTACGATTAAAAATTCCATCTTGTCTTGTATTGGGCGCCAACAAATTGGGTTAGACAATTTACTGAAGAAAAGAGAGATCACGAATCAGAAGGGCTCTAGTCAGGGAAGTAAATCAACATTACAACCAGGAATTAATATAGAGCAACGGAAGCGAGATTTATAACTTATACAAGTAATGAACAAACATTGTTCTAGTTACTCAGCTAACATTCTTTTGAGTGCTCATTTACGCTTTAAACAACGCATGTCCCAAGTTGGCTGCCAACAAGTTAAGTTATACAACTTTCAAAAGAAAAGTGCTCCACGAAGCAGAAGAGCTATAATCGGGGAGGTAAATGAGACGAAACTTACTACGTAGACTTAAGTAAAGAACTTAACTAAAACAATGAACACACATTGTTCTGGCTACTTCGGCCCCGTGTTGGGCGCCAAAAAAAATAGAAGATCGAATTAGAAGGAAATTTATATGAAGGGCTCTAGTCAGGGAAGTAAATCAATATTACAACCAGGAATTAATATAGAGCAACTGAACCGAAATTTTTAACTTACACAAGTAATGAACAAACACTGTTCTAGTTGCTCATCTAATTTTTTTTTCAGTGCTAATTTACGCTTTAAACAACGCATGTCCCAAGTTGGATGCCAACAAGTTAAGTTATACAACTTTCAAAAGAAAAGTGCCCCACCAAGCAGAAGAGCTTTAATCGGGTAGGTAATTGAGACGATATTTATTACGTAGACTTAAGTAAAGAACAAAAACAAAGAACAAACATTGTTCTGACTATTTCTCTATTGTTTTTTTTTGTGTCGAATTTTGAATTGCGCTTTAAAAATTGCATTTAGATTCAACAAAATGCAAATCTTTATCAATAAATAAATATCGCTTTTTCTGGTAAATTGACATTTTTTGGTCCATAAGAATGCTCTAAAAATTGTATGTCCTATGTAGGGCGCCAAATAAGTTAGAAGATGTATTGTCAAGACTGTGCAAAATTCACATATTTGTCTATTAAACTATTAGACGTCTGATGTCTATTATTAAACTAAATATATTCTAAATCAATAAATAATTATTGTTTCTCTTGCTACACCGAAATTTTTCGCTCACTCCTCAAACTTGTTTCAAAAAATGATAGTCCCGTGTTGGGCGCCAAAATAGTTGAAAATTTATTAACGAGACTGAAAAAAATTCTCGACCTTAGTAGCATGCACTAATAGATTCTGAATCATTCCATTCTACACTGATATTTTTTGCTTTACAAGCATGCTTCAAAATATGCACGCTCTATGTTGGACGCAAAAACATTTATATGACTCAAAAGTGGTTGATTGCCAATATATGAAAAACAGTACATTTGGTAAGTCATCAATAATACTCTAATCCCTGACCAATATGGATGATGTGAGGACCTAGTAATTCTGGAAACGTTTTAATTTAGCTCACGCTAAAGTTGTTGATTGCCAATATATGAAAAACAGTACATTTGGTAAGTCTCTAATACCCCCACCATTGTGGAAGATGTAAGGACCTGGTAAAAACTACAGATAATCTGACCTTTTAAGAATTCTGGTAATGCTTTGATTTAGCTGACTTTAGAGTTGTTGATTGCCAATATATGAAATACAGTACATGGTAAGGCTCTGATCTCTGACCAATGTGGACGATGTGACCACCTAGTAAAAACTACAGATCACCTGATTTTTTTAAGAATCCTGAAAAGGTTTTGATTTTGCTTACTTAAGTGTTGTTGATTGCCAATATATGAAAAACGGTACATTTGGTAAGTCTCTAGTCCCCGTGTGGATAATGTGGACGATGTGAAACCTGGCAAAAACTACAGATAATCTGATCTTTTAAGAATTCTGGTAACGCTTTCATTTAGCTGAGTTTAGAGTTGTTGATTGCAAATATGTGAAATACAGTACATGGTAAGACTCTGATCTCTGACCAATGTGGACGATGCGACTCCTTGGTAAAAACTACAGATCACCGGATTATTTTAAGAATCCTGAAATGTTTTGATTTCGCTTACTTAAGTGTTGTTGATTGCCAGTATATGAAAAACAGTACATTTGGTAAGTCTCTAATTCCCGACCAATGTGAACGATGTGAGACCTGCTAAAAACTACAGATAATCTGATCTTTTAAGAATTCTGGTAACGCTTTCATTTAGCTGACTTTAGAGTTGTTGATTTCCAATATATGAAATACAGTACATGGTAAGGCTCTGATCTCTGACCAATGTGGACGATGTGACCACCTGGTAAAAACTACAGATCACCTGATTTTTTTAAGAATCCTAAAAAGGGTTTGATTTAGCTTACTTAATTGTTGTTGATTGCCAATATATGAAAAACAGTACATTTGGTAAGTCTCTAATCCCCGTGTGGATAATGTGGACGATGTGAAGACCTGGCAAAAACTACAGATAATCTGATCTTTTAAGAATTCTGGTAACGCTTTCATGTAGCTGAGTTTAGAGTTGTTGATTGCAAATATATGAAATACAGTACATGGTAAGGCTCTGATCTCTGACCAATGTGGACGATGTGACCACCTATGAAAAACAGTACATTTGGTAAGTCTCTAATCCCCGACCAATGCGGACGACGTGAAGACCTGGTAAGAACTACAGATAATCTAACCTTTTAAGAATTCTGGTAATGCTTTGATTTAGCTGACTTTAGAGTGGTTGATTGCCAATATATGAAATACAGTACATGGTAAGGCTCTGATCTCTGACCAATGTGGACGTTGTGACCACCTGGTAAAAACTACAGATCACCTGATTTTTTGAAGAATCCTGAAAACTTTTGATTTAGCTTACTTAAGTGTTGTTGATTGACAATATATGAAAAACAGTACATTTGGTAAGTCTCTTATCCCCGACCAATGCGGACGACGTGAAGACCTCGTAAAAACTACAGATAATCTGATCTTTTAAGAATTCTGGTAATGCTTTGATTTAGCTGACTTTAGAGTTGTTGATTGCCAATATATGAAATACAGTACATGGTAAGGCTCTGATCTCTGACCAATGTGGACGTGGTGACCACCTGGTAAAAACTACAGATCACCTGATTTTTTGAAGAATCCTGAAAAGGTTTTGATTTAGCCTACTTAAGTGTTGTTGAATGCCAATATATGAAAAACAGTACACTTGGTAAGTCTCTAATCCCCGACCAATGCGGACGACGTGAAGACCTGGTAAAAACTACAGATAATCTGATCTTTTAAGAATTCTGGTAACGCTTTCATTTAGCTGACTTTAGAGTTGTTGATTTCCAATATATGAAATACAGTACATGGTAAGGCTCTGATCTCTGACCAATGTGGACGATGTGACCACCTGGTAAAAACTAAAGATCACCAGATTTTTTTAAGAATCCTGAAAAGGTTTTGTTTTAGCTTACTTAATTGTAGTTGATTGCCAATATATGAAAAACAGTACATTTGGTAAGTCTCTAATCCCCGTGTGGATAATGTGGACGATGTGAAGACCTGGCAAAAACTACAGATAATCTGATCTTTTAAGAATTCTGGTAACGCTTTCATGTAGCTGAGTTTAGAGTTGTTGATTGCAAATATATGAAATACAGTACATGGTAAGGCTCTGATCTCTGACCAATGTGGACGATGTGACCACCTATGAAAAACAGTTCATTTGGTAAGTCTCTAATCCCCGACCAATGCGGACGACGTGAAGACCTGGTAAGAACTACAGATAATCTAACCTTTTAAGAATTCTGGTAATGCTTTGATTTAGCTGACTTTAGAGTGGTTGATTGCCAATATATGAAATACAGTACATGGTAAGGCTCTGATCTCTGACCAATGTGGACGTTGTGACCACCTGGTAAAAACTACAGATCACCTGATTTTTTGAAGAATCCTGAAAACTTTTGATTTAGCTTACTTAAGTGTTGTTGATTGACAATATATGAAAAACAGTACATTTGGTAAGTCTCTAATCCCCGACCAATGCGGACGACGTGAAGACCTCGTAAAAACTACAGATAATCTGATCTTTTAAGAATTCTGATAATGCTTTGATTTAGCTGACTTTAGAGTTGTTGATTGCCAATATATGAAATACAGTACATGGTAAGGCTCTGATCTCTGACCAATGTGGACGTTGTGACCACCTGGTAAAAACTACAGATCACCTGATTTTTTGAAGAATCCTGAAAAAGTTTATCGTGGTCGTATCTAAATATTTACTCTCGTTCACTTCTCGAAAATCTTAACACCTTTTTGTCTGAGATTCTTGAACGTCGAACGAGGAAACAAAAATTTATAATAACGACAAACACGAGAAACATCCGAAACAGATGCCGTTAACAGCGAGATTGCGGACTGAGCGAGCGTTACACAACGTTACTGTCCATATGCAGTCAAAAATAAATTTGTGGTGTCTTTTTGACGCCGCCAAACAATTGCGATGTCTCTCGGTATTCCGAGCAAGTGTAATTTGAGACAGATCGAACTTTCGAAGTTCCCACGTCGCTTTCAATCTAGCGAAGGGTCCATTTTTTTAAGAATTCTGAAAACGTTTTGACTTAGCCTACTTAAGTGTTGTTGAATGCCAATATATGAAAAACAGTACACTTGGTAAGTCTCTAATCCCCGACCAATGCGGACGACGTGAAGACCTGGTAAAAACTACAGATAATCTGATCTTTTAAGAATTCTGGTAACGCTTTCATGTAGCTGAGTTTAGAGTTGTTGATTGCAAATATATGAAATACAGTACATGGTAAGGCTCTGATCTCTGACCAATGTGGACGATGTGACCACCTATGAAAAACAGTTCATTTGGTAAGTCTCTAATCCCCGACCAATGCGGACGACGTGAAGACCTGGTAAGAACTACAGATAATCTAACCTTTTAAGAATTCTGGTAATGCTTTGATTTAGCTGACTTTAGAGTGGTTGATTGCCAATATATGAAATACAGTACATGGTAAGGCTCTGATCTCTGACCAATGTGGACGTTGTGACCACCTGGTAAAAACTACAGATCACCTGATTTTTTGAAGAATCCTGAAAACTTTTGATTTAGCTTACTTAAGTGTTGTTGATTGACAATATATGAAAAACAGTACATTTGGTAAGTCTCTAATCCCCGACCAATGCGGACGACGTGAAGACCTCGTAAAAACTACAGACAATCTGATCTTTTAAGAATTCTGATAATGCTTTGATTTAGCTGACTTTAGAGTTGTTGATTGCCAATATATGAAATACAGTACATGGTAAGGCTCTGATCTCTGACCAATGTGGACGTTGTGACCACCTGGTAAAAACTACAGATCACCTGATTTTTTGAAGAATCCTGAAAAGGTTTTGATTTAGCCTACTTAAGTGTTGTTGAATGCCAATATATGAAAAACAGTACACTTGGTAAGTCTCTAATCCCCGACCAATGCGGACGACGTGAAGACCTGGTAAAGACTACAGATAATCTAATCTTTTAATAATTCTGGTAATGCTTTGATTTAGCTGACTTTAGAGCTGTTGATTGGCAATATATGAAATATAGTGCATGGTAAGGTTCTGATCTAATCTCTGATGAATGTGGACGATGTGGGAACCTGGTAAAAACTACAGATCATCTGATCTTTTAAGAACTCTGGTAACGCTTTGATTTAGCTGACTTTAGAGTGCCAATATATTTGAAATACAGTGCATGTCAAGGCTCTGATCTCTGACCAATGTGAACGATGTGAGCACCTGGTAAAAACTACAGATCATCTGGTTTTTTCAAAGTATGGATCGTGAAGAGTAAAGCAACAAAATGAAGAAATTAAGAAAGGCAATAGAAAGAGACGCATGTAGTAAGGAGAGCAAGAGTATGTGATAGAGAGTGATATAAAAATATTGGTGGAAAAGGATGACAAATATAAAAATATGATATGAAGTAAGGCTATAGGGATAGACATGAAAATTTAGGAACATATGGGCTAGAATAATGCTCATTGCAGTCACTTTCATCACAGCAGTCACAATATGTAAAAATTAGCAAAAAGGCGGTCCTTAAAAAAGAATGATTCCGCCTTTTTAATACAGAAAGAATAGTGAAGAAAAGAAAAAGTCCTTAAATATTAGTAAGTTCAAAGCTGCGTAGAAGTACATAAAAATAGATACAGATATTAAGAACGAGGTTCAGACAGTGAGGTATAAAAAAAAACAGAAAATAAAAAAAAAAGATTATACAAATAGAAGCCAATTTTTACTAAAACGAATGAATATACAGAAGTTACCACAGTATGGAGCTGTGCAAACACAATGAAAGGAAAAACAGAAAGAAACTGCAGAAGGTAAAATAAAGAAGGAATGAGGAAGGAATAAATTTAACTAATACACAATCGAAGTTTCAGTAAAACTAATGCCAGGAATACAATTTTACTTTTTATTGGAAAGATTTTTGTGGTTATCTGGCAGATAGGGTCTAAAGACAGCAATAATCTGATATTTTAAGAATTCTGGTAATGCTTTGATTTAGCTGACTTTAGAGTGCCAATATACATGAAATACATTACATGGCAAGGCTCTGATCTCTGACCAATGTGGACGTGTGAACACGTGGTTAAAAACGACAGATCATCCATTTTTTTAAGAATTCTGAAAACGTTTTGACTTAGCTTACTTAAGAGTTGTTGATTGCCAATATATGAAAAACCGTACATTTGGTAAGTCTCTAATCCCTGACCAATATGAACGATGTGAAGACCTGGTGAAAACTACAGATCATCTAGTTTTTTAAGAATTCTGGTAACGTTTTGATTTAGCTGACTTTAGAGTTGTTAATTGCCAATATACGAAATACAGTACATGGTAAGGCTCTGACCAATGTGGACGATGTGACCACCTGGTAAAAACTACAGATCATCTGATGTTTTTAAGAATTCTGAAAACGTTTTGATTTATACTCCAAAGGTTATCGGAAACAGGACCAAATGAAAATTTCCACAAATTATGAGGAAACTGCCGATGTTTCGACGTTTATTGACGGCTTTATCAAGGCTATTCAACGACTAGAGTGAAAATTGTGCCATAACTCATACTCAAGAGCCATCAGCACAGGCGAGGAAGAGCAAGCGATGCGGAGTAAACAAGGCGACATAAAACTATGTTTACTCCGCATCGCCTGCTTTTCCTCGCTTGTGCTAATGGCGTGTGATAAACGTCGAAACGTCGGCAGTTTCTGCTTAATTTGTGGAAATTTTCTTTTGATCCTGTTCCCGATAACCTTTGGAGTATACTTTTGAGGACGCTACATCTAACAACTATGTTTTGATTTATCTTACTTAAGAGTTATTGATTGCCAATATATGAAAAACAGTACATTTAGTAAGTCTCTAATCCCCGACCAATGTGAAAGATATGAGGGCCTGGTAAAGACCATAGATCATCTCATTTTTTTTTAAAGAATTCCGGAAACGTTTTGATTTAGTTTACTCTAGAGTTGTGATTGCCAATGTATGATAAACAGTACATATGATAAATATCTCTGATACCTGACCAATGTGGACGATGTAAGAACCTGGCAAAAGCCACAGATCATCTGATTTATCTAAGAATTCTAGGAACGATTTGATTTAGTTCACACTAGAGTGGTTGACTCTAGAGGGAAGACTTGGGGATTTTTTTTTAATTCTGAGAAACCTTTAAAACTAAGTTGTAAATGAGTAGCAGAAAAGGCGCAGTAACCGTATAGAACCGTATGTACTACGCAAAAACCAATACAACAAACTGACCAAATTTCAATATAAAAGGATAAGAAAAACGGCACACTTAATAGGCATGGCGCCTCGTAATCTAATGTAACTGTGCATTTGCGTATATCCTGCTGTTTTGTAGATTTACGGTGGTTGCGCAGTATAAATTACTTACTTAAGACAAAAACCGAATATTCAACAGTAACGAATCGCTTAGCTAATCAAACTTACCGGTAGGCGTGCACGTGCAAGGGACACTTCGTCACGGGATTGAACAGCAGCAGAATGCAGGAGATGATGTCCTCGTGCTGGTACACGTAGGTGATGGTGTTGTGAGGTATAAAGTGCTTGATAGTCTCATTCTTCGGTTTGGAGTTTTTCTGGCCTTGAGACAGTACGTTTTGCACGATTTTTAAACCCTTATGGGACACCTAGAATAATTGCTATGTTTATCATGTTCTAAAATCGGGAAGGAGACTTACCTGTAGGGTAACTTTAAAAGGCTCCACATCCTTTTCCCTCTCTTCTAAGTGCCTTATAACTGGAACGATGTACTCAGATCCTCTGAGACCTTTGGACTCCTTTGCCCCAAGAAACCACACGTAGTAAGATGACTTCTTGATGTCTTTTCTCAGCTTCAGAGCCATGGCGGCCCCCTTTCACATGACGCCGAGAGCAGAGTTATGGGACGCACATCTTCATCTGCAATGAAACATTAACTACAATAATTAATCTTCGGATAGCGAGAAGTAGATCAAAACTGAAGACGTCGCACCATATAAAGACCGTTAATTAACTTTTCGTTTTTTTTTTGTCTGCAGATTAAATTGCATAGTTCTGTTGTGTGCGGAGGCTCCGCCCCTGCCTCATCATCATGTAGAGTCTATTTTTATTTAAATTAGCTATCAATCAAAGCGTGTAGAAAAATGTCTTGCACTGTCCGTTAGCTTTCAGGCTCGACTATTAGATCATTCATCTTCCTGATGCCTGTCAGGGGAAAATTAGTAGGTGTTAATACTCCTTGACAAAAAAAAGTAACAGTAATTAAGAGTATGCACGTCTTATTCTTATTCTTCATTAACAACCACTTTAAGAAGAATAGTACTAAAACTAAAAATAGTACGTAAAATACCAGTGGAAACCAACTGAAAAGGATGACCGAAACGTTACGTAATAAGTGATTGTAAAAGTTAGAAACAATGCCGCGAATTTATCGGCAAATAGAAATCCCTGACCTATAAGTGTAAAACGAGAGGTGCTGGGTGAGACTGTAGTACCTATAGTAACCTGATGGTAATGCAGATGAGATTCAAATGCTACACTCCTATTATTGTTTTTATTTTTAAACCACTTACCTAACAATGCAAATATTATTAGTTAATCGACCTATAATTTATTGCTATTTGCGGGTTTAATAACTGTTGATTATTAACGCATTTCCGTATTAGTAGTACCAACGGAAATCATCAGGTGTATCGTCGAGAACAGTAATGCTAACGTGTGCAAACAACTCTTTGTCACGCAATGCTGTAAGCTCTAATCTAATTTTCGCACTTTTCTTTTCTGCTAAGAGTAGTGAGGCAGAACTTGAAAGGAATATTAATGGTATCAATCTTTAAAATTGATCTAGGAAGTTTTTATTACTTGATGAAATTGGCTGTGTTTGTCCACTAACTTGTCAAAAATTCATAAACAACTTGGTGACTTTCTTTAACGAACACCCCGACCATTTTCATTATTTATTACTTTAGATAGACAATATCTTGTGCCACTTGTTTTCTTTTATCAAGGTGTATGAAGAAAAACCATTGGTGTTTCGTCAAACAAAGAACTTAAATTGCAAACAAATTAATGTTTTTAATCTTTTTTTAATTAAATGTTACTCTCTTCAAAGTTATATTGCATCCCATGAGAGATTATATTACTAGTTTAACGAAAAACTGTACGTAGTCACTGACAATGGGGCTTTTTGGCAAATAAAAGCAAATTTTAAATGGATGTTAAATCTCTCGTTAAATTTCGAAATCACACCAGAACAAATGGGAAAATAATAAAACTAATAAAATTGTTTTAAAAAACAGGAAAAAACAATATAAAACCAAATAAGGAACTTCTTAGTAAACTTCATTTTTAAGCAATTACGTGTTTCAAAATGTGTCATATTGCTGCTTTATGTAACATTAAAATAAACAATAAATTAAATTATTTTATAACGAAATTGAGCAGGGCATTTAATCGTATTTTGTTAAAATAAATAACAATATTGCAAAAAAAGAACCTAGAGAAATTAAAACACAACTTTAAAGTATTTTAAATTAAAAAAAAATGTAACTCGCAAGAAAACGTAAATATTTGCCAAAAATTTTTAAGTTGAAGTTTAACTTTGAACAATAATTCATTGTAAATTGATTATTTTAACCGATTTAATGTTAACTTAGTGTTAAATAAACGCATCTAATTATGTTATCATTATAAATTTTAGTTAAGCGCAAATCAGTCTTAATCATGCGGTGGTGCAAGCAATCGTGGTTTGTGAAATTGCCTAAGAATTTTTAATATTTTACATACTTTAAAAACTGTGAAGGCTTTTACGGCCGGTCAAAATACAATCTAAAGGTTTTCCGGGCTTTGAAGCCGTGGTCTAATATATAAAATAAAAAAATACAACTGCGGCAGATTTTATCAAAGGCGATGAGGAAATAGGCGAAGTGATCTCCCGAGGTTCCTGACGTTGACTGATTCGACTGTGGTGAGTTCCGTGGTATTTAATCCCCCGCTGTCGCGCTGCAGTGGAGGGTCTGGGGTGGGGGTAGTAGTGGCGCGAGGTGTCGGCGCACTTGAAGTATGGCGTATAACTCGCTTCCAGTTTGCATTTAGAAACGTAATTTTCTCCTTCCTGTTGAAATTGTTGTCGTGTATAAAGACCTCAATGGCCTCTCTCGTTAGCCTTGGATAGAAACGGTGCGATTGATATAAGATATTCAACTAGCTGAAAAGGATGTGACTCTCGGAGAAAGCGTGCTCTGCTACTGCTGACTTTTGTGTTTGTCACAGCCTGCAACTCCTCTTGTGTTCCGTAATCCTCGTGTTGACACTGCGTTTTGTGGTGCCAATGTATACCGAGCCACAGCTGCATGACTTGCGATGTCGACCCCTATGGTCAACCGGAACTCGGTAAACTCCGGGTGCCTATAGGGGATCTCTGCGATCTTTGGCCGATCTCAAGCTCTGTTCTATTGTTCGAGTGGGTCTAAAGACAGTCTTAGCACTGGAGTTTTCCAGTAGCCTGCAGATCCTATCCATTACTTTGTGGTTGTATGGTAGACTAGTCCATCTGCGCTTTTCTTTATCTTCTGCCGTTGTTCCTTCCTGGCGCTCTACATTCCTTAGACCGACGGCCCTATCGAACTCATGCTGTATCCATTCGAATCAAAGGCTCTTTCCAGATGCTTCATATCCCGCTCCAATTCAGCCGGCTTACAGATTCTCTTGGCCCTCGCAAACAGAGTCTTTATGAGTCCCCTTTTCTGTCTAGGATGATGATTTGATCCGTTATTGAGGTATCGGTCAGTGTGTGTTGGTTTTCTATAAACGGTGAGCGCAAGTTTCCCATTCCAAATAACAAAAGTGTCGTCCTCGTATAGAAATCAGCACTTTGGCCTCTGGCAACCAGTTGGATATTACTGGGCTAAGGGGGCTGCCCAATACTAAACCATCAGTTTTTTCGTCGAATTCTTCCTTCCGTTGAAAATATGTAGTGGCTAGGCAGTGTTGGAACAACTTGGCAATATCTTGTGGAAATTCCTGGTTAATATGTTACATGGCTTCCTTAATGAGTACCATCCTGAAGAGCGAAAGAACACCAAAACTAACGAGAATTTATCGTGGAGAAAGAGTCAAAGAATGCAGTTTTTCGACCAAATAAGCGGAGCCTTTTATAAAGCTGTCAGTATGTCCTATTTTAGGTTGCAGCAGTGTTGTAAAGTGTTTCGCGATTTCGTTCATTTTTTCTACATAAATTCATTCACCCAATTATTTATTCTGGATTCGTCTTCATTTAATGCACAAAACCCTGATGAAAAATGAAGCGAGGAATTATTGATGTACTGATTAAAAATTAGTTCCTCATCATCAGAACATGACAAAAGTTCATCAGAGTCTGCTTTTAAGTGTGATACTTCATCTTTACACAAATCCACAACACATATTATTGTTGATTCCACTGAACTGACTGAACTTGACTTAATTTTACGAAATTTTCTTGAAACTTTTCTGCTGAAAGCACTATTCCGTTTCACTTTTCTCCATTCGCTCATTCTGCTACCGTGTCTATATAAACAAATTTTTAGAACAAACGTATGAAAAAATTAACAAATGAATCACGTCGACGTACTCTTTAAATATATTTTTAGTTAATTACAACAATTCATTCTTTTGGTGGGAAGATATAGGTTTAAAATGGGTTTATTGGTAACCACAATATAACTTAAGGATATATGAAGATGACCTATTGGTCTCCTCATCACAAAAGTTTTATAATGCATTCTTCAAACTTACAATTTTTTTAGAGGTAATGTCTTCAACTAATATATATCTCGAGGTTACAGTTGGTTGATGGAGCGCTTTATATAAATCTGCTATATACCACCGCACATAGTGGTATTTACAGTAAGAAAGCGGACAAAATTATAATTAACATAGTTTAGTTTTTATTTTAAACATTATTATTGATTTTTCTGATGTAACATAAAATTATAATAGATATTTTCAGTCTTAACAATGTGTAATGTTTGATTTACTTACATGATTAGGTACAGGGTGTCCCGTTATACATTCTTCCCGCTTATAGCTTTTCCGTTTAAGACTTTATCAAAAAAAAAGTTTTACATAAAACTAGTTAGGATGTCTAAAAAGGGGTGATAGTCTAAGCGCTTGTTTTATTATCATGGAATACCCTATATTATTCTGCGTTTTGCAGTAAGATTTAAAAACCTTCAAAATATATAAAATTAAGGTTTCAAGTTTTTTTTTTTAGATTACTCCCTAATTACTGATTTAACTGGTAAATGTAACCGTATCTATCTATAATATCGAACAAGCAAATTAAATAAGAACGAGAGAGAGAAAGAGTGAAAAAAAGAGAGAGAAGAGACAGAGCGAGTATTCTAAATTTCATAATATTTTCTTTTAATTAATGATTATCGAAACTGCGTGGGTAAGTACAGGGTTTGACAGCATATGTGGACAGCTTCTGGCAAGTTTATTATAAGAAATAGAAAAAATACAAATTTGTCGGATTTCTCCTGTCAGGTACGACGTAGAAAGTCAGAAAATATTATTCAAAAAAAAAAAAAACAAAACAACTTTGCAACGTTACTGAAATATACAAGGTTGCTAATTGTTAATGGAACACCCTGTACATTTTTCCAAAACTTGAAATATCATTTTTTTTTCTGATTCTAAATATATATATAAAAGGTTCACATTTTTTGGTTCACCGGTTTTCGAGTTATTTGCATTTAAGAATCTAGATATTATTATATTTTCTATAAGAAACTACGACAACCTCATTTCCGTCAACAAGAGTTTTATTATTGCAAAATGAAGATTTTTGAATTCAAATAATTAAAAAATGGCTGAATTGAATGTCAAGTATGATAGAAGTAAAAAAAAATCAAATTATGAAAGGATATACCTACAGGGTGTTCCATTAAAAATGTATAATCTACGTAAATTTTAGTAACATTACGATATTGTTTTGTTTCTTTAGATAATATTTTCTGCCGATTTACGAAAAATCCTAGAAATTTTAAGTTTTCTTCTTTCTCTTTAAAAAAAAACTTGCTGGTATATAGAGAAACTGAACTGTTTAAATAATATACGGATCAACTGAGCCCTTATACTCACCATCCTTATACATCTACTTTTTTGACATGACATTTTCACATTTTGCAGCCAACTAGACGAAGTTTCATAACGAATACATAGTATAATCAAATTTGAGTTCATGATTATTTAAAAGACACACACCCTGAGACAAAACAAAGTATTGAGGTCTAAATTAATGCTTAAAAAAGCACAAAGTAATCATTCAGTCCGCATTTAGTAAAGTTATGGTTTATATATGGGTATTGTAGACACAACTTTAAGTTGCTTGCCGTAGAAAAATCGCAAATATCCGCAACTTTTTTAAATGGGACATTGAAATGGATACTTCAATCTTTCATTTAGAATTAAAATAACATTTTGATATTCCTTGATAGTGTACTAGAAATAAGTAAATATAATCTTTAAAATGTTCAAATGCAGAAAGCCTCACACAACAAGGTGTGATATAGCTAGCTAAAGTTGAGTAAAACACGACCAAAGTCGACAAATGTACACAACACTAGCGTAGAAATAACATCCTACCCAAATATTGCTGAACTACTTAATGTCAACTACTTCATAATATCTTAAAATTTGAGATAAACTTGAATGCCTATAATACGAGGTGGATAGCTGATGGCCATGCCTAGGCTTTCCTCAATTTTTCTTATTTTAGATCCTTTAGTAAAATTTTCGCGATGCATGAACATATTTAAATTATTCGATTTTTGTCCGGTTTTGGAGCTGAAATACCCCTATGTGGCGCCGCGCCGGTTGAAGATTTATAAGGAAGTATCTGAAGTGCTTGTGAGTTATGGTGTTGTACTAACACTTTTATAAACTTCCTTTTATAAAAGTGTCCGTTGGTATTCTCATAAATCCTTTATAGGCGCTTTTTGTTCTACACACACCCTTATATACTCGTTATAAAACTTCTAAGCCTTTAATGCATCTGGGAAGAGCCTTTAATTGGAATGGATACCGCAAGCACTAGTTTGATAGGGCCAACAACGGGAGAAGGTGAAGAAAAGCGCGGATGTACTAGTCTACCATACATCCACAAAGTAACGGACAGCAACTAGAAAAGCATAATGTTAAAACTGTCTTTAAACCCACTCGTACAATACAACAGAGATTGAGATCGGCCAAACATCGCAGAGATTCCTTATCGGCACCCGGAGTTTACTGAGTTTCTTGCAGCTGTGGCTAGGTATACACAAAACGCAGTGTCAACACGAGGATTACGGAACACCACAGGAGTTGCAGGCTGGGACAAACCAAGTAGCAGAGCATCGAAATATTGGAAAATCGTTAAGGAATAAGATATCGCAGAGCTGATTAGGAACCAGAAATAACTCGTGAAAAATAGAAAGTAATAAAAGGTTCAAGATAAGAAGCAGAAAAACGGGCAACTATTTAAAAAAAAACACATACACGCAAATGGATTTGAAATATTAAGGAAAGTTTGAGGAACAAGGGATGAGGAGAAGCAAGGAATAATTCTCTTAAATAATTCTGAAAAACCAGGAGGCAGAAGTGGTTTTTTTTTAGAAGTATTAAAGCACTGCGAAGAAAAGTACGGTCTCCGAGTACACAATAGTGAACAAGGAATATAATCCAGGGATACCAAAGTTCTACTAACAACAAGAAAAGAAAGAATAGAGAATAAAAAACCAAAAAAATATATATAATTGAGAGAAAAATTTACCAAAAATTTTTCAGTCACAGTGCATATCAAACTCTGAAAGTTTCTGAAGGCGACTAGAAGAAACCAAACTCGAAAAAAAAAAAAAGTGGATCTAACCTCACTTCTTTATAGACGATTCCAAGATTACGTCATTTGACATGTTTGCCCCTCAATGTCACTGTCAAACGAAACTTGAAAATCGATCTTTATCATCATGTTTCAGTTTTGATTTAAGATATTTTTAACTACAAGTATCCCCTAAAGTCTCTAAGCGGCCTAATCATCATCTGAAGAGTTGCTTTGAATTATGCTCTTATTGGAAATGTCTTATTCTTGTAATGTCGTTTATGTTCAAATGCGTACTAGCGTACTGAATAAGATAATTGAAATACCGTTTCATTCTTTCGATTTCCTGATCTGCCTGGTTAGTGAACACTGAACATGGAAATGGAAATGCTTGGGTTTGAATTTCAAGCTCTAAAGGAAGAAAAAATGACTTAGCAAGTTCAACAGTAATTATTCTTAAAAAGTATTTAGATAGGTATATGTGCAGGTATACTGGAGCATACCTACTTATTTATCTTCAAAATTGTAGGAAAACCTGCATTGCCCTGAAAGACAAACCCAGGCTGGTTGTTCAGCTAGAATTTCGGTTCTTGGAAGGAATTTTAGAAAAGCTAAGTGTAATCCAAACACAGGTATGATTTGTAAATAGAGCTTAGGTAATAAGTGTATTCCTATTTTGGTTCTTTTAGGCAAAGGAAGTTTTATACAACAATTTTAAGAGCCTCCAGTCAAAAGTTGTGTCAGAAAGACAAATACATACTTTGATAATGAGGTAGTTTAATTTTAGTTTAAACTTAAACCCACAAAATCTGATGTTAACAATGAGCATCTTAGAAATAATTAGTTAACCAAAATCATGCCCTCCAAAAAGTTGTAGGTATGTAATTGGTTCTGATCCATACAGTATTGTTTGTTTATAGTTTTTCATTTTAAGAATGTCTAGCCACTTTTAAACATACTATCATATATATTATAGATATTTATACTAAAATACTTTAAACATTTTATTTACTTTTAAACATACTACTATTTTGTTACATATTATCCTTTTATAAAAGTCCTGCTGAAGTGGCTATTTAAATCCTTATCTTCTAAATTCATCTTTAGTCCAACTATGTACAAGACATGTTTATATTTTTTTCATCATAAGAAAATTCTGTTGACTTTTAAACATACTAATATACTTTAAACATACTATCTGCTTTTAAACATACCACTATTTTTGTTTAAAGGTGGTAGACAATGATGTACTATTAAGCGAAACATCTTGGACTTCCATTGTCTTTATTGAGTATTTTTACATGACATTTCGAGCAGTGGAATCTCTGCTCTTTTTCAAGTGAGACTGGAATCTCTGCTTGCTTCTGTTTCACTTGAAAACGAGCAGAGATTCCACTGCTCGAAATGTCATTTAAAAAAACTCAATATAGACAATGGAAGTCCAAGATGTTTTCATACCACTATTTTAGTACATACTGTCCTTTTATAAAAGTCCTGTTCAACTTACCATTTAAATACTTCTCTAAATTAGTCATTAGACCAACCACGTAGAATCCTTTTACAAGACTTTCATGTCTTATTTCATATTTCATGTCTTACAATCAAGAATTTGGGACATTGGCTGGAAGCATTACAAAAATATTTTAAAATTGTTGTAATTAGCGTCCTTAAGTTGTAAGTAGTTGGTGAAGTTAACGGGATTAGGATAAATAATGCACCTCTTCTTTATTCGAAAATGGCCGACGTTTCGACTGTTCGGTGACCCTGGTATCTTAGGCTCGACAAACTACACGTCCGCCGCACAAGGTACAAAACTTGCGAATAATAATATTTGCTTGGCACTATCGCCCATTATACAGATGTAGTACGTTCATGACGAAGGGGCCGCTATCAAGTACTAGACTAAATAAACAGTCAAAACGTCGGCCATTTTCGAATATAGAAGAGGTGCATTATTTGTCCTAATCCCGCTAACTTCACCAACTACTATATTTTATAATGTTTCAAGGAGGAGCTTTAATTGTTGTCAAAGGCTGTAGCTAGCTAAGTGTGGCCTGGAGCTGGTTAAATTATAAACACTACTAAGTGGGGTTTTATAACGCCATTTTGGAGCTTCCGATCCGATTCTCTCTGAAGTTAGGACAGGGTGTCAAAGTTGTAAAAAGTACACAAATTGTTTTTGGATTTTAGGCAGGTAGGTATATTAACATTAAGTATATTATTTTCACTGTAAAATTATATGATACACAACATGTTTTTATATGCAGTTCTGAGCATGTCAATAAAAGCGATATTAAGTAACAATTAATACAACCCTAACAATACTGCAAATTTACACTAATAATATTAAATACAATAAACAGGTAGAGTATAATAGGTAAATACAAGTCATTCACTTATTTTTGTCATCTCATTATCTTTGAAATCCTCTTTTTTTTTTAAAGCAAGTATCTGCTTTTAGCACATGTTGAGAAAATACAATAAAAATGTCAAAGCCTAATTTCCAATGTTTACTTGATGTCAATAACAAGTGAATGACTTACATGTAACAGTAGGAGTTCAACAGAAAAGTTCAGAAAGAAGTTCTCAAGTTGGGTATGAATTTTTGACCCAAAAAGTTGGAGTAATAAAAGCATTTAGATAAAATGAATTTCACTCGAATTGTCACCCCACCATTTTCTTGCAACAACTCAAAGAAAGAGATCTCTTACATTAAAATACAAGTGAAAATAATTTGCATTTTGATTTCATGCACTTTCTTATATCTGCAGTTATATCTGGAGTTACCTATGTACTTTTATGACAGTCATGTTAATTTTATGACATTTTCTGCCTCCTTTGCAAAAAAATGTCTGCACTTGACCAACATATGTACATTTTTTAACTTGGTGAAAGATTCCTTGATTCACAGCTCACTTGACTCTGTTCAACCACAACTTTGCAAATGAGGCTTATTGTGTAAGTAAATTGATATCTTGTCTTATCACATGTTCACACAGCACCTAACACGAGAGGTAAATCACTTCATAAAATATGTTCAAATTCATTCCACTAAGTGTCAAATAAAATTTCCTTGAATTTCACTAAATATTACTAAATTCAATGAAATTTCACTAAATATTCTATGTGCGCACAATAAAACTCACCAGTAATTACACCTCTGGGGTAAATGACTGGTGAATTTTGAGGAAATCTATTAAAAAACTTAATTTACTTTACCATAAGTTCTTCGGAATACCTACAACAAAATCTGCAAAATGTGTACACCCAGTGACTCTTAACCTAACATAGTCTTGATAAGCACCTTTAATAAGAACTTTACTTTAATGAGATTTCTGATGGAATTGAAAAGTTATGTGGTTATGCTAATTCCCAGTTTTATAAAGTCAAGTTGTCCTGCCCTGTATGTATAACGTAATATGTATATAGTATGTATAAAATATAAGGAGAAAACACAGTTGACAATTGGTTGAATTTCTGCCTGTATGGTTAAACTCAATTTGGTTCATTTTGTGAAAAAAAAACAGCAGGCCCTAAATTGACATATGAGAATTGAGAAACATATAGCTATTCACACCATTTGATGCATATGCTAGTCTTGAAGTTAAGCCTGTAGCAAAAACTATAAAAAAACCGCATAAGCTATAATTTTGGCTAAAGCAGTAGTTTAGTTTAAATTGATCTTACCATTCTTACCTTACTTAAAATTACATAAGCATCCATGGTGACTTGTTTTGCATGGATCGAGAGAACTGCACCAAATTCATACAATTTAAAAGCTTGTAGACTTTTATATGTTTTCAACTGCTGCTTAGTACCTACGTATAATAACTGTGCTTTAAAATAAAATAGTCTGCAAGATCCAGTAAGGTCACATTTGGCAAATCACAAATTGGGAAACTCAAATCTTGTGGCGAAAGGGAGTAAGGATCAATATTGCTTATAATTTCCACTTTCTGGTCATAAGGTTACTTGACATCACCAGTAAGCTTGAAGTAATATTCACTTCTAAACATTTTCGGCACAAAAATTAGAAATAAACGACTTTTTCAATAAGTTTCAATGTTCAAACCAACAAAGTCGATCTTATTTAAACGTTTACACATCCAAATTAATAAACCGGCGGCGGGGTTGCCATTCTTACTATATTTTTATACTTAAATTTATTTATGTTGTTTTAAAATCGGTTTTAAAAAATAATGTGAATACCAACAGGAAAATATTATTTTAATAAAATATTTATTACCCTAAAAATACCAACAACAACTGAATTGTCAGGATCCGTGTTGACCATTTCTGTATAAACACAGAAAGTTTCGTATGTTTGGCTACATGGTTTGTTTGTCCCACAATAAAGTATGGCGGACCTAATTAAAAACAGCCGCTCTGGAATGATCAATTCTCCACTAGATAAATATTCTTTAAAATTAAAACAGCTGTAAACAGTTGTATGCGATAATTGACGTGATGGAATCAAGCGAGTTCCTGAGCAAATAATACAAGTATTCGCAGTCAGTTGGCATTATTTGGCAAAACTGTAAATCACAACTATGATGAGCATCGTGACAACCTTTCTTTTATTAAACCCACGCAAATGTATTCATAAAATCTCATTACAAATCATTATTCACCGTGTGTATACGTATAAAAATATTCCCAGCTCGGATTATACCGTTAACCTCAAAGCATGTTCATATTATGTAGGTGGTTTTAAGTCTTTCAAATCTGCATATTTAGGAAGACACCTACAGCTGTACTGTTACTCTAGTCACCATCAACTCTAATAATTTGATCAAATTATCTGAAAATATCGGGTGAACATGCGTGAGCTGAATATGCAATGACATATGCAAAAACTACTATTAATTAAACAGCAAGGTGGGTAATGATAACTAAACAATAAGCCTTTATATTGTCCGTCTTCTTTAATAATAAATATTCAGATTTCTCCTGCCCGATTTCACATACAAATCTAGAAAAGAAGTGTGTCAGCCGCGTAAACGAGACACCGGCGATGCTCTTTTCGTTAGTTAGGAATTTAGATTCTTGACCTGTTGTCATAAACCCCATTCAATGTATACATTCGACACAAAAGAGGAAAAGTTTTCCTGCATCGTTTGTCGTATCGACGATGCATGTTGGCAAAAGTGAAATTGGCAAAGAGAGTGCGAACTAACACTCACAGTTTACCGATCGAAGACTAAATTGTCCTTTTTCTTCAAATTGGACTATTATATACTTAATTCGCTATTATTAGTTTTGCAGTGCGTTTACTTACTTGAAAGTGGACTTGTAGGTTAGAAAGGATGTTCAATGATTCCCACACATTTTTTTTTTAATCAACTCGCTAATCCTATTATTCAAAGGTAAGACAGTCCACACGAAGACATTGGGATTAGAAGTAATTAAAAGGTTAATGCGACTAGAAGATGATAGTTATTTTCGTATCAAGTGTAGAAAGAGATACTTTCCCCCACGAGACCGCCGGCGTCACTGAGCAAATAATAACAAGAAAAAGAAGATAACTAAACATAAATTATTTTTTATATGAAATTAACAACTTGAACTACTTAGAATTATTAGTGATGTTGATGGTAAATGAACAATTAGTGGCATGTTGTACACTTATTGCTAATGTCAAATGTTGCTTTAAGGGAAGCTGGATTTCTTTGAGGTCACTGGACATAACTGAATTATTAAAGTCTTAATTTTACAACTTGGACCCTTCATCTTTTTTTTCTTGCTCTGATTATATCGTAAGTAAAATGGATGAAAGGAAAAATAAAGTAATTAAAGGCAGGTCTCAAATAAATTTTTGTACCTTTTACCTGATCGATTATTGTCAAAAGATAGGATACGTCAAACATATTTGTCAAAAGTTTTCACTCAAACACTTTGAAAACCATACTATCAATATGGCTCCACAACGCTACAATCAGCAAGCATAGCAATTAAATCTAAAAGTTTTGGCGTTTTTTGAGATGGAGACGATTCAAGTAACAAATGGTGTTCCAATCGAATTCCAAAAGAGCCTCAAATGCGTTGAAAATTGGGAAAACTACAGGTGGGTTTATACACAAAATAAAATAAAATAACGAATAAGATAAAATTAGAAATAAGAGTTGGTTTCATGTATACCCCTATTAGCGTCCATGCACCAAATAAAATAAATCTTATTTGGTGCATGAACACTAGTAGGGGTATACATGAAACCAACTCTTATATATAATTTTATTTTATTTGTTATTTTATTTGGTGTATAAACCCACCTTATGTTGAAACGAATGAAAAAACGTGGTGTTCAGATGGACCAGGTTTATTTGGCTAACAAGTTTACGAAGCCAAAAGTAAATAAAACCAAAATAACCGATTTTATGAAGAACAAAATTAAATGACGAGACACTATTTTCCGTATTTATGAAAGAAATATATATGACCATTGCAAACCTTCGAAGACAACTCTTTGACCCCTCTAAGTGGATTCTTCCCTTGTTCTATTTCGCCCCTTACTCATTGATGTCAAAAGAATGCAGTTTCTGCGAGAATATATTCATAATCAAGAATTTTCGGCACTTGACAAATTTACCCCAGTGTCTGTTGAGGAAACGTGGATTTTTAACAGGGGAAGCTTCCGGAAAAGTTGGCAGGATGATACATTAGCAACATGCTCCAAAAATTCTTATGATGGTTTGTGATTAATGTTTCTTTTACTGTATTTATTAATATCTAAAAAAAATATATTTAGGATGTCGTTATATACTGGTGAACGCCGGCAATGAACACGGCTCTATTAAAGGGGTCAGTTTGATTTTTAAAAGTGGTTTCAAAAAGGGTGATTACTATGATTCTGTGTACCATGATTCAAAAAGGGTGATTACCAACTACTCTGTGAACGGATGATAACGTTTCTTACCACTCCGGCCTTGCTGGGGAAATTCCAAACAAATCCTGGCCAAAATATAAATTAATTCACTGCCTAAGCCCAAAAATTTCGATTTTTCCGATCAACTTATGAGAGGCGAAATTTGTGCTATTGTTACCGCTAAATCGTTACCACCAAAGAAATTTGAATTGGACGAGTATGTGAAACCTTTTGGACATAAAATGCTACGTTTACCACCTTACTATTGTAAGTATAACGCTATAGAAATGGTATGGTCGCATTGCCAAAGGATTTATAATCAACGAATTAAACAATCAGGAGGGACTGTAGAGGAAGTGCTGGTTACGTGGGGCAATGTTATAGGACAAGTCACAGGAGACAATTGGAAAAAATATGTTGAGCATGTGAACAAAGTCATGATCAGGATGGGAGGCAATGAAAACTATACACTGCTCGGATGTTGCTCAGCTGATAATTTCGTCACGGGACGTGTGTGGCTCGGAGGAAGAAGAGATTTAATAGAGTATTTTACTTACCTGCCTTAGAATCTACCTACTTGCAATCTCTACTCGTTTACTTTCTAATTCAATAACTAATTAATTAATGACTTACGAAATTATGTTCATTGCAAACATAACTTACATAATGTCTCAAATTTTGTTTTTCATAAAATTGGTTATTTTGGTTTTATTTAATTTTTGCTTCATAGCTTTGTTATCCAAATAGGTATTTTGTCCGTTGTAATATCACGTTTTTTTCATTTGTTTCAATGTAGCTTTTTCCCAATTTTCAAGGAAGTTCGGGCTATTTGTTTAACACATTGTCACAAGCGACTGGAACCCCATTTTTTGCTTGAATCTTCTCCACCTCTAAGGTCCTAATTAATTTAGTTTGTAAAAAACATATGGCTATCAGTTTAGTTTAAATATAGATACAAATCACTTTATTTAAATATAGTTAGTGGCTCGCCGATAAACCCGGTAGGGTTGCCTGAGCCGAGGTTATAGAGTCAGAATTTTGTACTATAAGTTAAGTAAAGGTGTTAATTAATTAGCTAAGATTTCTCCTCGATTCAAGAGAAAATTAGAAAACTCATGCTTTACACGCATGACCGCAAAAGATGCCTTTTATCATTATGTAAGTAAATAATTTTGATCATCCATAATTCTGAAATGCAAACAGAACCATGCAGTCTTAGCTGCATGATAACTGACAATAAGTTTAGAGTTTTGGAATTTAATAAAAAGTAGCGAAAAGTGAAAAAAGTCTGTTATATTCATTTATTGCTAATAACAGTCAAAGTTCAATAATTAAATTAACCATTAAAATCACATAAATTAGTTATCGCAAGAGTTAATAACTATGAATAAATTGGTTGCCTTAACATCTGAAATAACTGAAAGAGTCTGGCATCTATGTAGGCTTAAGAGTAAACAATATCCATAACCTTAAACCCATTTATCAATCACTGTCAATGTCCGTTTTATATACTGGGTGAAATATGTCAAATTTCCAAGGCTAACGAGATGCAAAAAAAACTGGAACTTATATTAATTTTCATACTTTTTGACGTCAGGCCCAAGTGGTAAAATTAAGACTTTAACACTTTCTTCACGAACAGAAGATGCAGTACAAGACGAAGATTGTGTTAAATTCAGACATGAAATGGCGGATTCAGAGTCAGGCTTTTGTTCTTTTCTTCATCCATATAGCTTTCAGCTACAGAAGTTGATTTCAAGTCTTCTAGCCATTTAAGACTGGTAATTTCTTCGCCAGAATCTGCTAACAAGAAGAACGTCTGAAGCTGTGGCCCGTATAACGGTCAGGGTTGGGGATGCTTCAAATATGCTGCAATCTCGCAAGGCATTTTCCCAAAGATGTTAAAACCTGCACACTGAACAGTGCACTTTCCCTTGATATATTTTGTGAAGAAACAATGGTGTTGAGTAGTCTGGATCCGCAAATCAGTGTACTTCCTCTACAGTGTCAAAAATAGTCCAATATTCATCTCTTGGCTTATGACAAAGGATCTTACAGAAGTATTCTTAGAATCGGTGATTTTTTGGATGACAGTGCAAAATATTGAAACCAGATACCAATCGATTATATATCTTGAATCGCGAATAAGGTTACCTAAATAGAATTGAATAGCTTGTACTATACTTCGTACAAAATGTATTAAGATCTTTTAACGCAAACCTGTTTCTTCTTTCACCCTATCATCAATCCCAAATTCGTCCACCCAAAGTGGACCTTACCTACTTTTTTAAATAAAAAGCAATTAAATTTATTAAATTTGAAATTATAGTCCCTATCTCATGTTGTTCTTGATGTAGTGTTAACCTGTGAAAGTCCCGACATCTTCGATTCATTTGACTTTTTGCTTTCTTAATTTTCCTTAAAGAATTCTGCGCTGATGCTAGTCTGAAGGCCGAAACCGACCCACTTTCTATATGTTAGCAATCACGGAGTACCGTGGGCAAGTAGGTAGTATACAGGGGCGAAGTGGGACTACAGGGTGAACCGGGAAAAAAAATCGCCAAGTTGAGTACAGGCCTATTTTGATGCCGGTAGGTAGTATATTTCTGTCCAATTTTTTTAGGTGACAATTGAAGGTTGATCGAAGACAGCTGCCGACAGAAAACTAGTTTTAACATAATTTTGTACATAAATAAAAATATTAAAAAACTTGACTGAATCATTGCCTAACTTTGTATAGAGAATCACTTTGGAGGTAAGATATATTGCTCACAGTTCTGTGATTATTTTAGCATTGGAATCTCACGGGAAGACCTTCATGTAATGAAAACGTAAGAAAAATTTTCTTACGGGGTGGACAATGTTTGCCCCGTAAGAAAATTGGAGAACAATGGCGAGTTTTTATAAGAAAGCATTTAGGGCTAGACACTTGAGTGAGGAACACAATGAAAAAAAAAGCAGAACTCCAAGTAAAATGGAAGCAAGTATTCTTAATAGAAGTCGAAGAGATTTTTGGTACCATAAAAACTATACATAGGCACATAAACCATTTAGCCTTCTTGGAAATAACGGGGTGGCCATACTGCTGAGAGACGATATCGTACATCATTGCCTGGGCGTCCAAGACACGGAAATTGATGAAATTTCCGTCGTCATGAGCACCAGCAGGAAGATTTCGGCATTGTGCTGGGTGGCCAACAAGCACTAGTGCTGGTTGGCAACCTCAATTGCAAGCACCGCTCATGGAACTCTGCAATTGATAACCGAGTCTGGACGGAGTTGGTGACGGCGAATGAAGGTACCTCGGATCACAATCCGATCAGACTGACACTTGGAACGAATCGAACGACATCAAAATGACTCGTTCTAGGCATACTAACTGGAAACGGTTTCAAGAGCATTTTAACGAACTTGCGACTGTCCCAGTTATTGCTGATGTGGCCCAGCTGGAGGGTGCCGAGCGGGCATTTGAGGAAAACGTTGCAGGCTCTAAGTCTATTCGCAATTGAGGACGAGGTGCATAAACCTCGCGGTTAATATGGAGAGATTCCCGAACATATTCGGGCGCTCGTTCAGGAACAAAGATGACTGCGTTGATTGTATCGCAAAGGCCCCTCAGAGGACAATCCTCAGAGCTTACATTTTACGACATGTCATCATGTTGCTACTACAACATGATGACATGTTGTACATTAACTTCATCATTTAAAAAAAAGTTTACTTAACTCTGCATAATGGTCTAGTAACCACAAGCTATTTTACCAAGAAGAACCACTTTTCAGTCTACTTAATTAATAAAAAGTTTACTTAATCTCGTACAAGCGGGTTGCAGCAAACCCAAACATCAAGAGCCTCTTAAATTTAGGTTTTCTGGGTTTTGAAGAGGCGTATCAGGAATACGAGAAATTGGTAAGAGAAGCCTCACTTATCGCTTAGGTGCAGGTCTTTCTCCTCTTTCAGCAGCAAACAGAACCAATATGATTCTTCATCAAAATGCTAAGTGCAACTGAATAGTACTAATTGAATACTTACGATCGTAAACTGTCGCATTATCATCAAAGCAAGCTTGCCAACTTGCTGTCAAGACTCATCATAAAGTAGCAAGAGAAGGCAGAGAACCTGAACTAACCTGAACCTTCTGATGCTGGTTAATGATCAGTTTGCTTCAGCAAAGTTGGCTAAAGCAGAGGAAGAAGACCCTGGGCTGAAATCACATACACACTTAACTCTCCTCAGAATTGAAGCTACAGGGATTGTGCCTCAATGACTCAGAGTTAAGAAAAAAAAATATAGAGACTTACCAGGAACCCTGTTGGAGATATCAGTATGCCAGATTATCATGTTGATATTAAGCTGTAGAATTGCAAAAGTCGAAGTTGGCTCTAAAATTTGCGATTGATTTTAAGGTCCTCAATGTATTAAATTTTTTAATGTAACAAAGTGTAGAATTCTGGCATTACACTGAGGTTCAAGGCTATGATTTTATTTCATGAGATGATTTCCTAACAATTGCATCGGTTTATTGTGACATTCATTCCAACTAGGAAAAATCGTACTCTCAACCATTAATATATAAATGGATAAGGGTCAAACTTTTTTTTGTTACAAAACACTTTGTAGATGTTTCTTAACTTTGCTTTTAAATTTGATTTTTTTGTTAAAGATCCACAATAAATTTATTACATTGTTCCATAAAACACCTAGTATGAGTTACATCATCAACTGTTAAGTAACCTGAAAATCGAAAATTTGCCCATAAAAAAAATTAACATGCAAGCCACATTCTGAAATAAGCTTAGTAATAGAGGAGCCTAATAAAGCATGGGAATTGGAAGCAGGAAAGCACTAATGCTTTTCCGCATTAGCCGCAGTTTACATTCCTCTAGCAAGTTTATTCTTTAGGCGGAACTAATCTGAAAATTCCCACATTTCTTCTTAATAAAGTATCATTTAAGAAATTCATAGGTGACTGAAGGACATGCAGCATTTTTAAGCTTTAATGGACTTTTTACGAGTTACACCTACAAAACAAAAATAAACAGCACAAGCCAAAGTTTAATGGACTTGTTATCGTGCTTTTATGGCCACTCAGGAGTCAGCTTTGACAACACCGGATATGGCTCATAAATGCCTTATCTGCTGCTAGTCTTTTCCCGTCCATCACCATATTTTTTAGCTAAATCTCTTTAGTTAGCTCAGACAGATGGCCACACTTTTTCACTACTATAAAAGAACAGTTTCCCAATTGTTATTAATAAAAAAGAAACCGTAACTCCAAATTACATCATTGCACCTCCTATAATATACCAGGAATTTCTCTTGTCTATTTTACTACTCATTATCTACGTATCCACGTACCATTTACGGTACTTCCCGAAAAAAATTACATTCTTAAGTGGCATGAAGACGATGACACGACGCCTGCAGAGCTACAGCAGCTGCCTCGGGACGATTTTTCACTTCGAGATGGTTTTATAACTGTACGAAGGTCATTATAACCGCACAGCTATTACGTAAACATCTTGTTTATGCTCTCTTTGATTCCGCAAAACACGTTTATTACCTTAGGTGCATTGAACAAGAAATCACCTTCATTTGCCTAATCTAGGTAGTTTCTTATCTGCTTCAACTTAAGCAGCAACCCAAAGAGTAAACGATAAGAGGTGGAGCCATGACCGGTCAAGAAACAACCACAAGGTAGTGAAGGTTTTTTTTGGCCGGTTATAAATATAATCTAAAGTGTTTTCCGGGCTTTGAGAGTGCGCCAAGTCATGTAGCGCACTCTCCCAGCATGTACTTGATACAGGACACCTGGACACCACATGAACTTCGATGAGGTACGTATCCTAGACAAAGAACCGCAGTACCACAAGAGGTTATTCCTAGAAATGTTGGAAATAGCCACACATACAAACTCAATCAACAAATGCACAGATATAGAAGATCTAAACAATATTTATTCGAATCTTATACGAATGTGCACACATAAAACAAGTACACACCACAATCTCAGCACACCTACTAACAATTCCAACGACTCTCTAGAAGTGCCTTGGTTCTTCAGAAGATCCGTGGTCCCCAACAAATTTTTTTGCTTATTTGTCCGTGCTCTTTGGTTGCGTTCTGCTCACGGGGTGCTTACTCGTTGCATTGTCTGCCTTGACGTTTGTTGCTATTGTACCAGAGAGGTACTAGAACTTTTCATACCATCTGTCAGAAATGAAGTTGACATACAGAGTTTCAGGGACAAGTTTGATATGCCATTGTCAACTGTCACGGAGACATTCGTTTCCCACCAAAACTGTGTCAAAATTGTCATGTAACATAACCATAAAGAAATCAAAGAAAGTTTTCCTCATATGGAGAAATAGTTTTAAAGATTGACCATGTAATCGTGTCTGTTTGATTTTAAGGAATATGTGACATAGCAACTTTATTCTGTAGCCCCGTAAAAAAAAGCCTGATTTGAGCCATATCAGAGTTTTTGGAAGCATTGCTGTGATACATGTTCCTAAAGAAAAAGAGTAGGGCGATCCCAATTTATCGATCAACCCATCTGCATACTACTCTCGGGATCTACTCCTCATCAGTACAGCTTTGGCTGGTTGAAACGTTGAATGCCGGGTTATTGGCAATACAACACTTAGGGTAGGAAAGGCAAATTGCACAACATCTCACCGCTTTTCCTAAATAAAAACGTACGAAATTCTGAAAAAAGTCCCAGAGACTAATTCTAATTGGATTTTCTGAAACAGGAATATGATATACTTTATAACCAAGCACCGAAGAAGTAACTACAAGTAGAGACATGGATGTAATTAAAAAAAAAACCGGGAAAGTCACAGCACTAACGTTTTTGTAAAAAACCACTCTCTTAGACCAATTGTAAAAAATAACAAGACCCAGGTCTACAATACCAGGGAGATCAATCAAATGAGTGTCATCAGCCTCAGATTCTGAGAAAAGCTGCAATATTTATATTTCGTAAAAAATCCAAAGAAACCACTTCGATTTAATGACTATGTGACCTACTAGGCAAAAGGCAATCCGAAACGAGGATAAGTTCCAGTTTCAGTAAAAGACCCAGTAAATGTGGAACAGGCTTTTTCTAGACCAGAGCTGGACTTATGGATCAAGCAAAGTGACAGGAAAAGCTTCGATAACAATAGGGCGTGGGACATTGCAAATCTGCCACAATGGGGGCCAAAGCACGTTTTCGAGCTTTATTGGCATCAATCCACTTTCTTGCTTCTGCAAACAATTTACCCTACCCTCTACCTAATTTTATGAAAACGTCAGCTGCAGCATCCCTTACATGCTGTGTTGTGGAATCCAATTTGATAATAGTGATGGATATTCTTCAGCAACAATTGTGTCAATTATATTCTCATCCTGCATCTCTTTGTCTCAACTCGACATCATTGGTAAACGCACAAGTCAACGTCCAGTAGCTCACAAATCTTCTTTCTATATTCCTTTTTACAACTTTCCTTAATATCCCCTGAATTACTCTACTGCTAGTAGATCAGTAGCTTCTTTTAAAGTAAAAAAAATTAGTTTAATCAAACTGTAACGAAGACAAGAGACTACTTGTGAGTTAAAAAGAGGTAAAAATATGAAGAAATAGGGGAACTCAACAAAAGGGACAAAGTGTGGCTAAGTGCAAGTGGGTATTTAAAAAGAAGATAACTTGTGACTAAAATAATATATCTATGAAGCGAGATTAGAAGCAAAAGGATTAGCAAAAGAAAGTGAATGGATTTTGATAAAAAAAAATCCCAGTAGTGGAAAAAAATATCAACAAGTGAAAGTGTACAAAAATTTCAAAATCAAGATTGCTTTTAGGCATATATTAGCCTCTGTAAAGCTTAAGATAATCACTTTTCATTTGGATTATTTGGATATAGTAACAGATTACTTGAATGGAAAACTGGTGGAGTCAAAGTTCTTATGGATTTGCCTGATTATTTTGATTATTTAGATAAGGATCATAATAACGGTAGCAAGGTATTTAAACCACATAGAGCAAAGTATGCTTTGAAACCAAGAGTGGTACAAAGAAAGTGAAGGAGAAGTGATCACGTCCCCTGAATTTTTATAAAACGTGATAATAATTTCTTGAAATTAATTGCATTGTGCCTTGATTATTTCTTTATGTTTTCCAGTTCAACGCAGGAGGCGAATGTTTTGAACCAGCAATTGACTCAAAAGCTTAAAACCAAAGATTTATGCATTGGAGCGTTATAATTGATAAGGTAAAATCTTCTTCTCTACTCTCGCCTCTAAATAAAACAACTTTTTTCTTCGTTAAATCCGTATAAGGTTTTGTAATACTTGCAAACCCTGAAATTATTCCTCAAATTGCCCAGCACTCTTCAAGTAAATTATTGCGAACTCAGGGTCCAATAATTCCAGTGTAGCGATTTAACAAGAAAAAACTATTTATTTATCCCACAGAAACACACAAGTACAATTCGACTACTAAATAACTCACTACTTAACGATAGAAGTGAAAATAGCGGGTGTAGAACAGAAATAACTACTTCACATTTGTGAAAGAGCCAACATTTCGACCTTTATTGAGATCTTTCTCAGGACTTTTTCAATGTGCGAAGTTTGTCAACTAGGAACAACATTCCACTGAATATAGAACATTTCCAGTTTCACGAAAAAACGAGCAAACGAGCACCATGTAGGACGACACACATATTAGCGATGGCTGAGCTACAGCTCAACCGAGTCAAAGACCAAATTTCAACCGAGCTGTAGCTCAGCCATCGCTAACGTGTGTGTCGTCCTACATGGTGCTCGTTTGCTCGTTTTTTCGTGAAACTGCAGATGTTTTATATTCAGTGGAATGTTGTTCCTAGTTGACAAACTTCGCACATTGAAAAAGCCCTGAGGAAGACCTCAATAAAGGTCGAAACGTTGGCTCTTTCACAAATGTGAAGTAGTTATTTCTGTCCTACACCCGCTATTTTCACTTCTATCGACCTGATTAAAGGACGCAAAGCGTATATGATGTCACTACTTAACACTTTATGGCCTTCTATTATCGTTTGGTACTTTAGCTTCCTTATAGCTCGATTAAAATACGACTACAGACTACGGCAGCGCTATTCGCTTTTTATACAAAATCCTAAAATTACAGAAAAGCCTAGGATATCTTAGAAGAAAAATTATTACGAGACACATAAAAAAAGGTCGCAAACAACTACGTTCTAAATAAACAGAGCAATAAATCACTCGTGATAGTCCCACGCTGAAGCGCCCGGACAGGGGCGAGACGCAAAGGTTCTAGCTCCTTTGTCGCTGAGCGTAACGCTCACTGTAACATTGCCTTCCTCCTAACGCTCACTGTAACATTGCCTTCCTCCTAAGGCTATTCGTCCCAAACAGAGTTCCAGGATGTCGTGCTAATCGATCCAGATGAACAACCTTCATCTTTGACCTGGGGGTCCGCTGGATCCTATACACCACGTCATTAATCTTCTTTATAATTGTATAAGGCCCTTCTTTAATTATCTATCGTTATATCATTTAACGTATCTCTCATTCAGTTCGATAAAATCGTGATTTACTTATTTGTTAATTTCATCCCATCAAGTGGGTACTCATTCCCAACTAAAACGATTGCCTTGAGATATTTAAATTACCTATAACTAAGAATAAAGAGATCGTAGTCCTTTTATACTTAAAGATATACATTTCGGGTAACTACTCATTTTCAGCTACTTTGTACCATCTATGAAGATTCCCTTGTCCCATTTGACGTATATCTGACACGGTCTGATTAAATAGTATTTTTTTATTTTTAAAGATATATCAATAAAGTGAGTATGCATTTCTAACTTCTTTTTTACCAAATATGTCAAAATTGACATACTCTCACCAACTTTGAAGAAAATCCAGTTACTTAGCTGCTTTCCACGCTTTTCCGCCTATTTTCCTTGGTCTAAGTATTTAAAGTTCGATTTGTCAAATGAGAAATTTCTGGACTTTACCCCTTTAGACATGCGTCAGTTGCCGGAACTAACAGAATTTTGCCAAAATTAAAAAAAATCTGCATTTTTTGTTTCGAAATTCAATTAAGGCCATTTCGCGACGTCCCAGCGAAAAAGTGGTTCCGTGCATGGTGCCGAAGAGAAAACATTCCAAGGTATCCTCTAGGGAAAAAAAACAATTCGACTGCATCCACGGTCTCGGCACAAATATAACTCAAAGTGGCAGTTTCAAATTTAAAGTTTAAAAATTCGTCAAATTTTCAAATTCAAAGTTAGGACCTTGATGTTTGGCCAGATCGAGGGCCCATATGTATGCTACCTCCCGAAATTATTTCAGATTTGTGGCATAAATGTGGAATTTACAGGGTAAAATGTCAGGAAAGTACTCCCAAATTAACAAATTCAGAAACCACACTTGATGGCTAGTTGATGCAGAATACTGTGAAATACAGAAATCGATTTTTAGCCGTCGGTAGATGGTTTTATAGCTGTACGAAGATCATTATAACCGCACAGCTATTACGTAAACATCTTGTTTATGCTCTCTTTGATTCCGCAAAATACATTTATTATCTTAGGTGCATTAAACAAGAAATTACCTTCATTTACCTTATCTAGGTAGTTTCTTATCTGCTTCAATTTAAGCAGCAACGTAAAGAGTAAGCGATACTTTAGATTGACCATAAGTTAGCTAGAAGAAACCGTAGTTATAAAACACATTAAATTTGTGTGGATCTCTCAGTATAGGAGCTAGGCCAAAACCTGTCTTTCTCGCTCTTCTCGAGATAGACGAATTTAATCTTTTATCTTCGTTTTTGTTTTTATTGTGTTTTTAAATTCTCCTTACAGCTGTGCTTCTACAAGATGTCCTTTTCTTTTGGATTAAACTGGCAGACATACGTTTTACACTCACAATGTAAGTGCAAACTTCTGTAGGTATATGGATATGATTTTCCCTTTTAACTTGCTTCGACCTTAATAAAAGTACGAGAAAATGCTTCAGAAATTCTTCATTCTGGGATGCCTTTTTGTTACTTCATATTGCGTCTGGAACTGATTCCAGGCCTTGTCTACGCTATGACTAATTGGTTGGAGACATCTTTTTCTGAATGAACCTACCTTGATGCCAACTTTATCTTTATCAACCAAGGACAGGTGGCTGAAGCTAAATGACATATACAAGGATTTAACAAGGAAATTTTTACTTCTACGTACGATAATCTCGTGTAGACTGGATACGTTCATCCAACTAATCAATTCATCGAGACATCACAAAAAATTGGAAGATCAGTACTCAATCTTCAAAGCGAGCTAGTTAGAAGTTTTCTTTTGGCGGGATTGCCGGCTTTGCTCCAATAGAAATGAGCAAGGAATACAGTGGAATTGGCACTACCACTGATGCCATCAAATCAAAAGTTTGTTAATTTCCAGGTAGATGATTTAAACGCCAACGGCAGGTGGTGCGTTAGCTGGCAAACCTTCTAACAAAGTCAACTAGACAAAAACTCAACCTTAAAGGGGAGGACTTGGCACACTCAATTAATAGAAAATATAAAACTTTTAAGTTGTAAATGTTAAAAACGAGGACATTTTATGTCAAAATGTCCACCAAATCGAGAGAAAAGAAAACACAGTGAACCAAAGGTCTCATTAGTAAATAAACCTCGGGTTTTGCCAATTTCTAATTCAGTAACAAGGATTGGTACGTGTATTTGGATGGAGTCGTCACCAGTCCTGTATTATTATTTCTCAGTCAGTAAAGATAACCACGTTAAATTTAACAAGACATCTGCATAAAATTCAATGGTAGAAAAAATTTAGTAGCTGAGGGTTTCTTTTCTGAGCATGCTTGCCAGAAAATTGTTTGTTGATGGATCGGACAGACTCGTAAACATGATATAAGGAATGACTTAGTACAGGCCATTAACTACAATGATAATCTGAGTACGAAGTTACAACATCGTGAGGCATGCTGTGACAGTGCATCTACTGTAACCGTGTTACTTTGGAGATGTTATATTTTGACGTCCTATCCAATTTCCAAATATATCTCGGGCGCCACCCCCTATAGGTTTTAAGTGGTAGAGGGGCCACAAATGCCTTTCGGGTATGCTTTTAGACAGTGGAGAAATAATGTCCAGAATTCGAGGTTTCGCTATCGAGTTTAGAGCCCAAAAGAATAATGCAACTAGTGGTACGTAATAAATACCAATTTAATAAAAATCACCAAATACAGTGAGTACGGTAATAGTAAACTAAACTATTAAAACAGCGAAGTAATTTATAGATCCACTACTGGCAGTTCATGAAACGAAATTAACGGGCACATCAACGGTTTATCGAGAGATTCAGATTTGGGGTACAGTAAAATATGAAATGATATTTAGTAGTCGGTAGGTATCCTGTGAGGTTAATGATCGTATAAAAATGGGTCCCGATAATCACCAGGGCTTGAAAAACTTATAGGAAGAGTCCAGTAAGCACCGGGACTGAAGTGGAAGAGGTCCAGTAAACACCTAGACCAAAGAATAAATGGGGACCAGTAAGCACCAGGGCATAGAATACAAAGGGGCTCAGTAAACACCAAAGCCAGAGAGTGAAAAGGGGCCCAGTAAACACCAAAGCCTGAATGTGAAAAGGGGACCAGTAAACACCAAAGCCAGAAAGGGAAAAAGGGGCCCAGTAAACACCAAAGCCAAGTAATATAAAGGGGCCCAGTGAGTACCAAGGCACAGAGTAGTGAATGAATGTGAATGTATACAGTATTATTTGGCTTACAATTTCGGATCTCAAATTGGGGTTCTTTTGTTATCGGTTCGGTAGTTTTTCAGATGTTGATTCGAGGACTGCTGGCGATCGAATGCTTTCTACGGTTTTTAAATTTAGATCTTGACTCTTTAAGAGTCGAATCAATGAAAACTGTCATGCGGCCGTCTTTATAGCTGAACAATAATACCCTTCGATTCTTCCCTGGGATCCAAGTGCAGGTCCCGAGATCAAAGGTGTTAGTCTCATACGAGGTTCACAGAAAATACTTTACAATAGATATTGGCATATCCTCTTAACCAAAAACTGTTAACCTCGTATGTTTAACTTGACACTGGATTATTTACGTTCCGAAATACAGTCCACGTTTAGTTTTATCTCACAATTAATTTGTCATCCCCTAGAACTGATAAAGAAAATTAGTAACTTCGTTACAGCACATGCAGCAATCCAGATGCAATAGCGCATCTGTATTGCTGAATATAATGCAGTATAAGCAAGATAACTTCTACTAGTGGAGGATCAATGTATTATATAAAACTTCAAGATCATTTGATAAATATAAAAAAAGACAAATTGAAGCATTTTTTTGGAAAAGAGCCTGATTTGAGCCATATCAGAGTTTTTGGAAGCATTGCTGCGATACATGTTCCTAAAGAAAAAGAGTAGGGCGGTCCCAATTTATCGATCAACCGATCTGCATACTACTCTGGGGATCTACTCCTCGTCAGTACAGCTTTGGCTGGTTGAAACATTGAATGCCGGGTTATTGGCAATACAACACTTAGGGTAGAAAAGGCGAATTGCACAACATCTCACCGCTTTTCCTAAATAAAAACGTACGAAATTCTGAAAAAAGTCTCAGAGACTAATTCTAATTGGATTTTCTGAAACAGGAATATGATATACTTTATAACAAAGCACCGAAGAAGTAACTACAAGTAGAGACATGGATGTAATTAAAAAAAAAAACCGGGAAAGTCACAGCACTAACGTTTTTGTAAAAAACCACTCTCTTAGACCAATTGTAAAAAATAACAAGACCCAGGTCTACAATACCAGGGAGATCAATCAAATGAGTGTCATCAGCCTCAGATTCTGAGAAAAGCTGCAATATTTATATTTCGTAAAAAATCCAAAGAAACCACTTCGATTTAATGACTATGTGACCTACTAGGCAAAAGGCAATCCGAAACGAGGATAAGTTCCAGTTTCAGTAAAAGACCCAGTAAATGTGGAACAGGCTCTTTCTAGACCAGAGCTGGACAAATGGATCAAGCAAAGTGACAGGAAAAGCTTCGATAACAATAGGGCGTGGGACATTGCAAATCTGCCACAATGGGGGCCAAAGCATGTTTTCGAGCTTTATTGGCATCAATCCACTTTCTTGCTTCTGCAAACAATTTACCCTACCCTCTACCTAATTTTATGAAAACGTCAGCTGCAGCATCCCTTACATGCTGTGTTGTGGAATCCAATTTGATAATAGTGATGGATATTCTTCAGCAACAATTGTGTCAATTATATTCTCATCCTGCATCTCTGTGTCTCAACTCGACATCATTGGTAAACGCACAAGTCAACGTCCAGTAGCTCACAAATCTTCTTTCTATATTCCTTTTTACAACTTTCCTTAATATCCCCTGAATTACTCTACTGCTAGTAGATCAGTAGCTTCTTTTAAAGTAAAAAAAATTAGTTTAATCAAACTGTAACGAAGACAAGAGACTACTTGTGAGTTAAAAAGAGGTAAAAATATGAAGAAATAGGGGAACTTAACAAAAGGGACAAAGTGTGGCTAAGTGCAAGTGGGTATTTAAAAAGAAGATAACTTGTGACTAAAATAATATATCTATGAAGCGAGATTAGAAGCAAAAGGATTATCAAAAGAAAGTGAATGGATTTTGATAAAAAAAAATCCCAGTAGTGGAAAAAAAATATCAACAAGTGAAAGTGTACAAAAATTTCAAAATCAAGATTGCTTTTAGGCATATATTAGCCTCTGTAAAGCTTAAGATAATCACTTTTCATTTGGATTATTTGGATATAGTAACAGATTACTTGAATGGAAAACTGGTGGAGTCAAAGTTCTTATGGATTTGCCTGATTATTTTGATTATTTAGATAAGGATCATAATAACGGTAGCAAGGTATTTAAGCCACATAGAGCAAAGTATGCTTTGAAACCAAGAGTGGTACAAAGAAGGTGAAGGAGAAGTGATCACGTCCCCTGAATTTTTATAAAACGTGATAATAATTTCTTGAAATTAATTGCATTGTGCCTTGATTATTTCTTTATGTTTTCCAGTTCAACGCAGGAGGCGAATGTTTTGAACCAGCAATTGACTCAAAAGCTTAAAACCAAAGATTTATGCGTTAGAGCGTTAGAATTGATAAGGTAAAATCTTCTTCTCTACTCTCGCCTCTAAATAAAACAACTTTTTTCTTCGTTAAATCCGGTTTTGTAAAGGGTTTGTAAGTAAAAGGTTTTGTAATACTTGCAAACCCTGAAATTATTCCTCAAATTGCCCAGCACTCTTCAAGTAAATTGTTGCGAACTCAGGGTCCAATAATTCCAGTGTAGCGATTTAACAAGAAAAACTATTTATTTATCCCACAGAAACACATAAGTACAATTCGACTACTAAATAACTCACTACTTAACGATAGAAGTGAAAATAGCGGGTGTAGGACAGAAATAACTACTTCACATTTGTGAAAGAGCCAACGCTTCGACCAGGTCTTCCTCAGGGCTTTTTCAATGTGCGAAGTTTGTCAACTAGGAACAACATTCCACTGAATATAAAACATCTGCAGTTTCACGAAAAAAACGAGCAAACGAGCACCATGTAGGACGACACACACGTTAGCGATGGCTGAGCTACAGCTCGGTTGAAATTTGGTCTTTGACTCGGTTGAGCTGTAGCTCAGCCATCGCTAATATGTGTGTCGTCCTACATGGTGCTCGTTTGCTCGTTTTTTCGTGAAACTGCAGATGTGCTATATTCAGTGGAATGTTGTTCCTAGTTGACAAACTTCGCACATTGAAAAAGCCCTGAGGAAGACCTCAATAAAGGTCGAAACGTTGGCTCTTTCACAAATGTGAAGTAGTTATTTCTGTCCTACACCCGCTATTTTCACTTCTATCGACCTGATTAAAGGACGCAAAGCGTATATGATGTCACTACTTAACACTTTATGGCCTTCTATTATCGTTTGGTACTTTAGCTTACTTATAGCTCGATTAAAATACGACTACAGACTACGGCAGCGCTATTCGCCTTTTATACAAAATCCTAAAATTACAGAAAAGCCTAGGATATCTTAGAAGAATCCAGTCAGTGGTCCATCAAGTGGGTACTCATTCCCAACTAAAACGATTGCCTTGAGATATTTAAATTACCTATAACTAAGAATAAAGAGATCGTAGTCCTTTTATACTTAAAGATATACATTTCGGGTAACTACTCATTTTCAGCTACTTTGTACCATCTATGAAGATTCCCTTGTCCCATTTGACGTATATCTGACACGGTCTGATTAAATAGTATTTTTTTATTTTTAAAGATATATCAATAAAGTGAGTATGCATTTCTAACTTCTTTTTTACCAAATATGTCAAAATTGACATACTCTCACCAACTTTGAAGAAAATCCAGTTACTTAGCTGCTTTCCACGCTTTTCCGCCTATTTTCCTTGGTCTAAGTATTTAAAGTTCGATTTGTCAAATGAGAAATTTCCGGACTTTACCCCTTTAGACATGCGTCAGTTGCCGGAACTAACAGAATTTTGCCAAAATTAAAAAAAATCTGCATTTTTTGTTTCGAAATTCAATTAAGGCCATTTCGCGACGTCCCAGCGAAAAAGTGGTTCCGTGCATGGTGCCGAAGAGAAAACATTCCAAGGTATCCTCTAGGGAAAAAAAACCATTCGACTGCATCCACGGTCTCGGCACAAATATAACTCAAAGTGGCAGTTTCAAATTTAAAGTTTAAAAATTCGTCAAATTTTCAAATTCAAAGTTAGGACCTTGATGTTTGGCCAGATCGAGGGCCCATATGTATGCTACCTCCCGAAATTATTTCAGATTTGTGGCATAAATGTGGAATTTACAGGGTAAAATGTTAGGAAAGTACTCCCAAATTAACAAATTCAGAAACCACACTTGATGGCTAGTTGATACTGTGAAATACAGAAATCGATTTTTAGCCGTCGGTACTATGAAAACGCTGTTTTCGACCTTTTAAACGACTGATGAACCATCATTTCGCAAGCTCTAATTGTTTCCATCAACAGACTAGTTTCGCCGTTTACGGCTCATCAGTGAGGCTTTGAGAAAAGGTTCCCAGTGGCGCCATCCGTGCCCGTTTGTTGAACTAACGAGATTGCACCCGTCCAGTGTCAACGGCAAAGCCCGGTCTAAGGAAATTTCTTTCTTGATGGCTAGTTGTTTAAGTCCAAAAGTGACATTGATTTGCCATTTGAAATTCAATCACTTAAAAATATATTTTGAGTGTCCTTAGAGCCTCTGCATTCTAACTTAAAGATTGTTTCTGAGTTTGCATTTGAAAGAACCTGTTGTCCAACTTAACGTATATCTCACACTGTTTGAGGAATTATTATTATCGTAAAACATGATCCTTTCGAATGGCTACCAGTATTAGTTTATCTTTTCCAAATTAGAAACATCTGTTGTCCAATCTAACCTATCTTAAAAATATCATAATTTTCTTATTTTTAAAGATACACCCATCAAGTGAATCTTCGTTTTCACACATTAACACCTCCCGCCACCCAGTCCGATATTGTTGCATTATTCTTATGGTTAATCAGTATTAAGTTTTTTTTAAACTAAAGCCACTCTTCAAATTGACATATCTCTAACCCATCAATCAAGTGAGAACCCATTTTCAACTAACTTTTTCCAAATAAAACAACGCCGTTTTTAAGTTTGACGTTTCTCTCACTCAGTTTCTGGTAATACTTTCAACAATTTTTTCTCGGGGTTTACATGCTCTAATGCATGGCAAGATCACCACTTGACATAGTTTCAAACTTATTCTTACTTCACAATGGAGAGGTGAGTGTCAATAATATCTTCGTTAGTTCAATGGAACCCAATAAATGAAGACTAAGAGGAAAATCAAGTGCGAACGGAAAGTAAAAGTGGTCGTTTCTCATTACCACAACAGCCCACCTCGACCTTCCTCTACATACATACATAAACAATTCGAACTAATGTCATATGCCCACCGAATATCAACCACGTTTCGGCGTGGGTTCCGATAAAAAAAAGAACTATTAAGTTATCTCGCTTTTATCTGATACAGTTTGCTCACATGGACTCAAATCCGTTAAACGTGCAGTCAAGGCTGGTGCCCCAGCAACTTTTTCTTTTCATTGTGTGAAGAGATTTGTTTGTTTTAACTCAACGTGAACACGTTTACTTGTGTACTACATATTTTAGCGGCAATCACTAGCGAGTACTCGATGTTCAACTTTTTCTATTGGCTTCTAATTAATTTGCAAGTATTTGTGCAAATTTGACAACATCGTCCTTAGCATTGAAATATTGTCGTTCCGCCTATGGCCACTTTAAGGAGCAATTAAGTTTGATCCAATTACCCATAAAATATTCTAGTCTCTGTATACGATCGTTATTTCATACTTTCTTTTGAACGGTAATGGTCGTTTTACTTTCTTGTTTTACCTGCACCCGCATGAGGCACGTTCCTCCAACCACAATAAATAAAGAAAATGTCTCGTTGCCTTAACAAAGTATTTACCTGGCTAATCCTTATTTGGTTACATAATACCATCATAACGAAGCTAACTGGACAAATTCCTTTAAACTTTGTGATAAATATTGAACAGTCATTATTATTTATAGATTTATGTGTGTCCCAATTCAAGAACTACCAGGAAGCGAATTCCAATCTTCTTCAGGTTGTTTTTGCAACCAGACGTAATAGATCGAGAAGAGATGCTATTAAACTTAATAATTAGCATCAGTTTCTTGTTTTTGTGTTTAAATTGGGTACATTTTCTACTGTTTATTGGAGCATGTAACAAGCACAAATCTTAGACCGCCGTTGATGGATGTTCAGATTAAAGTGCAATTGAAAGTCGGAGGCTTGTATGTCTTTCTGGAATCGTTTTGGATGAGTGATATGCAAATCTAAAAAAAAACCTAGGCAGCTTTCTTTAGATTTGTATAATATTTTTAGTTATATAACACATTTAATGGCTTTGAAACGTCGTGTTTTATGACAACAATCGCATCTTCCAGAAACGGCCTATATAAAAATAAAAAGTTTACTACAATGTAAGGAAAATCAGGAAAGAAATAGTTTAAAACGTTAATTAACGGAATGAGTGACATAATCAGTTGAAAGTAAAAAAAAAGGAATAACCTCAAAATCGCTGAAAATAAATAATCAATAAAAGCTCATTATACACATACAAATATTTTTTTTTGATATAAGAAAGTTCATTCTTTTAAAAATACTCTTTTTGTTTAAAACATTTTTTATCAAATCAAGCAAATTTTTCTTCAACGGATCAGTGCACTCTTTTCATTAGAAGAAAATTGTTTTTCAAAACTATTGTCTTACTTCAAATTTCCTTTTGTTCAAGTAAAAATAGACATTTCATTTTGTTTTTCTTGAAGATTCTCATAATCTTCTTATTGTCTTCTATTATGAACAGAACATGTTTTTTTCTCAAATTTGTGTGAAATTATTATTTTATATGTAATGCTTACGGGTAAGACAAATACGTTTTTTTTTTTCAGACAAAATAATTAACTTTGTGTTGTCTTACATAATTATCGCTCACAGTTTAAATGAAGAAAAATTTCGAATAAAAATTATTTTGAGAAAAATACTAAACTACCTATTCCCTTTCTTGACGTGAATTACCAATTACATAAAACTTTTTTGTAATTAAATATATTTCATAGCATTTATAGCTATTTCTAATTAATACAAAGGCTCAGTCCAAGTTTTGAAACCTCGAACTATTCTCGAAATATTTACACAATTTCTCATTTTTCAAAATCGATCTTGAAGTCTCTGTTTCTGCATAACTCATTTTTTTTCAAGCGGACTAAAAGTACGTCATTTGTTTTCTCCATACGCACAACTAAAGTGGGCTTTCTAATCCTGAGACCAAAAAAGTAGCAAAAAAGTCCTAGGCAGTAAAAGTAAAGTCAAAAGTCACCGCTACTGTCATGGTGGCGCTGCATATATAAACGATTTTGAGTCTAAGTGTATTGCCACCTTTACATTCTTATTGAGAAAACAAAGGATCGGAATACTCTCAGAGCACTATCTGAATCCGTTATTAGTCGAAATCGCATAGGTTCTCGAATTCTGATTTCGTCTGTTAAAAGTCATGCGCGTCATTATATTTATATCTGTCAATGTGATTTTATATCTGTCAATTTAGTATTGACAATAATGCTACAAATTTTTAGTTCACAATAAACATTGGTTATGATTTAATACCATTAAAACCATTGAACATTGAAAACCACCATTCTAACAGATTCTATTTAATATTTTACAAATAATATACACCACTAATTTGGTAAGTACCCAGACCGCTTAAGGAGCATAAGAGAAAATTGCAAAACTGAATCACTCTGAAATAGACTTCTTATTTCCTGCATGCTTGAAAAAAAAGTATATGTTACTCGGAGTAAAAGGTCTTTTTGTGCTTCGCCCAGTTGCAGGCCTCAGCTTCGCTTCGGCCGTCAATCTCTGGGCTCAGCACGAAAAGACCCACTTTTACTCCTAGTGACATAATCTACTATTTTTTCCAACAAACATGGTAGCATAATGTATTTTTTTTTTAGAGCCACAAGCCGCTCTCAAGATATTTAATGATTTTCTAATTGTCCAAAATAAACCCAATAATTTTTAGTTAAATTTTCAATCGTTTATCGAAATCTTGGTAATAACTTCAAACCGTTCTCAAGATATTTAATAATTTTGCGATTTTGCAAAATATAAAAACGAACTAACACGATCGTCTGATATATACTAATAAACTGTTTCCGAGATATCTATTAACATTTTTATTTTCCACCAACAAATCCATAAAGTTAGTTCCCGTGTTAAGCTAACTTTTTCTAAGTAAGCCAATTATGCAATAATTTTTTTTCATTTTTAAATCGGTTTCGAGATATTTACTAATTTTTCAAAATAGACTCACAAGATTGTATTTGTAACTAATTTTTCCCAACCAAAAAATTTCGAAAAAAATGAGATTATGGCCAAAAAAAAAACTACATCAACAATTTTTATGTTTTTTGAAAAAGTCAGGTTAAGATTAATGCCAAAATACGTGAAAATCAATTGAAGTGTGTAAGAATACAAATTTGGAGTTTTTGGCAGAATTCGAACTAACACTGTTTCAACAAAATAAAAATTAAGTTAAAATTTTAATTAAGTTAAGAAAAGTAGAAAAGAAATAAAAAAAATATCTAAAATATGCAGGGAAAAGAATAAAATTAAAACATTTCTAGGTTTGTGTCAAATTTCCCTTATTACAGTATGTATTACGAATGTGTTCCAACAATATATTCCAACTGGTCAGTCATTAAAAAAAATCAATTTTGTGTCAAAATTCTCTCAAAAGAATGAAAATCTAAAAAAAAAACCAATTTAAATCAACGAAAAAAAACAATAAAAGAACACAAATTTAGATCACAATTAGAATTAAAATTGTTTGAAACGAACTTATTTTACTTAAAAATAAAAATTTTGATGTTTTTTGAAAAAGTCAGACCGGGATTAAGACCAAAAATACGTGAAAAATGATTCAAAGGGCGTAAATATAAAAATGTTGATGCTTTGGAAAAAATCAAATTAATATTATTGTCAAAATCAGTTAAAAATTACTCAAACTGTCAAAAAATGCCGATTAAAAGTTTCTAGGCAAATTCAAGTTAGGATTAAGGTGATTGGTTGAGAAACTACACAGAGTTTTAAGAATTTTACAATAGATTTGGGCCTAAAATTGTTTAAAAGTGACTCATTTTATCAAAAAAATTATAGCTTTGACATTTTTTGAAAAAGTCAGGCAACGATTAAGGCCACAATACGTAAAGAATGGCTCAAAGTGTGTAAAATACGAATTTGGATATTTCGAAAAAAATCAAATAAAGATTAGGGCCAAAATGAACTAAAAATTACTAAAAGCGTCAAAATGCAGAATTAAAGTTTCTGAGCAAGTTCAGGTTAGAACTAGGATCTAAAAATTACGTAGAGCGTCTAAAAATGCAAATTTGAAATCCTTGGAGAAATTCAGATTAGAATTATAACTAAAATTGTTTGAAAAGGACCCATTTTACCTAAAAATGACAATTTTAATGTTTTTTTTTTGGAAAAATAATGCCATAATACTTGAAAAACGATTCAAAGAGGGTAAATATAAAAACTTGGAGGCTTTGGAAAAACTCTAACTAAGATTATGGCCATAATCAATTACAAATTACTAAAAGAGTCAAAAATCCAAATTTTAAGTCTTGGATAAATTTAGATTAGAATTAGAACTGAAACTTTTCGAAATTTCCTAAAAATAACAATTTTTATGTTTTCAGGACAAGTCCGGCCAAAAATACGTGCTAAATGACTGAAAGAGAGTAATTATAAAAATTTGGATGCTTTGGAAAAATTCAAATTAATATTATTGTTAAAATCAGTTAAAAATTACTACTCGAACCGTCAAGAAATGCCGATTAAAAGTTTGTAGGCAAATTCAGGTTAGGGCTGAACTCAACATTGATTAGGAAAGTACACAGAGTGTCTAAAAATGCAAATTTGGTGTCTCTCGAGAATTTTACAATAGATTTGGGACTAAAATTGTTTAAAAGTGACTCATTTTATCAAAAAAATGATAGCTTTGACATTTTTTGAAAAAGTCAGGCTACGATTAAGGCCAAAATACTTAAAGAATGACTCAAAGTGTGTAAACTACGAATTTGGATATTTCGAAAAACATCAAATAAAGATTAGGGCCAAAATGAACTAAAAATTGTTAAAAGCGTCAAAAATGCATAATGAAAGTTTCTGAGCAAATCGAGGTTTGCATTAGGATCTAAAAATTACGCAGAGCGTCTAAAAATGCAAATTTATTGTCTTTCAAGAATTCTACAATAGATTTGGGAATTGGAAATTGTTTAAAAGTGACTCATTTTATCAAAAAAATGATAGCTTTGGCATTTTTTGAAAAATTCAGGCTAGGATTAAGGCCACAATACGTAAAGAATAACTCAAAGTGTGTAAAATACCAATTTGGATTTTTCGAAAAAATTAAAAAAATAGATTAGGGCCAAGATCAATTAAAAATTGCTAAAAGCGTCAAAAATGCAGAATAAAAGTTTCTGAGTAAATTCAGGTTTGCATTGGGATCAAAAAATTACGCAGAGCGTCTAAAAATGAAAATTTGAAGTCTTTGGAGAAATTCAGATTAGAATTAGAACTAAAATTGTTTGAAAAAAGCTCATTTTAAATAAAAATTACAATTTTGTTGTTTTTTTGTAAAATTAATGCTAACGTACTTGAAAAATGATTCAAAGAGGGTAAATAAAAAAACTTGGAAGCTTTGGAAAAACTCAAATTAAGATTATGGCCACAATCAATTACAAATTACTAAAAGCGTCAAAAATCCAGATTTGAAGTCTTATCCTCAAAAATAACATTTTTTATGTTTTCTGGAAAAGTCCGGCCAAAATACGTGCTAAATGACTGAAAGAGAGTAATTATAAAAATATGGATGCTTTGGAAAAATTCAAATTAATATTATTGTTAAAATTAGTTAAAAATTACTCGAACCGTCAAAAACTGCCGATTAAAAGTTTGTAGGCAAATTCAGGTTAAGGCTGAACTCAACATTGATTAGGAAATTCCACAGAGTGTCTAAAAATGCAAATTTGGTGTCTCTCGAGAATTTTACAATAGATTTGGGGCTAAAATTGTTTAAAAGTGACTCATTCTATCAAAAAAATGATAGCTTTGACATTTTTTGAAAAAGTCAGGCTACGATTAAGGCCAAAATACGTAAAGAATGACTCAAAGTGTGTAAACTACGAATTTGGATATTTCGAAAAACATCAAATAAAGATTAGGGCCAAAATGAACTAAAAATTGTTAAAAAGCGTAAAAAATGCAGAATGAAAGTTTCTGAGCAAATCGAGGTTCGCATTAGGATCTAAAAATTACGCAGAGCATCTAAAAATGGAAATTTGGTGTCTTTCAAGAATCCTACAATAGATTTGGGAATTGGAAATTGTTTAAAAGTGACTCATTTTATCAAAAAAATGATGGCTTTGACATTTTTTTAAAAAGTCAGGCTAGGATTAAGGCCACAATACGTAAAGAATAACTCAAAGTGTGTAAAATACGAATATGGATTTTTCGAAAAAATAAAAAAAAAAAGATTAGGGCCAAGATCAATTAAAAATTGCTAAAAGCGTCAAAAATGCAGAATAAAAGTTTCTGAGTAAATTCAGGTTTGCATTGGGATCAAAAAATTACGCAGAGCGTCTAAAAATGAACATTTGAAGTCTTTGGAGAAATTTAGATTAGAATTAGAACTAAAATTGTTTGAAAAGAACTCATTTTAAATAAAAATTACGATTTTTATGTTTTTTTGTAAAAGTAATGCCAACGTACTTGAAAAATGATTCAAAGAGGGTAAATAAAAAAACTTGGAGGCTTTGGAAAAACTCAAAATAAAATTATGGCCATAATCAATTACAAATTACTAAAAGCGTCAAAAATCCAAATTTGAAGTCTTGGATAAATTTAGATTAGAATTAGAACTGAAATTTTTCGAAATTTCCTAAAAAATAACAATTTTTATGTTTTCTGGAAAAGTCAGGCCAAAATACGTGCTAAGTGACTGAAAGAGAGTAATTATAAAAATTTGGATGCTTTGAAAAAATTCAAATTAATATTATTGTTAAAATCAGTTAAAAATTACTCGAACCGTCAAAAAATGCCGATCAAAAGTTTGTAGGCAAATTCAGGTTAGGGCTGAACTCAACATTGATTAGGAAAGTACACAGAGTGTCTAAAAATGCAAATTTGGTGTCTCTCGAGAATTTTACAATAGATTTGGGGCTAAAATTGTCTAAAAATGACTCATTTTATCAAAAAAATGATAGTTTTGACATATTTTGAAAAAGTCAGGCTACGATTAAGGCCAAAATACGTAAAAAAATGATTCAAAGTGTGTAAACTACGAATTTGGATATTTCGAAAAAAATCAAATAACGATTAGAGCCAAAATGAACTAAAAATTATTAAAAGCGTCAAAAATGCAGAATGAAAGTTTCTGAGCAAATCCAGGTTTGCATTAGGATCTAAAAATTACGCAGAGCATCTATAAATGGAAATTTGAAGTCTTTGAAGGAATTCAGATTAGAATTAGAACTAAAATTGTGTGGAAAGAACTCTTTTTATCTAGAAATGACAATTTTGATGTTTTTTTGGAAGAGTAATGCCAAAATACTTGAGAAACGATTCAAGGTGGGTCAATATAAAAACTTGGAGGCTTTGGAAAAACTCAAATTAAGATTATGGCCAAAATCAATTAAAAATTACTAAAAGCGTCAAAAATGCAGACTAAAAGTTTCTGAGCAAATTCAGGTTTGCATTAGAATCTAAAAATTACGCAGAGCCTCTATAAATGCAAATTTGGTCTTTGGAGGAATTCAGATTAGAATTAGAACTAAAAATTTATGGAAAGAACTTATTCGACCTAAAAATAACAATTTTAATGTTTTTTTGAAAAAAACAGGCTAGGGTTAAGGCCAAGGCCAAATTCCGTGAAAAATTTCTTAAAGTGTGTATTCAAAATAATATAATTATTAATAAAATAAAATTCAAATTGACATTATTTCAACAAAATCAAAATCAAGTTAAAATAAGAAATAAGTTAAGAAAAGTAGAAAAAGACTAAAAAAATATATAAAATTTGCAGAGAAAGCAATAAATTTTAAATATTTCTAGTTTTGTGCCAAATTTCCCTTAGTACAATATGGATTACAAATTTGTGTACATTCTAAATGGCCAGTCCTTAAAAAAACTAATTATGTGTCAAAATTCTCTAAAAAGAATGAAAACCTAAAGAAAAAACTCCAATTTAGATCAACAAAAAAAAATTAAAGCAAAAAAAATTTAGATTACAATAAAAAAACTCAACTTAGATTATGGCCAAAATCAATTAAATTATACTAAAAGCGTCGAAAATGCAAGGAAAAGCGGAAACAAACTAAAAAAAAATATCCGAAATATTAAGGTAAAGGAATAAGTTTAAAATATTTCTAGTTTTGTGCCAAATTTTCCTTATTACAAATATGTATTCCAAATGAGTATACATTCCAATCGGTCAGTCCTAAAAAAAATTAATGTTGTTTCAAAATTCTATCAAAAGAATGAAAACCTAATGAAAAAATCCAATTTAGAACAAAGAAAAACAATTAAAATAACAAAGCTTTTGTACAAAGCATAACAACGAATATTTGAAAAATGAAGAAAACAGCAAGATAGAAGAGGACACAAACAATTCCAAACAGCAGTAAATTTAGTTTTGATATTTTATTGGTGACTTGGAGGAGAAACAAATAACTAAATTGCCGGAATCTTTTTTTTTGCAGAACTGTCAAAGCAAACACGAGAGACAATAATTGCAATTGAAAAAGGAGTAAACAAAGAGCAAGTTATCAAAAACAATAAATAAAATAGAGAAAACCATGAATGAAACCCAATAAAAAAGTCGAATTTAGATCAATGAAAACAAATACATAAAAAAAAACAAAAAAATTGAGAAAACGTAATAAAGAATAATAATAGAATAATTATTATTACAAAAATTTCGACTAAAAACCTTTTCTAGAACAGAGAAAATGTTAAGTTTCATTCAAAAAAAAGTTTTGTTTTGATGTAACACATCATGTTTTAGTTCTCTTCCAACTAAGAGAACGATAGTGTAAACTCAAGACATTATTGGTTAAAACATAATTATGTTGTTTCTTCCTTAAATAGATTAACTATTTGACAATTTTTTGCCTGGAAATAAAGTTATCTGAAAGGAAAAAATAAATTTGTTTCTTATAAATAGAATATAGTTTTTTTAAAGGAAAATTGGTTCATATTTATATAAGATAAACTGTGTTGAACTAATGCGCTAATGTTTCATACAAAGTAACTTATTCTGAAAAAACTAATTTCTTTATAAGAAAAAGTATTATTTTCGTTATATGGAAAGCAGAAAATATTTCAATTTAAAGCAAGTTGCGTTCATCGTAGATATTTCTTTTTTTGTGTAAGTACCTAAAATTAGCTCTGAAACCTCGTGTACTCGCTTACTACTTTTCAAGTGAAATATGGCAAGCAACTTTTTATTTTCAATCGCTTTGAACTCAGGAATCCGATACTGAAAACCGGAATGATGTAGATACCATTCTAAGGAAGAAACTGTCAATAAAATTAAGCACATTTTTAGTAAAAATCTCGGAAAAGATGAAGTTTGACGTATAACCGCCGTCACAAACTCCCAAGAAAATGACAAAAAATTAGTCTTGATCTTAAAGATGTCGCTAAATAGTTATTTTCCTAACAAGTGCGCTAAGTAACACTTTCGCGCACGCGACTGCCGTTGCCCGAACGACGCAAAGCGGAGTGGTAGACTAGTCAGTCCATCCGCGCTTATCTTTATCTTCTCCGGTTGTTCCTTCCTGTGGCTCTACATTTCTAGGACGGGCTGTCCTATCGAACTCGTGCCTGCTAGATCCGTTCCGACCAAAGGTTCTTTCCAGATGCTTCATTTCCCGTTCCAATTCAGCCGGCTCACAAATTCTCTTGGTTCTCACCGAATCTTTACGACTCTCTTTTTTTGTCTGGGATGATGATTTGATCCGTTATTGAGGTATCGATCAATGTGTGTTGGTTTTCTATGAGCAGAAAGAGAATCAGCACCCACTCAAGGAACGACCTTCGCATGGTTTCAACGGTAAATAGAGTCACATAAATTTGGATGCCCGGCAACTGAAGGAAGAGGGCAATGAAAAAACCTTTCTTGGCAAGGCGAGTTAAGGGAGAACTCCAGCGATCTCATCAGCAGAGGCTCTTCCGAAGCTGACACTCTTCATATGTCCATAATTGCTCCTCTACTGGCTCACTAGTCGCAGAAGAGCACGGTAAAAGCCTACTCACTCCAGGAAGTCCCCAGATAAATTCATTAGACCGTTATTATTGAGGAATATGTTCTTACGAAAGTAGTTAGTAAAAAAGTAAAAGTAAAGAAAGTAAAATAGTAAAAAACTAATTCCCTAAAGAGGAAAAGGCGACATCTAAGACGATCGAGCACAATTTGCTATAGTAGAAGGAACTGGAAAAGAACCACTCCGCCCAGTTATTGTTGAAAAAAACCTGAAAATCGGAAGTTCAAATACACAAAATGAATAGTAGAATGCATTGCTTATGAAATAACCTTTGCAACGATGTGACACATGGTGTGGTAACATTTGAAAATTTATAGAGGGTGGCTGTGACAGCTAAGAGGTTGATGACAGCAACTTAAATTTTCTGTGAAAAGATGTCCCCTTTGCTATCATTGTTGAGATGTTTTGGAAATTTTCCAAAAAAAGATAGGTTTGAAAGATATTGTGGGTGGCTACTTTTTGTTGAACAACTCGGTAGTAGTAGTAGTAGTAGTAGTAGTAGAAGTAGTAGTAGTAAGCAGGTGCAGGACGTGTGGCTTTAGTCCCCACTTCCTGCTACCACAACCCGGTATATGAGATCCTTAAACATCGAATTTGTACACCCTGTATAAATAAATCAAAATATTATCCAAAAGTCAACCAATAAACCTAAACCCACATAATCATCCGTTAAAAATCGTCCGCGAAACCGCATTTACATAACCAAATCGAAACTACCGTTCGATGTTTTAACAAACTTTATGAAGAAATCTTTATTGTTTTATCGATTCATTCGCAGGCTGAATGCCGAAGATGCAAATGCGTAAAATTATATCAGATACCAGTTAAGCAATATTATTATATACCTCAATCGGGTGTTAACGAAAAATAAAATTAAATTGGCCACCACCTCACCATAAAAATTGATGCCTTTCACGTTTCATGGATGGCGCTGGTATGTGGTATCATCAAAATTTATAAGTATTTACATATTATACAGACACGGCCAATGGAACCTGTTTGGTATTTATGAACCAGGACGTGACACCAAAAGCCGTTTTAATAAACAATTTTGAAGATGTGTTTATGACAGCCATTAAAACAAGCAGGAAGTACTTTTTCTGTTTATTCAGGATGTCAGAAGAACAAGTGAAGATATAAATATAACTAATGGAAATTGCTCATATTAGAAATAATACATATAAAGAAATGACGGTAGCACCAGTATAACAATTATTCAGGAATTTACAATAATTGTTCAAAATTGCTCTGTTTTCAAAAAGGTTTCGGATATTCGGATATCAAAACAAGCTTTTTTTCTTTCAAAATGTATCACCATTTATTGTAGTTCAAATTTTTCTACAAACTCCTAATTTCCATTTTTAAACGCTTCAGGTAATTTTTAGCCAATTTTGGCATTAATCTTAAGCTGATTTCTAAAAACTTTTAATTTGCATTTTTAAAGGTTTTTAATCATTTTTTGTCAATTTGAAATATTTGAAAAATTTCCAATATGCTTTTTAAACGCCTTAAGAATTTTTTAACCATTACCTGAACAAAAAATTTTTGTTTTGAATTTTAAATGCTTTCAGTAATTTTTCACCAATTTGGCAATAAACATAAAACTGATTTCTCCAAACACTCCAAATACATATTTTTATACGCTTGGGGGCTGACTTTCTCAAGCTCTGAACTTTCAAATTTGCATTTTGAGGCGTTTTGCGCCGAATTTCATTTATTTTAGTCCAAAAGTATAATTCACCGAAAACAATAAATCAGAAAGTTTAAATCAGTTTTGCTTTAACTTGTGCTAAAATGGAGTTTCTCTAAAAACGTCAAAATTTGCATTTTTAGAAGATGTGGGTAATTTTTAATCAATTTTAGCCTTAATACTAACCTGCATTTTTTCAGAAATTTTAAATATACATTTTATGAGTTTTAAGTAATTTTTTAAACGATTTTGGCCACAATCATGATTTGAATTTTCACAAAAACTTCGAATTTCTCGTTATACATGCTTGGGATCATTTGTAATGATTTTGGACTCTAATCCTTACCTGACTTTCTCGAAAAACACCAGGTTTTTATTTTGATCCAAAAACTTATTTTATCAAAAACAACAAATTAAAAGATTTGGATCAATTTTGTCCGATGGAGTCCTAAAATTGAATTTCTCCAAAAAAACATCAAATTTTGCATTTTCAGCAACTAAAAAAAAAGAATTTTTATACGTTTGGAGTATTTTTTAACCAATTTTAGCCTTCATCCCGATTTTCTCAAGCTCTGAACTCTCAAATTTTCATTTTGTGGCGTTGTAAGCCGAATTTCATCTATTTTAGTCAAAAGTATAATTCACCGAAAACAATAAATCAGATAATTTTAATCAGTTTTGCTTTAACTTGTCCTAAATTGAGTTTCTCTAAAAACGTCAAAATTTGCATTTTTAGAAGATGTGGGTAATTTTTAATCAATTTTAGCCTTAATACTAACCTGCATTTTTTCAGAAATTTGAAATATACATTTTATGAGTTTTAAGTCATTTTTAACCGATTTTGGCCACAATCATGATTTGAATTTTCACAAAAACTTCGAATTTCTCGTTATACATGCTTGGGATCATTTGTAATGATTTTGGACTCTAATCCTTACCTGACTTTTTCGAAAAACAGCAGGTTTTTATTTTGATCCAGAAATTTATTTTATCAAAAACAACAAATTAAAAGATTTGAATCAATTTTGTCCGATGGAGTCCTAAAATTGAATTTCTCCAATAAACATCAAATTTTGCATGTACAGCAACTAGAAATACGAATTTTTATACGTTTGGAGTAATTTTTAACCAATTTTAGCCTTCATCCTGACTTGACTTTCTCAAGCTCTGAACTTTCAAATTTTAATCAGATTTGCTTTAACTTGTTCTAAAATTGAGTTTCTCTAAAAACGTCAAAATTTGCATTTTTAGAAGATGTGGGTAATTTTTAATCAATTTTAGCCTTAACGCTAACCTACATTTTTTCAGAAATTTGAAATATACATTTTATGAGTTTTAAGGCCTTTTTTTAAACGATTTTGGCCACAATCATGATTTGAATTTTCACAAAAACTTCGAATTTCTCGTTATACATGCTTGGGATCATTTGTAATGATTTTGGACTCTAATCCTTACCTGTCTTTCTCGAAAAACACCAGGTTTTTATTTTGATCCAAAAATTTATTTTATCAAAAACAACAAATTAAAAGATTTGAATCAATTTTGTCCGATGGAGTCCTAAAATTGAATTTCTCCAAAAAAACATCAAATTTTGCATTTTCAGCAACTAAAAAAAAAGAATTTTTATACGTTTGGAGTATTTTTTAACCAATTTTAGCCTTCATCCCGATTTTCTCAAGCTCTGAACTTTCAAATTTTCATTTTGTGGCGTTGTAAGCCGAATTTCATCTATTTTAGTCAAAAGTATAATTCACCGAAAACAATAAATCAGATCATTTTAATCAGTTTTGCTTTAACTTGTCCTAAATTGAGTTTCTCTAAAAACGTCAAAATTTGCATTTTTAGAAGATGTGGGTAATTTTTAATCAATTTTAGCCTTAATACTAACCTGCATTTTTTCAGAAATTTGAAATATACATTTTATGAGGTTTAAGTCATTTTTAACCGATTTTGGCCACAATCATGATTTGAATTTTCACAAAAACCTCGAATTTCTCGTTATACATGCTTTGGGTCATTTGTAATGATTTTGGACTCTAATCCTTACCTGACTTTTTCGAAAAACAGCAGGTTTTTATTTTGATCCAGAAATTTATTTTATCAAAAACAACAAATTAAAAGATTTGAATCAATTTTGTCCGATGGAGTCCTAAAATTGAATTTCTCCAATAAACATCAAATTTTGCATGTACAGCAACTAGAAATACGAATTTTTATACGTTTGGAGTAATTTTTAACCAATTTTAGCCTTCATCCTGACTTGACTTTCTCAAGCTCTGAACTTTCAAATTTTAATCAGATTTGCTTTAACTTGTTCTAAAATTGAGTTTCTCTAAAAACATCAAAATTTGCATTTTTAGAAAATGTGGGTAATTTTTAATCAATTTTAGCCTTAACGCTAACCTACATTTTTTCAGAAATTAGAAATATACATTTTATGAGTTTTAAGTCATTTTTTAACCGATTTTGGCAACAATCATGATTTGAATTTTAACAAAAACTTCGAATTTCTCGTTACACATGCTTTGGGTCATTTCCAACGATTTTGGACTCTAATCCTTACCTGACTTTTTCGAAAAACACCAGGTTTTTACTTTGATCCAAAAATTTATTTTATCAAAAACAACAAATTAAAAGACTTGAATCAATTTTGTCCGATGGAGTCCTAAAATTGAATTTCTATACGTTTGGAGTAATTTTTAACCAATTTTAGCCTTCATCCTGATTTTCTCAAGCTCTAAACTTTCAAATTTTCACTTTGTGGCGTTGTAAGTCGAATTTCATCTATTTTAGTCAAAAGTATAATTCACCGAAACCAATAAATCAGATAATTTTAATCAGTTTTGCTTTAACTTGTCCTAAATTGTGTTTCTCTAAAAACGTCAAAATTTGCATTTTTAGAAGATGTGGGTAACTTTTAATCAATTTTAACCTCAATACTAACCTGCATTTTTTTCAGAAATTTGAAATATACATTTTATTAGTTTTACGTCATTTTTTAACCGATTTTGGCCATAATCATGATCTGAATTTTCACAAAAACTTCGAATTTCTAGTTATACATGCTTTGAGTCATTTGTAATGATTTTGGGTTCTAATCCTTACCTGATTTTTTCGGAAAACACCAAGTTTTTATTTTGAGGAATTTTTCGTGAATTTACATATTTTGATCCAAAAATTTATTTTACCAAAAACAACGAATTAGAAGAATTGAATCAATTTTGCCCGATGGAGTCCTAAATTCTCCAAAAACATCAAATTTGCATTTTTAGATAATGTGCTGTGACAATGTTTTCGCTTTAATTATAACCTCAATTTAATTCAAACGCTCCACATTGGCATTTTCTAGTCGTCGGTGAAATTTTTAAACCATTTTGGCTCTAATCCTAACCTTAATTTTTTCAAAAACTCCAAGTTAGCATTTTAGTAATTTTTCATCGTTTTAGGCATTAACCTGGACTAGTCATTTTTCAAAAAAACTGAAATTTGCATTTTTAGACGCTTTAAGTCCTTTTTAACTAATTTCGACCTTAATGCCGACATATATTTTTCAGAAAATGTTTTAGTTTGCATTTTTAGATGCTTTGTGTCATTTTTAAGCAATTTTGATAATAACCTTAAGTTCAATTGCTCCAAAACCTCCAAATTTGTGTTTTTACCCGCTTTGAGTAATTTTTGAACGATTTTGGCACTAATCCTTGCCTGATTTTCTTGAACAACACAAACTTTTTACCATATTACCATATTTTGATCCAAAAAAGTAATTTCACCATTTAAACCAGTTTTAAAATTGAATTTCTCCAAAAACATCAACATTCATTTTTAAACGAAGTTGGATCATTTTTAATCGTTATTTGTCTTAATTCAAACCTGAACTTCTCTAAAAACTCTATATTTGCATTCTCCAGTTGCTTTGTGTCATTTTTTCAGAGATTTTGGCTTTAATTCTGACCTGGATTTTTGTAAATTTGTATTTTTAGATGCTTTTACATTTTCAACCGATTTTGGCCTTATTCCTAATCGAAATTTTTTCTATATACCTTTTAATACCTTTCAAGTAACCTTTTTTAAATGCTTTAAGTCATTTATTACCGATTTTGGCCTTATCCCTAAGCTAACCTCGAAAAAGAAACATATAGATTTTGAGACGTTTGGGTCAAATCTCATTTAATTTGCCCAAAAACTTATTTTATCACAAATAACAATTTGGAAGATTGGAATCAGTTTTGCCTGATTCAGTTTTAAAAGTGAACATCAAAAACATCAAAACTGACATTTCTAGGTCATGTGAGTTTTAGCGGATTTTAGCCTTAATTCTAGTGGGAATTTCTTCAGATGCTCCGAAAAAGTCATTAACTTGGCTATGAATTTTTGACAGAAAAAGATGACATAATCAAATCAACTAAGCTTTTTTTAATTTATTTTTTTCCTTTGAGGTTTTACAGCCAACTTTATGACCTTTTTAACGAATTCATGAGACAGGGCAACAGCTATTAACGCTGAAAAATGTTATCTTTTTCTTTTTTTTTGTTTCTTTTCGTTTTTCGTTTAACATAGACGTTTCTGAGAATTACAGCTTGAATCACTGTCACATCTGGATTCATATTTTCTTGAACACTTTCGTCACTGTTTTTCTTTCACTTGTTCTAAAATTGGGTTTCATCAAAATTTGTATTTTTCGAAGATGTGGGTCATTTTTAATCAATTTTAGCCTTAATACTAACCCGTCTTTTTCCGGAAATTTGAAATATACATTTTAGGCGTTTTAAGTCTGAATTTAAGGCAAATGATCTGCATTTTCACAAAAACTTCGAATTTCTAGTTATACATGCTTTCAGTCATCTCTAATGATTATGTATGATATTAAATTTTTATTTTGAGGCATTTTTAGTGAAACTTTACAGATTTTTAAGTGAAATTTTACAAAGTCTCCACATTTGCATGTTTTAGCCGTTGGTGAAATTTTTAAACGATTTTGGCTCTAATCCTATCCTTAATTTTTCCAAAAACTCCAAATTAGCATTTCAGTAATTTTTAACCGGTTTTGGCATTAATCTTAACTAGCAATTTTTCAAGAAAAAATTAAACTTGCATTATTAGACGTTTTAAGTCATGTTTAATTAATTTTGACCTTACTGTCGACATAGACTTTTCAGAAAATGTTTTAGTTTGCATTTTCAGATGGTTTGTATCACTGTTAGGCAATTTTGACAATAATCTTAACCTAAAGTTCTCCAAAAACTTCAAATTTGGGTTTTTACCCGCTTTGAGTAATTTTTTAATGGTTTGGGCATTCATTTTTGCCTGACTTCTTCGACAAACCCCAAACTTCACTTATTTTGGTCCAAAAATATAATTTTACCATTTATTGGAATCTGTTTTGCCTGGTTTTGTTGTAAAATTGCATTTCTCTTCAATTCAATTCAAAAGATTCTCTTCAATCAAAAAACATCAACATTAATTTAAAACGAGGTTTGGTCATTTTTAATCTTAGTTTTAGTCCCAATTCAAACCTGATTTACTCTAAAAACTCTACATTTGCATTTTCAGCTGCTTTACGTCATCTCTTAACAGTCTTAGTTCTGATCTGGACTTGTTCTAAATTTGTATTTTTAGATTCCTTTTCATTTTCAACCAATTTTGGTTTCAACTTATTCCTAATATGAATTATTCCTATATACTTTTAATACTTTTTAAGTGGCATTTTTAAAAGCTTTGAGACTTTAGAATCCTAAGTTGACATCGACAAAACCTATATAAGTTACGAGATGTTTCTAGTTCTAGTGTGAATTTCTTCAGGGGCTCCGAAAAAGACATTAAATTGGCTCTGAATTTTTAACAGAAAAGGATAACATAATGAAACCAAATAAACTTTTGTCAATTTATATATATTTTTTTTGAGTTTCACATCCAACTTTATGACCTTTTTAACCAATTCATGAGACAGTGCGGAAGAAAATTCGTTTTAACTGGAAAATATAATTTTTTTCTTTTTATTTTGTTTGTTTCTTTTTTCGTTCGATATGGATGTTTCTCATAATTGCAGCTTGAATCACTGTCACATCTGTCACTAAAACACTAATGTCAAAAACATTATAAACTTCGCTTTACTTAAAAAGTATTCAAGTTACCATAAAAACAAAATCACAAAGATGTCTGAACCACTTAATCTTTTTGAAGATTGAACACTTCTCTATTTTTTCTTGTTCTTGTGCATTACTTGGAATACTGTTCCGCAGCAACCAGAGTTTAATTTCTTGTTAAGAGGCTACAACACCTTCCGGGCCATAATATACAACTTTAAGAGGTGCTCTCGTATAGGTAGGCGTCATTCTGATACGAGAACCCGCACTTTGCTTCTGTTAGATTTTACCCTTTAAACATATATAGAGTATAGGCAACTAGACCATTCCATTAAACTTAGTCCTCCTTACACCCACTAGCAGTGTTCCACAGCAACCAGAGTTTAGTTTCTTATCAAGAGCGTACAACACCTTCGAGGCCCTAATCTACTACACATCAAAGTGCTCTCGTATAGGTAGGCGTCATTCCGGCGCGAGAACCCGCACTTTTTTTATATTTTACCCTTTAAATATATACACGGTATAGGCAACTACACCATTCCATTAAACTTGCTCCCCATTACACTCACGAGTAGTACTAAGAAGAGTAAATCGAACGTTTTGAAACATAAAAAATTGTTTTGAAGTTTGGTTGTGGACTTGGTTACATCTTGTACTGTTGGATTCTTGTCTTTTCTTGTCATTTAGATTTGAGTTTAGACTTTTCCAATGTTATCTACTGGTTATAAGAATATGTAAATTTTATAAGAAAACTGCAATACTATACAAAAAGGTTTCCAATTAGCCTTAAAAACAATTATGATGTCAGCCTCGCCATTTACTTAAATTTGGTATTGAGTGACCTTTGCAATTACTTGGAAGCTCCTCTTAATTGCTTAACTTTTCCATGACGAAAGCAATAATCGTCTATTCACGTAAATTAAATCAAAACCAATGAACAGAGATTGAGTTACTAGAGACAACAAACTTGCATATTTAATAATTCTCCCCCTGACAGGCATGGGAAACATTCCTCAGCTTCCGACAAAGGTAGTTCCAACTGCAAATTATCCTAATTAGTCTAGATTTGCCTTGAACACGAACCCAACAGCAACGTATGCCACAGAAAAAAATAACAAACTATGACCTAAAAAGTGTGTAATTTAGTCGGCTATTATAATTTTTTTAAAACGACCCACATATTAAAATGCCATTTATGAGAATTTATCATGGTCGTTGGAATAAAATTGCGGGAAAGTGCACAGTTTTGCGTTTAGGTGAATAGAAGCAAGAACATATTGCACAATAATTAGCTAAAGCATTGAGATCAATAATCTTTAAGAACATTCAAGTGTAGGTACCTACTAGACTGAGTTAGGCTAAAGATGTTAGGCACATACAAGTGCATGTGCGTAAGAATTACAAAAAATGAAAGCCATTATTAATTTTTTTCGAAGTAAAATTAATTTGTGCAAAATTTCATAATATAATAATAATTTTTTTGCTGAAATTATCAACAATCACAAACCACTAAATACTTTCGCTGAATTAATTTAACCTGCCCCGTAACATGTAAGCATCGGACCCAAGTTTCGTTCGGCTCTGGCGGCTCTCAAAACCCGCAATCACGAAAAGAATGCGAATTTAACAATTTATTAACTGTTAGGCAACGGCCCTCATCTCATGTACGGTACCGCGGGTTCTTTGTCGAGATTGCGCACCCATTACGTCACGCTTTAATAATAAAACAAATTCTCCAGATGAAAGTCAGGCGGTGCAATTGTCTTGTCAAAGGTCGACATGACATTTCATATCCGATCGACTTCAATGGCTCTCGTTGTTGCTGAAGTACCCACTTTGGGTGTGAGGTGCCCAACCTTTTTTTTTGGTACCTATTCAACAATGTTCAGCGTTTATATGATGCCATATTATGAATGTTACTTTTGCGCGAGTCAATATTTAATTTAATTTAATTAATTAATTAAAATTAAAAAAATAATTTACAAATAAAATAGACAGACATAAAATAGATAACAGCAACATTAAAGTATTAAATAAATAACTAAATAAGCAAATAATATTGCAAACGAAAAGATTTTGGAAAGTCACAATGTGTAATCTGCATTTGAGGGTATCCGGAAATAAGACCTAAATAAAGAAAAAAAATTATATAAACACAATTTTAAGTAAGAAAGTGTTTTCAATAACAACGCCGGGCGTCGAAACGAGTTCCAGACCCAGACCAACAAATCTCGAGCACGTTGCAAGAGGTGCTGGATGTTGTAGACAGCTGGTGTTCAAAGAAAAACCTAGCAACAAACCTTAGGAAAACGGTGATTGTACCATTTACGCGAAGGAAGAAGCTGGACTTCTTGAAACCGCCATCTTTGTTCGTGAGGACAATCCTGTTTACCAACGAAGTAAAATTTTTAGTAGTCATGGACAAATCACTCACATGGACCCCACATGTTAGGAGGGTACAGCTCTCCCTTTGGTCGTGCAAGAACTTGTGAGGCAAATCATAGGGTATGGGACCCCAGCAAACTATGTGGCGATACGTGATGGTAATAAGACCGATAATCACGTATGGGGCCATAGTTTGGTATCGAAAGAGCAGACAGAGCTCCATCAAAGCTTAAATGTCCTCTCTGCAAATAGAAATATGTTTCTGCATCGCGGAGGCAATGAGAACAACGCCCACGGCAGCCATGGAGCGCATGCTTGACCTGCTTCCACTTCCAATACTCCTGGTGAGACCAATAATGCCCAGGCTGGCTTGGAAGGCCTTGCGGTATTAAACATGGTCTCCGACCTAATGGCATCAAACCGTACATTAGACACTCGCTACGTCGTCAGGGTTCCCTCGCGGGCAGACTGGGATGAACGAGGCGAAGATCTACAACTGGCAGGAAGTACCTGGTACACGGATGGATCCAAATCGACGAAGGAGCTGGCTCCGGAGTGTACATCTGCATAGCAGAGAGCCTGTGCCGATTCACCAAAGTGTTTCAGGCAGAGATACATACCATTGAATTGTGAGCCCATCACCTCGATCTATTGTGTCCTCCTGAGGGGAGGGAGGACACAATAGATCAATAAAGATCTGCTCGGATAGTTGGGCAGCGCTTTTAGCGCTTATGTCTTTGCTCTGCAATTCCAAAACTGTTTGGAACTGCCACAGGACTCTGAGCACCCTATCGCACGAGAACAGCGTCACACTGGTATGGATTTCCGGGCCATCCTGGTCGCGAAGGCAATGAGAGGGTTTCTGCATTCGTACGCCCGGAGCCGGAACTGGGAGTCCCATACTCTCTGGTTAAGGCTGAACTCCAGAAATGGAGCGATGTCAAGTCCCAGGACTGGTGGGCGAACTACCAGGACCACCACACTCCAAAAAATTTATCACGGGAACAAGGAGGGCAAAAGCCCAAATATTCCTCAGGCTGAATAGGAGACAAATCAGAGTGACCACTGCATTGTTCACTGGACATAGCCACCTAATATTTCACATGCACAGACTCGGACTGAAGAGACGGAGGGTCGGCTGTGCTTGGAAGAGGAAGAGGCAGTCGAGCACGTCCTATGTGACTGCCCGACTATTGCCAGATCGAGATACTCACTGTTTGGAAACACATTCATTGAGCTTCAAGATGCGAACGCAGAGTCGCCCGAGAGACTCATCAGATTCGTTGAGGGTCTCCGTATAACGGGTGACAATTAGTAGACCAAGCGAAGGCAAACCTTGCTGGCAACAATTCGAGTGAGCCATAATAGACCGAGGGTCTTGGTAGAGGACTCTACAAGTCCACTCACATTGAATACAATACAATACAATACAATCCCATCTACCTCTTCTTAAGCTGCAATTTGTATTTGCGGTTATTAGGGATTAAAATTATGTTTTTACATTGCACAAGTTTCTTTTTACATTGTGCCTAATATCAATACTGTATTTTCAACGTCATTCCCCGGTTTTATATTTTCTAACAATTATTGATTTAAGGGCGAAATGAAAAGAACAACATGAGGCGGTAGGCTTTCGGCGGGGCACCCTGAATATTAAAGTACGTATGCTTCATTTATAAAACATATGGGGTGTACATTTGATAACGTCATCTAGTTGGCTGTGAAACGTCAAAAGAAAAGGATGAAAGTACAAGAGTCTATTTACTTTGAGTATGTCATCCTTTTCTGTTAAAAATTCATAGCCTTCTAGGCGACGTTTTCAATGAACACGGGGTATGTGGGTACATAAAGTAACTAAACTGCTCGTCAAAATAGTCGGAACGGCCAATTTTTTGCTCATTTTTGAAAGGTTGTATCTCAGAAACACTATCACCGATCTCAATGAAGTGACATTCTAAAAGCCCATTTCTTGTAGAATCACACAAGACACCTGGTTTGTGATAAACATTTTTGGTGAGAACTATACGGGGTGGATTAAAATGTCGTGTAAAAAGTACTAAACTTTAACCCACTGCATTTGGTTGCTAGAGTTATTACAAAACTTTCCCTACAATGGCATTTAGAGATCCTGATGAATATCTCGGGACATGTTTGGCCGATTTTTGATTTTTGATCTGTGAAAGAAGTTACAGGGGTTTGTTGTCTTTTACTTTTATGTCTATAGAACGGATTTTTATTAACACTCAGGGAAATCTAGCCTAAACTGATATAAAGTTAACCTGCTTTTCAAGAAAAAATATGAATTTACAATCATACAGGGTGAAACAAACGTCAATGCAAAATTCTTAAACTTAGCGGCTTTCTTACTTGCACCCTGATGTTAAGAGTTACCTTAGAACTTGCATTTTTATGACATTGAGAGGTCCTAGTTCATATCTCGTGACGTGTTTGGCGGATTTTTTATTTCTGTTCTACGAAACAACTTACCGGGGTTTGTTATAAAGTTCGTATTTTATCCAACAAACTGCCAAAATCACAAATTTTTTGTCTACAGAACTGAATTTTATTAAGACTTAGAAAAACATAGCCTAAACTAACATAAAGTTAACCTGTTCTTCAACAAAAAATATGAATTTACAATCATACAGGGTGAAACAAAGAGCAATGCAAAATTCTTAAACCTTAGGGACATTCTTACTCACCCCCTAATGTTAAGAGTCACATTAGAACTTGAATTATGATAACATTGGGAGGCACTGATTTATATTTCGGGACAAGTTTGGCGAGTTTTTAATTTTTGTTCTACGAAAAAAAGTTACACGGGATTGTTAATAAGTTCGTATCTTATCCAAAAAACTGCCAAAATCACTAACTTTTACGACTATTGAACTGTCTTTTTTTATTAACATTTAGGGGAAAATCTAGCCTAAACTAACAGAAAGTTGATCTGTCTTTTAAGAAAAAATTTGAATCTACAATCATACAGGGTGAAACAAAGAGCAATGCAAAACTCGTAAACTTTAGCGAAATTTTTACTCGCCCCCTGATGTTAAGAGTCACTTTAGAACTTGCATTATGATAACGTCGAGAGGTCCTGAGTCATATCTTGGGACATGTTTGGCGAGTTTTTCATTTTTGTTTTAAGAACAATTTTACAGGGGTTTGTCAAAAAGTTCGACTTTTATCCAACAAACTGCCAAAGTCACTAACTTTTACGTCTAGATAACTGATTTTTTATTAACACGTAGGAAAATCTAGTCTATGCAAACATAAACTTAATCTGTTTTTCAAGAAAAAATTTAAATCTACAATCATACAGGGTGAAACAAAGGAAAATGCTAAATTATTAAACTTGAACGGCTTTCTTACTGGCCCCTTGATGTTAAACGTCACTTTAAAACTTGCATTATGATAACGTCGAGAAATTCTCAGTCATATCTCGGGACATGTTTGGCAGGTTTTTGATTTTTGTTTTACGAAAAAATTTACAGGAGTTTGTTAAGAAGTTCGAATTTTATCCAACAAACTGCCAAAGTCACTAACTTTTACGTCTAGATAACTGATTTTTTATTAACACGTAGGAAAATCTAGTTTACGCAAACATAAACTTAATCTCTTTTTCAAGAAAAAATATGAATCTACAATCATACAGAGTGAAACAAAGGGCAATGCAAAATTCTTACAACTTTAGCGATATTCTTACTCGTCCCCTGACGTTAAGAGTCATTTTAGAACTTGCATTATGATTACATTTAGAGGACCTGATTTATATCTCGGGACATGTTTGGTGGGTTTTTTAATTGTTGATATACGAGAAAGGCTACAGGGGTTTGTTAAAAGTTCGTATTTTATCCAAATAACTGCCAAAATCACTAACTTTTACGTTTATAAAACTGACTTTTTATTAACACATGAAAATTTAGCCTAAACTAACATAAAGTTAATGTTTTTAAAGAAAAAATATGAATCTACAATCATACAGGGTTCATAACTTTAGCCGCCCCCTGATATTAAGAGTCACTTTAGAACTTGCATTATGATAACATTTATAGGCCCTGATTTATAGCTTAGGACGTATTTGCCGGTTTTTGCGTTTTTTTTACGAAGAAAATACAGGTTGTTTCAAAAAGTCTATTTGGTAAACAAAACCGTTTAAATAACCAAGTTTATATATTGATAAGGCTGGTTTTCTATTACCCTTTTGAAAAACTAAGCCTAACAACTAACTAACTAACTAACTAAAAACTAACATGTAGGTATTCCAAGAAAAAGTACTATAGGTTATACGGAGAATTGTGATATTACGAGCGGACAATTCAAAACAGCAACTTGATGTCTCATTTTATTTTAATATCGCGTAGGCCCACCTCGTACTCGCACCAGTTCGGCTGTCCTTCTAGGCATACTGTCCACCAAGCTTCTGATGAAGTCTTGGGGAATAGCCTCCCATTCTTCCCTAACCGCCGTCGCTAATTCATCCAAATTTTGAAATTATTGTTCTCTCATACTCAGTTTCAGTTTCATTCTACTCCATACGTGCTCTATGACATTCATATCGGGCGACCTAGCAGGCCAATTCATTCGCTCTATGCCATTTTCTCTCAGAACTTCTTGGACAATTCGTGCTCTGTGAGGACGCGCATTATCATCTATCAGAATAAAGTTGTGCCCAAAGTTCTGAGCAAATGGCACAACAATTTCATTTACACACATATCTCGATATCTAATTGCATTCATAGTTTCTCCAATCAAAATAACCAAGTCACTCTTTCCGTCCCTTATTACACCACCCCATACAGTCACACTTCCACCACAAAATGGCACTTTGCTCACCATATTCTCTTCAATAAATCTTTCATTTTTTCCTCTCCACACTAAAATTCGCCCATCTGATGCATACAATGAAAACCGACATTCATCAAAAAACATGCAACAACTCCATTCGGCTACTCCCCAGTTCAAATGCTCTTGAGCCCAAACTCTTCGAAAAGCTCGGTGGACAGGTTGAAGAGATGGACAGATGGCACGTCTTCTGGCGTTCAGACCTCGCTCATGCAGGCGTCTTCTAATAGTGCTAGTTGAAGCTCTTGAGCCGGTAGTAGCCTTAGCTTGTGTGGCATTTAACTGTCTTCTTCTTCTGACGGTGATAGGTTTATTAAAATGTCCTCCCTGCGAGTAGTGCATCTTTTTCTTCCACAATGTCCAGCCTTTAGATAATTGGGAGCACCATAATTTTGGCTTCTTTTTATTGTCCTATAAACTGTGGATTTTGATGTCCCTACTAGGTCCGCTATGTTAGCTACACTTAGCCCTCGTAAGCGCAACCTGTTTAAGATTGCTCGTTATTTTTGTAAAATTGTTAACCTAAAAAGAACAAACTTGCCGCATAATGTTCTGTAGTTCATTTTGGCTTAACATTGGGATTTCTATATGAATGAGAATTAAATAATTTTAAGTAAAACCTTCAGCTTTATACTTGTAATTAGATGACAGACATCGGCTTCAGATTATTTACTTAGTTTCCATAGCAACCCATATTTTGTTTTTCTAAGGTTGTTCGATATCGGAGACCTAGTACTGAAACATCACCTCTAAAGACGTGAAAGTAAGATATTTTAACAGTCTGGTGGATAAAATAGGGACTTTTTAAGAAAATCCTGCAACTTTGTTCGTAGAATTGTTATGCAGAAGCAGGCGTCAGACCACCAGTGCATTTAATTGAATACGATCTGGTAGATGGCTCTCAATACGAGAACCTGCCTATAGTGCCTTGCATCTCGTCGGTTGATTGACAAATTAGTGACCACCATACCCTTTTTTGTTCGTAGAACAAAATTAAAAAACCCGCCAAAAGTGTCCCGAGATATGAACCAGGACCAATGTTATCATAATTCATGTTCTAAAGTGACTCTTAATATCAAGGAGCAAGTAAGAAACCCGTTCAAGTTTAAAAATTTTGCATTTTCCTTTGTTTCACCCTGTATGATTGTAGATTCATATTTTTTCTTAAAAACACACTAATTTTATGTTAGTTTAGGTTAGGTTTTCCTAAGTGTTAATAAAAAATCAGTTATGTAGACGTAAAAGTTAGTGACTTTGACAGTTTGTTAGATAAAATACGAGCTTTTTAACAAACCCCTGTAACTTTTTTCGTAGAACAAAAATCAAAAACTCGCCAAACATGCCCCGAGATATGAATCAGGACCTCTCAATGTTATCATAATGCAAATTCTAAAGTGACTCTTAACATTAAGGGGCGAGTAAGGATATCGCTAAAGATTAATAATTTTGTATTGCCCTTTGTTTCTCCCTGTATGATAGTAGATTCATATTTTTTCTTAAAAGATAGATCAACTTTATGTTAGTTTAGGCTAGATTTTTCCATAAGTGTTAATAAAAAAGTCAGTTCAATAGACGTAAAAGTTCGTGATTTTAGCAGTTTATTGGAAAAAATACGAACTTTATAACAAACTCCTGTTACATTTTTCATGGAACAAAAATTAAAAACCCGCCAAAGATCTCCTGAAATATGAATCAGTGCCTCTCACAGTTATCATAATGCAAGTTCTAAAGTGACTCTTAACATCAGGGGGCGAGTAAGAATGTCGCTAAAGTTTACGAGTTTTGCATTGCTCTTTGTTTCACCCTGTATGATTGTAGATTCATATTTTTTCTTAAAAGACAGATCAACTTTCTGTTAGTTTAGGCTAGATTTTCTCCTAAATGTTAATTAAAAAGACAGTTCAATAGTCGTAAAAGTTAGTGATTTTGGCAGTTTTTTGGATAAGATACGAACTTATTAACAATCCCGTGTAACTTTTTTCGTAGAACAAAAATTAAAAACTCGCCAAACATGTCCCGAAATATAAATCAGTGCCTCCCAATGTTATCATAATTCAAGTTCTAATGTGACTCTTAACATTAGGGGTGAGTAAGAATGTCCCTAAAGTTTAAGAATTTTGCATTGCTCTTTGTTTCACCCTGTATGATTGTAAATTCATATTTTTTGTTGAAAAACAGGTTAACTTTATGTTAGTTTAGGCTATGTTTTTCTAAGTCTCAATAAAATTCAGTTCTGTAGACATAAAATTTGTGATTTTGGCAGTTTGTTGGATAAAATACGAACTTTATAACAAACCCCGGTAAGTTTTTTCGTAGAACAGAAATAAAAAATCCGCCAAACACGTCCCGTGATATGAACTAGGACCTCTTAATGTTATAAAAATGCAAGTTCTAAGGTAACTCTTAACATCAGGGGGCAAGTAAGAAAGCCGCTAAGTTTAAGAATTTTGCATTGACCTATGTTTCACCCCCTATGATTGTAAATTCATATTTTTTCTTGAAAAGCAGCTTAACTTTATATCAGTTTTGGCTAGATTTCCCTGAGTGTTAATAAAAAATCCGTTCTATAGACATAAAAGTTAGTGATTTCGGCAGATTTTTGGACAAAATACGGACTTTTTAACAAACCCCTGTAACTTCTTTCACAGATCAAAAATCAAAAATCGGCCAAACATGTCCCGAGATATTCATCAGGATCTCTAAATGCCATTGTAGGGAAAGTTTTGTAATAACTCTAGCAACCAAATGCAGTGGGATAAAATTAAGTACTTTTTACACGACATTTTAATCCACCCTGTATAGTTCTCACCAAAAATGTTTGTCACAAACCAGGTATCTTTTGTGATTCTACAATAAATGGGCTTTTAGAATCATGTCACTGCATTGAGATCGGTGAAAGCGTCTCTGAGATACAACTTTTCAAAAATGAACAAAAAATTGGCCGTTTCGACTATTTTGACGAGCAGTTTATATAACTATGTGTCGTCTGCTTATAAATACGTACTAATTAATATTGCTGGCATTTAGAAAGTCAGATAGAAACAAGAACGCCGAACTTCCCCTTATTAATTATGTAAAAAGATCTTTGTTTTATATAAGTATGTAGGTATAGGAAAAATGTAAATACATAACCGTGCCAGTTAGTTTTAATCGAAGCTAATTTTTAATTATGCAAATGGTATTAGCATAATGACTGCGGGAATGTATAGACAACGTTCAGTCATTGTTCATGGTTCGAGTGCTATCAAACCCCATTTTGTTTTTGCAATAAAATTATGTTTATATGAAACGTGAGAACTGAGTGGCACAGATTTAGATCGACAGAGGCTTCTACTTTTAAATGATTATAATATAAAACGACTGAAAGATAAGAAAAAAGATTATTCAAATTGGTTATTTTTAATTTTGGAATTAACTATCTAGAGAGCGATATTATTATCTTAACTATCTAATGCCAATTTAAATTGTCATCTTTTTGTGGTTTAGCTCTGCTTGGTCAAAGAAAAATTTCTTGTCTAATTTAATTTTTGAAAAATCAAGGAAGCCTTGGATATTGTCAAAAAACCATCTTTGCCAGTGAGAGTAAAGTTCTCTTTCGTTAGAAAGTCGCTATACGTCATATTCAGAAATTCATCAAATTTCAGAAACCTCGGTCTACTGTAATTATTAAAATTTAATTTTTCTTTTATATTTCCAGTAAAAGAGGTGTCAAAAATTCTGGAAAAGGTTGCTTAAAACCAAAATTAAAAAACCGAATGCCAATTGATCTTTGACCAACCAAGGCTGAACCCTAAAAAATTAAATTTTAAATTGGATTTTTTTATTTTTCCAAGAGTTGTTTAGATCCCTTAGAATAAGGAAAACGTATATTTATAACAAAATAAGACGAATTGTTCAGAATGTAATTCAGAAAATTGGCTGGTACACGTCACATAGTGATGTTTAATGGGGAAACATGCTTTATCCTAAAGTTGACAGTTCTGGTTAATTTTTCCTCCTTACATCCAACATGAAATTTGAATCAGAACATAATATATTATTCATTTTTCTATCAATCATGTACTATTGTTTCATTTTCCTATACCGATTCGTTACCGAGAAAAATCGGACACAAACGAATGCAAACGAAGTCTGAAGTGAACAATATGATGATATGATCACAACTTCACATGAAGTATTAACTCCAGTCTTCGGCTTCATGTGCAATAACTTAACTGCTTATTCTAGACCAAAAAAGATGAGAAAAAAATCATACAGTTTCGTTTATACAGATCTCCAAAACGGTAAGAAATATGAAGAAGATTTAATTAAAAGAAAGTTGAGCCCAGGCCTTGGGGAGACCTTATATAGAGTTTGCAAAAATAATTGTATGTTTTATTTTTTTTTTAAATAAAAAGATTTTATAGATTTTGCTTTACATTTCATATTTTGATTATTTCAAACAATGACAAAGACAAAAAAAACTTTCTCATTGCAAATTTAAGCTCTGAAAGATTTAGAAAAAATAAAAGTGTTAAAAAAATCAATCTTTTTGATTAGTAAGAGCCGAATAATATTGCAATAATTGTGGATCTAACACCTGTTAATAAATATTTTAATGTACTAGTAACATAATTTATTCAAGTTATTCATTAAAATTATGCCGAGGAATAACATCAATATAACATTGGAAATGTATTTACCTCATAGCGTTTCGGTTTTCTCAAACGTCCGAAAGAAATTTCATTGGACCACGGCTTCAAAGCCCGGAAAACACTTTAGATTGTATTAAATTTTAACCTTTTTTTTAAAAGATCGTCCAGTTTCGGAGATAATTACTTCCAATTTGGCATGCCTCATATATGCTGTATACTGGGTATTAATGTGATCATGTTACAAACTTTGAAAGTAAATATCACTCAATTAACAAAAAATTCCCAAATGTATCGTTTCCATAATACAGGGTATCAAAGTTTCGAATTTATTTGAAACTAATTTACTAAAAATAAACATTTTTAACCAAAATTTGGTACTTGAAGGTTTTTTAGGTCGAGATATTCAAATTTCCAAACAATGATTAGCTTTAATGATCCATGTACCATGCAAAAACCAAACAGTAATAGAGCCTCAAAGTTAAATCAACATTTGTTTGTGCAATATTTTAAGAAATTTGAATTCTTTGACCTAGTCAACTTCTGAGTAATAAATTGTCGTTAAAAGTATTTAATTTTAGTAAATTATTTTAAACATAAATTTGTAATTTTTACACTCTTGGTATTATGGAAATAAGACGTTTGTGGACATTTTGTTATGCACATTTTTTCCATCATTTATTGAGAGAAGTCACCCTCAAAATGTTTATCGTCATAACATTAACACGCTACATAGACTAAGAATCAATTGAAACGATACACCCCAAATTTTGAATGAACTTTAAAACTCTCTATCTCTAAAGCCACTCAACCGATTTTCCTTGGAGATACCATTTTGTTAAGATCCATGTAAAGACTTCTTTAAGTGATTATGTATTTGGTTATATGTTTTGCAGGTTTCCTAATACAGGGTTCAACAAAACTTGATGCATTTTTTAATCAAACTTTTTGAGCAGATAATTTGGAGGAAAACAAATTCAGAACATTTCTTGCTACGGGAGTATGTGGAGATGTGTTATACCTCGGAAAAAATTTGGTGTTTTTTTGAATATTTTGCCTGGTTCCATAGAAATTTAGTTTTTTCTATAAAAGAGGTATCATTTAAGACTGATGCTCCAATTTGCCTCATCATATAAATAATGATAAAAATTTCATATGTAATATAAAGAACATGCATAGGGCAACTCGATGTACAGGCGTAATGGCTATAAAGTAAGACACATCTACAGAGGCGAACAGAAAGTAAATTTTTTTCAAATATCGAAGTAATGATCGAATGTCCATAATTAAGGTAAGTGTACTTATAGGTGACACTCTTAAGAATAAATTTAAACTGTTGACCACTCAATTCTAAAATTATATTTTTTTACGACCAATTAGATGCTCTAGTTATTCCTCATAGCTTCCCCTATCCACCTCTGTTCTAGTTTTTTCATTGTAAATGAGCACACGGATTTAAAACTTAAATTTTTTTCAATATGTTTTAGTCCATTAGATGACATACCTTAGGTCTAATTTACCAAAAGGTGACACGCTTTTTAGCCAATAAGTGGCATACCAAGGTTACCCAGTTTACCTAGGAAAATTGTGAATTATTGTTTCAATGACTGCTATAAGTAATTGCTAATGTCCAAAAGTAAAATTCCATAAAAACAAAAAAACTTTATTAAGAAAATGATCTTACAATCTTTCAAAACATCGAACATTCGCAACGTTGCATTTCACGGACTGGTACCAGTTTCTTGAATAAATGGCTTATTCTCTCACCCTTAATGCTGATTTCTGGCTGACATACTCTACTTAAAATTTGCTCCACATTCATGGTCGACACATAATTTTCTTTGGGGACAAGCCCTTTTTTTGACGCGTTAATCGATTTCAAACCCATCACTTGAATATCTTGACATTTCGCTTGTACAATACATAAATATTTAAACTTCGTTTGATAACGTTTACCCCCAAGAAATTCACAGAGAATAAAATCGCCTTCCTTTAATGTATCAATATTAACACGTTCTAAAGTGACTTCTTCATCATAGTCAAAGTCCTCATCGTACTCTGAGTCAGACGTATTTCTTAGAGACAAAGAGTCTGATGATGTAGTAGAGTCATTGTCAATATCATGAAGTTTGCGTTTCTTAAGATTATTTGTTTGTTCTTTTCTATCTTCAGGTTTCGTTTTAACTGTCCTTCGTTTTTCTAGATTCTGATTTTGTCTTTCTTCTTTTTCCTGTTTTTTCTTTAATTGGTTTTGGAGCTTTTGTGAGATGTAATTACAGTAGGATTTTTTTTTCCTTTTTAGCCCTTTTCTTGGCAGCAGACGTTGAGGGCATTTGCCCTGGCGTTCCAGGCCAAAAGATAACTATTTTAAATGGTGAAGGTATGGTAGGATCAATAAATGGCATCTCTTTAAGCTGACAGCCGGTATCCTTGTTGGTATCAACTTGCTTATCAGGTGTTTGATTCAGAATCTGAATTGTCGAAAGTTGTGCTTGATTTAACGCCTGGTTCATGAATTCATCAGATGAAACAGAGCCTGCTAGATTTGCATCTGACTGGGAAGGTGTAGCCACGGATCTAGTTTGTAACGAGTCGGTTTCAACTAGATTTTTATCTTCTAAGTAGTTAGTATCCTGTAACAAGCTCATCGGTGGCTTCGAGACCTCCTGAGCAGCTTCACCTAGGAATTCACCTTTCGCAGACTGCTCTGTCTGTTTTTGATTAATATCCTGAAAATTTACAAAAATGTTAAGTTACCAAAAATAACTAAGTGCTGTACCAGTATTAATACCTCAGTACTCTTTAGCTTTTCATAATTTTTCTTCCTTAGCCTGAAGAGAGATAGGTCTTTTTCTAGTCCATTCCAAGTCTCCCCTTGGATAGTTTTGAAAATAGCTGCTTTCTGCGGACTATTTCTAGTTCCAAATGATTCACAAAATCTTTTAGTTTTTCACATTTATTGGAAGCTCTTCGCCTTTACGAGTTTCATCTTCTCAATTTACTAACGGAACTGATACAGCTCGGGGATCCCAGGGACTAAGTCCAGATTTCCTGAATCCATTAATAATGACTTTAGGTTTGATGATATTTATTGTTTCTTCTACGAGAGGAGGGAAGTCCTTTTTTTTCAATTCTTCTCCAATGTGATTTAATCTCCACTCAGTGACACTATTTTCCCACAATAATTTTAGCGTTCGAAACACGGCCACATCTAATGGTTGTAATAGATGAGTAGCGTTTGGGAACAGTGCAATGAGTTCTATACCATTATTGCAAAATTCAGAGACATGCAGGGAAATATGTGATGAGTGGCCGTCCATAAAGAATATAATTGGAAGTTCGATGGTTTGTCTTAAGAGCCATGGGTGGAAAATATTTGCAAGGTATTCAAAAAATAACTCTTGAGTCATCCACCCATTTTCTGATCTCCCTATAGATTCGGGGTTAACCGACTCGGTGATATGATGTGGTATTTTCTTACATCGGTAAACAACCATAGGAGGGACGGTTTGGCCGGCTGCATTTACGATCATGAGAATAGTAACATTCTCGTTTTCATCGTTAGCACCTGCTAAATAAACTGTTTTACTACCTTTCTCTGCCAGGACTCTACCTCCCTTAGGATTTAAATAAAATGCTGTCTCATCTGTATTGAATATTCGAGATGGAGTATCCAAGATATGCTTTTTGCGTGCATCTACAAGGTACTTCTCCACTTCTGTAAACCATCTAGCAATTTGATCTTTCGTAACGGAGCTACGCGATTGGGTTAGCGTTTGATATAATATCCTGTCGCTTATTTGTTTGTTCTGGGCGCGGAATAATTTTTGGCTACGAACCCTGTCCAATTTGAATTCCTTAGCTAATTTAGCGACACTAGCCATAAATACGGACTTTGTCGCAGGAAATCCAGCTTCTGCCATAGCAATAACCCATTTGGTAAGGATTTTTTCTTGATCCTCGGGAAATATACATTTTGGACCCATTCGTTTTCCAATAGGTAGTTTTCCTTTCACTTTATACATCAATGTTGATCCCCACGCGCCGTTGTTTCTGGGGAGTATTTTAATTTTTCCTTAGGCATCTGTATATTGAAATAATGTACCCACCTTTTAGGTCTTTTCATATAGTCCAGGAATCAGTTTGTTCACAAAAACTTTTAATAACAATCATATATCCTAACAAAGTAATAAAAACAACAAGAATCTTAAATAAAGGGTAGTAGGAAAAATTTAATTGACTTACCTCCCCTTAATAAAAGTCTTAACGACTTCGGAAAAAAACAGTGCACGCTTACTTAGTAACTTCTTGAGAATTCTTAAACTTTTAGGCTTTTGATGGGGTGTCAGCTATTGGTAGGGGAGTCATTTGGTGTCATCTATTGGTAGTTTTACCTTAAGTGATATGAAACAAAATGTATGGATGATTTTGGAGTTCTGCTGCTTGATTATTGCAGCTATTAATGATACCTTGGGAACTTTTTCTGTCCTTCTTTATATCTTCATTAGTTTCAAAAAAAAGTAGGTTTTTCCAAAAGTGTAACATTTCAAGACCATAAGAAAAACAAATCTCCTATTTAATGAGCATTACAACAATTTGAAATTGAACATAGTCATCTGCTAACCAGAGCTATGCCTAATTGTTTAGATGTACAGGGTGTGCCACGAAACTGACATTAATCCTCATTTTTTGAATCATTACATTCTGAATTCTGACAGAATAAAACTGAACTTCGAAAATTGTTTGCATTAATAGAAAGAGACTAACCGATAGTCGCAATTTTTTATTTGAATACGTTCAGGAAGTAGGGCTTATCTGAAGAATGGTGTATATCAAGATGTTACACGTAAAGATGAATAACATGAGGATCTTGAAAAGACTAAAAGATACTAAGTCGAATAAATAGGAAAAGCTTAGAACAATCTAAAGCTTAACAAAACTGTTTTTAAGAACTCAAAAACTTTCAACTGCGTTCGAGAATCTTTGAATAATTCCTAAATGTCCATTCTTTTAGAGGTATAGTTGTAATTTCATAAAAATTCACTGATTAAATTTTAATCAGAGAAAAATTATGTAAAAAATAACAAAGCAACAAAATTAACAGCTTATTTACCAACTCATAAATGAAGAGGTGTTTGTGGCTATAAAGTTAGCCACATCTACAGTGGCGAACAAAAAGTAAACTTTTGTCAAAAAATGCTTGGGAAGCCATTCCCCAAGATTTTATTAGAAATCTGATAGGTAATATGCCTAGGCGAGTAGATGCAGTGCTGCAAGTGCCACAAACACATCATTCATCCAAAGTTACCATTTAACAAAAAAATATTTTTATTATAGTTTCGATATTTTTAATAAGCTCTTAATTTTATCGCTTTGATATTTTTAATATACATTTATTACTCTAAAAAGTGAACATTGCTTTGACTGTCAGCCTAGATAAATTGTTTTGAAGTGTTTGGAATTACTGAAAGATTCTCGAACGCAGTTAAACGTTTTTAAGTTCTTAAAAACAATTTTGTTAAGCTTTAGATTGTTCTAAGCTTTTCCTATTTATTCAACTTAGTATCTTTTACTGTTTTCAAGGCCCTCAGCTATTCATCTTTACGTGTGACGTCTTGTTGTTTTCAGATTAGCCGTACTTCCTGAACATATGCAAATTAAAAATTGCGACTATCGGTTAATTCGCTCTCTTTCTATTAATACAAACAATTTTGTAAGTTCAGTTTCATTCAGTCAGAATTGAGAATGTAAAGATTAAAAAAATTAGGATTAATGACAGTTTTATGGCTCACCTTGTACATCTAAATAATTAGGCATAGCTTTGGTTCCTAGAGGACTAAGTCCAACTCCAAATTGTTGTAACGCTCATTGAATATGAAGTTTGTTTTTCTTATGGTCTTGAAATGTTAAACTTTTAGAAAAACCTACTTTTTTGTGAACTAATGAAGATATAAAGGACAGAATAAGGTCCCAAGGTATAATTAATAGCTGCAATAATCAGGCACCAGAATTCCAGGGAATTCCACAGGAAATCGTCCATAAGTTTTGTTCCACATCACTTAATTGTGAACATCCGATCATTGCTTCAATATTTGAAAAAAATTTACTTTCTGCTCGCCACTGTAGATGTGTCTCACTTTATAGCAATTACGCCTATACGCCTAACTTGCCCTATGCATAGTCTTTATATTTCATCTGAAATTTTTATCAATACTTTATGTATTATGGGGCAAATTGGAGCACCAATGTTAAATGATACCTCTAGCTGGTTCCATAGAAATATCTATGGAACAAAAAAACACCAAATATGTCCCGAGGTATGACGCGTCTCCACATACTCTCGTAGCAAAAAATGTTCTGATTTTTTTTTTCGCAAAATTATCTGTCCAAAATATTTATACAAAAATGCACAAAGTTTTGTTGAACCCTGTATTAAGAAACCTGCAAAAAATATAACCGAGTGCACAACCACTTAAAGCAGTCTATACATGGATCTTACCAAAATGGCATCTCCAACGAAACTCGGTTGAGTGGCTTTAGAGATAGACAGTTTTAAAGTGCATTCAAAATTTGGGGTGTATCGTTTCAATTGATTCTTAGTTTAAATAGATAGACTCACTGGTTTCCAAAATGTACCCCTTAAAATGTTTTATCACACGCCACTGATAGTTCCTTTCTTAAGATTTATACTCCTTATTTAATTTGGAAAGCTGGCCTTGAAAGGACTTCATACCTGTAACTTTTTTCGAAATATTTGCAAAAAAATACAAATAAAAACACATCATTTCGGGATACAAAACGAATGTATTTACGAGTTTTATACAAAATGGTATTTTTTTTAATGATTTAAAACTTCTTTTTACCTTTAAAAATGACTATTAACAACAAATTTGTTATTTAGGTAACTAAGGCTTTGTCCGAGAACTTCTTTGTATGTTATGTATTATATATATTATATGTATATTATATATATATATATATTATATGTATATTATATATAAATATATATTTCAGCATTTCTATATAAATAGCTAATAAGCAAAACGTTTAATATTTACAACTTTGCCACCCTCTATACCGATGAAGAGGCTCTAAAAGTGAAACATGGAATTATAAAACTCCTATTATTTTTGCTCAAAAAATTTATGGTGAGCGAACTACTTTACTTTGTCGCATCACTCCGTATACCCGACAATCTTCAGCTCGAGTTTAATCTTACAGCGTTTTTGACATGTGGCTCTGGAGTGCTCTAAGAGTATTCTCCTTTTCTATTTTCCTAATTACAAGAATTTTTCTAAAGAAGGAGGTGAATAGCTTGAAATTGCAACGTTTTGATTTTTCTTGAGGGGATCCTCAGGGCTTTTCCATTAAGCAATTTTTGTCATAGGCCAGGACTAACGTTCCTCTAGATCATATACGAAGTTAGGCGCAAACACACATGAGTAAACTGCTAAGTTTCATATGGCTGTTTGGATGTTTTCCTATGATAATCTTCGCTTATTGAAAAAGCCTTGAGAAAGACCTCAGTAATGGTCGAAACGTTGACAATTTCACAAGTGACGTTTTGATTCACCTCTTTCACCTTGGTAAAAAGGTGTAAAACAAGTATGATACTCTCAGCGCTCTAAGCGACTTTCCGTTAATAAGGCATACAATCGCAACATGTTACCTAAAGACTCCTTCCAGCTCCTCCAAGAATCAAAAACAAAATGGAAGACATTTCGATCCACTCCGACTTGCGTCCGAAGATGACCGCCGAGGTGGAAGGTATTCCCGTGCCCAAAGTGATCTTCTACAAGGACGGTAAGGAAGTGAAGAAAAGCGAGAAAATTCAGATCGTTAAGAAAGGAGAGGAACACAATTTAGTGATGGAAAAGACCTCTTTATCAGATGCAGGTTTCCGTGTTTTCTTCTATCTGGCCCGAGTGATAAATCGCAAACAATGCGTAACTTGCAAGTTCTTATTCCACTGTTGCCAGCAATGAGTTGGCTTAAGTGTCGCAATTTTGAAAGGTGGACGTCCACAGCAAGCCTAAAGTTGTGAAGACGTTGAGCGCGAAAAAGATCGTCGCTCAAGGGCAGGATTTGGAGCTGAAGGTTGAACCAAAGCCCAAAATCAAATTAAACTGGATTTATTTGCACTCGTACTCATAACTTTATATCCGAGTGGGACACATTATAAACGTACACTCGCTCTTTCCACGTGAATTCCCTTGTAGGGGTTCAAGTTTTAAGATATGATACATTGTTGCAACCAAAAAGACAACCTGGGTTTAAAAATGTGAACATTTAAAATGGCGCCTATAAGTAAAAGAAAGTTGATGTGAGTTCCGGAAAATCGAAACGTCAGACTCAAATCTTGACACTACAATGTTATAGAGAAGAAAAAGTGACTACAAGGTGCCAGCCATTTTCAATTATCTCTTCGAAAAAAAAACGTATTTTTTTATTTAATTCCAGAAGAAATCTGAATTTTCTGAGTTAAAAACCTGAAACCCGAAAATGTACAACTTTGCTGGTTGGAGGTTGAGCTCGAAACAGCCCCCCTGGATCCCCTTTTCGTCTTCTTTTTTAGCCTACAATAATCTGGTAACCCCTGGATTCCCTTTTCGTCTTCTTTTTTAACCTACAATAAGCTGGTATATGCATTAACGTACGCTAATTTGCAAAACTCTGTATTAAGGATTAGAAAGTTTCTGCACCGAAGTCACCGGGAAAACAAATTTTGGCAGTTGGTGCATAATAATGTCGAAGACATGCATCGATAATACCTAAATACTTTCTCATTGCATCCTTTACACCACCTTCTTTAGTTCTTCTAGTTCCTTATATACTTAATAATGTCAATAAATTATGTATTCTAAACGCCTTTGGTACGAAATTGAAGCAAAACCGTGCGTTTATATTAAAAAGCAACCAACAGGACGTTAGGACAGTAACCTTCCCCACTGCAAATATCTAGGTTTGATCCCATCCACACATGATTCACGTTTCAGAGGCATTAACCCCCCATTACGTGTACTTAAGTATCTCTTACCTCGATTAATTCAATTTGTTGCCCGGCATGCAAAAAAACCCACCCAATGGGCGATATCCAAGCGAGGTGCACTGGCAACTCCGAAGTGCGCTCTATAAATAACTTACTCGACCCACTAGAGAACGTTCAACTTAGAAACCAGTATTATGGATTTTTGAAAAAATTAATGGAGCCGCGCAAACGGAAATATGCCGCACTATATGTCGTTTTCGGTGAAGTTGTCCATAAATTCCCGGAAAAAGACCCGATTTCTTTGCATAAACAATGATTGTTGCAAACGAGGAGCGTAAACAAAACCGGGTGCAGGACGCAGTCTTTTGTCTTGCGCTACGCTACGCGGACCGTTGTCGCTCGCACTGATCGTGAATCGTCGACAGGTAGGTCGTTAAAGGCAAGTTGGTATGCCGTGTGGTGGAACAGGTATGACTTCGGCTTGTCGGAATGCACAGGCCTGACCACTGTAATAATTCCACAGCAGGGAAGATCATGCTGAAACTTGGGAGTAGCAGGATATGAAGCATGTCATGTGAAAGATCCTTTGCATATTTAGAGTATACGATATTATTTCCGAACGCTAGTGAGGATTATAAAGAGCCGCTTAATCTGGCATTTTGGTTGTAGATATTTGGTATTTTTAGGCTTCTAAAATTCATTCATTCAAAATCACCTATTTAACAAACTGCCGTATTAAAGACGAGAAATTCACGTCAGCATGCTACTTGGGCTATTATCGTTTGGTTCTTTAGCTTACCTATAGCCTTATAAAAACAATTGAATATAAGATCAGTCATGTCAGAAAAAAAGAATGCTAAAACTGCCGGGAACCCTTACAACAATAGACTAGATATCCGGTGCGCATGCGCGAGTTCATGGACTGTGGGTTGCCAGCATTACACTATTACCAGAATTATCCCTAAAATATTGAGATCACGTGACAATAAAGTATTAAGTATGTCCAAGGAAGTGCTTCATATTTGCGGTCTATCCTAATATTCTTAGTAAAAATATTATATTTTATTCATTATTGTAAGTAACGTGTTTGATATTGACCTTAGGAAACGTTTTAAGTCTCGAAGACTGTGAATGCGATTTGGATTCTGAACTGCTCATTTAAAGGGATTTTGTAGTATCGCGCGTATGTACAGAAATGAACGGGCTTTCCGAAAATGTGATCGATTTGGTGGTTCGTCCGGGGGGGGGGGGGGGGGGGGGGGGCTGACCAGTGGCTTACCCAAGTCAAAAATGCGTTTGTTTCAAAACCCAAAAGTCTAGGGTCTTTACCGTCACTCCGGGGATACGTAGGATATAGGGCTCCTCGTGGGTAGATTTCCTCGTATGCGTAGACGATAAATTTTGAAGTCTAATTCCCATAAGTTCAATGCGAAAATGTACAAAAATTCGCAAAGTTGACACGGTTTAAAAAAAAATTGTAATGGTCAAATTCTTGGCTTTCTGGACCCCGTTAGTTAGACGATTGGACAATGGTACCAGAGGAAAGGGCATATCCTTGGGCACTTTTAACCCCATCCCGCCAAAAGTGTCACTTTAATACAGAGTGGTCAAAAAGTTTTTAAAAACAGTTAAGGAATAGTATCCAAAATAGTAAGGTAGTTTTTTGCGATTTTTACGGATACCAGCTTCGGTTGTATATAGGCAACTAGAAGACGTAGAAAGAAAAAAAAATCTGTTGTTAGTTTTCACCTAGCTCTTATACCGAACGAGCCACAAATGTTTTTCTGTGCCGCATTTTTTGCCAATTTTGGTGTACTTTTCTCACATTTCACCCTGTAGATGCCACATTTTTGCAGCAAAAAATCTGAAATAATTCAGAGGGGTAGCGCACACATGAGCCCTTGATTTTGCCAAAAATCAAGAGCCTAGCTTTAAATTTGAAATTTTTACGAATTTTTAAACATTAAATTTCAAACTGCCAGTTTGAGGTATATTTGTGCCGAGACCGTGCATCTAATCGAATGACTTTCTATCATAGGGGATACCTTGCAATGTTTTCTTTTTGGTGCTTAGGAAACACCTTTCGTTGAGAAGTCGCGAAATGGTCTTAACTGAATTTCGAAGCAAAAGATGCAGATTTTTGCAAATTTTGGCCCCAAAATCCCGAATGCTTCCGAAAATCGCCACTTAACTAGTAATCGGAACCATTCGGAATTAGGCTCCTCCCACTGAACGTCAACTGACAGCTAAGATTTTCCGAAATGTAAACATTAACTTTAAAGCCTCAGACTAAGGAAAATCGGCCGAAAATCGTGGAAAAGTGTCTGGCCGGGGAAAATTTGAACAACTAGGAAGATTATTGGCAAAATGCCCAATCCTCGAATACGTTTTCACAAAGACTGGTCGATTTGAAAATTTTGTGTCGGGTTTCATGAATCATGATGGCTGATGACGTCGAGCCCGATGACGTCGAGACCCTACCACGTTGTCGATAGTTTGTTTGCATACAGTTGTTTTAACAATCCGATACAATACATTTTAGCAATTCTTATCTTCCCATAAGAAATACATTGTGCAATGCTTTTTAAATGGGACAATATTGATTTCGTCATAAATAAAAAATGGAGGCGAAATAAAATGGCCGTCGTAAACAGGGTGATTAAAAAATGGGGATATCTCTGAAACGGAAAAAGTTAGAGAGCTGAAATTTGGAATGGACTTCCAGTTGCCATGGGTCGAAACCTTATTTATGGTACCAAACCTATGGGTACCATTAACGAAATTTTGCATATAAGTTTTCAGGCTTTTACACGTGTATTTTTCATAAGAAAAACATTGGACAATGCGTATTATATGGGTGGAATGTAGATTACGTCATATTTGTGGTCCCATTGGTACATGGTGCAAATTTGGATGGTAGGTACCTATGGGGGTACCATAAATCGTCAAATAGCTGATAGCTATCATAGCTACAGTAGCTCAGTAACGTTATTATTTAGTGAACTGTTAATGATACATGGTTTAACTTTGGACGCTGGGTGCCCATGGGGGCACCATGAATGGTAATATAGCTGACAGCTATGTAGCTGACGGTAGATAGGTTATACATGTTTTTTGAACCGATAGTGATATCAAGTTGAAAATAGAATGGTGGGTTCTCCTTATGTAAAATTCTCAAAAAATGACATTTTTAAAAATCCAAGATGGCCGCCTGAACAGTTTTGGTTTTAAGCCGATATCTCTGGAACGGTTTGAGCTAGAAAGCTGACGGTATGTGGCTACTTTATGGCACGGGCTAGAGGTCTCTGAGGTCCAGAAGCTTGTCGCGAGTACCGAAGGTTCTATTTTGGAAACTTTTTAAATTTATTGACACTTTTTTGCTACAACTTACTCACTGTTGCTAAAGGGCGCTGAAACCAAATATATCCACATACTATATGTCATCATCAGGGTATTCTCTTTTATTACAAATATTGCTTTATAAATGTGCCACGCGCAAATAATTCGTTTTTCGTATATGACTGACAAAATAGCTTTAACGAAGGCCATTCAACTAGTACTAAATGTTTTATTTTATCGTTTTTAGGTTCCGAGATTTGACTGATTAAATTTCTCATGAGTAGAGTGACATTTGCCATTTTATAGCAAAGCCATTTATGACAATAGAACAACAGTGTCTCAATTATGTGTGAGTCGTCTCAAATACTGCTCAAAACGTTAACTACCATTTTGCTACAGCAGTCTTATAGGAAGTGAAAAACTGTTAAACTTTTGTAAAAATTATCTAATGTTTTTAGTTGATCGAACATTTCGTCAACTAAATTAAAAACCTTGAACGACAAATTAAGCAGGTATTTTGTGGTCGAGAATGGTCTATTCATTGTTGTCAATAGCATCGTTATACCATGTTTAGTTTTTGAATTATATAGTTATAAATAAGTATTAAAATGTCGATAAAAAGTGGAAAAATTAAGTTTTTGGCGCCATTTTGAAAGGGAAGGAAATTACTGAAAATTCCAAAATTGCAATTTTTTTTACATATTTTTGTCCCCTCTTTCATTGAGACTATTTTTGATAAAGCCTATGACTATAAATTTCGGTCGAGAATTTTCACGAACCCTTTGAAAATTTTGAAATTTTTACATTTTTCTCTTTATCTTGGAAACGGTATGGTTTTTCGATATGCACTTTAATATGATGTATGAGGAGGTCATTAAGGGTTATCAGATGCATGTATCAGAAAGATTTCACGGTTTTCGAGAAAATTTAAAAAAATATTTTTGGGCCACCCGTGCTCAGTTACTGTTCTAGGCAGACCGTCCAGCGTAGGCTCTACGTGTAGCTCTATTCTTCTACTTCCTTAGCTCTTCTTATACATTTTCTGATAAATCTTCATCGAAACGAGATATCAGCTGTTAAAGGCCGCAAGGCACGATTTTGCTCCCAAAATTTATGTTTTTGAGCCCGTTTGAGAGCCTCATATGTTTAATATGAAATTTTCGATGTGTCATATAAATTTATAATAATCTAGTAATCGATTTTATTTGTTACTTTTAAACGTTTTATATAATAGAACGTTGATTTCTGTTTTAGATAGTGGGTGGTTCAACAAATGATGCAGAAAGCTAATACCTATATGCTAATAATGCAGAACAGGTCCATGAGCAGTGTGGCTTTTACATAGAAAGGGTGGATTATTTAGTACGTAGATAAGGCAGAATAAAACGTTAAATAAAAGCGATGAAAGCGTTATTAAAACGCAGCAATGAAAGTAATTTTAATTATGTGAGTGTAATTATATGAGTCTGGTGTTGTCAGATATGAGTATTTACCTCGATATTATTCCTTTGCCATTTTATCCACAAATTGTTAAAAAACTTTAAAATTATTCTTCATTTTTGGCTCCTCGTATAGCTTTTAGGATAAATCTTCATTAAAACGCGATATGAGCTGTTGAAGGCAGAATTCACCATTCTGATTTCAAAATTTAGGATTTTGGAGAGGATTTGGAGGAGTTGGAGAGAGCCTCTTATCGACTTTTCCCATATAAATCAATAGTAATCGATTTTATTCATCGGTTCTAGTAGTTTCATGATAAATAGGGCATATATTTACGTTTTGGATAGTATAGAGTGTCCAAAAAAAAAGCAACATCGACTTTTTGGATTTTAGCATGTAAATTGATATCAATTAATTTATTGCGTAAATTCCAGTAGTTTTATAATAAATAGAGCGTTGATTTCTGTTAGAAATAGTATACTATGTTCCAAATAATGCTGCAACATTTAACTTTAGTTTTTTTGTTTACCAATTTTTTTGTAAGTTTTATTTCCTTATTGTAAACTGTACCTTGATTCCTGATTTAGATAGTATAGGGTGACCCAAAACTTGGAAAATTTTACATTTTTAGGACTAATCAAAGCTAGAAAAGTGAAATTTGAATTGTAGATTCTGTTTATAATCACAAACAATACGTCATAAATGGGAACCTTGATATGGGTACTCGTGGTACCATTTTATATCTTTTTATGAATTTTAGCACTTTTTTTACCATTCTTCAAAAGCTGTTACGTTTACGAATAAGGTATTTCAAACGTTTCGACATTTCAGTTACTTTTAGTTATCATCAGGTTCGTTGTTCATAATTTTACGGTAGTTTGGGCTACATAAGAGGAATGTTCAGATATTTCCTAAACTACGGGCGCTCCGCGCGCGTGGTCTTTACCCACAAAACTTCTACAAAGTTTGCCCACTGCGTTCGGATATTTCCTAAACTATGGGAGCCCCGCGCGCGTGGTCAAACGAAAAAAAAAATCTAAAAATGACTCGTCCCAATATAAAGCACACCATAAACAAACCAACTCAAGATTTCTGCTGACCAACTTGTTATAGCTATTACTCATTCACTTATTTTTGACATCTCGATACACTTGCAATCTTTATTTTTTTGTATCTATCTCATTTTAGCACATGTTGGGAAAGTACGATAAAACTGTCAAAGTCCGATTTCCAATGCCTTCTTGATGTCAATAATAAGTTAATGGTTAGCATATATTCCATGCGTATACACATAAGCAGCACTATAGTAACAAAAACTTATAGGCTGCGTTGATTCCGTAGCTTTCACGTTTTTACCACCATTGACCATAGATAACACTTATTTGGAGCAGGAAATATTTTGTATTGTAACGTATGACGCATAAGTTTTGGCAAAAGTTCTAAAATGTCTGTTTGCGATAACTATTTCACTTATCCAAAAATGTTGACCATTTCCTAGATTTCAATTTGACATATAAGTAGCTTAAGTCAGATTGCAAGAAGTGGCCCACAAGTTAGAAATTAGGAAAATCATTTATAATCTATTTGGGCAAATGCCCAAAATCAAATAGTGCGAATTTTCGGTAAAGCAGATATTTCAGTTAGGAGCATATATCGAACTATACCGGAATGAGAATAGGCAATCCCTTGTATAACTCTTCCGAAAATTGGAAGACCAAGACTTTTCACAGCCCAGCAGTTACGAAAAGTCCGATTTTGTGTAACGAAAGAATGTTTGCGGGACGAGCGCAACGAGTTCCCGCAATTTGAATGAAATACACAAAAAGGTTTTTCGTCACGTGTTCCATACAAGATGTTTTCTAATTTTGACTACAAATACCTACTTAGAGAGAGAGTTATTATTATTAAACCTCAGTATTTACTTTTAAACCACTTTGTATCTACTTAATACCGTAAAACTGTAGCAACGGTGTGACACAAGCGAAACGTGCAACTAGTGGTGAAAGCAACTTTTTATCACCAGTTACGAAAGATTTTACTTTTTGCAACTAGTTACGAAAAGTAGGGCGTTACGTCACTGTCATCAGTGTTCAAAAGTGCCACTTTATATGTCAAAATTAGAAAATAGCTCTTTATGTAACCAGTTACGAAAAGTCCGATTTTGTGTAACGAAAGAATGTTTGCGGGACGAGCGCAACGAGTTCCCGCAATTTGAATGAGATACACAAAAAGGTTTTTCGTCACGTGTTCCATACAAGATTTTTTCTAATTTTGACTACAAATACCTACTTAGGGAGAGAGTTATTATTATTAAACCTCAGTATTTACTTTTAAATCACTTTGTATCTACTTAATACCGTAAAACTGTAGCAACGGTGTGCCACAACCGCCCAAGTAGCACTGTATGACCAAATAGCATTAATGGCCAAAAATTTGTCTTAAACTAGTAAAAATAGCCAGGATTTGGTTGTGGTTTGGCCATTTATGTAAGATAAATTTTGGCCAAAAAAATTAGCCATAAGAGCGCATCTATGGCCAAGATTTGATCATAAAATAGCATTTTTCGTGATGGTAATAACTTAGCCAAAATTTTGGTAAACATTACATTTTCTTGCCTGGCTAAAACTTCCGAATATTTGCTAGATAAAGTATCTATTTTATTGCAGTAAATTTGTGGCTTTTCTGACCAGACGTATAGCCAAAACTTGTGTTAGCCAAAATGTCTACCAAATTAGCAAATAATAGCTAATTTATAAGGCCACAGAATATTGACATAAAATAGCCATAAAGTAGCCAATTTAACTCTTTTTTTATTTCGTTGAGTGCAACTGCGTAAAATAAACGACGGCCGAAATTGCTATTTTTTCGCCACTAATTGGTTTTTATGGCGGAACGACTGCGTTAGCCTCTTCACGATCATTGTAGCCTCGATGAATATCTGCAACAACCCAGCGGCCATGATTTTTAGACTGTTAAATTTTTTAATTTAGAAGTTTAGAAGCTATTTGTAAAGTAATAAAATATGCATATGCAACTATTCAATATTTCATACTTTTATCGTTAATTTAAAGTATTTTGCTACATTGAGTCGTCAAAGGGAGTGTTTTCGGAAAAGTTTAAACAAAATCAGAAAAATTTAGTTCACGGTCAATTATTTTTTATTATTAATGTAAAATATAGGTTTCAAAATAATGAAAATTATCTTGGCGCTTTGGAATATATTAAGTATCTCCTCTAAATTCACAGTAGATTTGCCTTAGCACTGAGATTTTAGTCCATTATTTGAGGCAATTCGATGTAATCTCTAACCAAACTATTCAGGATATAATATACTTATCCACACAAGACAAGCAGTCCGTTCATGTCGGCATTTTAAATCTCCATGCACAGTTGGTTTGATGAAATAAAAGCTATTTTTTAGCACCCAAATTTTAGCGATTATATCTATAAAATCTAGCATTCATTGCTAAAATATGGCAAAAATACTGGCCTAAATATATTGGTCAAAAAAGCGAAATAGTGACGAAATAAAAGTTCCCCATTTTCACCAAGGTGTCGTAATAATTTCGTAATAGATTGGCTTTTTTGGCAGGTTTTTTTACCAAATTGCCACCGATTTTAGCAAGGATTACGAAACGATCGCTAATTATAGCTTAGAATGCTACTTGGGCGAAACCTGCAACTGGTGATGTGTAGCCTTAATTTTCTTCACTTGAAAATTAATCCTACACTGTCTAAATGGGTGGCCAGAGTTCAGAACTGGGTGCATTTTCCCCTAGGGTTTCCTTACTTAATATTGATTAAGTTGTCTAGAGTTATATGAGGCAAAGTACACAAAAGCTACCCTCAAATCGGAGAGTGGTCGTGGGTAAATATTTTATATAATTTTATGACCCCTCAGGAACTCAAGATAATTCAACACCTGATGACCTTACAGTATGGGTAAAAGAGTGAAAATACGGAGAATAACTAAGAAAACACAAGATCTACCAATATCTCAGTTCATATTCTCTTATTTGCTATCCAGCTGATCCTTATAAATGTGTAATATGATAGTGAATGTATTGTCTAAGTTGTTTAAAGGACAAAAGTATGGGGCTTATTTGTTTCAGGCCTTCAGTAGGTTTCGCCCAAGTAGCATTCAAAGCTATAATTTAGCGATCGTTTCGTAATCCTTGTTAAAATCGGTGGCCATTTGGTTAAAAAAGCTGCCAAAAAAGCCAATCTATATGTTTGGTTTACACTAATTTAAAAAAAAAGTAATGAGAACAGCAGTTAAGCCTTGAGTGATTCGTGACGCATATGTGGTAGAAATGTAGAATTAAGTGTGGTGGACCTGTACCTAGTACAATAAGGAACGGACAAACCTTTGACTTCCGCGTTGGGCTCTATTTATTGCTGGGGTAGGATATATAAAAGGTTGCCTGGACGTTGCCTCGAAGCTGGGCAGGAGGGCAGTTAGTTGAGGCAGTCCTCTTGGATCAGCAGTCGCCTTGTGTGGAGTTCACTTGAGTATGTAGAGGTGTTCTGAGGGGTAGTCGAGGTAGGACTTTATTTAGGACTTTAGGATACATTTATCTTAAATGATGGAGGTTGATAGCATACAAGGTTTTAAGATAAAGAGAAAAAGGAAAAAGGCCTGAAACAAAGATATTTATCTTACCGTTGGAGAATCACGGGCATCAAAGGTGAGTAAAAATAAGCTCTAACATAGAGGCATGTCTTGAAGCACACTGTATTTTAGCTTTTCGAAAGAAATGAATAAGTACATACCTGAGGGTGGTGGATGGCCTTATGGAGGGTGTACCATGTGGTATGTAGTCTATGGTACTTCAAAGTCGAATGCTCTTATTATGATCTTACAAATCTGTTTCAATTCAAGAAATCAGTCACTGAGGACTAAATAAAGGTAATGAAACCCAATTAAATTGAGGATTGATCCTAATAATAATTGGTCTTTTATATCCGCAAAGCGAAAGGTTTAACTCAGCAAGCCAGCCAAGAGCTATCTGCCTTCAAAAAAAACCTAACGATCAGATATCAAACCCTTCGGAAAACAGGAAACTGAGGTTGTGTCAGAAATTATTGTATGTACCAAAATAGTCCAAGTTTGTACTAAACTTAGTATTATTGTTAGTGCCTTTCCAATTGGTTGTATTTAGTAAGGTCACACATATTAATCATTATTTATGGCCAATCAGGATGTAGAGTATGATGTTTGTTATTGTCTTGATTTTGTGAACCCATCGAAAGAAACTCAGAAATTAGAGATGGGTAATCTAATTATTTCAGACAAAGTTTGATATTTTCACCAGAATTAGTGATCAGAGATACTGTATTTGAAATAAAGCAAAAGATGCTTCATGACTAGATAATTCTCCTCAGTATCACCTCTGGAACCGAGACTTTAGGCAAAAAATATTATATAAAAAAAACGTAACAGATAAAACGAACTTTTCAGCACCAGTTACGAAAGATTTTACTTTTCGTAACTAGTTACGAAAAGTAGGACGTTGCGTCAGTGTCATCAGTATTGAAAAGTGCCACTTTATATGTCAACATTAGAAAAATCGTCTTTATATATCCTTAAGTAACATTGTGGTTACCAATAAACCCATTTTAAACATATATCTTCCTTAGTTTTAAGAAAATTTCGTGAAATTATATCAAGTTTAGTCAACTCAGTGGAATCAATAATAATAAGTGTTGTCGATTTGTGTAAAGATGAAGCATTACACTTAAAAGCAGACACTGTTGAACCTATGGCATGTTCTGATGATAACAAACTCATTTTTAATCAGGATATCAATAATTCTTCACTTGATTTTTCGCCAGAGTTTTGTGCCTTAATTGAAGACGAATTCAGAATAAGTAATTGAGTGAATGAATTTATTGACGATAAAACTGAAGAGGACAATAATGATGAATGTAGAGAAAATGAATACGGTTTCGTACTAAGTTTAAAAATGTGCTGTAAATTGTAATATCACACAGCGAGCCTTAAAACAGCAAATTTTTGATAAAAGAAATTGACCCGAGACAGAGTTTTAATTTCCACAGAGTAATGCCTAGTTTATACCTCTAAATTAAGAATTAAACTAATTTTTATTAAACTAAATTAACACTTGTCAAAGTTAAATGTGTACCTTTAGGTAGATCTGTTTAGACTTTTATTATTAATTATTAAATTGAAGTATTAACGGGTCGAATTAAAAGTTGACATTTAACTTTGACATGTGTTAATTTATTGGAAATTAAAATTAGTTTAATTCTTAATTTAGAGGTATAAATCTGGCATAACGTAATTATTGTCGTAATTTCATTTCTATCAAAATTCGGTAAGAATGAGGTTAGGAATGACAAATAACATTTTAGGAGTGGCTACTGGGCTATAAGGTCGTAAAAATAACGTTTTCGATATCACCGCCGCCAACTATTTCGATTTTTCCATTGGAAGGATCGACGTGCTATACAGTTTTGACTTTTGTCTCTAATATCCCAATTTTTAATGTATAATAATCTATTAATCACTGCTATGTAAACTTTCTAAACCAAAAAAAATAGAATAAGTCAAATCCTTAAATCTATTCGTCATACGAGATATTAGACACAACCTATCATATACCAATGTCCTAAGGAGCATGTTATATAACGGTTTTATAGTAGACACTATTTTACCAATGGTGATGTAGTGGACTCAAATAGTTTATAAAGGAGCCACGTTTAGTCCGCCATGTTTAAGTGTTAATAGTTTTAAAATCCGGAAAAGATTTGATCTTGGTCATTAAACAAATACAAACTGGCTTTCATATTGTATAAGAGGGTTATTTAATGACTTTTAAATTAAAATGAACACCTTTCATGCAATAAATTTGTCTTTTACCTGATTGGGTATGCGTTTTGACTGCCACTGATTAGGCCCGACTCAAATAAAACTCATATAAATAAGCCTAAACATATATATATATTTAAGGCCCGTGAGTTGTACTGAAGTATCTCGCATATATTCACAGCAAGACTTGGATTGCAGGAAAATTTTTATCCATGAAATCACAAAACTACCACTCGTTAAATATTGTTACTATAATATCCGATAAAAACAGCACGCCATTCAGGTACAGAATTTAGGAAGACTCGAGAATGAAGAACAGTAAAAGAAAGCAAATTTTTGTACCCGCCTACTGTCATTTGTCAAAGGTACGCAAATACCACAACTAAACCATTACTTTACGAACACCTTTATAGGCAATATTTATAAGGGTCACGGAAAAGTTGTGAACACTATAAGTCATAGTTAATTTCCAGTTGTGTAAGGGTGGCCAACAAAGTTATATAACAGTATTCAAAAAGTGTTCATAACGATATTTATAAATCCTTAAGTCCTATAACGTTACTAAATCAGTGTTACCGCAACCTCTATAAATTGCGCCATTTAAGCTCTTTGAGCGGTATATAAGGGTGTGCAAGAGGTATTGCGAACTTTTTTATAAGGCTTTTAGTTATATACTCAAGTGATATAATATTTGCGGTTACTCATATACAACGAAAAATGTTTATTGGGATGCAAGATAGAAAGTTCTAATGGATCCAGAGACAAAACATCACGGAGTCTTCTCAAGAGGGCAATAACACCAATTTAATTGGGGATCAATAAACCGATTTTCCTTGAATATTTACATATAAAGAATCAGGCTGCGTTTTTTTTTGAAAAACAAAGCAATCCAATTTTTTTGCTGCTTAGCTTCAAAAAATTTCTTTCACACCACTGACACATTTCAGATGCGGCCAATGATGAGATGCCTGAGAGACCTCATCCATTGTTTTATGATTCAAAATGACTGAAGAGTCGTCAGCATATTGGCACACTAAATTATTCCTAACATTACCTGACAAGTCATTGGCATAAAGTATGAAAAGAAGAGGATGATCCCTGGAGACCCCCCCCCCCCCCAAGATTGATCCCTGGGGGACACCCTGCCTGAGTTCCTGCATGTTTGAAAAGTATGACCTCCCATTATAGTTTACACAAATGGACTGTGATCTATTTCTCAAGTAAGAGACAATCAAAGAAGCGCATACTCCCCGCAAGCCAAATGTTTCCAACTTATGGACTAGAAGATCATGATTGATGGTATCAAAAGCTTTAGGTAAGTCGAAAAAAAGCCCGCACACTCTGTCATTTTGAACAATATGCTCGACTAAAAATTTAAGAGTACTGAAAATTGCCATTTCAGTGGACCTTTGGGGAATAAAACCAAATTGATGATCTGCTAACAATACTAACAATCATAGATGATGAAAAATACTTTACTCTTGGGAATTCAGAACTGAGAGGCAATGACGGGTTTTATACGGATAACATTGAGCAGAAAAGCTAAAGCTGCCAGAAGAGCAGAAAAGCTGCCAATATTCTAGTTTGGTGTGCCATTTATTCAAGGGGTATAGCGACGCCTTATGTGGGTCATGTACGGGGAGAGTCATTGGACAGCAGGCATTATATTGCTAACTGCCTTACTAAACTTGTTGATTAATTGAAGAACATCATGCTGTATGTTTTGGCCAGACTTGGCTTCTTGCCATTATCCAAGAGAAAACCAAAATTGGCTTACACAACATGACATATCTTATGTACCAAAAAAATATAACCAACCAAACTTACCACAAGCACGAGCCGTTGAAGATTTTTGGGCACTATTGAGTCGGAAGGTAAATGACGGAGGATGAACATCCAAAAATGGAGAGCAATTGCGCCGCAGAATTCTCAGGAAAATCAGGGAAATTGACATTGTGGTTGTCCAGAAACTTATGAGAGGTGTTCGAACAAAATTGCGTCTCATAGAAAATTACGGACCGCTACATATAATGAAATAAACAAATACGTTATTTCCAAAGTGGTAATCAAGTGGTTTTCTGATCTAGTTGTTTCCGCAAAGATAAACTTAAGAGTGCACCAAAAAGTGTATGTAACGTTATAGAATTTAATGAAGAGACATTTACGTAAAAATGAGCCATTAAGAGCCACCATACCGGACCCATATCGAAACACTTATACTACACTTTAAAGAAGGTATTTATTTGAAGTGATTATGTTAGTTTGCCGAGAGTACTTACAGTGGAAGGCACTTGATCGTGTTATGAAAGCGGTAGTTGATAGTGACTGACTACCACAGGTATCTTGCACAGTGTAGGGGAAGAAGAGGCAGAGCCGGGTAGTTAAGAAATATCATCTGTAAACCATTTTTCCTTATTGTTATATATCAAGATTCCTAATGGTGAACTTGATGTCTCAGATCAAAAATAAGCCGAGTTCGGAGTGGTTAAGTATCACAAAACATTCTAAAAAATAAACATTACAATACAATCTAAAGTATTCGCCGGGCTTCCAAGCCGTGGTCCAATCGAATTTCTTCCTGACGTTTCGTCTACAGCTGCGGCAGACATTATCAAAAGCGATGTGGCTATAGACGAAGTGACCTCGCGCTGCAGTGGAGGGACTGGGGTGGGGGTGGTGCGGAATTTCGGCGCACGAATCCAACGATTTCTTGTTCTTTTTGATGCTGTCTTTCTTTCACCTCCCACCAAAGAAAGTCCCGTAGTCTCAACAGTATGGGAGCTAGACCCCTTCATTATTCGATTTTTAGGCACTTCCAGAATGCGCTTTACAGTCATTTAGATAAAGAACTTATGGAACTAATTTCCCTCTTATTAATTATTATGTTTCTTACGTTCAAACTTTTTTACGTTGATAGTGGATTGAAATCACTTCATTCCGAGCAAAACCAAAAAAAGTACTGAAATTATTTCGAAATTGACCAAAAGGAGGGTATTATCTCTTTTCTTTATTTTCAAGTTTGGCTGCCTGTAACTTTAAAACGAGGGGATTTATTGGAGTGAATCCAACAGTTTGTGGTTCTATTTTTATGTCCTTTTTTACCTTCCACCAATTAACGTCCCGTTGGCTCAACAGGGGAGATAGACTCATTCGGTGGTCGATTTTCAGACACTTAGAATGTGCTTTGGAGGCATTTAGAAAAAAGTCTACTTATGGAATTATTTTCACTTTTATTATGTTTGTTACGTTCATAAGGGATTGAATTGCCCCATTCCGTTCATAAACAGCAAACTACTAATATTTTTTCTCAATGGGCCAAAGGAGCACATTTTTATAACGTTAGAGTATATGTCAATTTTTATTTCATTACGTCAACGTAAACTGATGTAGTTTGAGTTTTCTTGGGTTATCGTCCAATTAAAGAAGGAACAAGCAACACATTGTTTTTTCTCATTTTAACATATAAAGTGGTACTTTTCAATACTGATCACAGTGACGTAACGTCCTACTTTTCGTAACTAGTTACGAAAAGTAAAATCTTTCGTAACTGGTGATGAAAAGTTCGTTTCACCACCAGTTGCAAGTTTCGGTTGTGGCACACCGTTGCTACAGTTTTACGGTATTAAGTAGATACAAATTGGTTTAAAAGTAAATATTGAAGTTTAATAATAATAACTTTCTCTCTAAGTAGGTATTTGTAGTAAAAATTAGAAAAAATCTTGTATGAAACACGTGGCAAAAAGCCTTTTTTGTGTATTTCATTCAAATTGCGAAAACATTCATTCGTTACACAAAGTCGGACTTTTCGTAACTGGTTACATAAATAGCTATTATTACATTACAATAAAGCGAAAACGGCACTTTTTAATCATGACTAGTCGAGTTATTGAATTTATAACATGTTTCTGACATTAAATAAACATGAAAGGAATGTTATTGATTTTCACATTCACTTAAAAAATATTTGATTACAATGTTTTAGATTTTTGATCATTTTTTACGGTTCTTCATGTCATGCTAAACCAACAAAACTACAAAAAAGAATAGAAATAGAGCGCCTGATGAAAGGACCATTTAAACGCGTTTTTAACACGTTTTTTTTACTTGTATTAAAATTATTTTGACGTTTGAAAAGATAAACCACCACAAAATAATGAGCTGTCCTTTTAAATAAACGCGATTGGCCACCTTAAATAGGATTTGATAATACTGATTTTATTGCAGGTTGATAAATTACAATCCAACCGCGACAACAAAATTATATAATATGTAAGGTGGCAATTTAATAAACCTCTACAGGGTTAATTTGATGATATGTTGTAGTGACACCAAGACAACCGAGACCTAATAATAGTTACACAAAATTCAAATGTGTACAAATTCTCACGAAAAATAAACGGATTCGATTATTATTAATGGTTAAAAATTTAATTAATTCCAAATTGACTATAATTTAAATAAAAAGGTGTTGTTCATACAGAGTGGACACGAATTAGAGCTACTTGATTATTACAAGTGGGGAAGAAAAATATTTTTGTTAAAGCCTTCTATGGAGTGACATGACCTCATTCACTTATTTTTAGCATCTCGTTATCTTTGAAATCTTCATTTCTTTTATACCTATCTCTTTTGGGCACATGTTGAGAAGATGCTATAAAAACGTTTATAGAACTTCGACTTATAAAACCAAACTTCTTTAATAATTTTGTTTTTAATAGAAGAATTGGAAAATCAATCACTGTTGCTGAGTACTACCCATACTTGCTGTTGATTACGTACCAAGAGCAACTATTAGTAATCGACTCCCTGTATAAAATTGTAAACGTAAAATAAGGTGACCCTGTAGCCCCTAAATACCTACTGACAATGTTTGTTAAAATTTAATGAATTTAGTATTACTTGACACATCCTTCCAGAAGAGGTATATATAAAAGCCTTGTTTCACTTTTTGTACTCAGTATAGCTTAACTTTTTCAAACGCAACTATGACTGTAAGTAACAAAAAGCTATTCTAGATCTAAAACATATTATTATCCTCCACTATTTCATCAACAGGTATACCCGAAATGCAGAAATTTGCCCTTGATCTTCGGTGTCCTAATGGGCATTTTGCCATCGAAATTTATGTTTCCAAAGAATAAAATTTTACAAACCGCTTACATACTCTACTCATTTTTCATATCTTGTTACAACTTTTTCTTTACCTCTACCACCGTGATACAAATTAAATTGTTGCTCAATGAAGAAATACTTCAAAAAGATATGATATCCTTGGCTTTATGCGTCGCTCTGCTCTATTATTGCACCCTAGGTAAGCAGCTTGTTATGCGATATAGCAACAGTTTCTTGTTTATTATTGATGGTGTTCTTCAAGACGAAGAAAAAATAGATCCACTTGATGACGAAACGGTAGGTAAGTCGAATCATCTTAACACCACTATCATTAAACGAAAAAAAAAAGGTTTTAGACATCGAAAACAAGAGCTTAATTCGAGCTAGGAGAATAACGAGACTCTATACTATTTTTGTTTTAATTATATGCACGCTCTATTTCGTACAACCCTTGGTGGGTGAAAGGATAGAGGTAGTATATGGAAATTCAACCAAACTCACTAGACCTCTACCCTTATCCTCATGGATTCCTTTTGACTGGGTTAAGCATTACTGGGTACACACAAGACACTGCTCTTTTATAATAAATAAGAATTTAATGTATTTTTTTTTAGTCAGCATTTTTCTTGCAATGGGCAGGGGTCTGGGTGTCGGGAGGTTCCACGGTTGGTTGCGTTGATGTTCTTTTATTCAACTTGATTGTATACCCCTGCAGACAGCTAGAGAAACTAGACTACCTGATTAAGAATTTTGATATGTTTAAAGAAAAGTACAAAACCCTGCATAAACTAGAGGATGAGCATGAAGCTGCAGTCAGAACTTTTAAATACTTTATTGCTAGACACAGAAAGGTCATCGAGTAAGAAAAATGGTACTTTATAGTAAAATTGTTTATCTACTTAGACTGTTTTAGTTATGTAGACAACTTCAACAAGAGCATCAGTAATACCATGGTGTTCGATTTTCTTCAGAGCTCTCTGCAAATTGCTACGATTATCACTCAAATTCCCGGGGTATGTTCATATTGTCTTCATCGATATATTGAAAATAAAAATTACCTGATTATTTAGAACTCCCTTAATTTATGGTTAATTTCCGCGGTTGGTACCTTTTTTTTCACCATGGTGATGAAGTTGTTTCTGTACTACTACTACGCCAATGACCTCATCGTTCTGGTAATAGATGGTTTCCATATTTAAACTATTTTGTGCAAGTATTTGTTTCAGAGCCAGAAATTGTCTTTTTCGGTCTGGGAGAGCAACTGGTTCGATCAAACTCCAAAAGTTAAGACCATGATGTTCTTTTTTATGATGAGGGCGCAGAAACCGCTTTCGTTCAACATTGGGGCTTTTGGAAGTATGTCCACAAGTTCCATCTTATCTGTAAGTGTCTCTTTCCGCTCGGTAGCCCCTTTGTGCCTCATAATATTTGGTTTCAGATTCTGAGAGCGACATATTCATATATGATGCTCATACTTCAATGATCGCTTATGAAGAAAAGGACGCTTCGATATCGCCTCAAAGGAATATTACAAAATGCACCGATACTAAGTTTTATGAATTTTCAAAAATATTAATAAAGTAGTTTATTGCTAAAACCAATAAAAAAGGTAAAAAAGCAACGAGAACAAAGTTTATGCACCACCATGGAAATAATATGCAATAAAGTTCCATATTAGTAGTACAAAAAGCAAATAATAAATGTAGTTTTACCCAAAACCCTTAAATCCGCAACACTGTGTATATGCAATAATTGTTGTTCATAGAAAAGAATTGCTGTTCATAGAAAACACCCCAGATAAAACTAAATATTCCAGTAATATTCTTACAATCTTCTATAGGAATAATTCTTTAAGAAATCAAAAGTATTCCAGGAATATTTACTTGATATTTTCCTATAGTAATAAAAGTGAATTTTTGTTGCTGTTTTTGATAGGAATGAAGCGATTTCAATCTCCTATGAAAGCAACAAACATAATGAGAATGAAATTAGTTCCATAAAGTGACTTTTTTCTAAATGTCTCCAAAGCACATTCTAAAAGTGTCTCAAAATCAACCTACATAAGGGTCTAGCTCCCAAACTATTGGGAACTTTCTTTGGTAGGAGGTCAAAGAGGACATCAAAAAGAACAAAAAAATCATTTAACTCACTCCAATCGATCCACTCGTTCTAAAGTTACAGGAGGCCAAACTTAGAAACTGAGAAAAAAAGAGGAAATTATCCCGCCTTTGGTAAATTTCGAAAATTTTTGTTTTGCTGTTTTTGATCGCAATGAGACGATTTAATTCCCCTATAAATGTCACAAACATAATAAGAGTGATATTAGTCCCATAAGTGTTCTTTTTTCTAAATGCCTCCACAGCATGAAATGCTATACCTCTAAAGCGTATTACGTCTAACACTGAATGGCAGATGGCTCTCAGTTCGAGAAGCAGCCCATATTGCTCTGTACATCGCAGGTTATCAGAACAAGAACGAAGTGTAAAGAGTAAATGGAAACCAATTTGTCGATGAACCCATCTGCATACTAGTTTCGGGAAATACCACTCATCAGTACAGCTTTGGCTGGTCGACAAATTGGAAACCGTGAGTTTGCGGCTTAAAGTCACAAATCAACGGAAGAGCGGTGAGATGTTGTACAGAGTAGGAGCAGGCGACATCTACCAGCGTATTAGGCCTAATACTGCATGGCAGATGGCTCTCAGTTCGAGAAGCAGCCCATGTTGCTCTGTACATCGCAAGTTATCGGAACAAGAACGAAGTGTAAAGAGTAGATGGTCACCAATTTGTCGATGAACCCATCTACATACTAGTTTGGGGAAATACCCCTCATCAGTACAGCTTTGGCCGGTCGACAAATTGGAGACCGTGAGTTCGCGGCTTAAAGCCACAAATCAACGGAAGAGCGGTGAGATGTTGTACAGAGTAGGAGCAGGCGACATCCAGCAGCGTATTGGGCCTAATATTGCATGGCAGATGGCTCTCAGTTCGAGAAGCAGCCCATATTAGAACCAGAGCGAAGTGTAAAGAGTAGGTAGTAACCAATTTGTAGTAGACTAGTATTAGACCTAATACGCTGGTGGATGTCGCTCTCCTGCTCTGTACAACATCTCACCGCTCTTCCGTAGATTTTTTGCTTTAAGCCGCGAACTTTCCTAAACAGAAGTTTTCGTTCTCCTATCCTAAACCCACTACTCTCAGTCATCAAGGATGTGATAGGCACATATGAAGTCATAATCCTGGTATATGCCGAAACGATGGCTCTTTCCTGAATAGGAGTTATTGATTTCCTGTCCTAAACCCACTACTCTCATTCATCAATGTGATAGGCACATACGAATTGATAATCCTCGTATATGCCGAAACAATAGCTCTTTCCTAAAGAGGAGTTTTTGATTTCCTGTCCTAAACCCACTACTCTCATTTATCAAGGATGTGATAGGCACATACGAATTGATAATCCTCGTGTATGCCGAAACGATGCCTCTTTCCTAAATAACAGTATTTGATTTCCAGTCCTAAACCCACTATTCTCACTCATCAAGGATATGATAGGCACATACGAAGTCATATCCTGGTATATGCCGAAACGATGGCTCTTTCCTAAATAAGAGTTTTTGATTTCCTGTCCTAAACCTACAACTCGTACTCATCAAGGATCTGATAGGCACATACGAAAAGTCATAATCCTCGTATATGCCGAAAAGATGGCTCTTTCCTAAATAGGAGTTTTTGATGTCCTGTCCTAAACCCTCTACTCTCACTCATCAAAGATGTGATACATTCGAAGTCATAATCCTGGTAGGTATATGCCCGCGTATATATTTCGAGTTTCTAATATATCACAGGTATACAGTGTGATTCAAAAGTACTTTGACAAACTTCAGGAGCTGATTGCTAGCATTATTTTAAGAGAAAAACTTATAATAAACGAGAGTCCTTAAGAGCATCGTTACGAAGATACAGGGTGTTAAAATTTTATAAAATAAAATAATAATATCTCCTAAACCGCTTGAAAGGTTTTAATAAAATTTTACAGATGTCAATAGCTAGCAGATAGCCATGTTTCTGTTAAACGAATTTTTTTTTGTTCCATATGTGGCGCGTATGCCAGTGGTCTGTCAAAAAATAAACTACCCTTTTGTTCTCTGTTCAATTCTAAACAAAAAAGCTCTCTTAAGTTTTCTTCGTTAGACGCGTCATTTTCAAGTGAAAAACTAAAAATCGTTTTAATGCATGTCTTAGAATCGTTACCTCAACAAGATGGAACGTGTTATTTCAGTTCAAACTTGAAAATAAAAATTTGTTAACGTAAATTAACTTAAATAAATTGTTCGAAATGTCCTCCGTCAACCTTTCAAGCGGCTTCGAAGATATTTTTTTTTTATTTTTTAATAAAACTCTAACACCGGGAATCTTCGTAACGATGTTCTTAGGGACCCACGTTTATTAGACCTTTTCTTCTTAAAATAATGTCAGCAATCACCTGCTAAAGTTTGTCAAAGTACTTTTGAATCACTCTGTATACCTAAAAGCATGATTGTTTTCTCCGTATGACCTGAGTTATATTCCAGGAACATGAACTTTTTGGCCAAATCAGATCCTAATGGCATTTATAAAATTCCAAAATTTTTACTACTTCCGGAGATATTCAAACAAAAAATTGAAATTTACGAAAATGGTTTTTGATTTTTTTTTACCAATTATTCGATTTGTAGCCCGATGTGTCGGCTTTTCTGGAGCATCATTAACTTTAGTTTTTCAAATATGATTCGCAAAGTAGAAAGTCGAAAATTGAAAGCTCTCTTTATTACAAATTTTCGTTAGAGTTTATGTCAGTTTTAACGATTTAATTATTTTACGCGGAGTATATGGGTCATTCAAATTCGTCGAATTAGATTAAAGTGGGACAAATATGCCCATTTTAATACTGAACAAGATGTTGTTTCTAAATTTACAAAAATCTAACTACTTTCTGAAATAATTTTAAAAACAAACGAAATTTGCTCTAATTTCTTTTATTGTTTTTCTGAACTTATTTGAAGGGATTTTGAAAAATATATATAACTTTCTCTCGACCTTTTTCTTTTCTGCATGTTAGTGGGACTAATTAAGAAAAGTAAAAAGGTCGTAAAATATAAAAAGGTAATATCCCCATTTAAAAATAGTTGATTATGGTCACTAAAATTTAAAAAAAAAATGCCAATGAGGAAATAAAAATCACTTTTCAAAACTTCCTGTAATAAGTTCAGGAACAAATTGAAATCCATTATAACAAATTTCGATTTTATTCGATTTTTTCCGGAAAGTCAGATTTTTTATTACAAGTTTGTCTCACTTTAATCTAGTTCACACTTTTACTATTTTCGAGATTCCAATGATGAGCGACGAATTTCAGTAACCTGCATACTCTGTGTAAAGGTATGTAAATCGTTAAAAAGGACAAATTGTAACGAAAACACATCATTAAATTTGCAATATAAAGGCTTTCAAATTTTAATATTCATATGTAATAGCCATATTAAAAAAAAATAACTTGATGATGCCCCATAAAAGTGGAAACGACGGACTAAAAAATAAACAACACTGTAAAAAACAAAAACAGTTTTCGTAAATTTCGTTTTTCACACTTTAGAGACTTTTAATAGTATATTATTTAATGAGCATATAATGCTGGCTATTACTCACGAAGATAAAGTTTGCTACACGAGCCGAAGGCGAGTGTAGTAATATATCGAGTGAGTAATAGCCATTATATGCGAGTCAAATATCATACTTTTTCTACGACTATATTATACAGGGCGATTCATAGTCGATGGTCCCTTAGACATATCTGGAGAACCAAAGGAGATATCACTTGGATTGTTGAGTCATCATCAACACATGATCTACCTTACAAACTTTTTTAAATCATTGCAACGTTGTCAAATTTACGAGTTCTTGAATGAATTTTATTTTTTAACTGAATTACTTACAATAATTCATAAACATTACAACATCAAATTAACTTCATAAAAGAGTTATCATAAAGTTCATACCTAGAAAAACATTATAAAAACATTATTATAATTAGAAGTATTAGCTGTTTCGAACACTTTTTTGAGGTACCTACTAATAACTTATTATTCGTTTTGACGGGAATAAGTAATATTAATTGTTATTCCGGAACAGTTATTAAAAGTTAATGAAGGAATATTATTAATATCTAAATTAATATCTTCATTATTTAAGATGTTATGATTTTTTTGGGTTACATTGTAATTTGTGGAACTATTAGCTATAACAGAATTCATAATTTTATTACCAGTATCAATTTTGTTTTTCAACGATTCGTCAATATATCCTTCCGCGACCGATGTCGACTTCCAGCCACCATGCCTCTTCAATGTGGTGATGTCTCCTCCGGAATCTATGAGCAACGTTGCCGAGGACCGCCGAAATGTGTGACCCGTATACATTTCTGGATTTTCCAGCTTCAGAAATGTAGCAATTTGCTTTCCCATTTGTCCAAATTTGTTAATACCGATTTTCTGGGTTGTACATTTTCCGTTTTGAAAATTTAAGAAAAAAAATGGTGGGCATTTGACACTGCTAGGACGAAGACTGATGTACCTTTTGCAAATTTCATAGAATTTTTCCGTCACTGTAAATTTTCGAACAATTTTGGTTTTTGTATTTGGAATCGTGATTAGAAACGCTGTGCCTAGGTCTTGAAAATGGCTCATTTGCATTGAATGTAGTTCATTGGTACGGCATGCTCCCATTAGACCCATAATGAGCGCAACCTAAAATTTTAGTAACCATTATTTTTTTTTAGATCATAAAAACATCAACTAATTCAAATTACCTTTGTTGCAAGGTGTATATCATCAGGAGCTTCTTCAATAAATTTGTTAATGTTCAAAGCCGTCAAAGTTTTGGCTTTTTTTGGAAAGTATCCCTCAGACTTGCGTTTTAAAAATGCCCGAAGCCTACAATATCCTTCAATATTAACTTCATTGTTCAGTGCGAGTGTGCTTCTCAGCATCGAGTATTGCGCCCATAAGGAAGAGGATTTGTATTTCTGCGACAGTTCTTGAAAATACACTAACACAACGTCTTCCGAAAACGATCTGGCATTATTTTTGCTCCTCCAGTCCATAAAATTTGAGTATACCATCTCATATTTGTGGCGAGATTTTTCAGGCAGCAAGTTTAGTCTTGTTAATTTAGCAGCTTTCTTAATACTTGGTGGTGTTCCCCCGATTTCTTCGTCAGCATCGCTTGAGAGGATTTCCTGTGCTTGAGATGAAGTTGAATTCAACATTGTGGTTAATGTTTTAAAATACGCTCGCACTAATTGTCAATAATCACATGTGACGGATTTGTTTCAACGGCTTGTTTATCTGTCTGTTGCCACCGGTTTCCATGACAACGCACAGCGGATGCGCCATTTAATAAACGTAAAGCCAAATTTAGACTTCACAATTACAATAATAATATCGCCAAAGAAGACGTTTACTGTCAATATTTTTGTGCAAAACAAAAAAATTAAGTCTATCTGCCTGCACAACTAGATACACTTATGTAAGTCTGGATGTTCTCGGGCAGAAAATGAATTTGAGCAACAGTTGTATGTTTTTCAAATGTAGAATCGGCTTAAAAGAATATGTCGATAAGTCCTATAATTAATATGAAGTTTGAACCTAAAATTGATCTTATTGGTCCACACAGCAGTGAGTAATTATTACTCACGGTTTAGAATGGGTAATAGAGACTATTACTATTCCAATATCAAAATAGTAATTAATCTATTATTCAATAGTCGTAGAAAAATGTCATTATTGTATGCGCGAAAACGCGCAGCTTTGCCCCGATTTAACTGAATCTGTATCTTTTACGGTTTACGAGATCCCACTGATGAGCAGCGAATTTAAATAACCTTGTGTAGAAGTTTTAAAAACGTTTTGGACATATTTATATAATAAATTTATTTTCTTACAAAATGCTGCAAAAACGTTCCCAAATCATTAATTTGTTAGTTGGGACTGTTACTTTGTCTGCCTTCGCTTAAAAGACATTCGTTACCACTTTTTCACCCAGCCAACCATGCACTTTCTAGGCTAAACTGCTCAACGTACGACCGACCCGGTAATTCATTTAAATTCGACTTTTAAACACGAGGCGACGCATTGTAGTTCCAACCCAACACACGTACACTTGCGGAAAGTACCATCATATCCTTATTACATCTTTAATCAATAATAATTACATGTACTTTTTACTTTTATGCTTTCGAATTTGATATAGAGCTTTAATAGTGTTATTGTTTCATTACAGTTACTTTATATACATTTTTAATATTCTCTTAAATTTTCATATACACCCCCCCATCCCACTTACCTAAGTATAAGAAAGGAATCCAAAAGGCCAGGAGAGATTGAGTTGTAAAAGAAACAGATAAATAAATAATTTTATTATTTACAGAAATACATCGCACTTTGTATACCACTGAGAACAAACTTGTGACCAAATATAATTTAGATAAAAACTTCGATTACAATCTGCCACTAACAATTATAGTCGAAAAAAGCACCATACATCCACATAATTACATCCCCTAAGCATACAATTTGGCTTGAAACAAATCCTAACTTTTGTGGACCTGTTATACATTTTAGGATTAAAAAGAAAATCTGCCATCACGTTACGAGTCAAGTCCGCGTTTCTTTCTCTTAATTCTGGCGTAAGGCCCCACGTCCGGGTCCATGACAAAGTCGTAAAGCACTTGGGTCCAGCTCTGATGCTGTGGAAGGTCATCGTAGAATTCCGGAGCAATTTTTTTCACCTTTATTAAAGAAAACTGGTTTTATAAACCACCCACTACATGAACCACTATTTATTACCAAATTACAACCAATGCCAATTTTTTCTTTTTAGTAAAAAAAGTGAAAATAAAAGCTTTTCCAGCCGGGCAGTATTTCAGTTCGCACGACATTGCTTTAAGACGAAACCAAAACTAATACATTTGAATCTTATCGTACCCTAACTAGTAGCCCATGTCAAAAAGGTCGGAAGAAACTATAGGCGAAGGGACGCAGGTAGAAAATATAGCTGAGGGTTATGGGTGTTTTTATGTTTTCTATCTAGATACGCACGCACAAAATGAGATATTTATGTCGTTATTCTTGTTTAAGGTACGCCACTGTTCTACCGAAGCTAACCCTAAAAACTAAGAACCGTTATTGAGAACGTACGCCTCCTGGTGCACCCGACCCTTTCTTGCCGCTACGGAGTGGCCAGGTTTCAAATAGCAAAATCTATTTGCTTGCAATGAAAAGTATATCTACCACTCGCAAAATTAAGTAGGTAGTTCACCTTGTAACAGTAAATTGGTCTTATCTCTTATCTATCTTGGTTCTGAGAAACTGACTTTAGTAATCTCAAAAAGAGCCATAACACTGGATTAAATGAATGAATTTATTATTATATCCAGATTAGCACGAGGAATAAAATATGATTAAGAATAGGAACTTACCTCGGGCAATAACGATCCCGGCACTGCCGGAAAATCGTGGTGTTCGTTGTGATAACCTACGTTGAAGGTAATAAAGTTTAAAGGGCCGTAATAACTGTACGTTTCGTAGCCCTTTTTAAACATATAATGCTCGGAAATAAAGTGTCCGGCCACAGGGTGCAGGCCCATAGCCATGACACTGCCGAAGATCAGGTAGCCCAGAATTCTCCAGCCTGAAAACCGTAAACCATAATTCAAATCACAATAGGATTTTTAGGATTGCACAACGCGACTTTTCACAATACACAAACTTAAAATTAAATGCAAAAAGCCACACCTAATATTAAGACCAGAAACGCACCTAAGAAATACACAACAAGAGCGTCAAACACCAGTTGTATACCCAAATTGATAAACTCCAAAGTTGTAGGAGGTTTTGGGTAAGTTACTAGTGGTCGGAATGAGTAGAAAAACGGCTGCAACATCACCCAAATGAACTTGCCAAATGTAGTGCAAAACAGTTTCGCCTCCATGTAGGTGGGTATATCGGTATCTTTAAGCTCGTCTCCTTGGTACTAAAACAAAAACAGTGATAATCCCTAAAGGGCACATTTTAGGTGGTACGTACTCGGTGATGTTCCAAATGGTACTTCTTAAAACTTATCGATATGGGTATACCGATGGGTAAGTTGGCGAAGAAGCCGAATATTTTATTGTGCATCGGCCGGGCGTGACCGAAAGCCAGGTTGTGTGATATTTCGTGAATTGCTGAAAAAACCATCGGCTTTAGGACAGTATTTTTTTAGGATAATTACTATTGGAGTAAGTATAGATTTGACGCTTTCTACCAATGCACTTTGAAAAGAAATGTTAAATTAGGACCATATCGTTCTAAAGTAGGGTTTGTTGCCATTATGATCTGTTGCCATATCAATCTGTAGATAAGTTTGTTTTATTTTTCTAGCAAACCAACTATTACCCTTAATCTCAACACGAACAGCAAATCTATCCTCTCTATCCTAATCTTAATAAATATAGACCTATTGTTAACGATGCCACGCGTTTTCTACAGGATAAAATCCTGCTTATAAAGAAAGGTTTGTTTACGAGGAAACAACTGGGCAAGGAAAACTAAAATACAAATTAAGTTTACTAAAGGAGTGTGAGTTGTTTAGTAGCCTGGCAAATTAGAATGCCCTAGCTCAGATAACTCGGAGTGGGGTAGGTTAACGCCACTGGCGTTGACAGTAAAGCCAGAAACCTCCAATGATGGAATATTGGAACTCTAGACCAAACCAAAATATAAACCAATATGTAAGGACAGAAAAAAAAACAACTTGGTAGTTTGCTAGTTGCTGTCAATTAATATAGGGGTTAGCTTACATACAGGTAGATTTCGATGCTGGTTGTCTTCCTACAGCACTGGGGGTAGGTGGCTCGATATTAGGTACAGGTTGTGCTTAATTAAACCCCATAAAAAAAACGTTCTTCCTCCTATGGGGCTCAACCTTAGGAGGTGGTACCGGTGGTAGGTACGGCTGAAGGTGCTTCAACCCAGAACGAGACAAGAGTTTTGTCAGCCACTGAATCCTGCCGTTTTGTTGCAGGCAACATAAAAAAAACTCAAATTGAGAGCTACAAACAGTAATATATGAACCGGATCCTAAATCTGCCAAAATCTAAAGGCGATAAAAAGATAGAGCCCGAGTCCTTGGCTGGGTCTCTTAGTCGAAGTTCAAGGTAAAAAAAACGAAAAAGCATGAAGCACATAGGAATTGCAGCACCGGTCCCACGAGGAAGGATGGGAGGAAGTCACGTGTCACATGGCCAATCAGAGAAATCAATTAACAGAGACCACAGGCATGATCCAAGCTCAGCAGATGAAACAAATTGAAGATAAATAACTGAAGTTAAAATTAGCAGAAGTAGTAAACAAATTAGGGCTGGACCGACTCCATAAATCAAACATTAAATAAGTAAGGAGAAGGAAAAGAAATAAAGAAATTAATAACTTAGTCACTCAACGTCAAACAGGTGAATTGAAAGTGCTGCCGAATGAAATCTCAACGGGGCATCGCTTTAGAAAATATGATTAGTGCCTGCATCTTTGCATCCTTATAGATATATATCCATCCCACTCCAATGTCGTTAGGCAAAATAAAGACAGCCTCATCATGCCAATAAGAAAAATAAAGAATATTAACAACAAAAAAGATGAGAGGTTAGGCTTATTTCCTATTGCTAATTTAAATTAATCGAATCAACTCGGAAAAGGTTGGTAGTCCTTCTCCCCGTCACCTAAAAACCAATCAAAAGTCCTGAATGAAATATAAAATTACTATTCAAGCCCTGAGGAACATGTTCGTGGCTGTAATGCAACCACAGGTATGAAACACGTGTTTCATTGTAAACAAAGATAAGAGAAAGGCACTATTTACTGCATAGAACTAATAGCTCCACAACACTAAGGCAGGTCAATGGGAATCAAACTACAGTGAGCAGCATGAAACCAAGAGAGTTCCCTCAGTGAATGAAAAGCAGGAGCAAAAGGAGCAAAAATCGAAAGTTATAAGAGGGAAAGTAAAAGTGAATGTTTTAAATGTTTGGCATAAATTTGATAAAGGGATACAAGAAAGACAGTCAAGGAATGTTAATTACTAGAAGTTAAGAGACGGCACTAATAGCAAAAAGTGACCGTCACAACGATTTAAAAACTTTATGAATACTGTCTTTAGAATGCTCCTAAAAACCAAACACTAACCCAAAAATGTAGATTCAAAATGTTGCTCTTCTGAATTTAGCCTCAAGTGACAAAAGAGGCAACAGTCCTGAAACATAGTAGAGCTGCGTAGAACTAAAAACACCTAAATATTCTACTAAGTTATCCATTTCTTTATAAAGAAACTAAGTCCTACCAACTCTTTGTTACAGTTTCAAATGTTATAGAACTGCAGTACACCAGCTCGCATCTGATTGCACGTGTTAAAGAGTCTCCATGCAAAATATGCAAAGAGTTTAACTTCTATGCAAAATATGCAAAGAGTTTAACTACAGATTTGGACTTAATCCACGTTTGTATAACCGAGTGCAACTCAATAAACTGCGATTATGACTATCAACGTTGCAAAAAAACACCCCAGTCAGACTTAATTTAGGCTTTGGAGGTGCTTGCCAACCCTATAATACTGTTCACAATAATCTACCACTTACCTAACATTAATGAGTGGTTTATGACGCCCCCTAAACAATATGCAACTAGTAGTAATACTGGCCACGAGCGATCTCGTAAAATGTACATAAGAAAGAATTGAAACAGCACCATTCCTGTGACCACCCATTTGAATTTTGGGTCGTAGCCGAAGAGCTTCTTGATTTGTGGATACTTAGCTGAAATGTAGAAAATAAACCCACATTATTAGGATTAGGACACATAAAACAGACATTCAATGCCAACAAAATAAAAACACAAATTAATAAAAAACATAGCCAGAAGTGTAAGCATGTTTACTGAAAAAAAAAATGTTTTTGCTTTTTTATTTGTGAACCATCAAAGCAATACAAGTTGTTGGGTACATTTGTTGTTGTACTGTAATTGCTTGTCACAAGACTGCATATTATCTCCATGATCGAAAAAAAAAACAAAACTTATGGCAAAAAAATTAAGATAAGTAATCATTTATGTGGTCGGTTAAGCTTTATGGAACAAAAATCTTTTCACCGTCACTGTATACTGTATTAATTTTTTGTTAACAGGTATTAATTAATTTTTTGTTAACAGGTACTGCAAAAGAGTGACAGTGGTACTGAAAAATACAAGACACATTTTTGCTCTGCAATGATATCTATTTTCCTTTTTCTCAATACGTTTTTGTCTTTTTATAAATTTACAACCAACACTACTCAATACCCATCACCTATCCACCACTAGTGAAAATAGAAATCAAGTATTAGACCATCTTTGAGAAATTATTAAGAGTATTCTGCATATGAAATTTGGCTTGAGACGCTTTGATAAATCTCCAGCAAAAAAAAACAAACAAAAACACATTTTTTTAACTTCACCACTGTATACTGTTTCTACAAAATAAAGGAAAGTAACATTCACAGTTATATGAAAAATGTATCATAAAATAAGCTGTTCTAAGTATTCTTGAAATCCTGATCATAAAAACTGGGACATCCTGTATAAAGGGTGTCCCAGAATTTATAACAAAGGTTTTTAAGTTACATCTTATCAAGCATTATGATCTATAATTTTCTTTTTGTTGCCTTGCATTCTTTAATGTCAAACCCTGCTTCAAACTAAATTTTGTTGCTTTGGGTTTTGTTTTTTAGGTAGTCACTTGTAATGGTTTTTGAAATAGGCCTTTTGAACTTGTACAGGAAGAGCAAAATTTGCTTGCCTTTCAGATCTTTAACATCAAACTCAATAAAGTCTATTTTCATACCAACATTCCAGAAAGCTTTCTTCCATCTAATGGGGCTTCTTCATCTAATGGTGCCTTTTTGAGAGTCAAATTGTGTGTTTGGAATCCAGACTATTTTGATCTAATGTTACATTTCTCCCAAGTTGTGATGTTTCACATGTGATTTGATGATAGTTTTAGTGAATGGTTTGTTCTGGTATTAACAGTTCAGAGTAGCTTTTTGTTTTCCTATAAATTGTTATATTAAGTTAAGCACTAGAGGAAAATAACTGGTGAATTTTGGTGTACACACATTGGGAATTTATTGGTATTTAGAGGAATTTAAGGTATAATAAATTATATGGCAATTTTTGGATATATTTTTTTCACTTCAAAATTAAGTAGATACTGATGAGTTTTGTTCTGCACACATTGAGAATTTAATCATATTTAGTAGAATTTGAGGAAATTTAGCATAGAATTTAGTAGAACTGAAGGTAAATTATATGGAATTTTGATGTACAAATTTTATGAAGTGATTTCCCTCTTAGGTTAGCATTTTGTATTGGTTTTTCTTCTAGATGTTTGTGGAGTGATTGATTAATCATGTACTTCATTTAAAGATTCTTTTCATTTTGTCCTTTCTGTCCTTGGTGAATTTGCTATTCTGGATGTTTTCAGGATCCAGGACATGATGAAAACTGTTTATGCACATGGTGTTATAACACTTTTTGGGCCCAGTCCTCCGTTGTTACATTTGAAACAGAATAATTTTCTACATATCACACTGGTTGAGCAAAGTTTGAACATTTTGCTGTTCAAAATGTAAAACATACTTTTAACTTTTAACTTATCATTTTTCTCAGTAAGGAATCCCAATATTTAATTTTTATCTTGGCACCTAACCACCAGAGACAAGAGAGTAACTTTATTTGAGATCATATTGCAGACAGAGAAGAGATAGAAGAAGTGGCATCTAGTAATACAAGGTCACTGGATTCAGCTTAGTTTATAGCTAAAATCTTTTGCATTTGTAGCGTGTAAATGTTCTTTCATTGCAGTGATATTGCATATTAGAGTGTTGTACTAGGTACCTAATTTAGGTAATATATTATGCCTTGTAAATTGTAAATCCCACAAATTGTCTTATATTGTAGGTACGTCACTGATACAATTAAATTTTCATCCAAATGTAGAACTCATATTGAACATTCTTGCACATTCAGTTGCATTGAAAAGAGGATATTGAGGGGGATATAAACCAGTGTTAGAACAGCAGGATAGAATTGGGAGTAAGAAAGGGAGACATTTAGTACAGAAAATCATTCAATACTTAAAAAAATTGATCTATATACTGTTGCACTGGCTACATATACCACATTCACTCATTTTTGGCCTTTGAAACCTTAATTTTGTTTATACCTATTGCCACGCTTGTAGTAGGGGATGGATGCGTATTTATTATTTATGTAAAATTTTTATTGACTGGGTACCGGGTAGTAGTTATCTCCCCCGCAGGGTCCTATGCTGATTAACTCACTGAATGTGGGCTTTCAAAAAGTTGGAGGACTTATATTTAAAATAAGAAGATAGGATTCAAGTAAACTTCTATTTTCTGTGCTTTAAAATTACCCTAACTACTCTAATAAAATGACTAATATGAAAACGAACACCGTTATGACAAATGGGTCTTACCTAAGTTAACTGTAGAGTTAATTTAACGTACTTCAGGAGTACTCCTATGCGTACCTGTGGCTTCTTTTAGGACAACAAGGACTTCGAGGGCAACTTTCTTCCTTGTACTGGGAGGATAACAAATTTTAGAAAACCACTTAATAACACTTCGACGGGTGGTCGTTCGACTATCTGACGTAACGCCCCCAAAAAGATCAACCCGAACTTCAAATCTTGGAGTCTTGCCTAGGTGCAAGCCACCGAGCAAGTTCCCGTCCCTAGCTCAAAAATCCTCTCAAAAATCCTGGACCTTACTTCTCTTTTTGTCAGCACTTTTGTCCAATGCATTGCAACGTTTTTTTCCATGACCTCAATCAGCGGTTTGAAGTACCCACTTGTTGAACAAATTTACGATCTATGATTTATGAGATGATTTATAAATTTGGATCAACTATTCCTTGGTTACTAAACCGGTCATCAAGGGACCATTTCTAAGGACGCTGCAATTTTATGTATTTTTGCTTCTTTGTGACATCCCCCGCTTTTAGAAAAAACTGGACCCAGTTTAAAACAAAGTCAATCCACAATAAGAAACTCTATCCTTGAAGGGGGATATCCATATGGTCCTTCTCTACCTTGTTGCTGTTCCTTCCTTCTACTTTACTGATGACATTGCACAACTTTTAATAATAAATACTGGTAGGTAGGCTTTTCAATAAAAAAATTCCTATCCAGGCAAAACTGAGTTTTCTAGCTGACATCTTACAATGAATAAAAATATTCTATCCTACTATAATATAAAAAAAACTACTATAGCAAGACGATGCCTCTAATAGGATTCCGAGCATTTTCTTTAGAACTACTTACTGTTCAATATGCTAATTCTAAGTGAAGTATGATTACTCAGTTCTTAGTAGTTTCTTGTAAAAACTAAAAACTATAGGCCTCCCTAAAAAGAAAAAAAAAATAAATTGCCACCTTTTACAGCTTTTAAAAATTCACTCAAAATTTCTACAAAGAATGTCTTAGTAAATCTGATCTAATTAAATTATAAGGCAGTAGTTCATAGAAGTTACTTGACCCTGGTCCTATTAAATTAATAAAAACACAAATAAAATAACAAATCAGCATATTTGCCTTCAGTTTGCCCTTTTCACCATGTCACTTTGCCCTCTCCACCATGTCACAAAATGGTGTGTAATCTAGGGGGTTAATATTTAAATGATAGACCATTTCTATAGTCATCGGCCGACCATTTCTAAGGACGCTGCAATTTTATGTCTTTTTGCTTCTTTGTGACACTATTTCTTTTCAGCATATGTTGAGAAATACGATGAAAATGTCAGTCAGATATGCGGTGCCTACTTGACAGCAATAATAAATGAATGGTTTATATAGACCTGCATTTATGGCTAAACTTCAATGCTTGGACAGTCAAATAGTATCTATCAAAAGCTTGCTTTGCCATGTATGTATACTGCTTGGTATACTGTATGATGTAAATCAGAGTTGTCCCACTTCTATGAGGGCTAATAACTGGGAAATCACAGAATGTCGATACTTAAAATAAATACTAGAAGGTGTTCCCACAACATATGACTCACTGTCCAAATGTAGCTACGTGAGCGAAATCAGCAAATACAAAACTACAAAATTTTAAATCTAAAGGATTCTGCGATTTGAGGTACAAAAATCCATAAGTAAAATATAGCTCAATATTTTAGAAAATCATGGAAATCAAAATAACAATCAATCATAATTGATTAATCAAGGGATCATCTTCAAAAAGGGTTTTAATAGCGGAAAATTTCAAACCTGGCCTAACCTAGAATTATCTTCCTGCGACTCGCGTGGGGTTCCTCGGTGTAGGACCACTCGAAGTCGGTTCTGGAGACATGCTGTCCCATGGCACTGATTTAGTTGATGTTGAATGTTGCTGACTTGTGAGTATTAAATAATACAAAAATAATTAATAACAAGAGGTAAAATTTTCGTAAAACCCGGTCTCCATTTTTCTGTCAGTTCAGTTGACGTTGACATTTATCACCCCATAAACTGTCATTCTGTCATTTTTTTATGGCTTCCTATTTTGTGACGTCATCGCTAAAGACTGGGAGTAAAAATGAAATTTAAAATATTTTCTTTCATAGTTCCTCTTTAGAAGCTAACTATTTACGTGTAGTATATTTAAGTAGTAATAATTAGTTTTTCAATTTCAATTCAGAAGGCTGCGGTGTTAGATCTTTTACAGTTATGTTTAATTTTTTTTAAAGAAGAAAGCATACTGAATGCGTCATCAATATAAAATGACACACAAATTTTCAAGTGGTCTACGTGACCTCTATTTTCTGTACTTTTCTAACACGAAGTGTGATCCATCGAAATGTCTATCTCTCCTTATCCTGATTGCACAGATAACAAGAAACAGAGAGTTTAATGCGAGCGGGCGGAGTGCGTGTAACATATTTCATAAGATATGTAAATTAATCAGCTGTTTATAATAAAATAAATTGGCTAAGTTATTTGCAAAAATGTCCCAAAAGGACAATTTTTTAGGATAAATTAAGGCGGAAATTATTGTTTCAATAAGAAATAAGTTAAAGTTTAGTGAATATCCAAATGTGTCTGTGCAAAGTAATTAATAATGTGTCTTTTTTATCCACAAGAGGTTTGTACACAAAACAAAGTTGTATGAGCATTGCCATTGTGTATTGATTTTCGCCCCCACGGTCACTAAAATCGTGTTATTCTAATGGAATTCCTGGATTTTCAGCAGTGATGTGCGTGGATCATTAAAGAACAACATGTAGACCCAGATATTTCAGCTCAGTCAAAACATGTGGGAGCCAACTGTTGCTCCTGTTGGAGCAGCTATTGAAAATCTTTATCCAGCTCTATTACAATGTTTTGCAATAATTTTGTGTGGGTAAGTAACCATGTCATCCTTTTTGGATACCAAAACAGTACTAGCTGCAAGTAACTTTTTTAGCTATGCTGCTGGACGCATGAATTTAATATCAGAAACGGAGGCCAAAGGCATGAACACCTTCGTAGGGACATTTTCCCTACCAGCGCTGATATTCATGTCTCTGGCTGAGTTAGATCTGACCTCAGTAAATTGGATGTTTTTGGTGTCTATTTTTCTTGCAAAAAGCATTGTATTTTTCACTGTAATAGTGGTAACCCTGTTAGTGGGGCGACCTTTAAACCTTGGAAGAGCAGGGATATTTGCAATATTTTGCACTCAGAGCAATGATTTTGCCATTGGATATCCTATAGGTAAGTGTTTGTTTCTGCATGTTAAATAAACTTTAATTTTTCTCTTTTGTCAGTGGCTGCATTGTATAAAGTCACTCATCCAGAATATGCTTCATATCTCTATTTGGTTGCTCCAATAAATTTGGCAATTTTAAACCCCATTGCATTTGTCTTAATGGAAATTTATAAGAAGCGTAGTGCAACTAATGAGGAAGAAGGGTTGTTAAATCAGGAGGTTGTTTCCATTAATAGTAGTTCCATTGGGAGCCATAGAAAACGCTGCAGGATGGTTGTGACTATTATGAAAAATATTTTCTTTAATCCAATAATTTTTATGACTGTATTAGGCATTGTAGGAAATTATATTTTCAAACATCAAGTTCCTACTTATTTGGGTGGTATATTGAATGTATGTCTGTTAAGAAATGCTTTGAAACCATTTTTCTAACCATGATTTTTAGGTGTTAGGCTCTGCTTTCTCAGCAAGTTCTCTGTTTTTATTGGGACTTAGGATGGTGGGAAAAATTCACAAGTTGACTGGAGCCACATTAGTAGTACCTGGAATTTTGATTATGGTTAAATTGTAAGAAACTTGGTATCATCATAATTGCAGTATGTTTCATTATAATATATACTTAAAACAGGATAGTTCTGCCAGTTATCACAAGGGAGGTAGTTAATGTTTTACATGCAGGAGCAAACAGTTCAGAAACTCTTGATTTAAGTACTTATGGGTTTTTTTATGGCACTTTTCCTACAGCACCAGGAGTTTTTGTCTTTGCCACCCAATATCTTATTGACATAGACCTGGTACTTTATTAATTACTTTAACACAGACACAAATACAAAACAAAATCTTTGTAGGTCGCAAGTGCAATGGTGGCTTGCACTTTCCTCAGCGCCCCCCTAATGTTTGTTTCAGCCAAAATGATCACAATCACAAGTTGTGATCCCTCTGAATATGTGAGCCAGTTAAACAAATTTACTTTAGACGTGAGCATTGTCGGAATTATGGCCTGCTGTTGGATTGTGGTTGTGTTTATTTTAACCAAAAAGATTTTGAAAGTTCCTCATAAAATCACTACATGTCTTGTTGTGTCCCATGTAAGCATCCTTTAATATGATTGATTCTTAAGTATAGAAATTCCCTTGAAGTTTATAAGCTGCTTGGGTGCTATTTTATGGAACACAATTGACCAGAACCAGGGAAATAGAAGTTTCATCCAGTTTTCCTTGTTCACCATTGGAGTCTATAGTTCAAGGCTGTGGACTGCAATATTGGCGGTAACTCTGCTGTTTTTGCAGTGCAAGAGTCTCTGCTATGTTCTGAGGCTTCAACCTGTGTTCTTTAGTATTGGATGGGGGTTAGTTATTTCATATTGTGCTTACTACATTTATAAATGATTTCTGAATTGAGTGTATTTTAATAGAATAAAATTTTGTTTTAGCACTTCACTATAACAATTTGTTTTGGCGTTAATTTTAGGTTACCAGTGGTATTGTGTGCTGCCTTGTTGATTTTTGATAAGTCATCGAACTTGCCTTTTGAAAAACAGAATCCTAACTTTGCTTATGGTGCGAGTCAAGCTGTGGTAGCAGTTTCCCTGTTGGTCCTCTGTTTTATAGGTAAGTTACCCTTATTTAGCAACTCTCCCACTTTATTAAGTATGTCTACAATTAAAACGTTCCCCTAGTTCTAGTGCTGATTATACACGCTGTCCTGAAAGGTAATGTTATAAATAACAGGATGCATAGAATTAATGTGGACTTATCATCTTTTTTTTTTGTCTCGGTTAGTTAATGATGATATACTGGGCATCAAGATGTAACATTTTCACCACATACACGTATAAAAGCCAAAGTATTAACTAAACTTGACTAAATTCTAATTAAATAACTTTGAATAAAAGGTTCCTTGTCTAATCCCAATGTCCTGAAGCTAGAAAGAGAAGTATGTGAATCGGCCCTAGTCCATTTGATCTGGTACCTTTTTTTTATTGTTTTTTCATAAATAATGACGCCTATTAAAGTCAAGTTTTCTTCTAGAAGTCTTTTTTTCTAAGTTTTTCAGTTTTCTGTTTTTTATGATGTAAATTCTTTGGCCAAAAGTATTTATTCATTTTTTCTCAATGTTCACTGTTGACAGCCTGTAACTTTAGAACGATCCAACTGTGTTTTGCTGTTCTTGATGTTTTCTTTCGCCTTTCAGAAGCGGCGTTAAAGTCCCGTTAGTGCATTATTTTCGGAGAAAAACCGCTTCAGTGGTCGATTATTAGACACTTTCAAAATCGACTTTTTGCCATTTTTTAAAAATTGATTTTTGGGGATAATATTATTCGATTTAGTTTGTTGCGTTTTTAGGGAATTAAAAATGTTCCATTTTGATTAAAAAAAAACCGGAAACAAGCTACCTTTTGCCAATTTTTCAATTTTCACTTGTATGTTTAGAATTTAGAGCGATTAGACGGATTACAGTAAATCCAACTGTTCTTTGCTCTTTTTAATTGTATTGTAATCTATGTGATTGAACTTATACAGTCCAACACCGCGGCTCACTCGAAGTGTTGCCAACAAGGTTAACCCCTGCTTGCTCCATTAATTGTCACCCGTTATGCCCAGACCCTGAACGAATCTGACGAGTCTCTCGGGGGAGACTGCGTTTGCATCTTGAGGCTCAATGATCGTGTTTTCGAACAGTGAGTATCTCGATCTGGCGATAGCCGATCAGTCACATTCAACCCGCTCGACTGTCTCGTTGTCCTCCAAGCACAGCCGACACTCCGTCTCTTCTGACAGTTCCAGTCTGTGCATATGAAATCTTAGGTAGTTATGTCCTGTGTACAGTGTAGTGGCCACTCTGATTTGTCTGCTATTTAGTCTGAGGAATGTTTGGGTTTTTGTCCTCCCTGTTTGTGATACATTTTTTGGGGTGTGATATTCCGGGTAGGTTTTCCCACTAGTCTTGAGACATGGCATTGCTCCATTTTTGGAGTTCAGCCTTGACCAGAGAGTGTGGCACTCCCATTACCGGCTCCGGGCCTACGAATGCAAAGCCCGCCGCCCTATCTAGAGGTCTGCCGTCTCATTGCCTTCGTGACCACTGTGACGCTGTTCTCCTGCGCTAGGGTGTTCAGAGTCCTGTGGCAGTTCCAAACAGTTTTAGAATTGCAGCGCAAAGACATAAGCGCTAGAAGCGTTGCCCGACTATCCGAGCAGATCTTTATTGATCTATTGCGTCCTCCCTCTTCTAATAGGTGTCGGGCACACAATTCGATGGCATGTATCTCTGCCTGAAACACTGTTGTGTATCGGCCCAGACTCTCCGCTATGCAGATGCCATCTGATCTCCCGTACACTCCGGACCCAGCCCCTTCGTCGGTTTTAGATCCGTCCGTGTACCATGTACTTCTTGCCAATTGCAGATCATCGCCTCGTTCGTCCCAGTCTGCCTGTGAGGGAACCCTGACGACGTAGCGAGTGTCTAATGTACGTTTTGATGCCATTACCATGTTCAATACCGCAAGGTCTTCCAAGCCAGCCTGGACATTATTGGTCTCACTGGCAAACTATGGCCCCATACGTGATTATCGGTCTTATTACCGTCACGTATGGCCACATAGTTTGTTGGGATCCCATCTCTCATGATTTGTCGCCCAGGTTCTTGCACAACCAAAGTGAGAGATGTGCACTCCTAACGGTACCACTCACATGTGGGGTCCATGTGAGTGATTTGTCTAGGATGACTCCTAGAAATTTTACTTCGTTGATAAACGGGATTGTCGTCCCGAACAAAGATGGCGGTTTCAGGAAGTCCAGCCTCTTCCATCGGGTAAATGACACAATCACCGTTTTTCTAAGTTGATTGCTAGGTTTCTTGCTCGTCTTGATTTACTCTTTCACTTCTTGCCAACGGAAGCTGCAGATACAAAATTTTTGGAGATAAACCCCTTCGTTGGTTAACTTTTAGGCACTTTCAGAATCGACTTTTTACCATTTTTAAAACATTTACTTTTGAAGCTAATTTAATTCCATTTAAGTCTATTACATTCTTAGAGGATTGCAAACATTTTATTCAGGCCAAAAACAGAAAAAAACACATTTTTGTTATTGACTAAAGAGGTAAAATAAATATTACCTCTTTTTTCTCAATTTGTAACTTTGACCGCCTGTGACTCTAGAATGGTCTGCCCATTGCAGTAGACCCAATTGTTCTTTGCTCTTCTTGATGTTTTCTTTCACCTCCTACCAACGGAAGTCCTGTATTTCCGTTGGTCAGATATTTTTGGAGAGAGACCCCCTATTGCTCTTCGAAGTCAATTTTTCAGACTTTTTTGCCACTTTTAAAAAATTAAATTTTAGGGCTAATTTTATTCTATTTAAGTTTATTACGTTCTTAGAAGATTTCAAAAGTCCCATTCAGGTCAAAAGCAGAAAAAAAAATCCTGTTTTTTTTGAATTTGCTAAAAGAATTTACACTAATTTTTCTCAATTTTCAACTTTGACCGCCTCTATCTTTAGAAAGATCGTTGACGATTTTAGATACAGGTCGATTCTTAGGTACCTTCAGAATCAACTTTTTGCAATTTTTTTAAACATGTAGTTTTGGGGGTAATTTTGGTTTCTTGAGGTCCAGTTTCTAGAGTCCTGTATATCTAATAGTTTGAGAATTTTTAGGTACTTTGATATTTAACTATTTTGTCATAAAAAAAGCCTTTTTGGGGCTAGTTTTATTCGATTTCAGTTGGTTACGTTTTCAGGAGATTGCAAACCTCCCATTCAAGTCAAAAACTGATTTTTTGTTTAAATTGATAAGAAGGTTTTTTACTCAATTTTTAACTTTGTCCGCCTTTAGTTGTTTTTTACTATTCCTGATGTTCTCTTTCGCCTTCCACCAGCAGTCCGAGTCCGATAGGTGCAAATTTTCCGAGATAAAACTCCTTTTGAGGTGAATTTTTGGGCACTTTCAGTATTAACTCTTTTTTCTCAATTTTTAATTTTGATCTTACAATGATTTGACATATTTTTGTTAACATATTTGTTGTACATTTTAGTTATTTTCCTTGCAGCTTTTATTTTTGGTAAGTTCTGGTACCAAAATTTTTTTGTAACAATACTATTTTCTAACAGGGTTAGAAAAAATCATGATTAAAAAAACAAAAATTGGCGATGTTTAAAAATCAAAAAATCTTACTGTTTTTGAAACGATGTGTCGGCCCAGATCAACTTTCATTCATAATAGTTTTGCTTCTGTAGAACTTCAGCATACTAAACGGAAACTTTATTGATTTTATCTATTTTTTACTTAATAAAAAACTGTTTTCTAACTTTTATGGCGATATAACCAGTAACCCTGACATTGTGTACAAAAATTGTAGATTTCCAATGGCTTCCTGCTTGGAAAAAAATTAAAAACTTTATATATGTAATAACTTTTAATAGGTACCTGTACTAATTAACCATCCAAAGAATAAAAGTCAGGCGTTAAGCATTTACGACCCCGTTGGGCATTATAGGAAATAAAAACCTGGATTTTTGTCCTTTTAATTGTCCTTGATATCTGAATTGCTATTATAATTTCAGTGACAGTCGGCTGTCTGATCCTACACCAGCGCTATCGACGTCGCTACACTAGATATTTAGACTTATCCAACGAAATAGCCACTGATTTCGATCCGCTCATTAACAATCGTGAGTAGAAAGGGCTTCTTTGGGAATCCTTCCCGCATTTAACATTATATTAATCAGAAGAAACGCCATCTGGAAGTTCCGCTTCCAACACAACGTGCTGCGGAAACGAGGCCAACGGCAAAACAACAAAATGCACCAACGGCTTGCCCACTATTAAGGAAGGATGTTGTGAGGACAAGGAAGTGACCAGTCCCGTGGTGGACATTGAAGATCTAAGTTTGCTGAGGAATACCGGCGAGGAACGCGGAGCGTCGAAAGCGAGTTGCTCTACGACATTCGGTTGCCAAGGCCCGCAGACGGAGGCATGTCGGGCGGTGGTGGGGCAGTACCAACAGCCCATAGACGAGGATCTGGAGCCCATTGAGGAGGACCCCGAATCGCATGACCCACAGATTCTGAGGCATACTGTATTGCTAATTTTGCTGCTCTGTAGCATGTTTGTGGTAAGTCGATTCTAAAATAGGTTTTTCATATACATTTAAGAGCGACAGCTCTCATAAGCGTTCTTAATGAAACATAATATTTTCTGATTACTCTGGTTATTCCTCTTTACAGTACCTAATTTCTTCTTATTCTGAAGAATTTTTTTGAAACTTAATTTCAGGGACTTTCTCTATCGATTTGGACATTGGTAATGGAACAAATCTCCGGCATCTACGTGGAACTCTCCTTCCTGGACGCCATTCTCAATTTCGGCCAGAGCATTCTGGTGTTTATAATCTTCGGCCTGGATGTGAAAGAAGTGGCACTGCCGGTCATCAAGTTCTGGCGGAAGATTTGGTTGGGAGCCAACACGCTGAGTCTGCCTGCTTGGGACGAGCTGAGCCCCGACACCAGGCACGTTTGCGATCAGTTTGTGACGCATCACTTAAAGAATTGCAAGAAGACAATTGCAGCAGACAAACGGTAAGTGGTGACCCTTTTATGAAGCGACAGACATTTTTAATGGTGTAGAACGAGGATGAGAATTCCCGAAGCAATACAGTATTTCCAACTAAACTAAGAAGCATTCATACGGTATAATTTAAATTTTGAATGAAGTTTTAAACTGTCTATCTCTAAAGCCACTCAACCGATTTTCGTTAGCGAGGCCATTTTGGAGAGCTCCATATATATACAGTTCAAGTATTTTCTGCATCTCGTTAGCATTGGAAATTTGACATATTTCACCCAGTATATAAAACTGATACAGACACTGATTGATAAATAGGTTTGAGGTTATGGCTATTGTTTACTGTTAAGTCTACGTACATACCAGATTGTTTTAATTAGCCAGATTTTAAGGCAACTGATTGTTTAAGGGGGAGGGGGCGAGGGAGAGAATCTTGTAAAAAATCTGAAGTTTTATCACGCTGTATCTTGGTAACAAAGCATTTTCGGGTACAACTTTCTGCTTAAAATCCATTTCCCTATGCTTGGTTTACGTATGACTTTAATCCTGACTGACCTAGTATATAAAATACAGCATTGTATTATATATTATATTGAGAGAAATTATTACATTTTTTTTATGAGCTTTCGTCTCTTTTCGCCCAATCTAGGGGGTCTTCATTTGAAAACGTCATCTAGTTGGCTGTGAAAACTCAAAAGACAAGGATGAAAGAACAAAAGTCTATTTATTTTGATTATGTCATCCTTTTCTGTAAAAAATTCACAGGCTTCTGGTGACCTTTTCTAATGAACACGCGGGGTATGTTTTTCAAATACGGGATGTTCATTATAAAACTTCGTCTAGTTGGCTGTGTGAAATGTCAAAAGAAAAGGATGTTTCGATTTCTGTCAAAATTTCATAGCCTGCTAGATGAAGTTTTATAATGAACATCCCGTATATTTTTTATTAGGTGGCGCTTCAAAAGGTACCACAACGTCTTTACCGGCACACAGTTCATAAATTGGCTGATTGAAGTGGGCCTGGCAAGGGACAGGGTCGAAGCTGTTAACTACGGCCGTCACCTGATTGAAGGTAAAGTTTTAAAGCACATTAACGGTGTTTATCATTTTTACGACAGGAGTTTACTCTACACCTTTATATAAAGTTTTTTTATGCCCCAAAAACCTCTAATTTTACCTACTTTTAGTTTATTATCCTCACAAATGAATCTTTTTGTGGGTTTTTTAGTAATAATAGTGTTGACGGTGGGTAGACATATCCACTAGAGCGTGATACGGAAAGTGATAATGGATTTTAATTTATTGTTTCACCAAAGAGATTTAGTTCAATCTAGTGGAGAATTTCGGCTTTCATTTTAACCAAAGTCCATTTTCACAAGTTCGGTTTGGGCTGCAGCTAGAGGTTAAACGGAAATTTGACAAACAATGCGTCAAATCTTTAGGTTAAACCTTAGGTAGTGCTTGAGCTGATCAGTAAAAGTTACCCTAATAATTCGAATATGGAAGTTAAAGTAGGAGGATATTTAATTTCTCCCTTACAATCACGAGCAATAATTAATTGACAAGTGCCTCCTGTTTGTGACGTCATTAAGCCTCTTACATTTAATGCAAGACATATTTAGGTACGAGAGAAGGTTGTAGAAAAGATGAGGGTGATTAAAAAAAGTTATTTCCATAATATATACTCAATATAATTAATACCAGGTATTCAATAATAAAAGTCATCAATGATGATTTGTTAGAAAATTATGGTATTATGATAAAAGTAACTTTTATTACTCCATTTTTTTTCAATGAATCAAGGCTTCAATTAAAGGATCAATTATTGAAGGGATCAATTATCAAAGGATCAATTATTGAACATCTTGTCTTGATCACCTGAACAAAATGCCAATTGAACATTTTTTTATAATTTTAATAACTTAGGAGCAACCTTAATTATTTTTATGTTAATTTTTTTAATTATTGTAATTAGCTTCCTTAAGTTGTAAGTTGTTGGTGAAGTTAGCGGGATTAGGACAAATAATGCACCTCTTCTTGATTCGAAAATGGCCGACGTTTAGAATAAAGAAGAGGTGCATTATTTGTCCTAATCCCGCTAACTTCACCAACAATTTCTTTAATAATTTTTGGGATAAATATGATTATTCCGAAAATGTTTGTAGCTTTAAACTACATTATTTAAGGCCCTCTTCGTGGTAAATTTTAAAAAACCTCGAAACTCCACAATACCTAATATCAACCGGCACCATTACCGCTTGGATAAGCTCCTTGTGGCGTTCAGTCCATCAAATCATCTCCAATTTGCAATGCTAATGGTACCAGGAAATAGCACCTTGTTAATGTTTCAATTAATACCTAGTTAAAGACCTTAACTGACAATTAAAATAAATATAAAATCGAAGCTTCCCTGTCCTTTCAACTCAGTTTCCATATAAAGTCCATATTCTCGGTTCCAATCCAACTCAGTTCCATATGCATTCTATGTCTTCTCTTAAAAGCGCGAATTTCACTATTGTTAGTTTGTCTAGCATCTTGATTTCTTTGGTAGTTGCTCTGCTACCTTTTGAATATAGGGGGTGTTCATTTGAAAACGTCATCTAGTAGGCTGTGAAATGTGAAAATAAAAAGACGAAGGAACAACAGTTATTATTCTGATAACATAGTGATTTAGATATAGCGTTCTTAAAATGTTAATTTCTAAGAAAAAACTATCAGGACAAATCAAAATCAAACTTCTACGGTTACATAGAACTTACCGACGTTTCGACGTCTATTGTACCTGTTCTACTCAAAATGTAGGAGTTTTTTGTCGAACGGTTTATTCTCAATGTAGGAGTCAATATATTTAGTTATCTACTAACAACTTATAAATGGCATAATTATCTTATCAATTATAGTAAAAAAAGCTTGTAAATTTCACGCAAATCACGTTTTGAATCTCCCGTACCGTTAGATGTTGATGTACCCTTAGGTATGAATGTACTTAATGACGTCACTTTACTGGGGCCTAACATGTATTTATTTCCAAATAGGAACTTTTGTCTTGTTACTTATTGTAAGACTCGTATTAGCCGAAATGATCCAGTTTCGTTCCTTTTCTTGCAGTTAGGTATTAAAACTTCAGGGTGTATCGAATAATATATATTATTTATTTAATTATTTATAGGCATCCAAAACACTCCGATATATTATTTAAAAATTACCTACTATTTACACTTAGGCAATATATCATAAAATACCCCTATTTCATGTTGTAAATTGTGTAAATGTCTCAAAACACGTTGAAGTGGAAAAGATTGATCTATTATTGTTTGTTGAAAGCTTACCTTTATTTTATTTGTTTTTTTAAATGTGTATAAAAATCGACGGTTTTTTGTTCGATACAGTAAATGCGAGGAGCTTTTCAGTTCGTTTAATTGCCCATTCTTATATTGTTTCTGTTCAGTTAAGGAAACAACTATTCTAAACCTGATGATAACTAAATCAATAGTCGAAACGTCAACCATTCTTCTATTAAGTAAGCTGCGTTTATTGGATTTATCAACCCTGTTGTTCGTATTAAGTTTGTAACACTCGAAGCTGTAGGTACGACTACTGGAATTTAATAATTTACCTGAAAGGCAATTTTTGTTGCCACTCTTCTCGGTCTCTTCCACTTCAATTGTTGGTCTTATCAACGAATAATTGGCGATGTCTCACGATATTTGCATTAAAAAAGTGGTGATTCGGAAGTCTGACGATAGACAATAGGCTGCCTATATACGTATATAAACTGTTACGAATAAAATGTTTCAGCATTGCAAAAAAAATTAGTTTTATTTCTAGGGAAAAACAACACTGTGGCAACAGAATAATTTATTGTATTCATTAAAAAACATAGAAAGCTTAAAGTAGACTTTTAAGAAAAAAAAATTATATTACTTTGTCGGGTAATAATGGCATAAGACTTGAAATGCACATCTCGGAGAATTATTTTGAAAAACTACTAAATAACGGTATGTTTCCTAAATGGCACAGAATATATTCTAATTTTTACGGGATTGTAACGTGAACTATGATGCATAAACCATAAAAAACAACAAACTGCAACGCGCAATTTGACTGCCCCGGAGACACAAAATTGGCACATTTTTAAAAGATTGAAGAAAATGATTTTTAAATACTACTTATTTAAGGTTTTCTGTAACAGTAATACTAATTATCAACAATAAACAATTTCAACGAAAACTATTAGTTTTACAATTCAACGAGAAGAGGTTGTTAGACAATCCGAAGACAATTAGTGGCCGATCAATTCTGATCCGGCCGAGTAGTGGAAGTTGTTAATATGCAGTCTAATCGCTCTTTTTTTTCTTTACAACCCTCAGAATATACGAGTAACTATAGTAGTGCAAACATTATTAAAGTGGTATAGAATTTGTTATTCTTCATTAAGTCAAAAATGGTTTTTACTCCGAACACATCGTCTCTTTTTGCCAAATAACTTCACGTAAACTTAAGGTTTTTATGTATAAAAAATTTAATAAATAACGGAAACGAATGAGGAGTGTCACTTAGCTAATTTAGAGATGGAGTGATGCCATCGCACCAGTTCACTTCTATACTAGGCCATTTCGTCTGCAGGACGGTTAGCATGGGATTCGACTCGCAAATCGATTTGAGGTCGGACTCCAGGAGGATCGCCGAGCCAATATGGTACTGAACCTAAAATGAACAGTTTCGCTTTTAGATTTATTAGCATGATGATGCCGGGGAAAGATTTGTTATTTCAAAAAGAGATCCAATAGTTTTTATAGCTTAAGGGTAGACCTTTCTTTGAAATATTTCTAGAACTTTTCTCGTGCACTTTGTCTGGAGGTGGTGCAATAGATTTACAAGTCGTCAGTAAAACGTCGTCAGTAAAACATCGTCCTTCTTAAGCGTTGTGCAATCTAAGCTAAACGGTGTTATTTTGACTACAATGTTTTTGACACCATATATTATAGTTGCTATGGTTTTATTCTAGGCATGTGGTCCTTGGTAGACATATGAATGATGCAGAGAACTTACTCTTTGGTGTTGTTTATTGACGTTTCGGCATTAAATTGTGCCCTCATCAGAACTACAAAATAAGAGTAGGAGCAAATACAAAAATGAATGCTAGGTAGACAAAACAGGGAAAACAAGAACAAAAATTTTTTTTTCCTTTTGTTTTTTAAAGCAAAAAGTAACAGTAACTTCAAGCACAAAAGCTCTAATTTGATAACCTTGAAAAGAAACCACAAAACACGCTCATGGCTTAAAGACAAAATAAAATTCAATGAAAATTCTAAAAACAAAACCAGAATAAAATGCATTAGGTGCTTCTACTGAAAAATAAGTACTTAAATAAAAAAAAACTCACTTCTCTCCATTTTCGTTGTAAAGTTAAAAAAAAAAATTGTCAACGTTTCTCTATTTCCAACATGTTTCTTACATCAGAATGCAAATCCAACAGGGCTGAAAATTCTTTCCACTGACGTCGAAGAAGCAGTTACGCACAAAAACTATTTAATTATTGGCAATTGTTTTGCGATTTCTGGCGCTTCACTCTGACATCCACCACTGGATTCATAATCAGTTTAAATATGTTACCACGGGCTTAAGATTTATTACTAAAATATTTCCATGTAGCTTTTTGATTGTTTCTAAGGCCAGATTATCTTTTTCAGGTGTTAACTGGTATTTCTGGTTCTGATTAACTGGTATTTCACGGCTTCTGTTGGTTTACGTATATGCTATGAAGTGATATTGCGTCAGTGTTTGCTTGTATCGACATTGGATTTTTTTATCAGCTGCTCTAGCATTCTATATCATCATCAAAGACGAAGGCTAAATGTTTTCATTGCTCTACAGCATCTGATATAGTCGTATTTTTTCTTTGCAGGGTGTCAAGAGCCATTGCTATCGGTTTCAAAATGCTCAAATATTCTTGAGCTGCATGTTTGAGCCCAATATTTAAAACCTTTTGGTAGATAGTTGCATCAATCTCCATCTTATTTTCCTCGCAGATTTTTAGTATTAAGTCCCACTGAGTGACATACATTTCCCAATAGTCAGCAACACTATTCCATCCAACATCACTCATCAGTTTGTTTGGGTATAGTTTTTTTTTTTCTTTAAACAGATTTTCCTTTTTTTGCTTGCCTCAGTAATGTATTCGGGGACGGATAGGCCACTGGCCCGCTCGGCAAGTCCTGTTGACAACTGATTTTTTTGGATGTAGGATGGTTGGAGTTGAAATTAAGATATCTTCCGCTTCGCCGTGTCAGGAGCTTGGATCGATAAAACGATCCGATGGAACCTACACTTCCACTGGCAGTGAAACGTTAGAGATCCTGGCAAGCTGTCATTTTCCGGGTAGCCGGCTGACACATTTGGAGATTAACACAAGTCCCTCGGGACAATTTAAACGACCCAACAGGTCAGATTGTAAGCTCTCCAAAAAAGTGGTCAGACCAACGCTGCTAAAATCCACGATTATGGCTTTTCAATCATACAAATCCCCTGGGGAGGATGGAGTGTTGTACATTACAGCAGGGCCTGGATCAACTCGCACCTCTATTAACAAAGCTGTTTAGAGCGAGCCTTGCATGTAACTTTATTCCAAACTGCTGATCCACGGTGAGAGTAATCTACATACCAAAAATGGAATGTAGGGGAAAAGATCCTAACTCGCTCAGGCCAATCAGTCTAACCTCGTTCCTGCTGAAAAGCTTAGAAAAGCTGCTAGACCTATACATAAAGGAGAGAGCGCTAACAACGTACCCCCCTTAATACGGAACAGTATGGATACCATGCTAACAAATCAACAGAACTAGCACTCCACAACTTGGTGGAGAAAATTCAAGATACCCTGGATTAAAAGGTGTCGCAGTTGGTATTTTCATAGACATCGAAGGGGCCTTTAATAATGCACCTACAGACTCCCTCAGCGCCAGTAAAGCGAGAAGGATCGAACCAACAATAACCAACTGGATTCGCAACTTATTAGAGTCCAGACTGATTACTACATCATTAAACGATGACACTGAGATATTCACAACAGCAGGAGGTTATCCACAGGGCGGAGTCCTTTCACCACTCCTCTGGTCCCTACTAGTGGACGACCTTCTGGCTACTTTGGTACTATGGGGAGTCGAGGTCCAAGCATACGTGGACGACGTCGTTATCGAGGAGAAACCACCCAGACCAACAAATCTCCAGCGCGTCGCAAGAGGTGCTGGATGTTGTACACAGCTGCCCAACTAGCAATTATAGTTCCAATGTGGACTCCGCTACACATAATTTGAACTGCTAAGGGCGACTTTTACAAGTTCCAGTAAATCTTCAGATTGAAGATAAAACACCAGACTTGACGTACATTGCATTGTTTACCTGACAGATAAACAACGCAATGTAGGTCATATCTGGAGTTTTATCTTCAATCTGAAGTTTTACTTGAACTTGTAAAAGTGGCCCTAAGTAGTAGTTACCAGTTCCGGCGACCACTCCGCAACGGATTTATTACCACGCTTTTACTAAAATGGAGAATGATTTTGTAGTAACGGCACCGTAGCGGCAACCACTTTGGGACTAACCCAGTTACGGTCCAGGGACTACCCTGGGTGTCAATTTGTAGTTGGCGGGTGGTTACTCTTACTAACTGCGACCAAAGAACGACGCTTTTCATGCAGCGACATCTAGGTCATTCCATCTTCCTCTCTCTTCTGCGATTAAATGGCACACTGTCCATACTTACGTTCGACGGAGATGAAGTTGGAGTTTAATAGCGGTGCGAAACGGTCTGGTATGGGTTATTAGATAGATACACGCCAATCGAGGCAGATATCGGTAATTTCGTTAAAAAAATCTAAACGCACCGAAGCGCCTTCAAAATAATGTAAATTTAATAAAACGTACATATTTTTTTTACAAAAATTGTATAAGTTTTGCTCTGCATTTTCTAATAAAAAATATGCCTGACAAAGTAAAATGACTATATGGGGCTAAAGGTAAAGTTAGACTTATTATACATTACTAATTATCCCGAAAGTATGGATTTTTATTTGATGCTTCATTTTGCACAAAATGGCGCTTGAACTTTTAATCATAAACATGGCCTCCACAGCAATATATACTTCAAAGTTCCATAAACAACTTTAAAGAAAATTTTACTTGACATTAAGTAACTGTTTCGAACATTTTGCCTCTTAACAGTAGATCTTACTTTAGGATAAGATTTGCAGTTATTAATAGTAACTGGAACCATTGAACACTACTAAATAGTGGTCTACTTTATAGGATTTTATTTTACTATTTTGAGAGTAAATATTACTTTAAAATCCTACTATATAGTAAAAACGACTTTGAAGTAATTTTGGTGACGTTAGCGGAACTCCCAAAAATAACTTTGAGGTAGTTGGGTGTATAAAGTAATTTTAATAGGAATTATTACTTCGCTGTTACCGCAAATATGACATTAAAGTTGTGGAACTTCTAAGTCGTCAAATAAAGTTATTTTTACGTAAGTAATACTTTATATTACTTCTTTTAGGTATATTTTACAATATAGTAATAAATTGGAGTAGAATTTACCAAACTGCAACTCATTTTCTGTAATTTCTACTTTGGGAGGGTTATTGGGACTATAAATGCTAGTTGGATGGTGTTCAAGGAAAACCTAGCAATAAACCCAAGGAAAACGGTGATTGTGCCTTTACCCGAAGGAATTTGCGTACTAACAAAATAGTGATTTATGTTGAAGAAACGGTATCCCGATAAACCAACGAATTAGACGTGCCTTTATAGCTCAGTTGGCAGAGCATCTCTGTCCGGTTAACAGCAAGACCGCTGGTTCAAATCCGGCTGAAGGCTTACTTTTTCTTTAATTTAAATTATTATTCTTCGGTCCGCTGAAGCCACAAACATCCTTTCATTCCAACCTTTTCACCATACATTGTATAACACAGTAAAAAACAACACTAGCTTAAGCTCCCCTTACATTCGCCGCAACGAGTGGCTGTAAATTATTTAAAATTTTGCCATCGTTACTCCGGATTTGACTGACGACAAAATCTATAATATAACCTTAAACACCAGAGGTAAGTAAAGGGCATTCTCACCTGACCGTTAACGTTACTAAGCGCCAGCCCATTGTAGTGCACCAGCGTGAACATATCCGGTGTGGACGATTCTTCTTTCGGGAAAAATTCCTCCATAAAAGCGTTCAACAAAATTATTCCTAACGACTCACTATCTAATTTTTTCTTCATAATATTTACGCTAAAAGAAAACCATTAAAAAAATCCTGTCGCCTTTCCTCAAAAAACTTACTATTCAACCTCACTAACTAAATCTAAAGCCTTTAAAACTTCTTGCAGCTTGTCTGTGCTTATGAAATTGTTCCCGTCCGGGTCGAAGCTTTTAAAGACCCTCCGCGCCTGCTCGCTTTTCGTTTCCGGGCTCACCAGCCTCCTCTCATCGCTAAACAATACTGAGAAAAAAACGAAATATCGTCAAAATATAGCGTGAAGAGCTAAAATATTAAGTATAATTTTATTATAGATATAAAATCCGTTACTCGGTTTTGAGACAGTCCACAGGTTGCGCCCTTTTTAATGCAAAATTAAAATTTTCATGACGACCAACGTCGTTATTGATGGATTTGTATAATCGTGTGTATAATAACGGTTTATTCAACTACCAAAAATTGACACTCCTTGAACTGCCACCACCACCAAAACTGATAGAAATATTATCAGGTAGACTGCTCAGCACCCAACAGTTATTATGAAGAATATTTAGATCGATCCCCCCTGTATTTTATTTTTGACTTTTAAAACTTTCAGAAAAACTCAAAAATTACTATACTGCTGAACGATTCGTTTGAAATATTCACCTATTACAGTGATTGTCACGTATTTTGTCAAGTGTAGCAAAAAGTCACAGTTTTCTCAAAATCTATTATCTGATATTAGTTTTAGAAGGTATTGTTTCAATAAATGAAAATCCAGTCTTCTTTACGGCTACCCTACTCTGAAGTTCAGTTTACTGTCATAATTATTATCATAAAAATAAACTTGGAACTCACAGCAGAACAGAAATTTGCAATCAAACTTGTGTAGAATTATTTTTAAAAAAGCAAAGATCGCGATGGCTTCCGGGGTATAACCAAAAGTGCTGCCATTTGGAAAATATTTTGAGTTAGTGGCCCTCACCAACATATTAGTATAATACCAAATTTTCAGTTTTTTACTAAGAGTATAGCCATAATCGATTGATGCAATTTCCGGGGAATCACCCTGTATAGTGTTCACCATTTTGACTATTACAATAATTTATCCAAGAACACCAAGAACGGTAAAGTGACAAGCAATTTGTCTCAAAATTTCAAATATTTTTTGTGTACAACCAACTCCGGTATTCAATTGTTTTTTGGAAATATTGACGTTTTGAAATACGCCGCTTTTTGGACTTTCGAGGGACGTAAGTTTCAAATGCTTTGTGATAAAGAACTTTTCAACACAAAAAAAAATTAATTTGACACTTACATGTAAAAAAATGTCAAAGTCAATATTTAGATTTGTCTTCAAAAGTTAAGGTAGAGATGTGAAAACTGTTTCGCTCTAACTCAAAGCATTTCTAAGTTGCGGCCCTCAATTCAATAAGTGTCATAATCCAAACGTCAATATTTTGAAGAAAGTGAAAGTGAAAATCGGAATTTGTTATGTTATATAAAATATTCCTAGAATTGTGATAAGAATCCAAAAATGCCAAAATATACATCATGAAATATGTATAATCTGCTTGCGTATTATTTTGAACTTTAAATAGAACATTCTGTATATTTTTTTAATTTTTGTATTCTTCCGAACAACCACTTCCGATTTTCAACTTTTTTTTCGAAATGTTGACGTTTGAATTATGACACTTTTTATATTTTCGAGGTAGTAAGTATAAATTATAAATACCTATAAGTTTGTCTTAAATTAAATATTTAGATTCGTCTTACAAAATTCTCAAACACAAAGTATTTGAAAGTTACGGCCCTCGAAAGCTAATAAGTATTTCAAACGTCAATATAAAAATGACACACTATGAAACAGGAGGGGGTCTCCAGATTAGCTCGATGGTCTGATGATGACAAACAACATTTCTTTCCCTTTCTTTCTACGTTGGCACAATCATAAAATTTGGTGTTACACAAAATATATTTAAAATAAGACTGTGAATGCTTTCACGCCCGGTCACAATACAATCTAAAGTGTTTTTTGGGCCTTGAAGTCGTGATCCAATGGAATTTCTTCCTGATGTTTCGTCTACAACTGCGGCAGGACTTTATCAAAGGCGATGAGGCAATTAGCGAAGTGATCTCCCGTGCTTCCCGAGGTTGACTGATTCGACTGTCGGGAGCTCAGCGGTATTTATTCCCCCGCCCTCGTGCTGCAGTAGAGAGACTGGGGTGGGGGTAGTGGTGGCGCGGGGTTTCGGCGCACTTGAGGTATGTCGTAAAACTCGCTTCCAGTCTGCATTTAGAAACGTAATTTCCTGCATCCTGTTGAAATTGTTGTCGTGTTTAAAGATCTCAATGGCCTCTCTTGTTATTCTTGCTAGCAACCGTATGTGAAATGACCGATATCTCAATAACGGATCAAATCATCATCTCAGACAGAAAAGGGGAGTAATAAAGATTCTGTCCGTGAGAGCCAAGAGAATTTGTGAGTCGGCTGATTTGGAATGGAAATAGAAGCATCTGGAAAGAGTCTTTTGTTTGGAATGGATACAGCAAGCACGAGTTCGATAGGGCCGTCCGTCCAAAGAATGTAGAGCGCCAGGAAGGAACAACGGGAGAAGATGAAGAAAAGCGCGGATGGACTAGTCTACCAAAGATCCACAAAGTAACGGACAGGATCGGTAGGCTACTGGAAAAGCACAGTGTTAAAACTGTCTTTAGACCCACTAGAACAATACAACAGAGCTTGAGATCGGCCAAACACCGCAGAGATCCCCTATCGGCACCCGGAGTTTACCGAGTTCCATGCAGCTGTGGCTCGGTATACACTGACACCACAAAACGCAGTGTCAACACGAGGATTACGGAACACAAGAGGAGTTGCAGGCTGGGACAAACACAAAGCAGAACACTCTCTCACCGAAGGTATGACGTCCTTTTCAACGAGGTGGATATCTTATATCAATCGCAGCGTTTCTATCCGAGACTAACGAAAGAGGCCATTAAGATCTTCAAACACGACAGCAATTTCAACAGGAAGGAGAAAATTATGTTTCTAAATGCAGATTGGAGGCAAGTTCTACGACATACTTGTCGAAGTGCGCCGAAGTCCCGCGCCACCACTACCCCCACCCCAGTCCCTCCACTGCAGCGCGACGGTGGGGGAATAAATACCACGGAGCTCCCCACAGTTGAATCAGTCAACGTCGAGAAGGACGGGAGATCACTTCTCCCATTGCCTCATCGCCTTTTATAATGTCTGCCGCAGTTCTAGACGAAACGTCAGGAAGAAATTTCATTGGACCACAGCTTCAAAGCCCGAAAAACACTTTAGATTATATTATACATCTAAAATCAGATTTCCAACGCCTACGTACTTATGTGATGTCAATAATAAGGGAATGGTTTATAAAGCCAGAAAGGTGATAAGTAAAAAAAATAAGATTTCAAAGGTAACGAGATGTGAAAAATAACTGAATGAGGTATATGTGCACAAATCTTCAAAACAATCCTGTTTTGTTTTCGTAATCGTCTAAACTACCATCGACTGTGGGACACCCTGTATATTATAAGTTCTGCTCATCATTGTTTGTGGTAGGTTGCTTGACATGTACTATGTTTCATTGTTTTCGTTTTCGAAGGGCTAAATGTTTCATTACAGAAATCACCCAAACTGACCCAGCAAAATCGCCTTGAAGAAGACTGGACTTTCAACAGTCGAAACGTCGGACACCTAATAATAAATGTCAAATAAAATAATTACCTGTCAAATGAGTATCTGAACCTACAACCCACACCGGGTGAATAGGATTTTTATAGAAGGAACCTACTGTGCAATACCTGTGGTACTCCATGATGGTTATGAACCCGACTTGGCTTTGCTTTTCTATGCCCTTTAGTTCTGAAATTATCAAAAAAAATTAGCTGACGTCTATGCACGATACAGAGAGATTTGACAGTCTTAAGTAAACGTCCCAGGAACTTACAGGAAACGGCTTTTAAAAAAATATAGATTATTACTTAGGCCTGCGACGTCTTGGAAATGGTCCCAAACGTACGTGGTTGCCCTCCCGGTTATCATAAGATTTATCAACGACTGGCTGCCGTATCCATAAGTTTCGTCTATTAAAGGCTCTTGTGAATCGCCGCATTCTGACTTAACCTGCTGTAAGCCCTACCAAAATTTATATTTTAAGACCATTGTCAAACTTGCGAAGTCACTATTGAGAATGTGAACCTAACGCCAGCCTTACCCTAGATAATATCACAGAATATAAAAATAGCAACAATCCGAATCTCCTTCTCAACGTTGCGTTATGCTCGAAATAATACTTCTTTACATCTTCCAGAGAAGAAAACGTCAAAACCCCCAGGTCCTCATGAAACCTTAAGGGATCTAACTCGTTTTGAACCTCCGGGAGGTTCTCGTTGTCGTCACCCTCTAATTTGACTTCAAGTTCGCCGCTGTGGCTTTGCATATGGACTATGCAGAAATTGTCGCCGTTGCATTGGCCTAGGATCTCGCATAAGGCGTCTACAAGGATTTTGCTCTGCAATTCTGTGCTCACCTAAGTGGTCGGGCAATAACAATAAGTCCTTCGTTTTGAAAGCTGTAGAGGAAAGATACCTTTTCCCGAAAACTCAAGTCTTTGTACTCGAGGAGCAAGGTTTTAATTATGAAGGCTTGCACTGGGGCTATAATGGCGCAGGGACCACCGTCTGTTTGTTCCAGAGCGCTCTTCTCATTTGAACTAAAGTAAAAGCCTAGAACAAAAAAAAAACTCTAAACTTATTCACCATGTATTCATTGACAGATCATACAGAAATGCTTCAATTCTATATTTTAGGAATTTTATATTCAAGCATCTTAAATTGTTCGCATATTCCAGTCTCCTTGGTGAATGATTGCACGACTTTTATAGCTAGATATCAAGTTTAATTTTTTCACTTTTCGTATGTAAATACATACAAAATTTAATTACCACATTGATTTGCCAGAAGTGTTCCAGTTTGTTCTTAAATTACTAACCAAATTGAGAGCCTGATATTTGTGGAGCTTCATATTTGTCATTATAATTCTTATGGTATATGGACAGGATAAAAATTTCAAAAGTAAAATTTGCAAGGCAACTGAGAAATAAATAGATAATAAATTAATGAGATATAGTTACCTATATTATAGTAGAGTGGAATATTTCAGGAAATAAGAAACTGCAAGTGTTTTAGTCAATATATTAATTTGGCTACGTTTTGACCCACACTTTAGGTCATCATTATGATAAAACAATAAATCACCAATAGAAACAACCATAAAAAGAAAGGGCCAAGAACGCAAGACAGACAAATAAACTCAATGAATGATAATAAAAATTACAAAAGATTATCAAAGGGAAAAAAGATTTGATTATCTTTTTCATCTGAAGTTTAAGAAAAAACAGCATAGAAAAGACATCGGACATGTTCACCAGCAACAAATATATATGCGTAATGGTGTCATCCATCTTTGCACAAGTAGGTACCTACCCACCTTTGGATGGATACTAACCATTTACCATCAATTTACAATATTACGATTGATTGATTGGTGTGTTCACTCAGAGATGATGAGTACTTACTATCTCTGAATGCTTTATATTTCTTTTGATTTCTTTATACTGTTAATGTCAGATCACGATTATAATACAGGGTGTGAAATTAGAGGTAAATATTTCAGGCGATTATACATATAACAGGAAGTAGGCAGTAAAATTTTTATAAGCATAGGTGGGCAAATGGACCCTAAAGGAGCTAGAAATTTCTGAAAAAGGCAAACTCAAAGTTTTTTTTTTTACTATTCAAAATATTTTAGGATATGGTAATAAAATATTGTGGGTTGACTAAAATTTTAATGTTGAATTCAAAAATGTAAAAAAAAATAATATAAATGTGATAAACTAACCCTAACTGACATTTTTGGCATTTTGACCACAGGAATTGAAAAAAAAAACAAGGCAATAAAAAGATGTGATAGGCAATAGGTACTAACTTTAGTACATAGGTGTACTATTAATCAGTCAATCGTCAAAATTTCTTGGCAGATATGTTTTTCCTCCAAGTGTTTAGTGTCCCAGTATCAAAGTGTTGGAATCTAAATATATATTGTAATGGGTTTAATTTGAGCCACTGAAACAGTAACTGTCATCCATATTTTAAATCGGATTGGTTGCCTCTTGCAGCCTTGATATAGGCCAAAAAATATATGGTCACAACATTGGCAATTTCAAAAAAAAAATAAAGTTGTTACTTCGTCCCCATCCCACTAATCCAGATATATTTTTTATCAAAAATGTGGTTGATGGAATCAAGTGGCAACAAACCCTGCTCAATGAGCACTCATAAGCTTTACTTAAAGCAGATTTCAATAAATGCTAATTAGAGGTATGCTTAACATAAGTCAAATTTGCATGTGAATATCAGAAAAAGGAGAAAACTAGGTAATTATTTATTATCCAGGCACCACCTAACTTTTTGTTTCTTTGTTAAAAACATGATATTATGGTTAACAGTGGAGAATTAACTGTCAGAAAATCTTTGAATGATTAAATTATTGTTAACAATAATTAATTAATAACTAGTTTACTGTTGGAGGCCATCCTGCAGTTTCCCATTACACTCAAAAATTATTATCAAAATGTCTGTTGGGTCATATTTGGTGAATCATTTAATATGTATTTACTTTTACTTGAAGACTATTTATTCTTCACTGTTAATTATATATTTAATTTATTTTTAGAGGCTTAGCATTAGCCTGCTAGGGTTGCTTTGTTTTCCTATGCAGAATGCTTTAGTTAGGTTACTTTATTTATGTTTTTGGTTTGATTAGGTTAGTTTAGTTAGGATTCTCCTTTGGCTAGGTTAGTTCAGTTAGGTTTCTCCTTTGGTTAAGTTAATTCAGTTATGTTTTTCCTTTGGACAGGTTTTTTTTTGACAGGAAAAATGGCCCTTTTGGGACGCAGCTTAAATTTTAGAAATTAGGTCATAATCTAGATCATGGTTCCTGCTTAACCTGTGAAAAATGATGGTATATGTAATGGAGCTACAATAGCCAAGAGGTTAGTAAGAATAGTAAGTAACAATTTAATATCTGAGCATTGGACTTTTTTTACTAAAAATAATGTGTGAAAAATTGACCCTTTTTCTGATAAGGAATTATTTATTAAACATCTGTTTTTAAGCATATTTCAGGTAAAGGTCTACATAAAAACTAAAAGTGCAGTGGTGCCTGTATCCAAGCACCTCTCTCTTCGCAAAAATTTGAGGTGTCTAAGTTATTGGACCATTTTCCAACAAAGAATTATGTACTATTTCTCTACTGTAGAGCATAATAAACAGAAAAACTAAAAATAAGGTGGTACCTGGACACTAATATGTTGCCAAGAATTCTTATTGTCAAGTCTGCATTTGTTTCCATATCTCTCTATTTGCAATACTAATAGGCAATATGAAGGAGAATTTGGATGTAATATACTTTGATTGGTAGCCAGAATTCAGAATGACAAACATCTTTGCAGTTTCTCATAATAATTATTAATTGTGGGAAGCACAGCTCCTGTGGAACCAAACAAGCATAGGAAGAACAAAGCTAAAGGTCAGCTAAGCGATAAAAGTACAAATTGGGTTTTATAAGAGGGGAATTCGAAGGGAAAATTAAAAGAAAACCACATACCTTGGGACCATCGTCGAAAAATGTCTTGCTTGATTTCTACGCCCCACAATAAGGAGCGCAGTCCAAGTAATTCCTGCTCCACTGGAGAAGGCAAGTTTTCGGCCATTTTTGGCGGAAACTGGCCCCAATTTTTCTCTCTTAAGCCTTTTTTGGGCAAATAATTAGTATAAGAGAAAAAGTTATTTTCTCTCAGCATCAGATTTAGAGGTTAGGAAAAAATCTACCAAGATAAATGTCATTAATGTCAAAACTCAGGGCCCACAACATCACAGAGCGAAAAACTCTTAGCTGGCGTTTTTATCTTTGTTTACCTACCGTTCACTGCTCTGTGTGAAACAGAGACATAATTATAATTGGTTTCAATTTTGCTAATTTTGACATTTTTTATCAAAGGAATAAACTTTTATGTTTTTACCCTGCATCAAATTTGATAAATGGCGGGACGCGTGTCTTTTCAAGTTTAGATTTATTATTATAATCATATTACATTGATTATGGTTAGTTAGGTACGTAGATATATGATTTCGTTCCTACTAAACATATAAATACTGTAAGTAGGTATTCTCGGTATATTCTCGAATCGGTATCTCGTACCTTCTTTATAGTTCAGTTTCCATGGGAAAACGAATTTCTAGCTTATGCACTGAAACCCGAGCTTTAAGCAACACAATTAACCAATTAATGCAGAACGTGCAAAAGACAAGAGTCTAAAAAAGAAGAATATAAGGTAAAGGTGAAGTCGAGTCTCCGAGATGAACAAAAAAGATTTTTGGAGCCACTGCCTTGACTAAAATAGCAATTTTGTCACAATCAGGAACACGAAAGTTGTTTCATTGATTGAATACAGCAACTAATTGTTAAAATTGTTTCTTTCTAGTGTCAATCGATTTCCTTAATAATCCATTTAATGGAACTTTATCGGCCTGTTATTTATATGATCAAGTGCGCTCTTTAGATTTCTCTAGCCAGTGTCCCAAATTCCAAAATGGCCGCCGATCTTTCTCCGAATAGAAAAACTAGGAAATCCAACTTTTCTGCTGAAGAAATGGACGTTCTTGTTACCGCCGTGGTGGCAAATCACGATCTTTTATTCGGAGAAATGTATGAGAGCAATCTGAGCAAACAAATCAGAAATCGGGCCTGGAACGATATTATGCAGCAAGTGAATCGCGTTTCCGAGGATGGTCGCACTATGGCTGAAATTAAAAATAGGTGGAAAAAGTATCAGTCCGAAGCAAACTCGGCCGGCGACTCTGGCAGCCGCATCGTCTATTTGCAGAAAGGTGAGAATTCTAGGCTCGTTTCAACATATGTTTATCTTTTTAGATTATACATACATTTATAAATTTGATGATTACGAAAGCAAAGCACAGGTAAACATGAAATGTTTGAGAACTGCTGTTATCAGTAGCATGGATGTTAGTGAAAACTGCTTTGTTGCCAGGTTGCCAGCACAAAACTCCAAAGGATAAAGCTTTGATATTGATTTTTGATCACCTCGCATTTCTTGTATGATTACAATTGTCATTGGTCAGCATTTTTTTATTCTAAGGCATTTGTTATCAGATTTTTGTACTTTTCTATTTAGTCAAAGCTTGATTGAATGTACAAATGAACGTTTTTTGGGCCTTACAGGTTATGGAAACTCAAAAGAAGTATAATTTACAATATATTGACGTTTTCAAGTGAGGAATTAATTTTTCTCCTAAATTCAGTAAAAACATTCAACATGGCGATTCTTTGATAGGAAAAAAAATAAAATTCTTAGAAATTTAGAAATTTTCTACAGGTGACAACGCCGCGATATTTTATTTGTTCTTTGTGGCGTATCTACATGGTCGGGTAGTTTTTGTCTCTTTTTTTACTAATGTCCTAAACAAGGACAACGAATCAGGAGTGGTGAGTTGAGCGAGAATGTCAACAACATTGTCAACGACAGTGACAGATCTTGTGTAAAAATGAAAAATGTAAACTAAAGAAAAATAATAAACATTTTTTACTCAAAATATCAGTAAAAAACTGTAAGTGTGCTTACATATTCGTCGGTTTTTACATTTTAGTGGGTAACGCGTTGCTAAAAATGCTAGCTGATCAGATAAAGTAGTGCCCAATATGATATTGTAGCACTGTAGTGTGCTTCCTGCGCCTAGTTTGTATGTATTAAGTTTAAGGATTGTATTTCCCCTAAACTTCCAAAATTGCCCAATGCAAACAGGGCATCGGGAGAGAACAACGTGCATAAAATACATTTCTTTCTTTATATAGCATCTTGCAAAAGTACTTTCAAAAATTAATTTTGCAATCTCATATCTTAAATTTCTTACCTATTAACCAATTGAGTGTTTCTAAACAAAGCAGTTGATAAAAATATACTATTTTGGTCTAAAAAGATGGGGTATTTACCTCATATTAAAACTTGGTTATAGATCATTCACATGAAGGTGTGTGTCACACAAATAAGGAAGAAGGAAACAATTTAAAGGTTAATAAAGATTGGAGAAAGGCTCCAAGAAAGGTATACCAAAAAAATTCTCAATGCAACACTTAAGACTCAAAACAAAAATTGAGACAATAACTTATAAATAATTGACAAGTATAAAATGTGTGTTACTTGCTAATTAAAGGTATCAGTAATTTCAGTAAAAAAAAATCCTTAGTATTGTATTGTATTGTATTGAATTCAATGTGAGTGGACTTTCAGTCCTCCACCATGACCTGCAGTATATTGTGGCTCACTCGAAGTGTTACCAGCAAGGTTTGCCCCTGCTAGGTCCACTAGTTGTCACCCATTATGCCCAGACCCTCAGTGAATCTGATGAGTCTCTCGGGTGACACTGTACTTGCAGCTTGAGGTTCAATGATCATGTATGTGTGTATCTCAGTGTAGTGAGTATCTCAATCTAGCAATAGCCAAGCAATCACGTAGGACATGCTCAACTGTCTCATCGTTCTGCAAGCACAGTCAACACTCTCTCTCTTTGGACAATCCAAGTCTGTGCATGTGAGATCTTAAGTGGCTATGATTAATGGTGGCAATGCTTAATGTTTGGGCTTTTGCCCTCTCTGTTCCTGAGATAAATTTTTTGGAGGGTGATAGTCCGGGTAGGTTCTCCCACCAGTCCTGAGACTTGGCATTGCTCCATTTCTAGAGTTCAGCCTTGACCAGAAAGTATGGGACTCCCAGTGCCCGCTCCAGGGTAGAGCTCACCATTGTAGAGCCCACCGCCCTCCTAGCTAGAGAGTCTGCTCTCTCATTGAATTCGTGACCATGATGGCCTGGGATAAATTCATTAGTACTGCATGATTGCTCTAAAAGTGGCAGATTAAGCTTGCTTTTGAATATATGTTCAACCTGATCTAACCCACGATATATTAAACTAGAAGATTGATAACAACATACCAAATATATTTTAATTTTTTTAATAAGAGTACCTTTATCAAAGTTTATCAAATAAATCTTGATGGTTGGTGACTTTTTATACTAGGATGTTTCATACTAGGACTTTTCATACCAAGGCAATCCATCCCATGAATCTTTTATAAGCAAAAATTAAAGTAATATCTACTGTCAAATGATAATAATATGGAAAAACAAAACTCTTCTTTTTCAGGAAGTCCATATGCAATATTACTAAATGTAACAAAAATTAAGAAAATTAAGTAATAACTGAATTCTTCTGAACTTACTTTAACTTAACTGAAGTAACCTAAATTTTATCAGTACACATTAATGAAATTGAATGTTGCACACTTACCTATGTTCAACAATCAACATTAAGAAATATAACACATTATAAAATACCCATTCTGAAATTGGAAATTTTTAAGTTGCTAATTCTTGGCAACAAGTGTCTAGACAGAGTCCAGAATTCGAAATAATTTGCCCATTCTCATACTAAACCTTGATTTGATGAACTAAAGCCCAGTGCAGACGATGCAACTTATCGCGGGGGCAAAGTTGCAGCAATTTTAATCCCCGCGTTTTCTTGCATTTGCGTTCAGACAGTGCAACTTTTTTTATGCAATTTTTTAGGAACTTTACTAGACTGCTACCAACTTATCAAAAAAAAAATCCATTCTGTTTTATTATTTTTGTAAACTATCTCTATGCCTAAAAGTTGATGGGTGAGGCCCTGGGTGTCAAAAAGATATTTTGGGGGGGCCTTTCGATTAATTAATGAGGAGTTTGAAAAAGCTGATGATTCAGAGTGTTCACCTAACCACACTTTTTTGTTCAACCTAAAATTTTAAGTTTTCGCTGGAAAGGCACTAGAAACGTAACCAAATCCCCGCGACAAATCGCATGGAAAATAGAACAATTTCTATTGCTATGCAATTAATTGCAGCAACTAAAATGCACCGTCTGAACGAAAAAATCCCTGCAACTTTTGTCGCAGGGATGAAATCCCCGCGATAAATTGCATTGTCTGCACTGGGCTTTACAAGGAATTTGAGTAATGTGCTGTGCAGCCTAAAGCCCAGTGCAGACGATGCAATTTATCGCGGGGATTTCATCCCTGCGACAAAAGTTGCAGGGATTTTTTTGTTCAGACGGTGCATTTTAGTTGCTGCAATTAATTGTGTAGCAATAGAAGTTGTTCTATTTTCCATGCGATTTGTCGCGGGGATTTGGTTACGTTTCTAGTGCCTTTTCAGCAAAAACTTAAAATTTTAGGTTGAACAAAAAAGTGTGGTTAGGTGAACACTCTGAATCATCAGCTTTTTCAAACTCCTCATTAATTAATCGAAAGGCCCCCCCCAAAATCTCTTTTTAACACCCAGGGCCTCACCCATCAACTTTTAGGCATAGAGATAGTTTACAAAAATAATAAGACAGAATGGATTTTTTTTGATAAGTTGGTAGCAGTCTAGTAAAGTTTCTAAAAAATTGCATAAAAAAAATTGCAGTTCAGACAGGAACGCAAATGCAAGAAAACGCGGGGATTAAAATTGCTGCAACTTTGCCCCCGCGATAAGTTGCATCGTCTGCACTGGGCTAGAGTGAGTTGTCTATGTTTTTATAACTGTTAGCAACGCGTCTATACAACTTGCCCTTTTGAAACAAATTTTTCACTTCAAATTTCAACAGAAAAATAAATTGTACATAATTAATGAATTGAATGAAGAAGGGTAGGTACTTAACTTGGTGACCACTGAAAACCTTTGGCATCTATTTTATCTGAATCTTTGATAGCTATCTAAATTTGCAATGATAATGTCAAAGCACTGAGAACATTACCGACGCATCACGTTAGTAGTTTTTCGCATCACACACCAAAATGAAAAGCAAGAAACGCAACTTTCCGAACCCAGTGGCGCGCGGGTTCCCACCTGCTTACGATGTCTCGTTCAAGAAAATTGTAATCAGGTATGCCGAACAGAACGGCGATCTTGAAGCAAAATTGCGATATGGTATCTGCGAGAATACAATCAAAAGGTGGAGGGGCATGAAAGATGAGATCATGGAACAGGCGAGTCAGCGTACTAGAAAGTCGCAGAGGCGAACCACTGGTCAAGGGAGTCTCAGTGATTCTTCTTCATACAGGGAGTCTGAAGATGGTTTGATAAAGGAGACAAATGCACTAGATTTAGGTATTTGTTTAGATACATAGAAGCATAGTACATATTTATATGTCTTTATTTCTAACATGTAGGTTAATAATAATTCATTATTCTTAAAGATTCCATGCCGTTGCAACAAAGACTATCCAAGGACCTCAAAGACACCCCCTCAACATCGCAATCAAGCACATCACCATTGCACAGCTTGCCATTGTCTCCGACAAAACTAAAAGTAACTCGTCAGGGAAGACCAGGAGGTTCTGGTCCCTCTATTGCCCCCACTCCCTCGCAAATCTGCCTCAAGTGGAACAGTCACCATGTAAATATGCAGACTTCATTCCCAACTTTACTTACCAAGGAACAGTATGTAGATGCCACTTTAGTGTCTGAGGGCAAAACCTTGAAGTGTCATAGGGTAGGGAGCAAATTTAAAGAACATTTTTTGTATTTGAAAATAAAAATTTTTTAGATGATATTGTCATCGTGCAGCTCATACTTTGAAGAGATTCTTAGTGGAATTCTTCCCTTTCAACACCCAGTTTTATTTATGAGAGATATTCCGTTTTGGGTCTTAAAGTCACTGTGCGATTTCATGTATGCTGGGGAGGTGCATATCAGCCAGGATAAACTTTCCGAGCTATTAGCCGCTGCCAATACTTTGAAGGTTCTCTTTGCTGTTATTTTCCTTATTAAAATACTTCAACGGAAGTTATCTAGATCAAAGGTTTAGCCACTTCAATCCAGAAAACTGGGGGAACCGGCGCCCCTACTCCTGAAATTAAAAAGGAAATCAGCACGGTGCCGCCGTTGAGTTCTATAAAACTTGAGAAAGGCGAGCCGTTGATGTCGAGCCAAAACAATGAGACTCGGCGAGTTTTGAGGGGAAAGGACGAGCGAAAAATTGTACAGAGGTATATTCCAATACATAGGCTCAAAGTGGAGGAGCGACGAGCGGCCGCTCAAGCTTCAAGCAGGGTAGCTATGCCAAAGGTAAATTAAGAGTAAAATTATTAATGACCTGGCTAACTTACCTTACTTTTTTTTATTTATCTTTCGAATGGGATCTTGATTGTTTCGGTTATTCGTCTTCAAAGCTTATTTCTGAACATTAGTTAACTTAAGATTTTTTTCGTATGCAAAGTGATCGTTTTTTGAGTTTAACCATAGGGATCTCGATTGTTTGAAGTGATACGAATATGGTTACATTTGGGCGAAGTTGTGCAATTAATAAGTATAAAAATGACGTTTTCAAATTTTCAAAGTTTCGACTGGGTTCGGAAATAATCGAAAAAAATCGAAATTTTGAAAAAAAAAACCCGTTTGTATTTTTTTCTACTTTTAATTTAAAGAGATAATTAAAAATAATTGACACTTCTTTTTTCTTCATTTTTTGCTGTCTTCAGTGTGGTATTTTTAAATTTAAAATCCGATGTTTCGTTTTCATGCGAGGGGGAAATCAGTGGTAATTTTTTGTGTACACACATTGGGAAGTTAATGGAACTTAGAGGCAAGTCAAAGGGAAGTGGCGTCATAAAATTCAAAAATACGCTGTAGTCCTTATTTTCCACCGTGTTACTATTGTTTTGGTCGTTCTTTGATTTATATCTATTTGTATTAAAACACGACTAAAACTTAATAATTTATTGCAAGTGGTGCCATCGGACGACGGCAGGTGCTTCTACTAGGGCATGCGAGATAATAGTGAGAAAAAGCTTCAAAATTGTCCCATATTTGATAACTTCGTTTTTTCAATTTTTTTCGTTTTGTTTGTATCACAAGGCAAGTTTCAATAACCCTAATTCATAAACTATTCGTATTTACCCCTTAAAGTACTTTATTTTCTTTTAAGATCATTATTTTAGGTGATGTCGACTGCGAAGCTTTCGTTAAAAAAATTAGATAAACCTGCTCAAAAACCCTTAAACTCAAAAACCCCCTTGAGGAAACCTGCTGACATCGGCAGCAGAACAAACAACAGACAGAAATCCGTACCTTCGGCGGCATCCGCTAAAGAGAAGGTTCGACTTTTACGGACCTTAAAGTGCATTATGAACTTACGGTACGGTTTCTAGGTGAACGAACCGCAACTCTTAAAGAAGGATCACATAACCGATCCTCTCGACTTGCTGCAGCCCGTGTACGAAGAAATCGCCAAAGAACCCCAATTTGCTGGTGCAAAGAGCGTAAGTCCTTCGAAACTGAAGGACCGGTACATTCCGCTGAGAAAGAGTCTGGTCAAGAAAATGAGAAAAAGAAAGTTTACTGAAGAAAGGGAAGAGGTGAGTAAGGTCATTGTAACGTGTTAGTAGACTGTATATCGTTTATTGAATATGTAACATTTCTAATTACATAAAATATATATTTTAATAACAATGTAATGTAACGAGAATTTCTCCTGGAGAAAGTCAAAGAATGCAGTTTTGCAACGAAATGAGTGAAGTCTTTTATAAAGCTGTCAGTATTTCCTATTTAGGTTGCAGCAGTTTCGTGAGGTGTTTTGCGATTTCGTAGGTCGGGCTGCTCACATGAGTCTCAGTGGCACATCTGGTTTGTGGAACTTTGACAAACCGTACAGCCTTGGTGGCAAGGCTTCTGATTTTTTATGCTTAGTTATTTCATCCGATGCTACGTCCTTGATTAAATTGTTGGTGGCCCTCAGAATCCGGGCAGTTGGATCACGAGTTAGCTTCTTGTAGGTGGTAGGATCTAACAGTGTCCTGATTTTTCCTTCGTAATCCGATGTTGATATTACTAGTGTTCCGTTTCATTTATCTGCTGGTAAAATGAGTATATCCTTGTCTTCTTTCAAGATTTTCAAAGCTTTCCTTTCTGCAAAGGTGAAATTGCTGTTTGTGGTTTTGGGCGTTGTAGTATTCGTGACGTCTCCATCCTTATCTGTTCAGCTCCATATCCAGTTGACATGATGGTGTTATGTCAAAATGTTTCCTGCCTTGTTCAGAACGCTCAACTCGTCTGTTGACAGTTCTTTGTCGGTCAAACTGACTGTTACGGTGAGAAACTTGACAGCTTAGGTAATAATAGAGAGGTAATAAAAAAACAGCGACGAGTCAAGACGTCACTAGATGAAGTGGAAAGTACAGTTGCCCAGAATAGCAGATTTAGTGAATATAAGTTCCCAGGTGAGTTTGAAGGTAAAATCGTGTTATAGTGATTTTTCGTTACATATTAATTTCTTGGTACTTCCTAAAATTACCGATAGGTTGCCGGTTATGAACTTTGATAAAAAAAGTGTTATATCTGGCTATACCGCCAAATTTACGATTGGCCGATCCAGAGTTTAATATCTCAAGTGATATCGATTTATTATTGGGTTCAAATGCGTTTTGGATGGCTATTAAGGGCGAGCAGATTAGACTCGGTCCAGATCTGCCGGTATTACAGGAAACAGAATTTGGAGTTGTGATAGCTGGTAATTTGAATTTGAATTTAAATCCAAGGTGCCATATGTCTGTTTCTTGTCATACAGTAGCCCAGCCGGAATATAGTGATGAGCTGTTAGCCAGATTTTGAGAGGTTGAGGATGTAGCTTGCAAGGACAAAATAATGTCAAAAGACGAGGAATATTGCGAAGAATATTTTAAGAAAACTACCAAACTAGACAAAAGTGGTCGGTTTGTGGTGAGATTTCCATTTAAATCAAATCTGAGAGATTTAGGAAATTCACAAGAAATGACTTTAAATCGATTTGCCTTGTTGGAACAAAGATTGAATAAAGATCCAAGTTTAAAGAAAGAATACTCTGCGTTCGTAAATGAATATGCAGGACTTGGACACAGGTCCCAGTCAGTAGTAGAGGATGCCGGGAGTGATGGGTATTTTTTACCTCATCATGCAGTGATTAAGGGCGATAGTCTGACAACCAAATGTCGGGTCTTTTTTGATGCATCGGCCAAGTCTGACACTGGAGTATCGTTAAATGAAACGCAATTTGTAGGGCCTTCGTTGCAAGATGAACTGTTTGGAATTTTGTTGAGATTTCGCCTACATCAATAGGTATTAACGGGAGACGTGTCGAAAATGAATCGGCAAATATTTATACATAAAGACGACAGGAAATTTCAAAAAATATTTTGGCGAGACAGATTCTGAAGGAAGTGTTCAAACGTTCCAATTAAATACCGTACCTTCGTCTCCCTATTCTTAGCAGTGAAATGTCTCCAAGTATTGGCCGAGGAAAACAGTGACAAGTTTCTAGCGGCTAGTGCAATTATAAAAAGATACTTTAATATGGACGACGTTTTGACAGGTGCGGATTCCAAGGGGAAATTACTAAAATTTCAGAGGGAAATGGTTGCTATTTTAGGTGGTGCGGGATTCGAACTAAGAAAGTTTTTATGCAACGATCAATCTAAGTTAAAAAGTTTTGAAGTAAAGAAGAATTTAGAGGCTCACATTTTATCAATTGGAGAAACAGAGAATAACAAAACTTTGGGTATTCTTTGGAATCCCTCAAGAGATTCAATTCAGTATAAGGTGCAAGATTTTCATTACCAGGACGTAAGAAGCATAACCAAACGAGTTGTTTTGTCTTTAATCTGTAAGATTTTTGACCCATTAGGTCTGCTAAGCCCTGTAGTAATACAAGGCAAGATTTTAATGCAAGACATCTGGAAAACCAAATCATCGTAGGATGATGAATTACCGTCGTCTTTGATGGAAGCATTTCTATCTTTTCAGCAGAATTTGGTTAAGGTAGAGAAATTTGATATACCGAGACATGTTCTAATATCTGAGTACGTTAGAATAGAAATACATGACTTCAGTGATGCTTCTATGAAGGCTTATGGCGCCTGTTTGTATGTGCGTTGCATTACCAGTGCCGGAAGAATTGGTACGAGTTTGTTGTGTGATAAATCGCGTGTGGCGCCGTTAAAACAGATCACTTTGCCTCGGCTGGAGCTGTGCGGAGCTTTATTGTTAACCACGTTAGGCTCTAAAGTGCTAAAATTCTTGTGTATTGAGGTCTATTGGAACTACAAGGATTGGTATCATGTAAGAACAGAAAGTAATCCTGCGGATTCGATATCGCGTGGAGTGGCGGGTTCTATGTTAAAGAATTGAAATTTATGTTGGCGTGGACCTGAATGGTTCCAGTCCGATGAAAGTATAAAGCTTTTCATTATATTTTTCGGAAAAGTAGGTCATGAAAATTTGACAAATTGCCCCCCGTATAATATTTGAACTATGTCAGTTTTATTGGTTATATTGACATAATTTAAAGGTTATAAAATGCTGCCATTACAAAAAATGTTGTTGCCAGAACTTACCAAAAATAGTAGTTGTACAACTTTTTTTATACTAGAGCTGGGACATGCCCTGTGCAACATAATATATATTAAGAGAAGGTTTGTTAACACTGAACCACTAAAAGGTCTTACGTAAATGGTTCTTATTCCTGGAACCATAAAATCTTTCTATTAAAAGTATCTTTGCAGTTATCTACTCACTGTATATGAGCCCTCGTCCGCGTATACGAGCCCAACGTCAACAGTTCTTCATTGTAGAAATCTAAAAAAAGGGAGGGACATACAAGACAATGCAATCAAACAAGGTGCACATAAAATGCATTCATACCGCCCTCAAAATTTGACCAGGAACAGTGTTTATCTGCACTTCGGATATGGTAGGTACAACGCTCTGCCTCAAAACACTAGGCTTCTTTCCAAGGGGTAGTTCGGCAGAGAAATTAAAACGTTCTTCTTGAATGTGCTATCTACTGTGTGATTTTGAGAAAATTTATAAGCTGATAAAGACTTTTTTTAATATAATGCGAGCAACATCGAGGAAATTAATTTGATTTACTCAAAGTCAAACTGCTGACAGATATTAAAGTAAAACTACATTAAACCGTCATAAAAACTTGTGGGGAAGTTGCTATTCGCGTTTACCTTCACCTACTTTTAATTTATTGATTAAAATCTTGTCAATCACATTTTTGGCAAATCGGTTTATGGATAACTAATATGTCGCGTTTTTGGCGGACACTTTCCTTTACGGTTTTTATAACATAAAAATTAACATTGACACAGTTCAAAAATTATATAGGGGTCATTCAAATAATAGCCTTTGGAAAAACTTTATGGAACGATTTATACTTGGGATGTACATAGTGTAAATCTGGAAGATCAAGAGATACCTGAGCAAAAAATTGTGTCTTGTGTGAGTGTTAACCATTGCAGCGAGTTAAGTTATTTGCTTGAAAAGTTTTCCTTATTAAAGAAGAGTGTGAATGTCTTAGCGTATGTTTTGAGATTTATAAAGAATTTTAAGTTAGGACATAGTTTTGATAGCAAGCAGATCGGCGCTTTGACTCCAAAAGAGTTGAATGAAACTTTAGAGTTGTTTATTGAAAATGTAGAGATAGAAACTTTCGCGACAGAGTATAACGCATTAATTAATAAAAGAGAAATTTCCAGGTCTAGTCGAATTTTAAGATTAAATCCAAAGGGTTTGCTTAGGGTTGGAGGTAGAATAAAAAATTCAAATCAGCCTTTTCAGCAAAGGCATCCCATAGTTTTGCCTCAATCTCACAAATTAAAGGCTATTGCATTGCGGGGTTTGCTTTATTCAATACGGGAACGGTTTTGGCCATTGTCAGGTCGTAAAATTTGTAAGAGCGTTGTAAGAAAATGCATTAAATGTTTCCGTGCAAATCCTGGAAAGAACATGTCATGAAACAGAGTTGTTTTTCCTAGTCTTACGTTTTTGTCCAAGAGGTGCCGATGTTCAATCCTTCGCTAGACCTTTTCCAATGATTCAAGTAGAAATTTTTACAACGGGAGTTATTGTTGTGGTTTTAATCTGCTATTGGGATAGTGAAAATGGAGTGTTTTGAGCAGTCAGCCCAGAAAAAGAAATAAGTTAGGCTTATAAGTATTGTTCACCTAAGAAGTGCGTAACCGTTTCTCCGGAATAGTGAATTTAATTCGAAAAATTTGAGTCCTACTGCTAAGGTGACTCGGCAAATGCACAAACAGCAGGTTTTGCAGCACCCTCACATTTTTTAACAACAAGCCTGTTGTTAAAAACATTTGGTGTTAACGAAGATCGACAGGACGTGCACTACTCAGCAGAAAAGAAAGCAGATTTCGGACAGCAAAAACATGTAATCGCGCCGCGACCGCGTTGGGAGTTTGCGCAAATATCTAGAGTGAGTAAGATAAATGTGTTGTCGTATAAAATGAGCAAACGCATCAGAGGTTTTTCTCCATATTTAGGGTTTTATCTTGTTAATTTTTGAGTTGCTCATTTTTGACGATAAGTAGTTTTAATTTCGTTTTAGTTAAGGCCTCTGTTTGATGGTTCTTACTATTTAGATTACTTTGGTTGAGCATTTGCGGATTGAAAGGGCTAGTAAAAATTTGCGGAGTGTTATTCTTATGTAGCAAAAACATCTTTTTGGCTATTAGCGTTTCTTTTGCGGATTATTAATTCTGCGCCTTTAAATATATTTGGAGCCTTACCTGAAGAGTTGTTTTTTTTTATTGCAATTTCAGGGCGTTTGGATAGGATAGGGTTTTAGTTATTTGACCTTTGTTGTTAATAAATAACTTGGCGTCCAACTTATAAAAATGAACGAAAAATCAAGATATTCAGATTTCGGTAATAGACTGGGCCAAGGTAGTGACGAATTGGCTTCTTCCCCCCAAGGGAATTATCATTAGAATTCCCGAGTCAATATAGGTTTCTTGCCAACGCTTTTAGTGCTTCTTTCGCGGGAAAAAGCAGTTCTCACGACAAACACTTACCTAATGGGTGACTTAACAGAAGTAAGGGTGAACGCTCATTCCGTATTTTTGAATGTCGAGACAGATTTCGGAGGTCCGTTTCTGCTTAAAGATAGAATGACACGAAATCCAAAATTGATAAAGGCATATCTGTGTTTGTTTGTGTGCCTTAGCACAGCACAAAGGCAGCGCACCTCGAACTGGTTTCTGAATTAACCACCAATGCATTTCTTGCGGCTTTTAGGCGATTTGTTAGTCGGCGCGGAAGAGCTGCTAATGTATATTCAGATAATGGTTCGAACTATGTTGGAACCGACAATGAACTGGGTAAGTTCTATGAATTTTTTAAATGTAACGGCGAGTATATTGCTAATCAACTTGCCAGTGAACGTGTAAAATGGCATTTCATCCCGGCTCGGTCTCCTAGCTTTGAGGGAATTTGGGAAGCGGGAATGAAAAGCCTTAAGTTTCATTTAAAACGAGTGGTCCGCGATAGGTCTTTAAATTTCGAAGAGTTTGGTATCGTTTTGGCACAAATTGAAGGTATTCTAAACTCCCGTCCTCTTTGTCCAATTAATGACGATCGCGAAGATTTGGCGGCTCTGACACGAGCCATTTTCTAATTCTAAGAGCTCTTTCCAGTCTTTCCGAATGGAACTTAATGCAAATACCAGAAAATAGGTTGCGGAAATGGAAGAAGTTACAGTCCATGGTGCAACATTACTGGTGCAGATGGCAGAAGAAGTACCTGACGGAACTTTAAGTGCGCCCGAAATGGAAACGGAACTTCAACAGTTTCCTAAAAATAGGCGCCTTAGTGCTTATCCGAAATGACAATGCTTTAAGTCATGTTGGCAGCTTGGGTTTGTGGTGCAGTTGCATCAAGGTTAAAGACGGTGTGGTCCGAGTGGTTTCACTCAGAGTGCGGGGTGGAATGACTACTTGTGCGGTCAATACGATTTGTGCATTGCCTATTGAGGATTGAGTAGGCTCAACGAGTCAGTTTATTTGACAACTTGTTTAGAACTCAAAGGAAACGATTGCGGTGTTACTGATAGGAATTTGTATAAAGTAATTTTAAGTTAGGTTGCAAGTACTTGAGTACTTCCAAGGGCAGCGGTATGTTAAAGTGAGAAACTTGAGAGCTTAGGTAATAATAAAGAGGTAATAAGAGACAGCGACAAGTCAAGACGTTACTTAGTTTTGTCGGCAAATTTTCTATTTTCTGTGATTAAAAGTACAGTCCATTGAAGAATAATAGTTTTTCTTCCTACCCGAAACATTGACTGCAACCTTGCGTTGACTCTTTTCGGATGTGAGGTTTAATGTGTCCGGCGAATTGTTGGTGGCACTTAGTGCGTCAAATATCTTTCTTTGTCGGTTCGTTGCGATGGCTTGGGCTGCAATCTTCAGTTCATGTGTCAAACGATCCACCTTTTCCCAGTCGCTCCAATGCAAGCTGTTAGCTAGCTCCAAATTGACAAATAATAATTATTTATGTATTAAGAGCGAAAAGTACAACTTTTTTGCTAGGAGAGTGAAATTTGGCTTCACTGGAGAGCAAAAAAGTTACTTTTTGCTTTTTGCTCGTAATGCATACAACGTTTTTTCTGCAAACGTTCAATTTCAAATAATGTGAATCACAACTGAGCTTAACTGAAGTCACAATCTGACAATAAATCAAAGTGACAATGACGTTTTTAATAATTGGTTGAATGGTGGTAGTTGCTCTTGACAGCAAGCGAAAAAATCTTTATCGCTTGCTGTCCTGGGCAACGCGCGGAAAAGTAAACTCTGATCCTCAAAAAAGATTAGGTTTACGTTTGTCTAATGAAAGCGTAAAATGCGTCATTATTTGACGTTTGTAGAAAAAAGTATTTTTATCATATGCAAGATCTTTACGGATCTCATCGATCGTTTCACAGAGGAGAGATTTGCCTCATCGCCTTTGATAATATCTGCCGCAGTTGTAGATGAAACGCCAGGAAGAAATTCCATTGGACCACGGCTTCAAAGCCCGGAAAACACTTCAGATTGTATTTTGATGGGCCGTGAAAGCCTTCACACTCTTATCAATCCGATTGTTTGAAAATTAACTGATAGGAACAAAGCCCATACATATCAACAGCTTGACGATTTCTGAAAAAGGTCTATCCATATCATTCCGCTCTTTAAAAATAATAAGGCAACATAAATCCATATAACTTTTATTAAAATTTTTTGTATCTTTATTTAACAACAAAGTTTTCTGTAAAGCCATTTTACCCAAGTTGAAGGTACCCAGGATTCTTGAACTTTTAAAGCTTTTAAGAGAAACACCCTGCATCGCTTGTTCTGGAGAAGAGCACAAATATCACACTGCTAATAAGCTTATATAACTATCCCTGGTTTGTACCATCATATAAGGGGTATTCAATAGGAAAAATCATCAACTTGGCTGTAAAATGTTAAGAGAAAAATATGGAATAATAAAACTAACATTAACTTAATTTCCCCGACTTCCTGATGGAAGAACAAATAAATTCCAAAAGCTGGGTAGCATCAAAGCTTCGATCAATGCTTACACTTTATTTTGAAACCTCTTCAGGGTTCACACAAAAAACTTCTCCTCCTAACTATACTTAATCAAGAATCAAAACTACTATACTCTTTTAAAATATGTAGGTACAGACCAGTGTGAATATCTAAGTAAATGTTCTGACAACTTCTACTATTTTTTGCCGGAGCTGCAGCGTGAGTTTGCAGTTTCGGCCCTTTTACATGTATTTTTCGTTAGATGTCTGCTGTTATTCTGTCATTTTGAAACAAGTAGCTTAAAAAAAAATCGATACAGTTTGCAATAAGTTGGCTCACAAAAGCGATAAAAATAATCGCAAACCCTAGTTCACTCTCAAAGCAAAAACTCACCTACTGAACACTGTTTCAGTCTCCTCCAGCAGTATATTCATCGCGAAAGGGAACCAGGTCGCGTCCCAACGTCAAGATTCCAAAGTTCTTTGATTCTCACTACGATGAAAAGGCCAAACATGCGACCGAAGCGACTATCGTCAGGGAGCCGCACACCGACCAGAATGATCCGTTGATTGGCGTGGAGGTGCCGGAAATTAAAGCAGAACCATTAGACGTGGAGGAGGCAGCAATAGAGATGGAGGAGAATCTTGTTAGTTATATGGAACCCGGTAAGTTATTGATACAGTTTTCCATTTTGCTCCGTTTTATATCAGAGAATTAAAACTTATGTCATAGACCTTGAAATGGTGTCTCCTGAGGGAGAAGAAATCATCGGTGGCTGCGACCCGTTGGTGAACAATACCCCCGATCCTAAGAGAAGCATTCCCGATTTATTCAAAAAAGACTCCCAACCTCTGATAATCGACGTCCATACAGTATCGGAACTAGACGCCAGGTAAACCACCATTTTCCTTCTTGGCTTATATAATATTCGAAGTTTGATGATTTTGCAGGCTCATTGGCAACGTGGAAATAGTCGATATAGCTAAAATCAGCGAAAACTCTCAGGTTGAAGAAGAAGCAGCAGAAATTGCAGATTGTCGTTTTGACTCTGCCCAGGGGGAAACATCCCAAATTGTCATAAGCAATGTTCAAAGCATGGCCGAGATTGTCGAGGATGTAGCCAAAGAAATTCCTACTGGAGCAAAACTGGACACTGCTGACCTACATGGGGAGGGTGGCAGCGCGGATGCCATAGATCCATTAGCAGCGCAAGACTTCAATAAAGATGAAAAATCGAACGAGCTACAGATATCAAGTCTAGGCAGTCTGGAAGACAAAATAGAAAATGTACATTTAAACAGCCAAGGTGAAGGCAGTAAGGAAACTAATTATGGGGAGTTTAGAGAACCACTAGAAGAAAGTCCCATGGACTTCATTTCCGAGAATGTTGAAGAAATTCATCCCGAGGCATCTAGTAACTTAACAAATGCCGAAGAATTACAAGAGGGTTTCAATATTGTCAATGAACCACCATCCGAAAATGTAACAGAAGTTTTAACTTCTCCAAGAGATGGTTTACCTGTAACAGTACTAGAGAATCAATTTACTCCTGTTTCTGAGAATCAAAGCAACGAGAATCCGGAAAACGTCATTCCTGTTGAGCAATGTGCGCCTTCAACTTCGCTGAACACCATATACAATACATCTGCCTATGACGAAGCGGAGGATTTCACGAAGGACGTGGAATTTGATGATCTCAGCGCTCAGCGTTATGCAACGTTCAGTTCTTTGGTTGGTCTACACGGAGGAAGTTTGGAACCAATTGAAGAGGCCGCGGTGGCAGCGCCCCCTAGCGGCGACTGCGAAGCCAGTTGTCAGAAGAACGAAAATAAGGTTGATGAAGAAGAGGGCGAGTTTCCGGGTTTTGAAGAGGGGGATGTGGTGATGAATGAAACGGGGGGTGAAGTAAACCAAGCTGGTGCCAATGAGGATTCTGAACACACTTTGGAAAGGATTGTGAATGATTTGAACGAGAGTTTGTACGATATAACGCGTAAGTAGATGGACGTAGTGCATTTACAGGGCGTTTTTGAATGGCATACCAAGCGCGTGTGGTACCCCAAGTTCGCATACTTTTTCCAGGTCTAATCTTATGATGGAAAAAATGAATATACTAATTTGGGGTATCAGACGCAATGGATGGGCCAGTAGAAATCGTCTCAGGTCGCCGATTAAACCATTTTTGCTAGAAAAAGGCGTTTTATTTTCAGTTAATGACGCATTTTGGAGGTTGTTTTTTTTTATCAGGTAGAAAGCATTTATGCAGGTGTTTATCAGGAAGCTGTAAGACTTAACGTTTCCTGAGAGTGATTTGTCAGAAATATACGATTTATTTAGTTGAAATAGTTCTATGTGGAAAGTTGTGTGTAGGAAAAATACATGGCTACCATCTAAGTTAAAATTTTATTTATTATTTTAATTCTCGATTATGCGATATTTTGATATACTGGGTGAGTTAGGATTAAACTCCGATACGTAACAAGTTGGATTTTAAAGAGAAAGTTCTATCCAAAAATGATTTTTTAGAGATACAGAGTTAAATATTTTAAAAGTTTTCTTTCATAGCTGCCTCAATTCTTGACACATCAAGTCAAAATGAAACTTTTAAAATTTACAAGGTGTACCACCATAGTAACCACGAGGTTTCTTTATCTCGTGCTCACTTGTGGATAGACTTAGAGCCTGCAATACATTGTCGTTAAAAGCTTGTAATCAATACATACTGGTTACACTGTATGCTCTCACGCAAGATCAGAGGGGCACACAGGTCACACATAGGATCATATTCTTGTAATTTAAAAAGTCGTTTTTGGCCTTAAAAGAGTAGTTTTACAGCGGCTTAGAAAACCATTAGAAAACAATATTGCCTTTTTACAAGCAACAATTCAACATTGATTTTAAAAGCAACAAGGCAACATTGGATTTAAAATCAACAAGGGCTATTTGGTTTTAAAATTGTTTAATATGAAACTTATAGATTTTTAAATGATTTCTGAGGAGCATTTCTAAAACTCCTTAAAACCATTTATTAACAGCAATATTCTCAATTGTAAGGTATCTTGTAAAAGGACGCGATAAAGCAAGAAAAAAATTGATCTTAAAATTTGGGTTATTAAGACATTTTTAATAAGGTTTTCATAAATCTAGTAGATTTAAACACCCGATATTTGGAGAACTTCAAAATCAGGGTTGGATGTTTTGGTATCAAGGAGGCCGAATGGGAAGCTTGTGCACACCATTTATAGAAAACCAACATACACTAACCGATTCCTCGATAACGGATCAAATCATCATCCCAGACAGAAAAGGGGAATCATAAAGCCTGTGAGAGCCAAGAGAATTTGTGAGCCTGCTGATTTGGAACGGGAAATGAAGCATCTGGAAAGAGCTTTCGGTTGGAATGGATACAACAAGCACGACTTTGATAGGGCCGAATGTAGAGCGCCAGAGAGGAACAATGGGAGAAAATGAGGAAAAGCGCGGATGGACTAGTCTACTATACATCCACAAAGTAACAGACAGGATCGGCAGGCTACTGGAAAACACAATGTTAAAACTGTCTTTAAACCCACCCTCACAATACAATACAGAGCTTGAGATCGGCCAAAGACCGCAGAGATCCCCTATCGGCGCCCGGTGTTTACCGAATTCCATGCAACTGTGGCTCCGTATACATTGGCACCACAAAACGCAGTATCAACACGAGGATTACGGAACACGGAGTTGCAGGCTGGTACAAACAAAAAAGTCAGCAGTAGCAGAGCACGCTCTCTCCGAAGGTCACGACATGCTTTTCAACGATGTGGAAACATGCATCTGCGATTGATGTATCTTACATCAATCGCAGCGTTTCTATCCGAGACTAACGAGAGATCTTTAAACGCGACGACAATTTCAACAGGAAGGAGGAAATTACGTTTCTAAATGCAGACTGGAAGCGAGTCTACGTCACACTTCAAGTGCGCCGAAACCCTGCCCCACCCCAGTGCCCTGACTGCAGCGATACGGCGGGGGAATAAATACCACGGAGCTCACCACAGTCGAATCAGTCAACGTCGGGAAGCACGGGAGATCACTTCGCCCATTGCCTCATCGACTTTGATAATGTGTGCTGCAGCTGTAATAATAATAATAATAATACATATGTTTTATTGTCGAAAACCGTAGTGGCCATTATTGAGCCATAAAAACATGGCTCAAAAAACGTAATATTAAAACTGGAATAACAAAACAAAAAAAAAGGACAAGTGAGTACTATAAATCTAAAATTGATCTTCATAAAATTCGTCAACAGTATAATAAGCTTTGCCCCGCAGTAGTCCAGACACCGCTGACTTGAATCCAGGCAGATCTCTGGACTCTTTAAGATTTCGAGGCAGATGATTAAACATCTTTAAGCTTTCAAATATCTAGGAGTTTCTGGTCAATTCACTCCGGACAATCGGAAGCGGCAAGCCACGAGCGCGACGGGTATTATGCTGCCCCCCTTTGCATGGGGAAACGGGCTTGACATTTTTTAAATATCAAGCAAACCGTTTCTAAAATAAATAAACAGGGCAGCGTCAGTATTTTGTGTTTAACAAATAACGGCACTAGTGTTCACGTGAACCAGCCCCCGAAAGATATCTCAATGCTCTCTTCTGGAGAATAAATACCGATTGAAAATGGCATTTGCTACAGAATCCCCAAAAGGCCAGACCATATCTCAAAAGGCTCTCTACCGATGCGAAATATACCGCTCTAGAGGCTTCCAGTCCCAGTTCGACAGACAACCCTTACCGCATAGCATCCTCTTGAAACCTTTTCTGTCACCCCCCGAATATGGTCAACAAACCGGAGTCGGTCATCAATCAAAAGTCCCAAAAATTTGACCGTTTCTCTGCTTTCAATACTGCAGCTATCCAGAGAAATACCCGAAATGTTGCACTTAAAGCTCAACACGTTGGTTTTAGCAATATTGAGACAGAGGCGATTCGACGAACACCACCGCTTCAGTTTCACAATGTCATTCGACACAATATCCTCAAGAATATCAGGTTGACTATGGGACCATAAGATGGTAGTATCGTCAGCAAAGATGGTAAAATGCCCCCGAATATCCAATAAAAAGGACCCTTGAGAAACACCATACAGCACTGGGACTGACTTCGAAACTCCAACCTCTGTCCTAACCATCTGACTCCTACCCGAGAGAAACGACTCAAACCATCCAAGACTCACCCCCCGAAAACCATATGCTTCAAGCGTCTGCAGCAGTATTTGGTGGCTGACACAATCAAAAGCCTTTGAAAAATCGCAAAATACCGCTGCACTCACATTCCCTGCATTCAGTCCGACATATAGGTCCTCAAAAAAAAAACAAAGATTACATCTCCCGTGCTCCTACCTTCACGAAATCCATACTGACAATTACTAAGAATATTGTGTTTTCTTATAAACTGTACCATGCGATCTTTAACAAGTCGCTCCCCAATCTTAGACAATGATGGCAGCAATGAAATTGGCCGATAATTTGAAGGGTCAACGGAATCTCCCCCCTTATATAGAGGCCTCACGACAGCAGTCTTCCAGCGCCCATGGAAATGACCCCGAATCGAATTATGCATTAATCGCATCCGCCAAAACAGAGATCGCCCTCTCAGGCAGATTTAACAGCACTCGCACCGAAATCTCATCGAAACCAGCTGCGCTCTTGTTCTTTAACGTAGATATAATATTATGCAATTCAACAATGTCCTTGTGATGCATACAAAACGATTCCTGAATGGACAGATTCGCAAGATCGTCCAATGGATCTGCATCTGCATTAGCCCTCACTCCACCTGTAAGTTCCGCAGCTACAGAACAATAAAATGCATTTAACGCATCGACGGCAATCCCGGAAGGGCCTGACGCAGGCAACTGACGCTCCCCTCAGCTCGTTCACGATTGTCCAACTTTTCTAATCTATTCTTATAGTATAATTCTTTAGCACACTTTACCGTTCTCCTGTAAATGCTTCTGTATTTATTAAAATAATCATGAAAATGGACGTTTGCTGTATATTTTCTTAAATAATGTAAAATTCGGAGGTTAACAGCCGATGTTCTGATACCTGGCGTGATCCACAACTTCTTGGTGTTTTCCCTAATCCGACGCAATGGAAAACTGCTCCGAAATACATCCAAAAAAAGACCATTAAAGGCTCCCAGGGGATCAGACGAATCAACAACACCACTCCAATCCAACCCCTCAATACTGCGATTAAACCTGTTATAATTCACTCAGCTGTATATCCTACCGTATTTGAGTTTTTGTTGTCGATTGTTTTTCTTGTTGCTAAGTGTTACCAGTACAGCCTCATTATCTGACAATCCCGCAGGAATCACGGATACGGAGTCATGAGCATTCACAGAAAAATTTGTACAGAAATAATCAATCAGGGTACCAGAATATGAGGAGATACGTGTAGGCCTGTCAACGAGCATCGAGATATTATGTGCCGAGAATATATTCTTTAAGTCCGTCAAATTCGCACTCTCCGCCATGAAATTAATAATAAAATCACCGGCAAGAATGATTCGTGAACTAATCGATACACTTGAGAGGAGCGTCTCAGGGCGTACCAGAAACTCCCCAACGTGACAGATCGGAGATCTATAAATACAAATGATAAAAACATTGCTTAATTCACTATGGACCATTGAAAATTCGAACTGTCCCTCCACCAACAAAAAATCATACTTATTAACATTACGTACGTCAAACATTCTTAAAATTTGATCATTGACCAGAATCATTGTGCCCCCATGACGCATTTGTCTTCTACAATAACAAGACGCCACCGAGTAATTCGGAATAGAACAAGGTTCATCTGGCATCAGCCAATGTTCAGTGAGCAATACTATGTCAGGCCACTGAAGTTTCTCCAAAAAAAACGGTAAATTCATTACGTTTGTTTCGTAAGCATTGCACATTTAATAAAAGATAAGTGTACCGAGCATCAGATTCGGGTGTAGTTATTTTTCTTGTTTCATTATCTATAAAAAATGGTTCGAAATGTAGCACTAAAGGTCAGGAAGAAATTCCTTTGGATCACGGCTTCAAAGGCGGGAAAACACTTTAGATTGTATTTTGACCGGCCGTCAAAGCTTTCATAGTCTTATTATCTCAACTGTTTTAAAAAAGTAGTTTAAAGTTAAAACAGTTAAAACCACGAGGCGGATTATTTTCAACAAGTTTGGCAGTTGGGGGTTTTAAGAAAGAGCAAAGAGTCTTGGTTAAATTCGTTAAATTCAAATGCTCTGCATATGGCTTTAATAAAGAGTGTTGAGCACAAAACTAGACTAAGAACTAACCTGAACTAACCGTTTAAAGAAAAAATTCTTTAACGTCTAAAATAAGTCTAAAATTTTTTATCGGGGTTTTCTCGCGAATTCAGCGATGTTTTTTTAGTAGAAAAGAGGTGAGCCATATTGAAAACTTTTTGTAGGAAAAAATAAATATAATAATTACTCTCCAATTTTTCAAGAACTTGACTTATTGGTCAAAAACCGTCACCAGATCAAATAACAGTTCTATGATAGACTTATAGAAGATTTAATGAAGAGGATCGTAAAGTGCTCAGGTGGAGAGATAAAGTTAAGTGCTCTTAAATTGGTTTTAAAAGGTAGCCTTGGAGACATTTATAAACGGGCCTTTTTGGGCTTTACGGTTTTATGCCACTCTTCAAATGTCCTTCTAGAGTAAAATATTTTATGCACGTTTTATGTTTTAATCTTAAAGAACCCTTGTAGAGTTGTTACTTGGAAACCTGTCTAGCGTGCTATCAATTGCAGCGTTTCACGAATGGTGCTTGCAACTGAGGTAGCTAACCAGTACGTGCTGCAGTTCGTCCTGTAAAGGCTTGCATACCGACGCCGAGGTGACTTTCCTCTGACCAACGCTGGTGCTCATGTGGACTGAAACAGCATCAATTTCCGTGTCACTCCCAGGTAGTGACCTTAGATTTTTACTGTCGTCGCTAAGGCCATGCCTCTTTTGTTAATGTAACGTTTTTATCGTAGCGATAAGGGCAACCTCAGACAATTTACGCTAATATTACTCGCAATTTTGGTTTCTTGGAGAATCAGTATCTCGAGCTACCTCTCCGCTAAGATTGGTGTAAGCTCTCAATCGTACTACCTGGCGCCTTCCAAGACATAATGATGAGCGAGTCATCAGGGGTCGAGCAGCCATTACCGGAGCGGAGTGCTTCGCATATCCATCTGCCCAAGCAGTTCTTAAGGCTGGTTCCAATGGCCTTGATAAGAAATCAGAAAGTCATCTTCCGTCAATGTAAGACCGCCTTTTTAACTCTCCATCAATTTTGAGATTCATTCCCGGCTCACTGAACTCGGACTCCTCTGAGAGTCTTTCCTGCCATTTTTCACATGACGTGTTTTATTAACTGTAACTGTTTTTTGACTAAACTGTTGCGAATAACCTGTTTGACCGCCTCGGCTTCGTCGGAGGTATACTGCTACATCGCGTAATAAACTATGTTACTTGATGCAATATCCAACATTCTTCTTTTAATTCTCATCTTTCTCTACATTTCGATACTCTAATATAAGTATTTCTCTCCTTGCATTGTTTAGCAAAAAAAATACGACGAACGGACTTACCAGTGGTATTGGAGACCGTGAGTTCGTGGCTTAAAGCCAAAAATGTACGGAAGACCGGTGAGGTGTTGTACAGGGCAGGAGCAGGCGACATGCATCCACCAGCGTATTAGATCTAATAGTTGCGGTGGTTAGCAGGTATAGGACAAAATAAAACACCCTTGCGTGGACAACAATGATGACTCGTTTTGCATACCACCAGCAATCCCAGCGCCCGGCCATATAGGAATGTTATCTGGTGTTACCAGATAACATTCCTATATTGTTGATATATTGGCCGGCCGCTGGGATTGCTGATGGTATGCAAAACGAGTAATCATTGTTGTTGAGACTAGTGTGCCTGCTGGATCTCTGAAAAGAGAACCCTTTATGTTTGCTGTTGTGTGGAAAAATGTGGTTCTTTTTGCTTTATACTGTCGCCTATCATCATGGATGTAAAACTAAATACTGACACCATCCTTGTTATCAGAAAATAGCCCTGATGAAGACGTGAATTATACGTCGAAACGTTGGCCGTTTTTCGAATCGCAAGGGTGTTTTATTTTGTCCCATACCTGCTAACCACCACAAATGTAAGTACTTAGGGACGCGAACCACCATCATCATTAGATCTAATACTGCATGACAGATGTCTCTCAGTTTGAGAAGCAGCCCATATTGCTCTGTACCTCGCAGGTTCGCAATCGGTCGAAGTATAAAGAGTAGGTGGTCACCAATCTGTCGATCAACTCATCTGCATACTAGTTCCGGGGTCTACCCCTCATCAGAACAGCTTTGGCTAGTCGACAAATTGGAGACCGTGAGTTTGTGGCTTAAAGCCAAAAATATCCGGAAGACCGGTGAGATGTTGTACAGAGCAGGAGCAGGCGACATCCACCAGCGTATTAGATCTAATACTGCATGACTGTACAACATCTCACCGGCCTTCCGTACATTTTTGGCTTTAAGTCACGAACTCATGCACGGTTTCCAATTTGTCGACCAGCCAAAGCTGAACTGATGAGGGTTAGACCCCGAAACTAGTATGCAGATGGTTTGATCGACAAATTGGTGACCACCTACTCTTTATACTTCGTAACTTCGTTCTGGTTCTGATTACCTGCTAGGTACAGAGCAATATGGGCTGCTTCTCGAACTGAGAGCCATCTGTCATGCGGTATTAGATCTAATAGGCTAGGAATCTCGCCTGCTCCTGTTCTGTACAACATCTCACCGGTCGTCCGTACATTTTTGGCTTTAAGACCAGCAAAAGGTGTAGGTACTGATGAGGAGTAGACCCCGAAACTAGATGCAGATGGGTTGAGCGACAAATTGGTGATCACCTACACACCGGTTTTTATTTAGTAAAAATAATTATGTCCGAAACGCCTCCAAAAATATCAATATTGTTTCTTATACAGTTAAATATGTAACCAAACATATCGGAAAATGTCGTTATTTTGTGGACAAAAAGTTGTATCTGCATGTTGATGCCTAAGTATTTAGCCACCTAAGGTGCCCCAAGTATAAGGTCACTTCTTGATGTCCTGGTGAGTGCGAAATTTCAGCTTTTACAAGTACCTAGCAGACCATGTATTGTATCAGATTATGATGTAGGAATTAATATGTACCTCTGGTGTAAAAAATACAGGGAATTCTATTTCATTCTTTTATTTGTCTCGTTAGCCTTATAATGTTGTCTTTTAACGAATTTTTGTTCTGTTTTTCTTCATTGATATATCTTCATTAAAATAATGTGTTTTGTCGGAATTTTGTTAAGATTATTTATCCTTATAATAACAGAATAATAAGTAAATACAAAGAAAAAAATAAGAGTATGAGAGCTTTGTCAGTATTTCTTAATTGATTTGATAATTTGGTTGATTGGGTCGGCTGTATTTCCGTGAAGGGTACGTCGGTCTGAAAAGGTCAATATGTGCCATAAAAGGTGATAGCTATCAAACAATGAAAGTTTCAATCAAAGGTAACAAGATATACGTAATGTTATATTAGAAAATGTCATCTAGAGGTCTATGAATTTTTAATAGAACATTTCACAGCCAACTAGATGACATTTTTACAAGAACATCATCTATACTTTATTAATGAAAATCTTTAAAAGAATCCACCTATCTCATTCAGTCTTTCAATATATCTTCGAAATCTTCACTTTTTGTACCATTTGGTCCACTTTGAGAAGATAAAATAAAAGTATCAAGTCAATTTCCCGACTAATCAGTTGTAAATTATAAATGAATGATTATTAGATATTTTGCACCGCTGACACTGGAGTGAAACTTTGTGCAATAGAAAAATTACTATTAAAACATCTTCCATGTCGATTTCATTATAATGGAGTTTTGAGTGTCAACCATTAAAACTTGTCCAGTAATTGCCCTCCCAGAATACGAACACCGCAAAAAAGCAAATATATTCCTAAATGAAACTGACGCCTTGAAAATACTGATGCAGGTTGTCCGTTTTCATTTTATTTTATTGAATAAATTGTTAGTAATTTCTAGAGTCACTTTATATAAAATGGTTTTGCTCGTTAGAAAGAAGTGAAGTGAATTCTGTCTGGGAGGTCTCGCCTATCGATGTTGGGTCAGCGACGAATGTGGATGTGGATAGTTTTACTAAAGTAAAGCGGAGAACAAAGATAAAAAATAAGCCCATTATTGGATGCAGCGCGGAGAATACACTTAAGCGCCCTGTCAATATGTGGTTTTTGCATGTCTACAAGCTGCATCCGGAGACAACGGTTGATGAGCTGCTGAACTTTCTGCGCCCTATGTTTCCGGAGGTCAAGGTTAGTCACGATACCCGCACTACTAGGTACTCATCCTTTAGAGTCACCATTGATGAACTCAAACTGGGAGCAGCAATGTCGGCTACACTCTGACCCAAGGAGGGTCTGCGTGAACAGGTTTTTTCATCCCAGACGATCAAGAACCGTGACAAGGTAGATATACCTACAGATCAAGTAATGCATCATAGTTACGAGCTCGAAAGCGATTGTCTCAATAAAGACTTCTATTTTTGAACATTAGGGGACTACAACCGAAATGTAAATTACTTAATAGTAAATTATTCTCAATCAAACATAAAGTTCTATTGTTTTACTGAGACATGGATGAACAACAATACTATTGATTTTCTACAGTTGGACTAGTGTTCTCTCTGTGCATCGTTTTGTCACAGGAAGTTCATTCGTGATGGATTGGCCATATGGTCTAAAAATAATATTCAGTGTACTTCTGGGGATGTGACAGATTACTGTTGTGAAAGGGATTTGGAAATAGGTGGGGTGCAGTGGTTCTACAGCAAACAAAGGGCGTTGTTGCTTTTTACAAATCACCGCTCACCCAACGGAAACTATAACACATTCATTGACAATCTAACTAATATGTTAGAGCGTTTTTTATAGGCCTAGTCGAAAAATAATTTTATTGGGTGACTTTAACACACATTCCATGACACTTACTCAGGAGAAATTCTTCAAGGGTGTACTTTCGACATTTAATCTACACAATAGAGTGAAAATCCCTACTCGGAGAGGTCCAACTAGTGCGACCATTATTGACCTGATTTTTTCCAGTTTTGCTGAAGGAGAGGATCCGCTGACTGAGAATAATACCATTTCGGACAACCCGGCGGTGCTATTTTATTCCAGAGTGTGCCATCAGGAGGTGAAGGGCACGTGGAGGACCGGCAGGGACTACAGTCGGCCTAATGTTGAGAATTTTAAAACTGTTCTTATCCAGGAAAAGTGGAGTCGGGTATATGGCGCAAATGGTTTTGACCTTGATATTTTTATGAATTATATTTGACTTTCTATCTGACTGGTTAATGTCTTCCTTCATTACCCTCCCTAAAAAAACCTTGAGCCAATACCTGCGACCAACACAGCTCATTGGTCTCATCAATCATATCGTCAAAGTGTTCATCAAGATCATCTACAGCAGAAAATGTTACTTATACACCAGCGAATCTCAATTTGAATTTAGAAATGCCCTGATAACTAGAGAGGTAATCTTTTCATTACAAGTTTTAATACAACGCTGTAGGGACATGAACCAAGATGTGTACGCATGCTTTATAGATTTTTCAAGGGCTTTTGACAGGGTAAAACCCAAGTTATACAAGTTAGTAGAAATATTGAAAGAGGTAGGCCTAGACGAGCGGCCATCTTATAGCGAATTTCTATTGGAACCAGTCAGCTTAAAATAAACGGCGAAAACATAAACAACATCAGATACGCAGATGATACTGTTATCCTGGCAAGTAACCTAGAGGATCTTCAAACTCTTCTAGAGAAAATCAATACAAGACTTAGCTTGAACACCTCCAAGACAAAACATATGACCATCAGGAAAACCCCCCACCCTCCTATGGTTTTGACGTTTAATCAAGAAATTATAGAACAAGTCGAGAAGACTTGTTGGGATCTCTTACTTGGGATCAATGGTGACTGCAAACTGGGATCGATCCGTAGAAGTAAGATGCAAAATCGAGAAGGCAAGAACTGTATTCAATAGAATGAAATTATTTTTCGTCAACAGAAACCTTAACCTACGAACTGAAAATAAGAATGTTCAGAAAATTGGCACCACCAGTCCCATCTTAAGATCAGACGGAAACTTGCCCGTCTCGAACATCAGTTCTACGAGATGTTGTAGGGATTTTGTTATATAATCTTTAATTGTTTTATAACCCTGATTGGAATCCCGTCTATCCCACTACTATTCTTGCTTTTCAATTTCTTGATGACGTTGGCGATCTCATTCTGATCTACAGGTTTGAAGAAGAAGCCATTACATATGTACTTATTTGGTAGTGAGCATTGTACAGATCTAGCATTGCCAAATCTATCACTGATAGATGCCTCAGTTACTGTGGCAAAATAGTCCGCAAAAATACCGGCCACCTTCGTGGGATCGACAATCAACAAATCGTCCTTGTTTAATTAATTTTTTTTGTAATTTTTTGTCTGCCTGAAGTTGTGTTTACTATGTTCCATATAGTTTTTTGTTGATTATCGCTTTTTATAATCCAGTTACCGAAATAAACCTTTTTTGCCTGAGAAATTGCATACGTATGCTGGGGTTTTTTTCTTTTATATAAGTTATTCAGTTGCAGTGCCGCTACTGTTAACTATTTCAGTGGTTAGCCATGCTTTTTTATTGGTAGGATGCTGTTTTCCTATCTTGATAGGACGATTACAATCAATTGCCCATAATATAGCAGTTGATATTTCGCCGTATACAACTTTCACATCGCGTTCCAATTGATAAAAATAGTTAAGATCCTGTATAGCAAAAAAACTTTTCAGTGCATCCAGATTGTACTCGGAGAAAGACCTGTATTTGTGATTGGGATCTGCACTCCTATTCATTTTGTCGGACCGAGACGGTATCATAAAATTATGCAGTATTGCCAAGTGGTCACCTATATTGGGCTGAATTATTTTGGTTTCTGATTGAAGATCAAAATTTATAGACAAGTAATCTATTTTAGTAGAACTAGAGAAGGGACTCATGGCTGCAAAACCTGCGTAAGTGATTTGGGATGAAATATTTACAATTATTTAGACAGGCAGCTGATAGACTAAGAATAGCCATGATAATCGCCAACGTTCGCAGAGGATAAGGCACCACAAGAAGAAGAATATTTGACTTATTTTAATAATTGCTTTCCTGAAAAGAAATTTTGTACAGACCCGAAAGTATTAAACACAGGGAGCTAGTGGCCAGAACTAAAAAGCATTTTTATCAAGATAGGATTGATTGCTCGCTCGGGCAAACTTTCCAGGGGCATGTGGTCTGTTGTCAGGGAATTAAGGGATTATGAATTACTTTTTCGTAAGTTTTCTTAAATGCATATTAGATAGACTTGCTCAGAGCACTAAAGGTAGGAGGTCGCGTCCAGGCAAGGAATATTCGCCTAGCATGGACGTGATGCCATTTACTGAAAAGGAAATTTTAAATATAATACGGCGACGTTTGACCAAGAAAAGCTGTGACGGACCCGACGGGATACCCCTGCGTGTCATCAGGGAGTCTAAGGTCGTTTGAGCCCACAAAATAACAGATAATATAAATTATCATTCCAATATGGAAGGTTTCCTGGGGGTCTTAATCTCTCCAGAGTTGTGCCCCAAAACACTCCTGGCTGAGAACTATCGGCCAGTTGCACAAACGTCGAGCTTTTCTAAAATAGTTGAAGATGCTAAGTTAGATAGGCTACTTGCTCATCGGCGTGTTAACAACATATTGGCAGATGACCAGCATGGATTCGTAGCGGGTATCTCACCGGGTTCTGCTGTCCTATGGTTTCTGGAGAGGGTGGTGGAGAGCCTTGAGGTTGGAGAGAGTGTTGTGATGCTGGTATTGTTGTGTTGCTGGTATGTTACAAATAAACCGGTACTGGTGGCAAGGTTGTTGAAAAAAAAAATAGGTACTGGTGGCGAGGTTGTTGAAAAAAAAAATGACGGGAGAGATTTGTCAAAAAAGTGTGGTAGAAAAAGTCTCCGTCATCTTACATAACGATTATCGAATAACGCCCCTAATTAGCCGTATTCCTGTTTGGTTCGACTCTAGTCCAGAGCCCTACCCAATCTCCTTCCAAGTCCCACTTACCCTTCTAGTGAGCTCACTGAGTGAGCTCGGAAGCTTATATAGTAGCCTGCAAGTTTGAAGACTCGTTTAGGGAAGGAACTTGTGTTTCTAAAGGAGGTAATTAAATGTTAAGAAATTTTGATAGTGAAAGCTGAAGTCCTACGGAACCTGAGCTTGAGAATAAAGCGTGAACATTCAAGCATAAAGTGCACGAAACCAGAAACTTGGTGAGTCATTCTTGAATCATTTTTTGTTGTTTGAGCTTCACTTAATTACCCTCCCCCCCTTCCAAGGGGAAAGCAAAAATTTGCTGAACTTTAATATGGTCTAACCATTTTATCTTTGATCTGGACATTGAATCGATCATTGGATTTCTATTATTGTATTAGATAATAAGAAGATAGTTCAGGTTATCTGTTTTTTATGCTACCTCTGAAGGACTGAGAATTCAGGAAAAGGACAGTTATTTAATTACGAATATATAACCGTGGAATTAACAAATTAAATTTGAATCTATAGTGTTAACTATTGTTAGTAGTAGTTTAATATTTCATAAAATTCTTCTTCTCATCTGGGTACCCAAATTTCCAAGCATAATCTATTCTTTCATAAGTTGTGTTTTCATCATTTTCTATTCGATTGTGTCATTAAATTAAATTTCTATGGGGTCTAGATATTTTCTTCCCTTCAATAGTAATTTGTATTCCAGATCAAAGTACAACCAACCATCCAACAGGTAAATATTTATGTTTGAATTTTGACTGAATGATTAAGAAAAAAACATATACATATATTTTTTCTACTAATTCTATTAATTGTAACTCCAGCGGAAGTGCAAGTTCCGTTTCGTCGGTTTCTGAGTTTCCGGCATTCGATTACAAACTCAGTGGCATCCCTAACATTTGGTGAGTATTTAATTTCCCTTTGATTTATCTTAGGAATAAAACACTCCCGGTTCTCTGATACTACCCTATCGGGTTTTTTTTTTTTATTTTTTTTATTTTTATTTAACATGTCTCGAAGCTCTAGGTCTTCTCGTAATAGCGAGATATGGGAAATTGTAAATTCTTTGAACCAGCGTGTGGACGAACTATCTCGCTCACTGCCTCCAAAGAAATTACCTTCTGGAGTTCAGACACAAACCCAAATTGTTGGGCAACAAACTTTCAATTCCCTTCTACCTCGAGTTCCTGGCGATTCCAAGAAGACCGAAAAATCCGAGTTGATTCAAGGTGTAAGGGAGGATGCTTACGGTGTCCGAGGGTGGTTCTGTAGTGGTTTTCGTCATTCGTTAGGAAACGAAGGCAGTATGTTGAAGTGAAGGATTGTTGGTCTGATTATGTTGGAACTGTGCGTTCAAGCGAACTTTGTGTCAACTTGGGAGTTGGCAGAGCTCCATTTTGGGACCAATACTCTTTTTGATATTTATCAATTCACTCTCTATAGATGCATGAGTGACATATGCTGCCACCGCAAGTGGCTGCTAACAATGCAATGTATGAACTAAACGACTGGTTTAACCAGAATGGTTTGCTTTTGAACGCGACCGAAACCAACTATATGATTTTTCATAGCGGCCGAGCAAGACAGGATTGAGACATCGATCTATATGCCTCTGAAGACAGGCGTAACTGGAGGGACTTTGTCAGGTTTCTGGGTATACATTTAGATGATACACTCTCTTGGGAGTCCCACTGTTCCAGTTTGGTATCGAAACTCAATGGCCTTTATTATGCGCTTAGAAACTTGAGGCTGGTTTAGAACTGCCTCAATTGATATCGGTCTATCACGCTCTGGTTCATTCAAGAGTTCTCTACGGTGTCCAGTTCTGGGGTATGTAGGTTGAAGATTGTTCTCATTTAGGTGTATCAAATTCAAAGCATTCTCATCAGTGAAAGTTAAAAGAAAGTTATTTTCTGCGAAATATGTTAGTGAACGAAACTTTTAGCTTTTTCGCAGGAAACTCTAGTTTAAAATATGCAAAAAAGCAATATTTACTAATTGGAAATTGAAAACTTATCTGCTTTCAATATTTCCAAAAATATTGCAGCGTTTAAGAAGGAAACAAACAGAAACAACTACTCCGAGGGCTAATACCCCTACCGGCATTGAATTCACTATTACCTTGCTTTTTAATACCTGCGATAACTTTGCTTGTCACTTTTGATTTGTGTGTCAAAGTTAATAAATGTGTTCGCGTCTTTTTCGGTCTTCTCCTAGAGGATGCTGACGACGGAGGTTGAGGTTTATCGCCTCTAGAAAGTAATTACGCAATTACTCCGTCCAAAAGAGAGTAGTAAGTACTTTTGGTTAACATATACATTTAGTAACTTTGACCCACATTTCAAAAAGAAACTTAATTTCTCTTTCATGTTATATTTTTTGTTTGTTTTATTCAAGAGCACTTTCTTGTATTTCATATTTGCATTTATGTATGTTTTCTATAATATTTAGCTTTGAAACAAATAGTATAATTCAATGTCGGTAGGGGTATTAGCCCTCGAAGTAGTTGTTTCTATTTGTTTCTTTCTTTATGTATAACTACAAGGTTTTGGAAATGCCGAAAGCAGACAAGTTTTCAAATTTCCAAATTGTAATTATACATGTGCATTTTCGCATATCTTAATTAAACTCTGGTTCTATATTCTTTGCAAAAAGCTTAGTATTTTTTGGCTTTTTAGCATTGATTTTTTATTACTTTATTAATTCATTTTAATATTTTTTTTTTGCTTTATAAAATGAGCTTTGAAACAAACAGTGTAATTCAATGCCGGTAGGGGTATTAGCCCTCGGAGTAGTTGTTTCTGTTTGTTTCCTTCTTAAACGCTGCAATATTTTTGGAAATATTGAAAGCAGATAAGTTTTCAATTTCCAATTAGTAAATATTGCTTTTTTGCATATTTTAAACTAGAGTTTCCTGCGAAAAAGCTAAAAGTTTCGTTCACTATTCTCATCAGTGTATCAAAATGAGTGTTCTTTAGTAATAAACACCTATTATTCTAAAACATGTTAAAAATCTGTTAAACAGGAAAGAACAATTTTTGGAAGGTTTTTTTCACTTGACGTAAGACGCAAAAAGAAAATAAATTTCTTGGAAAACTGAATTTTATAATGAATGGCCTTCGTCTTTCGCTTCCAATCTAATACCTAATTACAGCCCCGGTAACGTCGTCAGTCAAACCAACTGCACAAACAATTCCTCCACTTACCTATACCTACACGCCACACCCGCTCGAGGGACGTTGTAAAAAAAGATGTGGAGTTGGAGGGGTCCCGAGGGTCCTCGTCAACGGAATAACGGGACGGGAAACAGGAAACAGACATTTTGCCAAGTCAATCTCCTGCCGTTCCCAAATTCAATTCTGGATTCCTTTTAGTGAAATCGTACGGACGCTCTCTCGTCGTCCCTCCGGATACGCCGCATCCAGTTCCCGTGTACCTAGGCCGAGCGTTTTCCTCCCTGGATGATTGGGGAAATACGCTGGAATACTCTGGTTCGGTCGGATGTTGTTGCCCGAAAGTGTTTGATTATTACATAATAAATTATTAAATTTTGTAAGAATCATTTTAGAGTAGACTTCAACGAAACCTTTTCCTATTTAATTATATGCCGTTCACTTTTTATTGATATCAAGTAGGCGTTAGAAATCTGAGTTTGACGTTTTTATCTTCTCAACATGTAGTGAAAAGAGATAGGTACAAAAAATATAGATTTCAAAAGTAATAAGGTAATGAGGCAGAAATAAGTGAATGAGTTATCTTTATAAAGAGCGTAACAATTGTTTTCTACATTATCTTTCATTTTATATTATTTTACCTACGATCGTGGTACAATGGTTCTATGAAGAGGTTAAAAAACTTGCTTTTGCCTTTCTTATATTTTAATCTGAGCTATTCACACAATAAATAATGAAAAAATTACAATTGTGCCTTAATAACTATTGAAGTATACAGTAACTAGTTTAAAACTAATTTTTATTTTTATTTTTGACAACTCGGGTCATCTTTCCCATGTAATATAATATTAGTTTTTGTGCAATTATTTGAGATATTCTTATTGCGTCTTTATCAATGCCACCATCAAAGAAATATAATTTGAGCCCTTTATATATTATAAAAATAAATAATTAAAAGTACAAGTTTTTTCTACTCCTAAACTCAACTGAAATCCATTAGAATCATTTCTTAATGACTTAAAATAAACACGATTCAAGCTATACCGACTGAACAGCTTCCCACTTTCACCCTCCTGAACTGGGAACATCCCCTGTTGCCTAGCAACGGGCGGCACCCGCGGCAAGGATCGAAGTTGCCGTGTCAGAGTTACCACCCCACAGTGTACATACGCCGCTGGTACACTCCCGACCAAAAGGGAGTCTATTAAATACAGTCTCTGGCAAAATAAATTTTCCAAAAATCGCATGTTTTAGGCTCCGATGAGAACTGTAATGCAACAGTTAATAATCTATTTTGTTATACTGCATGATTTGTGTTGTATAGGGCATTATTAGACAATATCTAAAGGCACTAAGTAGCTGTTTAGGCCTTGAGGATTTTTATATATTTGGTAACTAAGCAATAAAAACGCAGTAATTCACGGCTTGATATTTAAGCTAATTGACTTAATTTCAACTCGTGATCAAGTCAAGCTTAGGGTCGTAAATATCGGGTCAGGTCAATTAGTTCAGGTTAGCTCTTAAGTACTTAAAATGTCCAGTAGTTTTTCTTTTCAAGTTTTATTAGTTGATAATAAACTTGACTTGAAAAACTTGAAATTTGACAACGCGGTACTTGACTTGATTTTTTTTATAGTTGAGCTTAACTTGATGTCATGTCAAGCATCGTCACGTAATTTTGTATCAGTGGCTTTCACAACATTGAATGATGATCATATCTAGTCGAGTTTTCTCAGATCAATTTAGTCCAATTATTCTGGGCTTTCCCGGATTTTATGTTTTTGAAAGATCGTACAGAACTTCAACATAGTTAAGTTAGTCAAGGTTTAGTTTATATTAATTAATTATACTTTTCTAAAAACTAATTCAAGTTTAGGTAAACAGTTAGTCAAGATTTTCAACACAATTTTTGACATATCCCGGTTAGAATAATCGAAATAATCTTAGCCTGATGTCAGTTTAGTTTATACTTAGGCGTAGTCAAGTAAGAAAGATTGAACTATCTTGTTGAGTTTTGATTAGAATATATTTATCAACCTGATGATCATACCTCTGTTGTTAACTTGAGAAAACTGACATTCACTAGAAGAAGTTTTTTTCCTTGTACTGAAAACCTTCACTAACTCGACTAGATATCAAAAAGACTTATTTTGATCATAACCTTTCTCAAACTTGATTATATAGTTCTTGTTAATGAATTAATGTGGGTGAGTAAGCTAATACTGATCAGAAGAAGCTTTACATTTTATTAGAAGTCTTGACCTACACGAAATAAACTTAGTTAACTAGAGTAAGCATATTGAAAATCTTGACTCACTATTAACCTGAACTCTGAACTTGACAAGTAATAGTAACAAGTTTCCAAATTAATTTTGAATACAAGTAAAAGTCAGAATTCTTTTGTCTCACTTTTCTGTTACCGTGACAGCGTTCTGACGCTCTTTACTTGAATGCAAAGATTATTTGAAAAAGTGTTACTATTATTTATCAACCTCACAATTTAGGTTAACAGTTAGTCAAGATTTTCAATAAGCTCAGTCATAATCAAGTTAATTAAATTTATTTCGATTGGTCAAAGTTTCTAATAAGCTTTAAATTCTTTTTCAGATCAGTGTCAGTTTTCTCACATTAACTGATTAACAAGAACTGTAAGATCAAGTTGGCGAAGGTATTAGTGTTTTTAATAACCAGTCGTGTTTTCTCAGATAAATTTATTCCAATTATTCTGGGCTTTCCTCGATTTTATGTTTTTGATAGATTGTACAGAGACTCAACATAGTTAATAAGTTAGTCAAGAGTTAATTTATATTAATTATACTTTTCTAACAACTAATTTAAGTTCAGGTAAACAGTTAGTCAAGATTGCCAATACAATTTTTGACATATTCCGGTTAGAATAATCGAAAACATCTTAGCCTGACTTTTTCTTGGTCAGTTTAGTTTCAGCTTAGGCATAGTCAAGTCAGCAAGATTGAACTATCTTGTTGAGTTTGATAAGAATATCTCTATCAACCTGATGATCATACCTCTGTTGTTAACATGAGAAAAGTGACACTGACTAGTTTTTTCCTTTAATTGGAAATCTTTACTAACTCGACAAGATATCAAAAAGTCTGATTTTGATCATAACTACTTTTCGAACTGGATCATACGGTTCTTGTTGATCAATTAATGTGAGTAAGCTGATACTGATCAGAAGAAGCTTTTACATTTAATTAGAAGCCTTGACCCACACGAAATAAACTTAATTTACTTGACTATGACTAAGCGTATTGAAAATCTTGACTCACTGTTAGCCTGAACTGTGAGCTTGGCAAGGAATAGTAACACGTTTTCAACTTAATTTTGGATACATGTAAAAGTCAGAATTCTATTGGAGTCTCAATTTTCTATTACCGTGACAGGCGTTCTGACACTATTTGAATTCAAAGAAAATTTGAAAAATGGTTACTATTATTTATCAACCTCACAGTTTAGGTTAAGAGTTAGTCAAGATTTTCAATAAGCCAAGTCATAGTCAAGTTTATTTCGATTGTTCAAAGTTTTTAATAAAATGTAAAAGCTTTCTTTGATCAGTATCAGTTTTCAACATTAACTGATGAACAAGAACTTATGATCAAGTTGGCGAAGACGTTTTGATCAAAATGTGTTTTTTTATATCTATTCGACTTTTCTGGGTCAAGGTAATTCAAGGTTCTCTGAACGTTTCCCGATTTTAGCGTAAGAAATATTGTACTGCGTAGTTAAGTATGTCAGGATTTAGTTTATATTATATGATCTTAAATTTGACAACTGATTTCACAGTTTAGGTCAACAGTTAGTCAAGATTTTCAATAAGCTTCGTCATATAGTCACGTTAATTAAGTTTATTTTGATTGGTCAAAGTTTCTAATAAATTTTAAATTCTTCATCTGATCAGTGTCAGTTTTCTCACATTAACTGATTAATAAGAAGTATATGATCAAGTTGGCACACCCTTATGATCAAAATTAGTCTTTTTATTATCTAGTCGAGTTTTCTCAGATTTAGTCCAATTATTCTGGGCTTTCCCCGATTTTATGTTTTTGAAAGATTGTACAGAACCTCAACATAGTTAAGTTTGTCAAGGTTTAGTTTATATTAATTATACTTTTATAAAAGCTAATCTAAGTTCAGGAAAACTGTTAGTCAAGATTTTTAATACAATTTTTGACATATCTCGGTTAAAATAATTGAAAACATCTTGCCAGATTTTTCTTGGTCAGTTTAGTTTCAGCTTAGGCGTAGTCAAGTCAGAAAGATTGAACTGTCTTGTTGAGTTTGATTAGAATATCTCCATCAACCTGGTGATCATACCTCTGTTGTTAACTTGAGAAAACTGATACTGACTAGAAGAAGTTTTTTTCCTTTTATTGAAAATCTTTTTTTCTTTTTATTTGAAAATCTCACTCGACTAGATATCAAAAAGACTGACTTTGATCATAACTCCTCGAACAATCGTGCAGATCTTGTTAATCAATTAATGTGGGTGAGTAAGCTGATACTGATCAGAAGAAGCTTTTATATTTTATTAGAAGCCTTGATCTACACGAAATAAACTTAATTAACTAGACTATGACTAAGCATACTGAAAATCTTTACTAACTATTAACCTGAACTGTGAGCTTGACAAGTATTAGTAAAAAGTTTTCAAATTAATTTTGGATATAAGTAAAAGTCAGAATTCTTTTGAAGTCTCACTTTTCTGTTACCGTGACAGCGTTGTGACAATCTTTACTTGAATGCAAAGATTATTTGAAAAAGTGTTACTATTATTTATCAACCTCACAATTTAGGTTAACAGTTAGTCAAGATTTTCAATAAGCTCAGTCATAATCAAGTTAATTAAATTTATTTCGATTGGTCAAAGTTTCTAATAAGCTTTAAATTCTTTTTCAGATCAGTGTCAGTTTTCTCACATTAACTGATTAACAAGAACTGTATGATCAAGTTGGCGAAGGCATTAGTGTTTTTAATATCTAGTCGAGTTTTCTCAGATAAATTTATTCCAATTATTCTGGGTTTTCCTCGATTTTATGTTTTTGATAGATTGTACAGAGACTCAACATAGTTAAGTTAGTCAAGGTTTAATTTGTATTAATTATGCTTTTCTAAAAACTAATCTAAATTCAGGTAAACAGTTAGTCAAGATTACCAATACAATTTTTGACATATTCCGGTTAGAATAATCGAAAACATCTAAGCCTGACTTTTTCTTGGTCAGTTTAGTTTCAGCTTAGGCATAGTCAAGTCAGAAAGATTGAACTATCTTGTTGAGTTTGATTAGAATATCTCTATTAACTTGATCATACCTCTGTTGTTAACTTGAGAAAAGTGACACTGACTAGTTTTTCCTTTAATTGGAAATCTTCACTAACTCGACAAGATATCAAAAAGTCTGATTTTGATCATAACTACTTTTCGAACTAGATCACACAGTTCTTGTTAATCAATTAATGTGAGTAAGCTGATACTGATCAGAAGAAGCTTTTACATTTAATTAGAAGCCTTGACCCACACGAAATAAACTTAATTGACTTGACTATGTTTTTTCCTTTTATTGAAAACCTTCACTAACTCTACTAGATATCATAGTTAAGTGTGTCAAGGTTTAGTTTATATTAATTATGATCTGAAATCTGACAACTGACTTCACAACAGTTAGTCAAGAGTTTCAATAAGCTCAGTCATGGTCAAGTTAATTAAGATTATTTTGATTGGTCAAAGTTTCTAATAAATTTTAAATTCTTCATCTGATCAGTGTCAGTTTTCTCACATTAACTGATTAATAAGAAGTATATGATCAAGTTGGCACACCCTTATGATCAAAATTAGTCTTTTTATTATCTAGTCGAGTTTTCTCAGATTTAGTCCAATTATTCTGGGCTTTCCCCGATTTTATGTTTTTGAAAGATTGTACAGAACCTCAACATAGTTAAGTTTTTCAAGGTTTAGTTTATATTAATTATACTTTTTTAATAACTAATCTAAGTTCAGGTCATTTAGTCAAGATTTGCAATACAATTTTTGACATATCCCGGTTAAAATAATTGAAAACATCTTAGCCAGATTTTTCTTGGTCAATTTAGTTTCAGCTTAGGCCTAGTCAAGTCAGAAAGATTGAACTGTCTTGTTGAGTTTTAATTAAAATATCTCCATCAACCTGGTGATCATACCTCTGTTGTTAACTTGAGAAAACTGATACTGACTAGAAGAAGTTTTTTTCCTTTTATTGAAAATCTTTTTTCCTTTTTATTTGAAAATCTCACTCGACTAGATATCAAAAAGACTGACTTTGATCATAACTCCTCGAACAATCGTGCAGATCTTGTTAATCAATTAATGTGGGTGAGTAAGCTGATACTGATCAGAAGAAGCTTTTATATTTTATTAGAAGCCTTGATCTACACGAAATAAACTTAATTAACTAGACTATGACTAAGCATACTGAAAATCTTTACTAACTATTAACCTGAACTGTGAGCTTGACAAGTATTAGTAAAAAGTTTTCAAATTAATTTTGGATATAAGTAAAAGTCAGAATTCTTTTGAAGTCTCACTTTTCTGTTACCGTGACAGCGTTGTGACAATCTTTACTTGAATGCAAAGATTATTTGAAAAAGTGTTACTATTATTTATCAACCTCACAATTTAGGTTAACAGTTAGTCAAGATTTTCAATAAGCTCAGTCACAATCAAGTTAATTAAATTTATTTCGATTGGTCAAAGTTTCTAATAAGCTTTAAATTCTTTTTCAGATCAGTGTCAGTTTTCTCACATTAACTGATTAACAAGAACTGTATGATCAAGTTGGCGAAGGCATTAGTGTTTTTAATATTTAGTCGAGTTTTCTCAGATAAATTTATTCCAATTATTCTGGGCTTTCCTCGATTTTATGTTTTTGATAGATTGTACAGAGACTCAACATAGTTAAGTTAGTCAAGGTTTAATTTATATTAATTATGCTTTTCTAAAAACTAATCTAAATTCAGGTAAACGGTTAGTTAAGATTACCAATACAATTTTTGACATATTCCGGTTAGAATAATCGAAAACATCTTAGCCTGACTTTTTCTTGATCAGTTTAGTTTCAGCTTAGGCATAGTCAAGTCAGAAAGATTGAACTATCTTGTTGAGTTTAATTAGAATATCTCTATTAACTTGATCATACCTCTGTTGTTAACTTGAGAAAAGTGACACTGACTAGTTTTTTCCTTTAATTGGAAATCTTCACTAACTCGACAAGATATCAAAAAGTCTGATTTTGATCATAACTACTTTTCGAACTAGATCATACAGTTCTTGTTAATCAATTAATGTGAATAAGCTGATACTGATCAGAAGAAGCTTTTACATTTAATTAGAAGCCTTGATCCACACGAAATAAACTTAATTGACTTGACTATGTTTTTTCCTTTTATTGAAAACCTTCACTAACTCTACTAGATATCATAGTTAAGTGTGTCAAGGTTTAGTTTATATTAATTATGATCTGAAATCTGACAACTGACTTCACAACAGTTAGTCAAGAGTTTCTCTCAAAGTTTCTAATAAATTTTAAATTCTTCATCTGATCAGTGTCAGTTTTCTCACATTAACTGATAAATAAGAAGTATATGATCAAGTTGGCACACCCTTATGATCAAAATTAGTCTTTTTATTATCTAGTCGAGTTTTCTCAGATTTAGTCCAATTATTCTGGGCTTTCCCCGATTTTATGTTTTTGAAAGATTGTACAGAACCTTAACATAGTTAAGTTTTTCAAGGTTTAGTTTATATTAATTATACTTTTTTAATAACTAATCTAAGTTCAGGTCATTTAGTCAAGATTTGCAATACAATTTTTTACATATCCCGGTTAAAATAATTGAAAACATCTTAGCCAGATTTTTCTTGTTCAATTTAGTTTCAGCTTAGGCCTAGTCAAGTCAGAAAGATTGAACTGTCTTGTTGAGTTTTAATTAAAATATCTCCATCAACCTGATGATCATACCTCTGTTGTTAACTTGAGAAAACTGATACTGACTAGAAGAAGTTTTTTTCCTTTTATTGAAAATCTTTTTTCCTTTTTATTTGAAAATCTCACTCAACTAGATATCAAAAACAACCAGTTCAACAATCGTGCAGATCTTGTTAATCAATTAATGTGGGTGAGTAAGCTGATACTGATCAGAAGAAGCTTTTATATTTTATTAGAAGCCTTGATCTACACGAAATAAACTTAATTAACTAGACTATGACTAAGCATACTGAAAATCTTTACTAACTGTTAACCTGAACTGTGAGCTTGACAAGTATTAGTAAAAAGTTTTCAAATTAATTTTGGATATAAGTAAAAGTCAGAATTCTTTTGAAGTCTCACTTTTCTGTTACCGTGACAGCGTTGTGACAATCTTTACTTGAATGCAAAGATTATTTGAAAAAGTGTTACTATTATTTATCAACCTCACAATTTAGGTTAACAGTTAGTCAAGATTTTCAATAAGCTCTGTCATAATCAAGTTAATTAAATTTATTTCGATTGGTCAAAGTTTCTAATAAGCTTTAAATTCTTTTTCAGATCAGTGTCAGTTTTCTCACATTAACTGATTAACAAGAACTGTAAGATCAAGTTGGCGAAGGTATTAGTGTTTTTAATATCCAGTCGTGTTTTCTCAGATAAATTTATTCCAATTATTCTGGGCTTTCCTCGATTTTATGTTTTTGATAGATTGTACAGAGACTCAACATAGTTAATAAGTTAGTCAAGGGTTAATTTATATTAATTATACTTTTCTAACAACTAATTTAAGTTCAGGTAAACAGTTAGTCAAGATTGCCAATACAATTTTTGACATATTCCGGTTAGAATAATCGAAAACATCTTAGCCTGACTTTTTCTTGGTCAGTTTAGTTTCAGCTTAGGCATAGTCAAGTCAGCAAGATTGAACTATCTTGTTGAGTTTGATAAGAATATCTCTATCAACCTGATGATCATACCTCTGTTGTTAACTTGAGAAAAGTGACACTGACTAGTTTTTTCCTTTAATTGGAAATCTTTACTAACTCGACAAGATATCAAAAAGTCTGATTTTGATCATAACTACTTTTCGAGCTGGATCATACAGTTCTTTTTAATCAATTAATGTGAGTAACCTGATACTGATCAGAAGAAGCTTTTACATTTAATTAGAAGCCTTGACCCACACGAAATAAACTTAATTGACTTGACTATGACTAAGCATATTGAAAATCTTGACTCACTGTTAGCCTGAACTGTGAGCTTGACAAGTAATAGTAACAAGTTTTGAACTTAATTTTGGATACATGTAAAAGTCAGAATTCTATTGGAGTCTCACTTGTCTGTTACCGTGACAGACGTTCTGACACTATTTGAATTCAAAGAAAATTTGAAAAATTGTTACTATTATTTATCAACCTCACAGTTTAGGTTAAGAGTGAGTCAAGATTTTCAATAAGCCAAGTCATAGTCAAGTTCATTAAGTTTATTTCGATTGTTCAAAGTTTCTAATAAAATGTAAAAGCTTTCTTTGATCAATATCAGTTTTCAACATTAACTGATGAACAAGAACTTATGATCAAGTTGGCGAAGACGTTTTGATCAAAATGTATTTTTTTTATATCTATTGAACTTTTCTGGGGCAAGGTAATTCAAGGTTCTGCGGACGTTTCCCGATTTTATGCGTATGAAAGATTGTACTGCGTAGTTAAGTATGTCAGGATTTAGTTTATATTATATGATCTTAAATTTGACAACTGACTTCACAGTTCAGGTCAATAGTTAGTCAAGATTTTCAATAAGCTTCGTCCTATAGTCAAGTTAATTAAGTTTATTTTGATTGGTCAAAGTTTCTAATAAATTTTAAATTCTTCTTCTGATCAGTGTCAGTTTTCTCATATTAACTGATTATTAAGAACTATATGATCACTCTTATGATCAAAATTAGTCTTTTTAATATCTAGTCGAGTTTTCTCAGAGTTAGTCCAATTATTCTGGGCTTTCCCCGATTTTATGTTTTTGAAAGATTGTACAGAACCTCAACATAGTTAAGTTTGTCAAGGTTTAGTTTATATTAATTATACTTTTATAAAAGCTAATCTAAGTTCAGGAAAACTGTTAGTCAAGATTTTTAATACAATTTTTGACATATCTCGGTTAAAATAATTGAAAACATCTTGCCAGATTTTTCTTGGTCAGTTTAGTTTCAGCTTAGGCGTAGTCAAGTCAGAAAGATTGAACTGTCTTGTTGAGTTTGATTAGAATATCTCCATCAACCTGGTGATCATACCTCTGTTGTTAACTTGAGAAAACTGATACTGACTAGAAGAAGTTTTTTTCCTTTTATTGAAAATCTTTTTTTCTTTTTATTTGAAAATCTCACTCGACTAGATATCAAAAAGACTGACTTTGATCATAACTCCTCGAACAATCGTGCAGATCTTGTTAATCAATTAATGTGGGTGAGTAAGCTGATACTGATCAGAAGAAGCTTTTATATTTTATTAGAAGCCTTGATCTACACGAAATAAACTTAATTAACTAGACTATGACTAAGCATACTGAAAATCTTTACTAACTATTAACCTGAACTGTGAGCTTGACAAGTATTAGTAACAAGTTTTCAAATTAATTTTGGATATAAGTAAAAGTCAGAATTCTTTTGAAGTCTCACTTTTCTGTTACCGTGACAGCGTTGTGACAATCTTTACTTGAATGCAAAGATTATTTGAAAAAGTGTTACTATTATTTATCAACCTCACAATTTAGGTTAACAGTTAGTCAAGATTTTCAATAAGCTCAGTCATAATCAAGTTAATTAAATTTATTTCGATTGGTCAAAGTTTCTAATAAGCTTTAAATTCTTTTTCAGATCAGTGTCAGTTTTCTCACATTAACTGATTAACAAGAACTGTAAGATCAAGTTGGCGAAGGTATTAGTGTTTTTAATAACCAGTCGTGTTTTCTCAGATAAATTTATTCCAATTATTCTGGGCTTTCCTCGATTTTATGTTTTTGATAGATTGTAAAGAGACTCAACATAGTTAATAAGTTAGTCAAGGTTTAATTTATATTAATTATACTTTTCTAACAACTAATCTAAGTTCAGGTAAACAGTTAGTCAAGATTGCCAATACAATTTTTGACATATTCCGGTTAGAATAATCGAAAACATCTTAGCCTGACTTTTTCTTGGTCAGTTTAGTTTCAGCTTAGGCATAGTCAAGTCAGCAAGATTGAACTATCTTGTTCAGTTTGATAAGAATATCTCTATCAACCTGATGATCATACCTCTGTTGTTAACTTGAGAAAAGTGACACTGACTAGTTTTTTCCTTTAATTGGAAATCTTCACTAACTCGACAAGATATCAAAAAGTCTGATTTTGATCATAACTACTTTTCGAACTGGATCATACGGTTCTTGTTAATCAATTAATGTGAGTAAGCTGATACTGATCAGAAGAAGCTTTTACATTTAATTAGAAGCCTTGACCCACACGAAATAAACTTAATTGACTTGACTATGACTAAGCGTATTGAACATCTTGACTCACTGTTAGCCTGAACTATGAGCTTGACAAGTAATAGTAACAAGTTTCCAACTTAATTTTGGATACATGTAAAAGTCAGAATTCTATTGGAGTCTCACTTTCCTATTACCGTGACAGGCGTTCTGACACTATTTGAATTCAAACAAAATTTGAAAAATTGTTACTATTATTTATCAACCTCACAGTTTAGGTTAAGAGTTAGTCAAGATTTTCAATAAGCCAAGTCATAGTCAAGTTAATTAAGTTTATTTCGATTGTTCAAAGTTTCTAATAAAATGTAAAAGCTTTCTTTGATCAGTATCAGTTTTCAACATTAACTGATGAACAAGAACTTATGATCAAGTTGGCGAAGACGTTTTGATCAAAATGTGTTTTTTTTATATCTATTCGACATTTCTGGGTCAAGGTAATTCAAGGTTCTCTGGACGTTTCCCGATTTTATGCGTATGAAAGATTGTACTGCGTAGTTAAGTATGTCAGGATTTAGTTTATATTATGTGATCTTAAATTTGACAACTGACTTTACAGTTCAGGTCAACAGTTAGTCAAGATTTTCAATAAGCTTCGTTCTATAGTCAAGTTAATTAAGTTTATTTTGATTGGTCAAAGTTTCTAATAAATTTTAAATTCTTCTTCTGATCAGTGTCAGTTTTCTCACATTAACTGATTATTAAGAACTATATGATCAAGTTGGCACACTCTTATGATCAAAATTAGTCTTTTTAATATCTAGTCGAGTTTTCTCTGAGTTAGTCCAATTATTCTGGGCTTTCCTCGATTTTATGTTTTTGAAAGATTGTACAGAACCTCAACATAGTTAATTTTGTCAAGGTTTAGTTTATATTAATTATACTTTTATAAAAACTAATCTAAGTTCAGAAAAATTGTTAGTCAAGATTTTCAATACAATTTTTGACATATCTCGGTTAAAATAATTGAAAACATCTTAGCCAGATTTTTCTTGGTCAGTTTAGTTTCAGCTTAGGCGTAGTCAAGTCAGAAAGATTGAACTGTCTTGTTGAGTTTTGATTAGAATATCTCCATCAACCTGATGATCATACCTCTGTTATTAACTTGAGAAAACTGATACTGACTAGAACAAGTTTTTTTCCTTTTATTGAAAATCTTTTTTCCTTTTTATTTGAAAACCTCACTCGACTAAATATCAAAAAGACAGACTTTGATCATAACTTCTCGAACTTAATCGTACAGATCTTGTTAATCAATTAATGTGGGTGAGTAAGCTGATACTGATCAAAGACCAAGAAATAAACTTGACTATGTCTAAGCATATTGAAAATCTTGACTAATTGTTATCCTAAACTGTGAGGCTTGACAAGTAATAGTAACAAGTTTTCATATTAATTTTGGATAAAAGTAAAACTCAGAATTCTTTTGAAGTCTCACTTTTATATCACCGTGACAGGGTTCTGACGCTCTTTACTTCAATCCAAAGATAATATCAAAATCTGTTACTATTATTTATCAACCTCACAGTTTAGGTTAACGGTTAGTCAAGATTTTAGGCAATAATTTAGTCAATAAGCCAAGTTATAGTCAAGTTAATTAAGTTTATTTCGATTGGCCAAGGTTTCTATTAAAATGTAAAAGCTTCATCTGATCAGTATCAGTTTTCAACAATAACTGATGAAGAAGAACTGATTGGTCAAGTAAAGTCAAGTTGGCGAAGGCGTTTTGACCAAAATTTGCTTTTCTTTTGATATCCAGTCGAGTTTTTCTTGTCAAGATAGTTCAAGGTTCTTTGGACGTTTCCTGATTTTATGCGTTTGAAAGATTTTACTGAGATTCAACCTAGTTAAGTATGTCAAGATTTAGTTTATATTAATTATGGTTTTAAATCTGATAACTGACTTTACCCTTCAGGTCAACAGTTAGTCAAGATTTTCAGTAAGCTCAGTCGCAGTCAAGTTAATTAAGTTTATTTCGATTGGTCAAAGTTTCTAATAAACTTTAAATTCTTCTTCTAATCAGTCTCAGTTTTCCCACATTAACTGATTAACTGATTAAATTTTAATCAAGTTGGCAAAGGCCTCATGATTAAAGTTAGTGCTTTTAAAATTTAGTCGAGTTTTCTCAGATCAATTTAGTCCAATTATTCTCGGCTTTCCCCGATTTTATGTTTTTGAAAGATTGTACAGATCTTCAACATAGTTAAGTTTGTCAAGGTTTAGTTTATATTAATTATACTTTTATAAAAACTAATCTAAGTTCAGGAAAACTGTTAGTCAAGTATTTCAATACAATTTTTTACATATCTCGGTTAGAATAATTGAAAACATCTTAGCCTGATTTTTCTTGGTCAGTTTAGTTTCTGCTTAGGCGTAGTCAAGTCAGAAACATTGAACTATCTTGTTGAGTTTTGATTAGAATATCTCTATCATCCTGATGATCATACCTCTGTTGTTAACTTGAGAAAACTGACACTGACTAGAAGAAGTTTTTTTCCTTTATACTGATGATACTGATTTCTGAGACTGACGAGAAGTAGCTTTTACATTTTATTAGAAGCCTTGGCGCACACGAAATAAACTTAACTAACTTGACTATTGAAAATCTTGACTAACTATTAACCTGAACTATGAGGCTTGACAAGTAATAGTAACAAGTTTGCAAATTAATTTTGGATACAAGTAAAAGCCAGAATTCTTTTGAAGTCTCACTTTTCTATAATAATAAGATAAGTTGTTGGTATAATAAGATAAGTAAGTAGTAAGTAAGAGAATTTGAAGAACTGTTACTATTATTTATCAACCTCACAGTTTAGGTTAACGGTTAGTCAAGATTTTCAATAAGCCGAGTTATAGTCAACTTAATTAAGTTTATTTCGATCGGCCAATGATACTAATAAAATTTAAAAGGTTCTTCTGATCAGTATAAGATTCCGAAAATAACTGATGAAGAAGACCTGAATAATCAAGTTGGCGAAGGCGTTAGCCTGATATTTGAAGATTGAACTATCTTGTTAAGTTTTGATTAGAATATCTGTATCAACCTGATGATTGTTAACTTGAGAAATAGCTATTTTGAACATACCAATTTCAGTGCGCCTTCGGTTGAGCGGTCTGACTGCACACCTCCTCTTTTCTCTGTCTGATAAGCATAAGCTAGTACAAAAGCGTTCAATCATTATCATAGTCATATATAATAAAAAAAAGATTTAACTATTTTGACACGTATCAATGAGAGTTGACGTAACAGATAATTCTGTTCATTAAATTAAATTAACAAATAACCATATATAAAAAATAAAACTAGTTTTATCTCTTAGTTTAATTTGTTTTTATTGCTTTAATACTTAAATGGGCTTTTACGTGTATATATAATAATATATTTATTCTCATATTTAGTAAATAATTAATTCTATGCGACAATTTACCATATACAATGCATACCATCAATTGTTCAGAATCTCATTTTAATACCACTTCGACATCTCAACTTTAAACTCAACTTTTAACCACTTACTAAAGACTCTGCAACCTGCCAATCACACATCTTAAACATACCATGTTGAAACCACAATTTATATGTATTTATTCGCAAAAGAGATCAATCTAAAACTAGGATAAAAATGATAGTCTGATGACAAGTTGACTCCAGCTTTATCGTGCTCACTTCCCTGGAACAACTACATTTTCTTCTTAAAACTAGTCATAATAATGTTTCGAAAATTATGCCGAAATCTTTTGTTGAAAATCGTATAAATAATGGGGTTGATGACAGAGTTTAAATACGTCAGATAAGTGGATGTTGTGTAGACTACTGTTGGCAGCTTAAATGAAGGAACAATAAGGTAGAGTGTATTCACTAGTCCATAAGGCAGCAGGGCTGTAATAAAGGCGAAGGACAGGAGCCAAACTACCTTAAGGGCTTTCATTTCGGAGGCTTGAACCTGCGGCCGGTTACCATTATGTCTAAACAGGGAAGCAAACTATAAGTTTCAACACCAATACCGTTGTTGATTCTGGTTTTTATACTTGGATGTTATTGATGTTGATGCAACTGTTCGGATAATTCCACTTCGATTTCCCATCACGCTTTTCTTCTGCTCTTTAGCCAAGTTTCCCAAAATGAGCACCGTTCCTACAAAGGTGTAAACCACCACCGCCACCATGAAGAAAATTAACGTCACCTCTAATGAGACTATCACTTTAAAGAACTTCAGAAGGCCAAAAAGAGATGAACAGTAGTCTTCTACCTCGGGCGTGGGTCCCAATAAAACTAGACAATAACACCATGTTTATAGATTTCACATAACAAAGATAATGACCACTTACCCACTACAACATACGCGGGAACGATGATGATAAAAGACAAAAACCAGACCAGCAGGATTCGACCAATCAGCCTGCTTCTTGTGGGTTTGCATCTATTTAAAGGGCTTTTTATTGCTAGATACCGTTCAATGCTGATGGAGCAGATATGAAACGTCGAAACGCCTGTCAGGTAGTCGTCAGCGACCGCGTAGATGGGACATAGGTAAAATGTTGAGGCATTTAATTCTAAAAATATACACAGAATTATGCAAATTCGGTGCTCGTCATTGAGATCTCGTAAACCAGAGAAATTCCTGTTAATTTGGGGGATATTTGCCTATTGTGATGATAAAGTAGAAAAAAAGTTTTATTTTTGGGGTTAAAAAGTGTAGATGAAATATCTAAATAAATACCGGTGCGTAAAAATATAAATAAGTAGACCTTACTTACTTAAAGTTTGCGTGAAGTACCTTGCGGGCAAAATAACTATGCTAATGAGTGTATCAGCGACCGATAAGCTAAATAAAAAATAATTAGTAATGGTCTGCAGTTCCTTGTCCAGCACTATGGTCAAGCATATTAAGAGGTTTCCAGTGGCCCCCAACACTACGATTAATAATAAACAATACAAATAACCCTGCGAGGTAAAAGTTGAAACGTCCGCGACCCATGTCGTGTTCGATGACATCTTTCACTTCTTTGTTGTTCATTTCACACTTAAAAAGTCTATTATTAGTAGAAATATGCAAATCACAACGTGACCAAATAGCTGATAAAACGTGTTTTCCAAGAATATATTAAAACTTTCGATGAACCAGGGTTGGATTAAATATTTGTAGAATAATTTAGTAAATTAATTCGAGTTGTAGTCTGATGAGGCCGTAGCCAATACTGAAACGTTGAAAATTATTATTTCCCTGTTTACCAATTCACTGTTCACAGTCGTTATCCCAGTAACAGACTGCAAAATAAATCTTTTTGCCTGCAATTTTTGCTGCACTTTAACAATTAAGTGTTTAAATATTGCCGAAGGCAATCGCTGTTGATGCTCGACAAGCGTAATATACACTATTATCCTTAAACTAGATATTAATTACTCTATTATCTTTAAGAAAATGAACCTAATTTCAAAAAAGAATGTTAAACGGTTTTCTACTATTATTGCGGCATTTTTTATGACCAATATAGGGAGGGACAATTTGCATGGAAACCTCAAATATTCCAAGAAAGTGTGAAGCAAATTTGTTTTTCGTCTAAGGGTAGAACAGCAATATTTTAAAAAATTCTTATTGGTCTAGTTTTTAAAATCTCGCACATCACAGCAAGTACAAGAAAATATGTCAAATAAATGTTGTGTAACTTTAAGGAGGTCAAATAATAATTTTTTTGAGATATGGCACTTCTAACGTTAGATGGTTGGCAATTTGAATGTTTTAAATGAATCAATATATTAATTTCTACTGAATTGGTTTCAGTGTTTAATCCTAAACAAAAAAAATATTAAGGTATGGATCTCAGTAACTAGCGGAGTTGCGAAATAAATTAAATCAGCAAAGAATTGCAGTTATAGGATCAATTCAAAAACACCTCCACATTTTTTTTTAATGTTATAACTCACTGAATAATTGACAAAAAAACCAAATGTTAATGATTTCTTAAAACCACTCCAGCTAAATGATACAGGAAGAAAGTTTTATGCTTGACATAGTTTGAAATAGTTTTGTGCATAGACAGCTTTTTTTGACAACTGTCATTTTTAATTTGTCTTGAACTAACAAATAACGCGGGTAGATCTATTTAAAAAAGTATGTAAAATTTGATTTTTTGCTACATCTTTCAGTTGATGTGGCCGAGTTATTATTGGTTCTAGAGAAGTGATGTAGATATAAAAGTTCTAGATATTTTGTTGCAGATTTTTTTCTGAAAGTTGTTATTTTTAAATTAAGGTATATCGCAGAGACAAAAATAGAACAAAAAGACCTTTTTCTTTAAAAAAAATAATTTAAAAATGTCAGCTGTCTGGCAGCTTTTTCAGGATGAAATTATCTCCAACTTGCGTACCTGAAGTGAAAACCATAGGTCGTACATTATAACTTTACTTGCGCAGGCCGCCATGATATTTTTCCGTTAGATTGGCTCTCCTGAATATTCAGCTCTTGTTTGCCACCCTGCTTCTTTAAGCCCAGTCCATAGCCATGTCTACAACGAGGTGCGAAATCAAAATCTTCCAATAAAATTGAATTTTGACAAAATTCAACCAATTGTCTTCAAGAAACCTGGTTACCTATGAAATTAGCTTAATGTCAGTGTCAAATGGGCCACCAGCAATCACTTTTTAAAAATTGAACGTTGTCTAATTTTTTACTGATTTCAATTCCCAGTGTTTCTATATAAATCCTACTAATTTGAAGGTCTACTGTAAAGTATTCTCTTCTGTTTAGCTACCCGAAAGGAAGAGCTAACTGGAAAGACCTGGAAGAAAGACCTAAACCCCATCACTCCCCAAACAGCACAACCTAATCCTATGGACGTCCAATGGATTAATATTTTTGTAAATCCTCATGTCCAATGGATATACCGTTAAAAGACGAGACTAATCCAAAGGCTGCCCAATGGATTATACAGAGGGCACAAATTTCTTTATTTTATGGACATGTCTATTTAGTATCCAAAAGACATCCTACTGTTATCATTGTCAATCATCATCAACATTTTGTCTCTCAGCTGGATCATTTTATTTTAGTATAACGTCAAAATTTCCATCAGGCAGTCCAAAGACCTGTCAAATTCATCTGCGGAATTTTTTGTTAGGACAAACAACCCTTGTTTATTATTGCTTTTTTTTGTGGATTTGTACGATTTCAATCCAGTTTTTTTCAACTTTGTGTACCTTTTTAGATCTTTTTTGTGGTCATATTAATCAAAAACGTATACCACACCTCATAAAAGGAAACGATAAACAAGAGTTGTTTGTCCTAACAAAAAAAAATTTCCACAGATGACTTCGACAGGCCTAATTACATTAACTTTATTAGGACATATTAGCGCTTTCCGGAGAAACAGCAATTTGGATTAGCTCGACTATTATCAGATGATTTTTAACCAATCCGAATTCATTTGCCATAAATATGTACAGTTGTGTGTCTCCAATGGATCCCTAAATTTATAGTCCATCGGATTATCAACAAAATATATACAAACGATGTCCATGATGGGTCCTAAATGTGTCCATAGACATTCGGACCTAATTTGGACTAAAACTGGATATCCATTGGACATGTATGTACCGTTTGGGTCCAGCAGTGGGAGTACGAAATTCCAATCGAGTCGAGTCGATTGCTCGACTGATAATTCGATCGAATGAAACCACCAACTACCAAGTGCACGAAACTCGATCGAATTGCATTTCTCAGTGGCCACAAACATGCAGCCCGGTAGAACAAATTGCTAGCTCCACTATATGGTTTTAAAATGACAAATGAGGCCAACTGATGACAGTTGACAATTAAATTGTTTAATAGATTAGTTTAGTTTTTGTTGTTTCAAAGAAAAATGTCTTATAAACCAAATGATAGGCATTGGAAAACCATTTTCAATTATTTCGAGAACTGTCCTGAAATGGCAACAGGACGAATTAGCAGTGCAAATGGCAAAATAGTCTTCAGAAAAAAATGGGGAGAACTATCTGAAATTTTCCAAAATTCCTCCGGCAGTAGGGTATACATTCATATATGGAACGACAGGGCAATGTCATGATCACCAGCTCGACAAACGCTCCACGTACATCCTCACGATATCCTATTCGTGCCACGCCTTCCTCTGGACCGCAAAAAGTTTCCCCGCGTGAGGCGAATGGCCCCAAGCCAATATGGTATACACAGCCACCGACTGGAATATAGCCTGGAAAACCCAAAGCATACACTCATCCGGGATAATTCGTTTTAAGGCTTTCAGAAGAAAACCAGCTGCCGCAAGTCGACCAGCTTGGACATCTATATGTGTCTCAAAATTCAGTTTTAAATCAGGAGTCACGCGCAAGAACCTCGCATCACTCCTCTCGTTTAAAGCTCCAAGACCAACGCAAGCTTTCACCGTCTTCTCATCATTTAAACACAGCCCGCTTGCCAGAAACCACCGCTTCAAGTTACCGAACTCTCGATCAACCCTACGCTCAATACGCTCACGATGAGCGAAGTGTCATCTGCAAACAACAGAAGTTTAGAGCCCGGTGAGGCACAAGCTATGCCGTTTATGTAGACCAGGAACATCAGGAGCCCAAGCTCGGATCCCCACGTCTAACCCCGACCCATTCTCTCGACAGCTCCCCCCCATACAAAACGCTTTGAGTACGCCCTTGAAAAGCTCCCCAGCAGATCGACGCTCATTTCGTTCAGGCCGTAGTACCTCAGCCTCCCAAGCAGAGCCCCGTGGGACACACATTCGAAAGCCCTCGATAGGTCCCAACACACCGCTCTGACGTATTGCCTCTCCTCAAAAGCTCCCGCAATGTACTCCAACGTCTAGCGAAGCACACGTCGTCGATCTTCCAGCTCTAAACCCAAATTGACAGTTCAGGAAAAGTTGTAGTTGCTTCAGTACTGTCTCAAAAATCTTAGATACTGCTGGTAGTAAATAGATGGGACGATAATTGTTTATGTCCCTTTTGTCTCCTTTTTTTGTGCACTGGTATTACTCTTGATTTCTTTAGACCGTTTGGAAACTTTCCCTTTCCTATGCTGAGATCGAAGAGTCTAGTCAATGGAAAGATCAATAAATTCCTCAGGTATCTATTGATATTTGTTTTGATGTTTTAGCATTTTCTTCAACGCTTACTGTACAAAACTACAAATTCAGCCTTAGAGCTTTTGCATAAAAAAGATAACTTAGGAATGTGCTTAACAAGCTCTATTTATAAATCAAACTTCTGGATCGCAATTAGCCCTTTCTTTTTTCTCTTCAGTTTTCCGCCCTTTGCTTTAATCAAAAATAGCTTTATTGTCTCGAAAAAACATTTTTATTGACAAAGCAGTACATTAAACAAATAACAACAAGGCCAAACAATCTGCATAAGTTCCGAGAACCATAACCAACTTAAAATTAAAATTCAAATGGATGCTAAAGCGTACCATTAACTTATACCATAAAAAAGGTTTAAAAATGGATGAAGTAACAAAAGAGAGGAAAACCAAGAGGATTTATACACACAAAGATAAAACAAGAGCGTAAGGTAAAAACAATGGTACAGAATCACAATTTACAGGACATCCTAAAAGTACTCATTGACATGATAGTAAGCTCTCGTAACAACCAGACATGTTGGTAGCTGCCGAATGCTCGAGAGCAAGTGGTTGTATATATTTTTTCAATTGTACAATATGGGTTTCGTGCACATGACGTCATTTTGCCCGAATTTTAGTAAATATAACCTCAGTTTAATAATTAATTATATAAGGTTTGCAATAAAATTGGTCTTTTTGCATTAATTTTAAATCCTACTAAGGCCCTTTTGGGGGATCCAAACTTAAAATTTAGTTATGTTGATGCAGAAGCACACGTATACTATTTTTTTTTGTATTCAACCAATGCCGCACGAAACCCATTGAGCGCTTCAACCTGGAGGTTGCAGGCACAATCAACGCAACATGGTTAACCAGTCTCATATTATAAAAATTCGGTCCTGCAGAAGTCTGGTGTCTATACTTTTTGTAAGTCAAGCATACTGAATCCAAAATAAATAGGTATGGTAGTGTAAGATTTTCATTTTCTTTGAATAAGGCTCTGCATGAATCCCTGTAGCCCTTTCCCAGCATAAACCTTAAAGCTCTTTTCTGCAATGTGAATATGCTGTTAAATAGATACTCACTGCAGGCACCCCAAAAACATATTCCACATCTCATATTCGACTCAATTAGGGCAAAATATGAGTTTCTAGCTGTTGCCCCATGGTTTAGCTCCCTTGATATGATACGCAGGGCCTAACAATTACTAGCAATTTTAGATTTTAGCACCTCTATATGCCTCTCAAAAGTCAATCCATTACCCATAAAAACCTATTCTCCGTCACCCTCTTGACAACTTTGTCACTCAGTCTCCCCTCGTCCAGATCACACCCAAAACACATTACGTTGGTCTTAGAGACATTAAGCAGCAAGCCGTTTGACTCACACCAAGACTTCCAGGACTATAGGGCAAACGGCAACTTGTCTTTTTGTAAAAGATCTTTCAACTTTGTCGGTTTGTATTCCAGAGCAGCGCTAGAGTTTTTCTACAATTTTAAACAAAACTAAGGATTATAGTCACACAACATATATATTTATTAGGTTGGAGCAGTAGCGGCAGGCAAAAACCAAGCAGCGGCAGAGAAGGAAATCGATTATCGAAAAAAATTAAATGTTATTTAAATTTTTTAAATGTTATTAATTAAACGAAATTACAAGATTGCGATTTTTTCAACAAGGGTAACAAGCAACACATTAATAAATAAATACCGTGAGGTCAAAAATTAAATGGCCAGAGTGGGCTATGAAACCGAAAACTTATCTCTTAACTGCATTCCGCCTTTTTTTAAATTAATTCCGTCAAAGTTTTGATTAGAAGGTTTGTGACTTTTTGATACTTTCCCTTGCAAAAAATTACAATTCAAAGTCTTGATGTTTACTACAGAACATTAAACGTATATGATTGAGGCTTATTTCCGAACTGAGGTACTGGTTAATGGAGTTTGGGAGCACAGTCAGGAGCAGTTATTAGAAGATTTTAGGCAAAGATTTCTAAACCTAGTAATTCATCCAAAAAGTTTTTATGTGTGCCTTAAGAATTGCATATCATTATTTTGAGAGACTGGAGCAGTAACACATAAAAAGGGTGCAGGAAGACCACAAGTACGTACAGAGGAACTAATTGATGATGTTCGCCTACGAATTGAACAAAAACCTGCTAAGCCTCTGAGGCATCTCTCACAAGAAATTAGACTTATGATACATGTCAGACAATATTGAAGAAAGACCTTTCTATGCATTCATACAAGATGCAGTGCTATCAAGTTCTTCTAGCTGCAGACCACCCAAGACGACTTGCATATTGCCATTGGTTTGTCAACAACCTACTTAATGACGAATTGCTAGGTTTAACATTTTTTTCTGATGAAGCGTAGTTTCACCTTTCGGGATTCGTCAATTCCCAAAATATACGAATGTGGAGCACTGAAAACCCACATAATTTTATTGAATCGCCATTGCATCCTGAGAAAGTTGGTGTTTGGTTAGCCGTATCTCGGAGAAGAATCATCGGACCTATATTTTTTTATGGTAAGATTAATGGAGAGAGGTATCGCACTATTTTGTTGGAATTTGTTCAGCAACTCCACGATGATGAACTACAGTACGGGCATTTTCAACAGGATGGAGCAACTGCACATACAACTCAAGATACAATTGCTTTTTTGGGCGAATTCTTTGCTGCCCGGTTAATAATCTTTACGCACCTAAATTGAATTTCCTCCTAGATCGCCTTGTTTAGCAATAATGGATTACTTTGTATTCCCATATTTGAAAAACAAGATCTATAAAACTCCTGTACGTAATCTGCAAGAACTGGAACAAAGAATTCGCGTGGGATGTGCATCCATAACACCGGAAATGCTGAAAAATTTGTTCATTAGTATAAAAGGGAGGGTGATTATGGGCGCTGGGGACATATTCAACAATTTATTTGATGCCAAAAACTATTAAATATTGCCTAAGTTCCGCCGCCGCAGCAGCTGAGAAGTTTGGTCAGCAAACCCTGAAATTGGCCAATCAGGTGCCGTTTTTCAGCGTTCGCTGACTAAACTTCTCAGCTGCTGCCGTCGGCGGAACCGACGCATTTTTAAATCGGATTCGTACTATTTATGGTCACGCTCAAAGAAATCGTTCGACTTGGCTTGTGCAAGTTGTACGACTTGCTTGAGCATGTGTAGCCTGCTTAAAAAAGATGGCATAAGCTAAGAGATACGTTTTCGGTTTCATAGCCCACTTTGGCCATTTAATTTTTGATCTCACGGTATATTCTATTGATCAACAAATCAACTAATCAAACATGAAGTCAATCAGCTCGTGTAAGACAACTCAAGGATTTGCGGCAATGAAGAAAGAAGTGTTTTACAATATATACTAAATGCAGATTGGAAAAAATATTGCTGAAGAATACTGGTCCTTAGATCCCCCCCCCCCCCAAATGAGTTGTATTTCTAGCAAATCTCCTTAATTTTGAACAAGTATCTCGTAAAAGAAAGCATGACAATCCAAAAAAGCAAACAATATTGCCAGCCAGAGACCTTGAATTACCAGTATCGACATGACCATAGGTACATCGTAGAATAGGCTCGGTTTCCAACAAGTTTAACTCTCGCCTTTCTTCTCATCTCTTTCTACATTACAGCAGTAATAGCACCTCTGATAAGGTTGTCTCTCCGATGACGCCCTTTTCTCTTGTGGTCCGGTGCCAAGACAAAGATAAAGTAAACAAAGAGATAAATTATTAGGTGTGCAGTTTTGGCAACAGTTGTATTGACATTTGGTAATTCTCTTTGGCAAAACTCTAGTTAAAAAAAATATTTGTAATTATTGCTCTACAATTAAAATTTAATATCTATTTAGGTGGGCCGATTTCTGTACTGTGGCCATCATCAATGCCATAATTCATTAAATGAGAATTGTTTTATTTCAGATGAAAAAGGCGAAGTGCCGTTACTTTCACTTAGCGACGTTACCAAAAAATCAGGCATAGAGTGAACGTGTGATTTTGTTTTGAGTCGCTTTTTAATGGTGCCCAATCTTTTTTTTCGCACCACTCCCATTTGACGATTTTTGGTACTGATGATGGCCTCAGAGCCAAAATCGGTCCACTCAAAATATAATAAATAATTTGCATCCTTTCGGAGTATTACAACCAATGCCTTAAGGGATATGAACAGAGCCAACAAATTTTGATATTTTCCTAAAAATGATCCTTACTTTGGCCGGAAGTGCACCTTTTTTAAGATACCTATGACTTAATTTTATCATCAGACCACAACAATTGGCGAATGAAATGATTTGACGTAAGACGTAAATTCAAGCGGGAATCGCCGCCATTTTTAAGGTACCTGCTGCTAAATGTAATGCTCCAGATGCATTATACGAGTTCATTGGTTGCAACAAATGATGGCGTTGACGTTGACGTTGACATTCATGACGTACGACGCAAGAATAAAAATACTGTTAGACACGATGTTTTTGTAGACATTGCAAAAAATGCCGATGAAGACATTAAAAAATGAGTGAAAATATCCCGGATTAGATTATATTTTACACGATCCGATGGGATCTTCCATTCAGCTTATAACCAAACAGCTGCAGAAGCTATTCAAGGCAATGCAAATGGAATTAAATGTAAAATCAATCTGCGTGTTACAAAGAGGAAAATAATATTACTGTTCTATTAAATTAAGTTTGAATTTGCAGTTAATGTCACAATTTCCAATTGCTATTCGGAAAAACGGTATTCGTGATTCAACAACTTATGACAGACTACCAAAAATATGATGAATAAAAGCTTTTGCACTTACCAGAGAACAGCAGAACTACCTTGCACCTTGATAAGGTGCAAGCTAGCTCTGTTTGAAACATCGTGTCCAAGTCCAGGAATTTTAATCCAGAATGAATTATTCAAATATACATATTATTGAGTAGGTGGTTACCAACTTGTCGATCAATCCATCTGCATACTAGTTTCGGGGTCTACCCCTCATCACTACAGCTTTGCCCAGTAGATAAACTGGAAACCGTGAGTTCGCGGCTTAAAGCCAGAAAACTACGGAAAAGCGCTGAGATGTTGTACAGAGCAAGAGCAGGCGACATCCACCAGCGTACTAGATCTAATACTGCATGGCAGATGACTCTCAATTCGAGAGGCAGTCCATATTACTCTGTACCTCGCAGGTTATCGGAACCAGAACGAAGTGTAAAGAGTAGGTGGTCACCAATTTGTCGATCAATCCATCTGCATAGTAGTTTCGGGGTCTACCCCTCATCTCTACAGCTTTGCCCCGTCGACAAACTGGAAACCGTGGGTTCGCGACTTAAAGCCAGAAAGCTACGGAATAGCGCTGAGATGTTGTACAGAGCAAGAGCAGGCGACATCCACCAGCGTATTAGATCTAATACTGCATGGCAGATGACTCTCAATTCGAGAAGCAGTCCATATTACTCTGTACCTCGCAGGTTATCAGAACCAGAACGAAGTGTAAAGAGTAGGTGGTCACCAATTTGTTGATCAATCCATCTGCATACTAGTTTCGGGGTCTACCCCTCATCTCTACAGCTTTGCCCCGTGGACAAACTGGAAACCGTGAGTTCGCGGCTAAAAGCCAAAAAGCTATGGAAGAGCGCTGAGATGTTGTACAGAGCAAGAGCAGGGGACATCCACCAGCGTACTAGATCTAATACTGCATGGCAGATGACTCTCAATTCGAGAAGCAGTCCATAGTACTCTGTACCTCGCAGGTTATCAGAAGCAGAATGAAGTGTAAAGAGTAGGTGGTCACCAATTTGTTGATCAATTCATCTGCATACTAGTTTCGGGGTCTACCCCTCATCGCTACAGCTTTGCCCCGTAGACAAACTGGAAACCGTGAGTTCGCGGCTTAAGGCCAGAAAGCTAAGGAAAAGCGCTGAGATGTTGTACAGAGCAAGAGCAGGCAACATCCACCAGCGTATTAGATCTAATACTGCATGGCAGATGACTCTCAATTCGAGAAGCAGTCCATATTACTCTGTACCTCGCAGGTTATCAGAACCAGAATGAAGTGTAAAGAGTAGGTGGTCACCAATGTGTTGATCAATTCATCTGCATACTAGTTTCGGGATCTACCCCTCATCACTACAGCTTTGCCGCGTAGACAAACTGGAAACCGTGAGTTCGCGGCTTAAGGCCAGAAAGCTAAGGAAAAGCGCTGAGATGTTGTACAGAGCAAGAGCAGGCAACATCCACCAGCGTATTAGATCTAATACTGCATGGCAGATGACTCTCAATTCGAGAAGCAGTCCATATTACTCTGTACCTCGCAGGTTATCGGAACCAGAACGAAGTATAAAGAGTAAGTGGTCACCAATTTGTCGATCAATCCATCTGCATACTAGTTTCGGGGTCTACCCCTCATCTCTACAGCTTTGCCCCGTCGGCAAACTGGAAACCGTGAGTTCGCGGCTTATAGCCAAAAAGCTATGGAAGAGCGCTGAGATGTTGTACAGAGCAAGAGCAGGCGAATTCCACCAGCGTATTAGATCTAATACTGCATGGCAGATGACTCTCAATTCGAGAAGCAGTCCATATTACCGTGTACCTCGCAGGTTATCGGAACCAGAACGAAGTGTAAAGAGTAGGTGGTCACCAATTTGTCGATCAATCCATCTGCATACTAGTTTCGGGGTCTACCCCTCATCTCTACAGCTTTGCCCCGTCGACAAACTGGAAACCATGAGTTCGCGGCTTAAAGCCAGAAAGCTACGGAAAAGCGCTGAGATGTTGTACACAGCAAGAGCAGGCGACATCCACCAGCGTATTAGATCTAATACTGCATGGCAGATGACTCTCAATTCGAGAAGCAGTCCATATTACTCTGTACCTTGCAGGTTATCGGAACCAGAACGAAGTGTAAGGAGTAGGTGGTCACCAATTTGTTGATCAATTCATCTGCATACTAGTTTCGGGGTCTACCCCTCATCACTACAGCTTTGCCCCGTAGACACACTGGAAACCGTGAGTTCGCGGCTTAAAGCCAAAAAGCTATGGAAGAGCGCTGAGATGTTGTACAGAGCAAGAGCAGGCGAATTCCACCAGCGTATTAGATCTAATACTGCATGGCAGATGACTCTCAATTCGAGAAGCAGTCTATATTACTCTGTACCTCCCAGGTTATCAGAACCAGAATGAAGTGTAGAGAGTAGGTGGTCACCAATTTGTCGATCAATTCATCTGCATACTAGTTTCGGGGTCTACCCCTCATCACTACAGCTTTGCCCCGTGGACAAACTGGAAACCGTGAGTTCGCGGTTTAAAGCCAGAAAGCTAGGGAAAAGCGCTGAGATGTTGTACAGAGCAAGAGCAGGCGACATCCACCAGCGTATTAGATCTAATATTGCATTACAGATGACTCTCAATTTGAGAAGCAGTCCATATTACTCTGTACCTCGCAGGTTATCGGAACCAAAACGAAGTGTAAAGAGTAGGTGGTCACCAATTTGTCGATCAATCCATCTGCATACTAGTTTCGGGGTCTACCCCTCATCTCTACAGCTTTGCCCCGTCGACAAACTGGAAACCGTGAGTTCGCGGCTTAAAGCCAGAAAGCTACGGAAGAGCGCTGAGATGTTGTACAGAGCAAGAGCATGGCAGATGGCTCTCACTTCGAGAAGCAGCCTGTATTGCTATGTACCTCGGAGGTTATCGGAACCAAAACAAAGTGTAAAAAGGAGTAGGTCGTAGGTAGTCACCAATTTGCGTACTGATCAACCCATCTGCATACTAGCTTTATTTAGAGGGGTCTATCCCTCATCAGTACAGCTTTGGCTGGTCGACAAATTGGAGATGCCTGCTCCTGCTCTGTACAATACCTCATACATATTATTTCTGAAACGTCCCTCATTCATGCCAGTAATTCGGGTATGGAAGAACGTCCCATTCAGCCGGCCTTCTGGAAATCGATTTTCTTCCATTTTTTTTTATTCTGGTTTGTCCATTTCGCATTCGATATACAATAAAAGGGCCGTCATTCCATCGCGGGGAGCGTTTCCAATTTCCCGTGCCGAAAGTACATATTATATATATATCCCGCTGACAGCAGCAGCACGAGAGCAGGTATCAAATCGGAAGCGAATCGCAATATTGACGGTTAAATAATTAAAGCCTGAGGTTGACAGCCACCGGGGTTTGCAGGGCGGCCCTTCGTGTTCAGAGGGGAGGGGGCGGCAAAGGGATAGCAGAGAGCATAAAACCGATTATGACAGGACCAGTGGCGGTCCAAACAACTTTCTTTTTTCTTTAACATTTTACTTCTTCGTTCAAGAGCCAATGAAAAAATCTCATGCTCATTCATCTGAAACCTTTTTATAAACAATTAAAAATATTTTTCCGTTGAACTATTCAAAACTGAAAAATTTCCAATTCTAATAGGAACAAGAATCTCGTTTTAGTCCCACCATTTTGCTAAAACGATCTATGAAAAAACCACTTAACAGCTGCTTGAAAAACTGGCACTTACAGCTTCTAACCCAGACTAAGGGAGTAATTATCCACGAAGAACCATGTATGTATACCTAATTCCGGCCTGGAGCCATTTACCGAGGGCCCTTCTTGCGCCCTAAAAACTATCCATTTCATCCGAATGAAAAGCGGCGGCACAGATATCTCGAAAACTCTTCGCGTGTATTGAAAAAGGGCCTCCGGCTGCCCAACAATGGGAAGATGTGGCACTTGAGCGTCCGCATTACGGGAATTTTCTCCCTTTTGTTCGTTTTTACGTTTCTTGCTTTGTTCTTCGGATCCCCTTTTATCTCTTGTTTTTGCCGTTTCGTTGTAGAATATATCCGGAGGAGGATGATGGGATGTTGTTTTTTTTTGTTTTGTTTAGTTATACCTAAAGAGACGCGATGACTATTGACGTTATGGATGGAAATGTGTACGGGGTGGCCCATATTGATACATATCTACTCAAATATTTGACAAATAATAGGTATCAAGTACAAGAAGTAATTACTTTCACTCGTCCTCCTTAAAGGTAAGGTGGGTTAATACACAAAATAAAATAAAATTACGAATAAGATAAAATTATAAATAAGAGTTGGTTTTAACCCCTATTGGCGTTCATGCACCAAATAACATAAATCTTATTTTGTGCATGAACGCTAATAGGGGTATACATGAAACCAACTCTTATTTATAATTTTATTTTATTTGTTATTTTATTTTATTTGGTGTATAAACTCACCTTAACACAAATAAATATTGTGTAATTTAAGAAGTGGGGGGGGGGGCAAGTGAAACTAACGTCGGTGGTTGACAACTTCAAATTTTTAGATGAATCAAAATCAATACACATTCCTGGTTTTGGCATTGGACTGATGAATGTATGGGCTAAAACCAACTAATTTCGAAATTTCTACAGGATGAGTTTTTTTATGTTTAGTGAAAAGATTTCAGAAACTAGCATTACGAAGTTGAATAAATGGGGAAAGAATTGCAGTTTTAGGAGATCAATTCAAAATCACTTTTACATTTTTGACAATGTGATTGATGATTCACTAGATAATTGCCAAAAAACATATTTTGACGATATCTTTAAATCAATAAGTTATCAATCTACGTTATCAAAGGGCTGGCCACAATAAGAACATTTTAAGTAGAAATAGTGTTCAATCTATTAATGATGAAAAAGAGGTCATATATGAGAAGTGCTTCTCTGGAAAGCAACATAGAAAAGCTCATCATTATACTTCAACGTCAGACTAAGTTCTGTGGAAAGTAGTAGTTTGTATTTACTCGTAAAGTGAACTAGCCAGAATGGGAACCAAAATGAGAACTTCAGTTAGCTCTCAAAGCGCCGACGTTTCTACAGCATATTTCGCTCCTTAACAAGGTTCATAATGAAGCAACGAACTCATGTCAATGTCATAAAATCAGTTAAGTCCGTTATGAGTTTATGGGCCAAAACTTCACAAGGCAACATGTAATGCCAACACAGCCAGAATGGCAGATAGAACCAAAAATACTAACACTAAATTGTACATTAGTTATTAATTTTAATGATTGATATTTTGTCAATCGTTTCGTTTTTCTGGTTTTATTGAATACAGATCGGTTTAGTAAGAAAAGTTTGATGATAGATATTCTTTATAGGTGGTTAAAAACTTTTTTCCCTACAGGGTAGAATATTATATTACAATACGAGATGAGAAGTGTTTCATTACTACACAGAGATGATGTTATTTCATGTATCTGTATACCCCATCAAGAATATGAAAACTATTTTATTTTCAAACACTAAGTAAGGGCTGTTTGTTTGAAACGTCATCTAGTTGGCTGAGAAATATCTAAGGATGAAAGAACAAAAGACCATTTACTTTGATTATATCATCCTTTTGTGTCAAAAATTCATAGCCTTCTAGATGCCTTTTTCTTATGAACACGGGATAATTTTTGAATAACATTAACAACTATTATTTTATTTATTCATGTAATGTATTTAATTCTATCTGAAATCTTCACTAACTATAGGCAAAATTTTGATGATTGCTATCATGATATAGAGCATAATCAACAATCACCACAATCGTCATTACTGGTCTGGCCATTACTGGTCTAGGACGGTAATGGGATCATTACAATGTAAAATGGTAATTTACAAGATATTAAAGAAACAGTAATGTCAGTAAAATTAAATAGCTTTTTCCATGAAAAAAGGAAAGTATAAATTTGCCTCCCAAGGATGGAAAATGTCGTTTTCTATTCGCAACTGAGAGAGGAAAGGCCGAGGTTCTGTTTAGATCGTAGAAAAACATTATTTTATATATCCAATTTAAAGAAACTCATAATCGTATTCAGGGTAAAACGGAAATCTGTAATCTTTGACAAAATAAAAAATAGATATGTCTGGAAAGAAACAGAAGATAGGGGTCTAAGTTTAGAACTATTTTACTCATGGAAAGAGAGACGTATGAACCTACAAGTAGCCCAAGAAACACGACAAGGAAAATCCTGTCAGGAAAAGAAGAAAGTGAAGCCCGAAGAAATTGGAGGGATAGCTCCCTAAGCCGAGAAAGCAACCATTGAAAAAGGTGTAGCAAAGCTTCAGGATGCACTACGCACAATTGGAACAGTTCTTGGCCTTTTTTGTGTACCTCATTTACTATACAAGTAGACAAACCTGAATCAAAATTAAGTTCATAATCGTCGAGTTTTGCTGGTTTTTTTTAGGATTGTGTCGAAGATTATAAGAGTCCGTTTTACTACAAGGGAGGAATATGTGTACTTTCCTTACTATAGACAAAAACTGTTTTCCACCCTAGAGAAGAAAATTTCTCTCCTGCTATAACGAATATCCATAACACACCTTTCTTAATAAATCGATCTTTATTCAATAAAACCAGAAAAACGAGAGAAGATCGACAAAATATCAACCATTAAAATTAGCAATTATAGTACACTTTAATGTTAGTATTTGTGGCTCTGTCTGTCATTACGGTCCTGGTGGCAGTACAATCTTACTAGTGACGTCTTGCAAAAAAAAAATTGGCCAAAAGATGATAATATACGTAAGTCATTTTTATGGCATTGACATAACATCGTCGCTTCATTAGGAGCCTTGACAATGACCGAAATATATAGTCAAAACGAGGAAGTCGATGAGGCGTTCAAGAATCAGCGAAAACCTATTGAAAATCCCGAAGAAGAAACCATTGAAAATACTCTATCAAAGCCTCAGGAGGAATACGCGCACTATACACAATTAGAACAGTTAATGGCCTCTTTATGTGTAATTCATCCCTTATCTAAGTGGACAAACACCAAAGCTAAGTTCATAATCAACGAGTTTTGCTGGATTTTCATAATTTCTTCGAAGATGTATCGTCGTCTGTGTACAGGAGGAAAAGAAAACGACATTTTCGGCCAAAGGGAGGAAAATGTATACTTCCTTTCCTATCTGCCCACAAATTGCATGTTACCATTTCCAACATTGACGTTTCTGTTCATGTTTGCAAGAGTTACAGGTCTAGGTTTTTTTTTTATCCCAATACACCAAAGAGGTGTATATAAAATTCCTTTTGCTTGTCGCTGGAATAACTGCTGTTAAAACGTTCTTGCTTACATCTTTCTGGCAACCAGTCATTAAAACTTTGGTAATTATCATCATTGGAGATAGCTTCTCTCCTAATTAATAAATAAATCAAGAAGAAAACTAGCCATTTTACCCCAACTACTCGAATTACACCACTAGTGCTAAGGACAGATAGATTTGAATTACATTCTAATTATTAAAACATCATCACCATTTGCTGTTAGGAAAGACAAGTTGTAAAAAAGGCAAAAGATGATTTAAGCAGAATTAATTTTTCAAAAATCAAGTAAGTGATTTTGTAGAAAAACGTTTTGTGGAAAACAAAATTGTTTGGTTATTGTGAGAAATATAAAAAAAGCTGAAAAAAAAATGAGAAAAAAGGAACCAAAGAAATTCTAGGAATGTTGAGAAAGATTTAATATAGCTTGAGAAGCTCTGAATTGAATAAAAACTTCAAAAAGAAAAAGCAGTCGGAAGTCAATGAGGATTTTAAGACAAGGAAGAAAACAAAGTCAGAAAAAAATAGAGAAACATATACTCGAAACCGAATAACTAACCATCAAAACGAGGATATCAAAGGTTCTGGAGAGACAGGTGGACCATGTACAAATCGAACAGTTAATGGCTCTTCATATGTACTTTCTATTACAAGGACAATCACCAAACCTGAATCAAAGATAAGTTCACAATCATCGAGTTTTGCGGGCTTTTTTTATGATTTCGTAGTTATAAGTTTCCTTTTTACCCTGAACACCCAGAACACGCAGATCGCCAGGCTCATTCAGCGGGACATCCCGATAGTCTTGTCGCTGGCCCTACACTTCGGTAATCAGACTGAGGATAACCAATGGGGCCGTGGTCTGGTGGCCAGTGGTGGACAGGGCATGCTATGTCCATGCTGAGGCTGGACATACTGTAGAGAACAGTCTATCTAGCCATAACGGGTGCGTTCAGAACAACACGGGGAGCAGCACTTAGTGCCTTACTAGGTCTGCCGGAGCTCCAATCTGGGTTAAGAGGCAGGCGATGGCTTCCTGCAGAAGGATGGATTGCTACGGATGAGTAGCAAGGATACAGCTAGGGGTACTCGTTGTGTGTGTAAGTGGTCACATGCAAATTGCCAGCCTCATTCAGCGGGACATCCCTATTGTCGCAGGAGGTGCGCCCACCCGATCAGTTGAGATTGAAACAGCCATTTGGGATAAAGATCCCAACAAGGGACGAATTCAAGGAAGAGCTGCGTTAACAACCTTCTGAGAATAATCAGGTATGGTCTACAGACGGATCAAGAATGGGTAATACACAGTGGTCAAGAGCCGGAATATACAAAGCAGGCCATGTAGAGGGCGAGGGCTTCGCCTTGGGAAGCCACACGACGGTTTTCCAGGCGGAAGTGTTTGCAATACTCGAGGTGTCCACATGAACAGAAGTCAGACAGGTAGCAGAGCAGGACATCTGCACTTACTCCAAGAGTCAGGCGGCTCTGCGAGCCATCTGCAGGAGCAGAACAAGTTCAAAGCACGTTCAGGATCGCAGGGATGCTCTAGTGTCACTGACAGGAACAAGAAGGGTAATTCTGGGATGGGTTCCTGGACATAGGGGCATCGAGGGGAACGAGCGTTAAGACGAATCGACCAAACGTGGTTCCCAGACATGCTTTACTGGACCAGAGTCATGTCTAAGAGTAAGTAAGTAAGTAAAAAGATACGTCACTCACACACTGAATGAATGGGCATAGGAGAGTACAAGGACAAACTGGACACGGTCAGGAATATGTAGACAGACTAAGAAATCTACCCTAACCAGAATAGATCTAAGACCTCAAGGCTTCTTGCCGGGAGTGCCTGGGTGACTTTCTAGGAATCCTTACTGGACACTGCAGACTAAACACCCACATACACCTGCACCCACTGTGGGGTCGTCACACCACTTTCTGGGAGTGTGCCATAGGTGGGCGCAACTGCGCCATAGGACACTTGGATGACTTGGAGCCGCCTTTCTTTATCGAGGGGAGTTTCCGACTCTGCAATGGGGACGAGATACTCTCCTTCATTAGAGAGACGACCGTGGAGGGAATGAGGGTCCTGGTGGAGTAAGGATGGCTGGACCGGGGGACTGTGAAAACTCCCTCTAAGGCCTTGTAGCAAGGCTTTGGCCCGCCGATTATTTACTACTACTATTACTACTACTGGGTACATTTTCAGTTTAAGGGCAGACATTTTTTGCAAAACTACGCAAGGAAACATGTAGGGCTACCAGAACCGATATCACGGAAAGATCCACAGATAGTATCACTAAATTGTAGAATAATTATTAATTTTAAAGGTTGATATTTTCTAGGTTCCAATTGTGCATAGTGCACCTCTTCCACCTGAGGCTTTAGTACAACCTTTTCCATGGTTAGTTTTTTGGTTTCAAGTATCTGTTTCTCTATTTTTTCTGGCTTTATTCTCTTCTTTTTCCAGACAAGCTTTACCGTTTCGTGTTCCTTAAGACTTATAGGTTCGTATGTCTCGCTTTCCATAAGTCAAATGGGTGCGGATCTCTATTCTTAACGCCTGCCTTCGGTTCCTTCGCAGAAGTAACTGTTTTTTTTTCTGTAAAATGGGGTTAAATTGAACAAGTTTTTAGGTTTCTGTTTTTTTTCTTTTCTGGACGTTTCTTCAAAGAAACCTTATCAGGATTCCGCTGCCGCTTTCGCTATTTCTCTCTTCTTGTTGGCAGTATTAATTTTAACAGATTCGGCAGTTTCTTCTTCGGAATTTTCATCTGGCTAACGTTGATACTTAAATGCCTCATCGACTTCTCTAGCTTTTTGTTCTTGAGGTCTTCGACTTCAAGATCGAGCTTATCAAGCTCTGTTAAAACTTTCTGGACATCATTGATTTTCCTTGACCTCTTTTTTTCCTTTTTTTTTTCAACATGTTCTGCATTTCTTACAACAACCCAAATACAATCTAAAGAAACTAATAATCGTATTCATGGTGAATCGAAAACTTATAAATCTTCGGCGAAATCATGAAAATCCATCAAAACTCGCTGATTCTAAACTTAACTTTAGTTTCTTATATATTTTTTTCTCTTTAGTCGTATACATTAGGATAGTAGATGAAGTACATATGAAGAGGCCATTAAATGTTCCAGTTGTGCATACTGCACCTCTGCCTCCTGAGGTTGGAGTACACCCTATTCGATGGTTACTTTCTCGGTTTTAGGTAGCGGTTTCTCCATTTTTTCTGGCTTTGTTTTCTTCTCTTTTGTTGACAAACTTTTCCTTGTCGTGCTCTTTATAGGTTGTAGGTTCATATGTCTCCCTTTCAATAAGTGAAATGGTTCGAAATTTGGGCTTTAACGCTCCTCTTCCTTTCTCTTGTTGGTAATATTAATTGTAGCAGATTCCGCAATTTCTTCTTCGGGCTTTTCATTATACTTACGCGGATCCTTATCGACTTCCTCCGGCTTCTTCTTGAGATCGACTTCAAGATCGCTCTGTTAAATTTGTTAAATCTGTCGTGACATCCTTGAATCTTTTTGGTTTCTTTTTTACTCCAAAACTATGTTCTACAAAATCAGGTACTTTGTTGTTGTTCATCATGAATAGAACCAATCATGCGTGTATATTATTCTATAGCTTCTTAAAGGTTATATAATACAAATGTAAACGTCAGTAAGTTTAATGCCGATTGTAGCTTTAGCTATCAGAAGATATTTTAAAAATCAATAAGGAATGTAAGGTAATCACAGAGTCATTAAATTACGTTCTATCACATACTGAAGCCACTTGAACTATAAAAGTTGTGAATTAAATCGAAATTACTCCTGCAAGGACTTCAAACTTTGCTGTCGGATATCCATCACACAAACTCAAAACCACCAAGGGCTGTTAATAATATAATGGTAAAAAATAATAAGGGCGGGTTTTTTTTCCTTGGAACTTTCGAGGGGCACCTATGTACACACATGGAAGCTTATTATTATTTGTTTGACGGCTCGAAGGGCCGCGATCCCTTTATTTTTCTTCAATAGAGAAAAAAATTCACGGCCGGAAGCTAATTTCGTGTTTGATGGGCGTTCGACAAGGTGGGCGCAAGAAAATAAAAGTGGTTCATATGTACGATTTAACAAAGGACGTTAACGTCTATTATTATTATTGGGAATAGCTAGCTGCTCAAGGCTATTTGGAACCCCTATATATAATGTAGTTGATCAAGAAAATAGAAAAAAATGAGTTAACTCGTAGAAAGCTTTTGGGGACACCCTGTGCAAAGAAGGAGGCTTGTGAAGGCAAACAAAAGATACATGAGAGATCGGTTTGCATCAATCGCATCGGACCGAAGAATGAGGGAAACTGACAAAATGGAAGAAAATTAAGTGTCCCAAGGGAAGGCAAATTCTGCCTGGGCCCGAAACGCAATCAAATGTCAAAAGTTCGGGTTTCAGTGGCGTTTCAAATATGAAACAAAAGCTAAAAAATGGGAATACACTGCTCCAGCACGTTAAAACTGATGATGCACTTTCACCTGGTTTATTAATCATAGTCAGCACAAATTATGGCGTCCATCACGCTATTAGTCTACATCAACCTGTCAAATGGCAAGAAATAAGTACATCATTTTGTCCATAAGAATTTACCAACTATAACACACTCTCTCACCCAAACTCCTTCAATACCATCTTGTGTATAGGTATTCTGCAAACCCTTTTTGTAAGATCTGCATGGCCCCTTTTGCCTGACCGACAATATAGAGAAGGCTCAATATGAATGTCATACAGGGGCCGCCATGCTTTGTCGAGGTGCACGGGCGTCGCCGGGTGGCCATCGTCAAAGCACGCCGACCTTTTTTGAAGGGCCACCGGCCTGTTTTTAGCCATATTGCAATCATTTTTTATAGCACTGCCAAAGTCTTTAATGCATATTGTTTTTATGCTTTTAGCCTTATCTATATGAAGGTGTTATGGTTGAATTTCTACTGATTCCCAGCTCTTTTTGTCATTAATTGTTAGAGGGAACTAGCAGAGTGTAATTGAAGAATATGTCTTAGAACAAATGTTAATTTAGCTATTTTTTTAATTTGGCACGTTGGTTTTGGTATAAAAGTTGAAAGAAATTAATTTTCCTGCTAGGTGTGTTTTAAATTTTCAAAATTTTCACAAAAAACTCTTTTTTAAAATATGCAAATTGAAAACTTATCTGCCTTCTATATTTCCAAAATATTGCAGCTGCTAAGAATGAAACAAAAGAAACAACTACTCCAAGGGCTAATACCCATCATTAATAAGAAAATAGAAACAGGGTTTTATTTTTTATTTTCTTTGCAAAAAGCTTAATACTTTTTGCTTTTATGTATTGATTTTTTATTATTTCATTAATTTATTTCAATATACTTATTTTGCTTCATAAAATGAGCTTCTTCAATGTAAAGGAAATAAGAAATAAATTCCTGTTTCTATTGTCTTTGCAAAAAGCTTAATATTTTTTGTTTTATGCATTGCTTTTTTATTAATTCATTTCAATATATTTTTTTTTATAAGACTGTGAAGGCTTTTACGGCCGGTCAAAATACCATCTAAAGGGTTCTCCGGGCTTGGAGACCGTGGTCCAATGGAACTTCTTCCTGACGTTTCGTCTAGAACTGCGGCAGACATTATCAAAGGCGACGAGGCAATGGGCGAAGCGCTTTCCCGTGCTTCTTGACGTTGACTGATTCGAATGTGGTAAGCGTCGTGGTATTTATTCCCCCGCCGCGGCCGTCGCGCTGCAGTGGAGGGACTGGGGTGGGGCGGGGTTTCGGCGCACTTAAAATGTGTGGTAGAAGTCGCTTCCACTGCATTTAGAAACGTAATTTTCCCCTTCCTGTTGAAATTGTTGTCGTGTTTAAAGATCTCAATGGCGTCTCTCGTTAGTCTCGGAAACGCTGCGATTGATATAAGATATCCACCTTATTGAAAATGATGTAGTGACCTTCGGAGAGAGCGTGCTTTGCTACAGCTGCAAAAAGAAATTTGATCTAAAACATCTGAACCTTCTTAGACCGAAAAGTCTATAGACATATTTAAATAAAAAACAAATAAGCTTTGAAGTTAAAGTAAACGTACCTTAGGGACATGTTTCTTGAATATTCCAATGTAGCTTTTAAGGCATTTGCTGCTGAAGCCCAAGATTTTTCCGGAGCTGCGATAATTTCGGGACAGAGGAAACAGAAACAGATTGCACAGTCTAGAAATGATCTTTTTGACTTGAAGGATGTAATTACACCAACTGGGCAGAGAGAAGCGGAAAAAGCTGCAGCATCTGATGAACAGTTTACTGTAGTGGGTAATGTTTGAAGTGGAAGGGAAACCTGTAGATTATGCTCATCTTCACAACGCCAAAGAGTAGAAAAGTTTTCTTATTTTGCCAGAAATATACCTAGAGTTTAACATTTTTTGGCTATTAGCTATATCGAATGGTGAGCATTTACTATAGAAACAAGCCATAGTTTGGTTAACGATATGTACTCTCTGAAAGAAAATAATGCTTGGAAGTTATTGACATGCCTAAGAAGTATGAAAATGTGGTTCCTGTATTAGGTTATAGTTCAGTGACAAACAGCTTTGTTTAAAGGCGAATAATAAAAATCTTTGTATCAGGCAGAAAATTACGTTAAGAAAGGAGATGAAAATAAAGTATATCAATCAAATAAGGCATTTTAAGAAGTGAAGCAATCTTTGAGAGACTGGTATATAGATGAGATACCTTCGATCAGTGCTTTAGCTTGTCAATGTGTTTACTTATGAAGTATGCAAAGGCAATAAAGATCCTTGTGGTGCATACGAAGGGCTTGTGTTGTATTGTTCTGAAGATGTCATGAAGATGGCCGAAACGTCGACATTATACAATCTTTTCTACACCCTGTAGTTTCATTGATCCACACCAAGCAATATATACTTGGGATCACTAGAATCATTGTTTCAAATAATTTCAGTGTTAAATGGGTCATTTTTCACATCTGATTTTTCAATGTGCGAAAGACCGAAGCAGTCAAATGTCAATGGTGTCTTGAGGATGAGTTCTGGGAGCACTGCGAAGAAAGGAAAACACAAACAGTATACAAAAGGACGCAAAGTATTATAATTATAAAAGCATTATTTTAAAAGATCTTATGTTAAGTATAGTTTTGACTTTGACATTTCCTATCGTTCTCTGTCGCATTTAAAATTCTTCTTAACTTTAAGCTCCCCTTAAAACGTCAGCAAATGGCAATAAAGCCACTCTAATACCAACTCAGTGCACTCGTGCACTGGGCAATAATTTCTCTTAAAAAAAACGACTTCTAATAATATTTATTACTAATAAACCGTACGGCACTATTTGGCCAAGTGAAACAAGCGTGGATAAAACCACCCTCCGCCCTCTCTTTCTCTCTCGCATCACAATTAACCAAAACCAACCAAGACCGCTCATTTAATTACTCGAAAACAAATTAGTTTCATTGCTCCTGCTGTCGCCGCTGCGGTACCTGCATATGACAAAGCGATACGGGGACAATTGCTGTAGTCTTGTATAGGGGATGGACCCTTTTCCGCCCCCTTGCACCACCACCGATCGGTCGAGGGTAAACATCGATCCTAAGATGGTCCGTGTTGATTGGACCTTGCGACACCTGGGCGTTGCTAGGCGACGATCTCGCGCCCGGGGTGCCGTTGCCAGGGCGACGACGGCCAACCCCCGACGCCGACCGGTGACATCTCCCGTTTCGGGGTTGTTATCCCGGGGGGAGACGCGACCCGCGTTGGAGTGGCCTTATTAACGGCGAGGATGTTTGCGGACGTCCTGATGAAGTGGACAGTGCTCTATGTACATAGAGGTTGTGTTTTTGATCCTTGGCTAAATTGCCTTCATTATTGCAACTTGTTAAGGACTGGCGCTGGAGCATCGCTTTCTGCGTTTTAATATAAAATAGAGGATGTTGTGCATTTTTGAGCCTTAATGCGTTTACACAACAAAACAAAGATCAAGTAGACATGCTTCAAATGGAAAAAGCAATATATTCCAGCGTATTACACTAGTACTATTGGTGTTGATTTGAAAACGTCATCTGGTTGGCTGTGAAATTCCAAAAGACAACGATGAAAGAACAAAAGTCCATTGACTTTCATTATGTCATCTTTTTCCGTGAAAAATTCATAGCCTCGTAGATGACAATTTATAATGAACATGGGGTACATAGTAGAGGAATCCCCATGCGAGAAATAAAAAAAACATATGATAGATACGAAACAATAAAGCACGGTGATGGTCACCAATTTGTTGGTCAACCCATCTGCATACCGGTTTCAAGGTCTAACCTTATCGATTCAGCTTTGGCTGCTCGACAAATTGGAGACCAGGTCTTTCTTCATTTCACTCAAAGAATAAACGCAAAAGCGCTGATATTATTCCGCCATATTATTATATCAATACTACACGGTAGATGGCTCTTCTCTTGCGAGAAAGAAAAAAGTTTAAAAAAATGGAAAGAAATGTAAAAATAAGATTCGTGGTGGTCACCAATTTGTCGATTAACCCATCTGCATACCGGTTTCGAGATCTATTTTCGTTAGTACAGCTTTGGCTCGTCGAGAAATTGAAAATCGTGGCAATGGCTGTTTAGACCAGAAAAGAATCGCAAAAGCGGTGAGTTATTGTATAAGAGCAGGCGACATCCATTAGTATATTACTTTAATACTACATGGTAGACGGTATTCAATGCGATGAAGGAAAAGATTGAAAAATACGAAAGAATAAAGCACGTGGTGTTCAACAATTTGTCGAACAACCTATCCGCTTACCGCGTCATCAGTACCACTCTGGCTAGTCCTAAATGATTCCGGGACCGGGTCGTTCGCAATTTAAATCAGAAAAGAAACGCAAAAGCGGTGAGATGTTGTGTACTCTATCATTACTACATGGTAAGAGGCTCTCCATGCGATAAAGAAAAATTTGAAAAAAAATGCAAAGAAACGAAAAAATATAACACGTGGTTGTCATTGATTTGTCGATCGACACTCTGCGTACCGGTTTCAGGGGCTATCTTCATCAGTACAGCTTTGGCTGGTCTTCAAATTGGAGGCCGGGTAGTTGGATATTTAGACCAGAAAAGAATCGGTTAGGTGGGACCGACACACGTTTGGGTACCGTTAACCGACAATGCAGAGCTCTGAGAAAGTTCTTCGCATTGAGAGCCACCTACCATGTAGCGTTGATGCAGTTCACAACATCTTAACGCTTTTGCGTTTCTTTTCTGATTGAAATGGCTAACGACCCGGTCTCGTAATCGCCAGTAGATGTCTCCTATTCTTGCACAACATCTTGCCGCTTTTGTTATTCATTTCTGGTCTAAATAGCCAACGACCCGTTTTCCAATTTTTCGATCAGCCAAAGCTGCCCTAATGAAGGTTGACCCCGAAATCGGTATGCAAATGGGATGGAGATCGACAAATTGTTGAACATCAAATTCACAGCCACTAGTGTGGTGTAGTAACTCTTGAGATATGATGCTTTCAACGACGTTGATAAGGTTGAAAACTTCAAATGGTAAATCTATTGTGTAGCTCTCAAAGAAACTTATTGGTTTCCTCAGTCTGTGAAAATTTGGGTGTTATTACTTCTACAATTAATGCGTCAGGGTATTAATGAGGGTATTATTTTGGCTAAGAAGAAGAAGAAGAAGAAGTATCACCTCAAGCTCCAGCGACACATCACTAGAGTTGGTTAGGTTTTAGGTAGTTTAATTTCTCGTTCTCAGTGCAGGGGTGGTAAAGGTATTGCCTAGGTACAAATTGGAGTTTCATAACAGCAAAGAAATATCTTGGCAGCAAGTTGTATCGCCATGTTAGTATCTAGTAATCAAAGATCTCTGTGATTGAATGAAATGCAATTTGGTCTAAAGTATAAAAATTACTAAAATTTTCCACAGATTCTAAAACCATAGATAATATTTGTTTCCAAAAATCTAAGTTTTTGAGATTCAACTCTGTTTAAAGCTTGATCCTCTAAAATAGTTGATAAGAACCTCAACGTAACTGCTACTCTTGTGAATTGTTTTGTCCAATTTCTCCAAAATAGTTGAAAGAATCTCATCTTGCTACGAATTTCAATATAACTGCTGGTTTTCTCTTAATGAGATTGCATCTCGAAGTGTTGTGTCCTTCCTTTCATGACTCAACTTCTTTTGAAGCTTTGGAGAGAACCTGATTCCACCAAAATAACTGGGGAAAAGCCACTTGCTAAGATCCTCATCCTAACTACTCTTCATTTGACCTTCAACTGACTTGTTGTAATTTTTCTTTCATACTTCAAAACTTTTTAAAGCTTAGCAGGGAGTATGACTTCTCCAAGAGAGTTTAGTGAATCTCTAGTTGCCTCAGGCCCTCAACGTAACTGCTTTCTCTTACTAGGATTGCATTTCGGAATATTGTCTCCCCTCTTTCATGATTCAACTCTCTTTGAAGCTTCGCAGAAAGTGTCTCCAGAAAGTCAAAGAAACTTTTCCATAATGGTTGGAAGAATCTCCACTTGCTAAGAAGCTTAGAGCATAACTGCTACTCTCACTGATTAAATTTCATCTCGAAATTTATGCCCTTTCTTACCTGATTCAACTCTCTTTGGAGATTCGCAGGGGGATCTGACTTCCCAAAATAGTAGAGTTAAACGCCACTTGCAAAAAAACTAAACAAAATTGCTATTCTTTCTCTTACTGATAAAAATGCATATCGAAATGGTGTGCTCTTCTTCACCTGATCACTTCACACCTTCAACTCTCTTTGCAGCTTCGCAGGGAATCTGCCATCTCCAAAACCGTTGAGAAAATCTCCAGTTCCTAAGAACCTCAACGTAAGTACTTGTCTTTCTCTTAGTGGGATTGCATCTCGAAATATTGTGTCCTTCCTTTGACGATCCAACTCTGAAGCTTCGGAGAGAATCTGACTCCTTCAAAATAAAAAAAAACACTTGCTAAAAACTCAACGTAATTACTACTCTTTATCTTACTGATGAAAACGCATTTTAAATATGCTCTTTTTTTCGTGATTGAACTCTCTTTGAAGCTTCAGAGGGATTGTGACTACTCCAGAATAGTTGAAAAAATCTTTAGTTGCTAATAATTTCAAGTTAACTGCTTTTCTTTCTTTTACTGGAACTGTACCTTGAAACGTTTTGCCCTTCATTTAATGATTCAACTCCTTTTGAAGCTTAGAAGGAAATCTGACTCTTCAAAAATGGGTGAATCTTAACTTGCTAAGGACCTCAACGTAACTGCTACTCTTCATCTTACTGATTGAACTGCATCTCGAAATGTTGCTCTCTTCCTTACCGGACTCAACACTATTCCAGCTTCAAAGAGATTCCGACTTCCCCAAGCAACTAGTTAGGTGAATCTTTACTTGCTAAAAACCTCAACGCAACTGCTGTCCATCAACTTACTGATTGAATTGCATTTCGAAATGCTGTGCCCTTCCTTTCACGATTCAACTCTCTTTGAAGTTTTGCAAGGAATCTGACTCCTTCAAAATGGGTGAATCTCAACTTGCTAAGAACCTCAACGTAACTGCTAACCGTTGAATGTAGTATCGTCCTTATGATGACAGGCTAGAGCCGGTTATTTAATTTTCCCCCTGTTGTATTCTCTGCAATCGTAATTATGTTGATAAGTGCGAGTTTTTAGGTACTGTTTAGTCTGTCTTATGTAACATTTATCACAATCATTGCATGAAATTTTGTATACAATTTTTGATTGTATTTGTGTTGGTGTTGGGTCTTTGAGATCAGAAAAGAGAGCGCCCACCACTCTGGTGTTACATAGAGGGCTTCTATCTTGAAAATGCTTTTTTAGTCTTTCTGACAAGCCACGTATGTAAGGAAATTAAAAATATTTGTTTGTTTATACACTTATTAATGCGATTATGCCAGTTAAAAATCGTATCATGTGTTTTTAGCCTTGAAGAAGACTAAATTTAGTCAAGATGTCGGCATTTTTCAATAGAAGATGGAGAGTTTTTTATTGTCCTCTACCCGCTACCAATCCAGTGTAACTGCTACTCTTCATCTTATTGATTAAATTGTTGCGCCTCTCCTTATCTGATTAGACTCGCTTTAAAGCTTCGGAGAGAATATAACTTCACCAAACTAGATGGGTAAATCTAACTTGCTAAAGTGGAGTAGAGTGCAGTTGTCAGACTTGGATTATGAGAAAAAACATCTCAACCCTATATCTAAGCCCTAAGAGTGCCCCTTATCAGCACAGCTTTGGCTTGTTGACAAACTAGAATCCGCTTTGTTGATTACTTCAACCAATCTTTGATATTTCTTTTTGGTCGAGATGTGTTCAGAATTCCTTCAGATGATGAAGTTCTTGGCTAGATGGTGGAGTTTTTGTGTAATTTAGACATCTTCATCGCGCCACACGAATTACAAACCCTCCAATTACTTTACCCAGTTATAAAGTGGTTTTATTCCCTTTTAGATTAGGTGCCTTTACCAGAGTAGGATGTAGGAACAAATACCACGGAGTTCACCACAGTCGAATCAGTAAACGTCAGGAAGCACGGGAGATCACTTCGCTCATTGCCTCATCGATTTTGACAATTTCTGCCGCAGCTGTAGACGAAACGTCAGGACGACGTTCTATTGAACCATGGCTTCAAAGCGCGGAAAACAATTTAGATTGTTGTTGGTGAAGTTAGCGGGAATGGGACAAATAATGCACCTCTTCTTTATTCGAAATTGGCCATTTTCGAATAAAGAAGAGGTATTATTTGTCCTAATCCCGCTAACTTCACCAACAACTTACAACTTAAGGACACTAATTACAACAATGAATTTAGATTGTATTTTGACCGGCCGTGAAATTTCTTCCTGAGGTTTCATCTACAGCTGCGGCAAACATTATCAAAGGCAATGGGCGAAGTGATCTCCAGTGCTTCCCGACGTTGATTGATTCGAATGTGGTCAGCTCCGTGGTACTTTTTCACCCGTCCACGATATTCATCTCCCTCACACTCACCGCACGCAGAAACCAGCAAACTCTCCCTTCACTTACTGCACCACGAAACTATCTCACACCCATCACTCTCTGGTACCATTCTAGGTAACATTGGCACATCTTTCATCACTCACCTCGCTCAAGCAACAGCAACACAACTTCGTCCCTTCACTTCGCAAAAATGAGACTTACTTCTCTCTCATCATACATTCTCCGTCCTGGTTGTCACTGGGAAGGGAGTATTGCGGCGTAACTTCATCCACCCACTCACAGGTGGCAGCATTAGTTGAAATCCTTCATAACATCACACCGCCTGTCCTGCGCCGAATTGGTCTTCAAATGCAAGTTGAAACTATGAACTTTCACCCCAACGAATGAGGCAGGGGTCTACCGCGCTTTTTGACGAGTCCACATAGATAGGCTATAAAGATCTCAGGTCGTCCCAGTGGAGTTTCCCTGAATAACAAAAATCTTTTTTGGGAGCACATTTTCCATTTATGGTACTCCATTTATGGCATGCCATAAATAAAGAAACAAATTCTAACCAAGTTTGATAAATGATTTTGATGAACTTACTTGGTATCAGTAAAAAAAAGGTTTCTAATTCCAATTTTGGTTTAGAAAATCACTTAGAAAAATTTAAACATTTTAATTAGAAATTAATATGAAATATTAGAATCTTCTGTGAAAAGTTGTTTTAAAAACATCCTTGACTCTTAAAAAATTGGTGCATCTTGACTTGCTGAGGACTTCAACTTAACTGCATCTCTTCTTCTTACTGATTGAGTTGCATCTCGAAATGTTGCTCTCTTCCTTACCTGACTCAAATCTCTTCGAAGCTTCAAAGAGAGTCCGACTTCCCCAAGCAACCAGTTAGGTGAATGGTCACTTCCTAAACACCTCAACGTAACTGCTGCCCTTCAACTTACTGATTGAATTGCATTTCGAAATTTTGTGCCCTTCCTTTCATGATTCAATTCTCTTTAAAGCTTCGCAGGGAATCTGAGTCCTCCAAAATGTGTGAATCTCGACTTGCTAAGGACCTCAAAGAGTTTCCCTGAATAACAAAAATCTTTTTTGGGAGCACATTTTCCATTTATGGTACTCCATTTATGGCATGCCATAAATAAAGAAACAAATTCTAACCAAGTTTGATAAATGATTTTGATGAACTTACTTGGTATCAGTAAAAAAAGCTTTCTAATTCCAATTTTGGTTTAGAAAATCACTTAGAAAAATTTAAACATTTTAATTAGAAATTAATATGAAATATTAGAATCTTCTGTGAAAAGTTGTTTTAAAAACATCCTTAAAAATTAAGAAAAATTTAAACATAGACCAAGTATAAATGAAAAGATTTTAAGCACGAGGAATCGACAAGAACAACAAATTTGATGCTTCGGAGAAATGTAGAAAGAAATAGCGAAAGGATGGAAAAATTAAAAAACCAAAAGAAAAATTAGTAGAGAAATTAAAGAGAAATAAATAGCAAGAGACACTCAAAAAATTGGGAAAACTGTGAATAAAAACAGTAAAAATAGAATATGTGAATAATGTCAAAAATAATAAAAGTTTTAAATAAAAAGCAAAAAGAAAATTGAAATTAGAAAAATAAAGTCCCGAAAACCTAAAAATTATAATGGCTTGTATAATGAAATAATAAACTTTTGAGTTAAAGAAACGAATAATAATGAAAACTAAAAAATGAATAGGTAAGAAAAAAATAGAGAAAAGCAAAATTGAAAATCTGAACAAAATTAAAACCAGACATTTTAGTCACCAAAAAATAGAAAATACAATAAATCAGGTCGATAAATCGACAAGCAATAACGAAATCTTTAAATAAGAATTGGAAAAAAAAAACATCTAATAGCAAATTCAGAAAAACAGGTAATCAAAAACACTGGTAAGCCAACTGACAAATCAAGGCATGAGATATACGAAGATAGAAAGTATAAGGCTACTAAAGTAAATAAAATTAGAATAGTTGTCGCAAAGCATTAATTTTAAAAGTATCTAAAGTAACCTAAAAAAATCAGAATATTTTTGTTTAATAAATGAGCTTTTCAACTAAAAAAACGTCAACAAAATTCCTAAATACCGGCCAGTTTATCACTATTCCATTCCAAAAGAAAGAAGAAAATAAGAAAAAAAAAATAAATTAATTGATTCACTCCGATCAGTACATTCTTTTGTAAGATACAGGTAGTTAAACTTGAAAGTGGATAAAAAAATAAATAATTTCCACCATTTTCAATTTTTGGTCAATTTCTGAAAATTCTATGTATTTTGTATGGGGTTTTTGATTAGAATGAGACGATTTTAGTGCCATGAGAACGTAAAAAATGTTAGTTCGAGTAAAACAAATGTGTTACCAGTAATGAAAGCGCAGTATCAGGTGGCAGAATCTATGTTAAATTATATAACGTTTCGACGTATTTTCCAGTCGTCTTCAGGGCTGTTAATGACCAACTTAAGGCTTCGTGTGCGTACCTACTAAAATAGCCTGATCCGTAAAAACTTAAAAAACCTTAATTTGAGTTACGACAATACTTTCATAAATGTGTATTACTCTGTGTTAAATTTTATAACGTTTCGACGTAATTTCCTGTAGTATTCAAGTTGTTAATGAATAGCCTGTTCCGTAAAAACATAAAAAACCTTAATTTGAGTGAATGTACTTTCAAAGACATGTGTTACAACTGATTAAAGCGGCGTTTTAAGTGATTAAATTCTATAACGTTTCGACGTAATTTCCAGTCGTATTCAAGGCTATCAATGAATAGCTTTATATGCGTACACTTTAATATAGCCTGTTCCGTAAAAAATTAAAAAACCTTAATTTGCGTGAAATTACTTTCATAAATGTGTGTTAAAAGTGATTAAAGCGGCGTATTAAGTGGCAGGATCTGTATTAAATTTTATAACGTTTCAACGTAATTTCCTGTAGTATTCAAAGCTTTTACTGAATAGCCTGTTTCGTAAAAACTTAAAAAACCCTAATTTGAGTGAAACTACTTTCATAAGTGTGTGTTACAACTGATTAAAGGGACGTATTAAGTGGCAGGATCTGTGCTAAATTCTATAACGTTTCGACGTAATTTTCAGTCATATTCAAGGCTATTAATGAATAGCTTTATATGCGTACATACTGCAATAGTCTGATCTGTAAAAACTTAAAAAACCTTAATTTGAGTGAAATTACATTCATAAATGTGTGTTACAAGTGATTAAAGCAGCGTCTTACGTGGCAAGATCTGTGTTAAATTCTACAACGTTTTGACATAATTTCCTGTGGTATTCAAAGCTGTTAATGAATAGCCTGTTTCGTAAAAACATAAAAAACCTTAATTTGAGTGAAACTACTTTCAGAAATGTGTGTTACACCTGATTAAAGCGTCGTATTAAGTGGTAGGATCTGTGTTAATATAACTATAACGTTTCGATGTAATTTCCAGTCGTATTCAAGGCTATTAATGAATAACTTTATATGCGTACATACTGCAATAGCCTGATCCGTAAAAACTAAAAAAACTTAATTTGAGTGAAATTATTTTCATAAACGCATGTTACAAGTGATTAAAGAAGCGTCTTACGTGGCAAAATCTGCGTTAAATTCTACAGTTTCGACGTAATTTCCTGTAGTATTCAAAGCTGTTAATGAATAGCCTGTTCCGGAAAAACATAAAAAACCTTAATATGAATGAAACTGCTTTCATAAATGTGTGTTACAACTGATTAAAGAGGCGGATTAAGTGGCAGGATCTGTGTTAAATTCTATAACGTTTCGACGTAATTTTCAGTCATATTCAAGGCTATTAATGAATAGCTTTATATGCTTACATACTACTATAGCCTGTGAAATTACTTTCATAAATGTGTATTACAAGTTATTAAAGTGGCGTCTTACGTGGCAGGATGTGTCAAATTCTATAACGTTTCGACGTAACTTCCAGTCGTCTTCAAGGCTGTTAGTAAGAAGCTTTAAGAAATTTTTTGCGAAGTAACCAGGCTCGAACTTTACCATACCGGTATCACACGTCATAGTATGTATTGATTTAAATAATGACATCGCTCTGTCTGCTGTTGAATGTCACGTTTTGTTTATATTTATATTTGATTTTGGTTCTATCAAAGATTCTTGTTATTTATAAAGTAAAACCGGTAAAATATTGTCAAAAAAAAATGTTGTGCTTTTACTACTTTTCAGTTTTCCAACGTTTTCTTTTTAACCACTTCTTGTTTAAAAAAAGTGAAATTACTTTAAAAAAATTGCCTCTGCCCTGCCTCTCATACAAACGTAAAGACGTAAACAAATAAAAATGTCAAAGTCAGATTTCCAACGCCTACTTGACGGCAAAAAATAATAAGTGAATGGTTTATACTAAAATAGCTTATTCCGTAAAAACTTAAAAACTTTAAACCGAGTGAATTACTGTGATAAATGTGTTACGAGGGATTAACGCAACGTCTTACATCGTGTTAAAATCTATAACGTTTCGACGTATTTTTCAGTCTTCTTCAAGGCTGTTAATGATTATAGCTTTGTGTGCGTAGTTAGCTACTAAAATAGCCTGTTCCCTATAATATACCATCTCTAAAATTTTCGTCTTTCATCATGCTTGACATCTCAACGTTCTCGGCATTTTCGATTAATTTTTTCCAATTATCTCGCCTGCTGATGCTCTCTCGTTCGGTTCCCCCTCGAGACACGTACTTCGGCTTCGAAATTAAACTGCGGGGCGTGTTCCCCCGGCGTTCCGCAGGGGACAAATCCGGCACAAAAGGGTGCCATTATAGGGCTTCATTACGAGCCCTCGACCCTCCGGAGCGATCTAAATCGGGTATACGACACAAAAAAGGGGGAACATGTGACGCATAACGCTCGGTCGGCAATTAGAATTTTCATTTAAGCCCCTTAAGTGGCCGCCATAATAAACAAAAATGGCGACTCGACAAGGGAGACGGCTTATTTTGTAAACTGATGCAACGACGACGTCGGGAATAAGCGGGAATTTTGTTCCGGGGGCACTTGTGCGTTATGTGTATTTACGTGCACGCTCTTTGTTCTTGAAGGGGTTGTGTGTGTGTATGTTTTAATATCTTGATGAAAAGCCTTTTGCTATGCTGCTAGAAAGGTTTAGCCAAGTACGCCATTTGTTTCAAGCAAAACCCGACTTTACCGCTTTTCTTTCAAAAGTAATGGATTAACTCAGTTTCTTTATTCTAAACAGGAAATATTAGAAAGCCCGGAATGTACCAAATTCATGTCAAAATTCCGTTTGGCAACAGATTTCGTCTATAGCTGCAGCAGACATTATCAAAGGCGACGTGGCAATGGGCGAGTGATCTCCCGTGCTTCCCGACGTTGACTGATTTGAATGTGGTGAGCTCCGTGGTATTTATTCCCAACCGGCGCAGTCGCGCTGTACTAGAAGGACTGGGGTGGGGGGTGCGCGGGGTTTCGGCTGAAGTATATCGTAGAACTCCCTTTAGAAACGTAATTTTCTCTTTCCTCTTGAAATTGTTGTCGTGTTTAAAGATTTCAGTGGCCGCTCTCGTTAGAATCGGATGGAAACGCTGCGATTGATCCACCTCGTTGAAAAGGATGTCGTGACCTTCGGAGAGATCGTGGTTTGCTACTGCTGACTTTTGTGTTTGTCCCAGCCTGCAACTCCTCTTGTATTCCGTAATCCTCCTGCCGATACTGCGTTTTGTGGTGCTAATGTATAACAAGCCACAGCTGACGACCCATGACATACTTTAAGGGATAGTATGGGTAGTGGTAGAAATACCACGGAGCTCACCACAGTCGAATCAGTCAACATCGGGAAGCACGGGAAATCACTTCACCCATTGCCTCGTCGCCTTTGATAATGCCTGCCGCACTTATAGACGAAACGTCAGGAAGAAATTCCATTGGGCCACGACTTCAGAGCCCGGAAAACACTTTAGATCGGCCGTGAAAGCTTTCACCTACAGTTTTTACTCCTTTCTGAGCGAAAAATTGTACCGAGTGTACTCTTTTATCACTGGTATTTTCGCATTCAATAATTATTTTTCTATCGGCCACTTTCAAAGTTTCGACTGACGTAATAACAACAAATGGCGACTTAGATAAAATTTAAAAAAAAAACGATATATACGGGGTGTTCATTATAAAACTTCGTCTAGTTGGCTGTGAAAAGGATGGAGAAACAAAAGTCCATTTACTTTGATTATGTCATAATTTTTTGTCAAAATTTCATAGCCAGCTTGATGAAGTTTTATAATGAACACCTCGTATTGTACGGGCGTTACTAGAAAGCTGGTTTTGTCTTTATTTAGTGTGATATAACGATACAATGGACTCTCTCGCTCTTACCTGAATCAACCTATACTAAACTAAACTAACAAAATTTAACCCTGACTTATTGAATATTACTAGAACAGTTGTATGGCTTAAAAAGACTTACTAGGTATCGTATTAATAAGAGACGTTTTCATAAGGGCCTACCTACTTCAGTATTCCATATTAATCCTATTAAAACTTGTTTCCTATTGATAAGGGCTCTGTGAAATTATACTTAATGTACTCAGTCTATTGGCACTAAAACTAACATTTTCAGTGGATGCGCGGATCCTCCGGGATTAGTAAATAAACAAAAGCGTCGGTGATCACAAAAGACGCCTGCGATGGCGTCCAATATGGCGGCTGAGTCAGACAGCTCGAGCGTCAGAAGGGGACATGCGGGGTGACATAATGCGATCGAGCTGCTTTCGATAAAGGGCCACCATTGACGTGCCGGAAATTAGTCTGCAACTTTTCTAATCAGTTTCTTCTGTTTTCTGTTTGAAACGTCTTCAGCTTTTCCTTTAGAAAGTAATGTTTTGCTTTGAGGTTCAAACTTATTAATTCTTGGTGAATATAAAAGTTGAAAGAATAATGGAAAGTATTACAAAACTACGCCATTGCTGAGGCATGGAAAAAATTTAATACTCCCCTTCCCTAAATATCGTGGGTATCACTGACAAAACAAATCCCTCGGATACCCGACGCAAAAGGATATTTTCCGGGGAGAGAGTGGATCTATTTTTCATCCGCCTAATTAATATTCCCTTTCTCCCTCTCGTAATCCTAAATTTGGAAATTAAAACCGGGATAAAACCCTTCGAAGGACCCTGAGGGGGTGTTTTGATAAAATCCCTGTCCGATGCACATGTGTCAAAATCCCACAGAGGGAAGGGTAAGAGATTTTGTATTATGAGATCAGAAGAGAACTTGATTTAAAATTCCACGGCCATTTTTGCATCAATGTCCTTCTCATAAGGCACAAAATACAATATTTCTAACTTGTTTTTTTCATATTTTATACTTGAAATGAGGATTGCATGCCACTGATTGATAAAAAATATTGTACTTAACGAAGGAGACGCACGACAATGAATTGTAAAATGTAAAACAATTCAGAAGTTTTCGAGGAGCAAATATTGTAAAGCCTTTTAGATGAGAGACCTTTGATAATTAATAATAAAAGTTTTCTTTTGCGACTCAAGTTGGGATTCCATGGATCCGAATTCTGAAGCATTCCAGAATTATTAATTAATAATTTTGTTATTAAAATAAATAATTATTCATAAACTGTCACTCATAACTAAGTGTTAAGAATTGTTAACTGAAAAAATGATTTATTAGAAAATATTATGATTAAATGAATGAAATATAATGAATAAATTAGTAATTCTTACAACTAATCCGCTGGAAACTAAAGATCTATAAATTGCCACTGATAATCCATTAAATGACGCCATGCTAACAAACCCATTTTCTGTTTCTCAAACTAAAAATTTTCTTTGTATTTACTAACAAAATTTATAGATTGGTTTGAATTTTTATACCTGTGTACAAAAAAAGACTAATAAATTAATAAGCTACCACTGATGAACGCTGGTTAACGCAATCTACATGTCATTTTTACTGAATTTTTCTAGGTTACGTTACAATTGAGACTTGTCTAGATTCTGAATTCTGAAGCTTGACTACTTCAAGCCAACCTCAATCTTCCTGAGAGTTGACTGATAAAAATTTTCTTAGAAAGCTTTATCAAGGTTAAATTAGTTGTCCAAAGTAATGTAATATTATTGTATATATACATCTAGTTAGACATTCCCAATAGCTCAATTTCTCTGAGACTTTTATTTAGCTTAAACTATAATAGATGTCTAAAATGCAAAAGTAAAAATACTAAAAATAGGTGCCTAATATATGTATGTGTGTATATGTGTTTATTTGACCTAAAGTTTTGATAATAAAAATTCATCTTTCTGGTACAACCACGCCAATGACATTTAATAAACGTGCAAAAAACGTTAACAAATATTCGCAAAAGCCTGCGCTTTTTTATGTAATACAACACTAAAAATAATGGCATATAAATCGGGTGTAGTGTTCAATCAGGTATTCATATTTGATTATACCGGTTTTGCCTGCAATAGAAAGCTTTTTGCCTGCAAAAAAAACTTTCTTGTCTCCTCTTGTCGCTCGTGCGATCTCCAAACAACGTAATAATCTCAATTTAATTTAAATTAACCTCTAAAGCACTTTTTTTTAAATGGTCCAAACACGAGAAATCTAAAAGTGCCTAAAAATCGACCTTCTTAAGGGTCTAACTCCAAAAATATTCCACCTACCGAACTTTTGATAGTGGGAGCTCAAAAAGGACAAGGACAAGATGAGGAAAAAACAGTTAGATATATTCAAAAAATGTATGTACATTTTTATGCTGCTTTTGATCGGAATGGCAAACTTGCAATCCCCTAAGAACGTGACAAACTCAATTCGAATGAAATAAAATTTAAAAAATGCTTAAAAATAGACCAGCTCGGTGGTCGATTTCTCCGAAAATATTCCTACGGAACTTCCGATGGTGGGAGGTGACAGAGGACATCAAGAAGAGGTAAAAACAATGGGATTTGCTCCAATCGGTCGAGGCGTTGAAATTATGATTAAAATCAATTTATCTACGACTACTAAGTAACAATAGTCAATAGACAATAGCCAATGTTCAATCAAATAACACACGCTCTATTTCGCTAGTAAGGAGCTCCTTACTCACTCTAAACCAAACGTACGTGCAAGGCCCTCAGTCGGGTGCCACTCGCCACCAATTCGTAATTTTAATGGCGGCTAGCTGTCAAATTCAAGTTTAATCACTTTTCTGATTTGTTAACATTTATTTGTAATAGTTTCAAAATGTCTATTCTTTTAGCGTCGTAGATAAAACTTAAGTACGAAATGCGGGTTCTAAAGCATTTATGTACTCATGAAAATACGCACTCGCCACTGCTCGGCGTCTTGCGTTGGCGTGGTTCCATTCGTACGTAATAAGCTTCTTACAACCCTTATTACGTACCATACTACGGGGTGTTCATTATAAAACTTCATCTAGCAAGCTATGAAATTTTTACAGAAAAGGATAACGTAATCAAAATAAATGTACTTTTGTTTTTCCATCTTTTTCTTTTGACATTTCGCAGCCAACTAAATGAAGTTTTATAATAAACACCCCGTATCACAATTACTCACATCGCTTATTTTAGAACAAATCCAGGCAAAATTGGTTAAAATGGAGTAGGTGGTCACCAATTTGTCGATCAACCCATCTGCATACTAGTTTCGGGGTCTACCCCTCATCAGTACAGCTTTGGTTGGTCGACAAATCAGAGACCGTGAGTTCGCGACTTAAAGCAAAAAATCTACGGTAGAGCGGTGAAATGTTGTACAGAGCAGGAGCAGGCGACATCCATCAGCATAATAGATCTAATACTCCATGGCAGATGGATTATGTAAATTTGTTACCAGCTTCTAGAAGGTAAGACCGTTTCGAGGAACGTTTTCTTTACTTCTTTACAAACAAGATTAATATTATAACATTTTAAGTTTTTTAATTCAGAGCAACAATTAACTACCAAGCCACTATCCAATGCCGATAACAAACAACAATGCATCCTGAAGAACAGAATAAAGATGGCCAAAACAATCTCGCTATTGGAAATAAATGCTTGAGGTAAAAATTGACATTTGAAACTACATCAGGCTCCAAGGCTAATAAAGGCCTCAAGGATTCATTAGCTTTGGAGCGTACATTTTTTATTTTATTATATTTGGGCAAACAAAAAGAAGAAATGTATAGAAAATAAGAAAATAAAATAATACAGAGATAACAAGATATAGTTACTAAGCATAAAATATTTAAGATTGTTACGATTTTTATTGTGTAATGTTATTTCGTTTAGTTCGGTCCTGCAGAGGCAGCGGACGACTATCAATATTAGGGTTTAATTAGTTGAACTTTTGTGACTCTTTACAATTTAAGGGAGATAGGCTGATTTTCTATAAACATTAATTTATATCTCTTGATGAACTTTGTAATATTGAAGATGATGGAAATTTAAGTTAACAATTTTTATTGAATATTTGTAAATAACAACAAAGGTGTAAAACGAAACGGGAGTCGTGATTGGCTAAAAATAGTGAACATGTTGTAACGTCATGCTACTCTCTTCCAATCAAAATGGTGCAAAACATTTAGTACAATTTTGCTACAAAATAGTACCTTCAAACAAGTCTTCTCCTTTGACCTGACTTTCTTTTTTTTTTTGGTCTTGCTTACCACTACAAAATTTCCTTCTAGAAACTTCTTCATCTTCTGGCTCTTGGCTAAGAAAGCTGTGCTGAAGATTTCGCTCTGCGGATTTTTGAGAGTGTAAAAGAGTGTTAAATTTCCAGTATACTAGTGAAGGTTGATACCTTATAGTCTTTGACTGATTTTACCATACGGAATAATTTAATATCTCACTCCATTTGAAAAAAAAGGAAATTTGCCAAGTGTAGATCACGTGGTAATTACCATCAGGCCACCCTCTAACCCCAGGTACGTAGCACGTTTTCATTGCGATCAATAGTATCGATCTAATTTGCACCATATGATTTTAATCCGTCACCGTTAAATTATTGCATGAAATATGATTACCTTTTCATTCATTTTCATTTCCGGAATTTGATTTGCATGGGGCCATTTCTATCCAGGCCTGCTTGCTACTGCTTGATACTGCTCCATACTGCTCCATACTGCTTGATACTACTTCATACTGCTTCATACTGCTCCATACTGCTTGATACTGATTTATACTGCGTCCTGCATCCTGCTTCATACTGCAGTAGACGCTGACTGCATGCTCTGAATCATCCCTGGTTGCTTGACACCACTTTTTGCGTGCACAGCTCATTCGCTTGGACCTCTGGAGCAACACAGGAAACTCAGGTGGGTTCTTTCCAGTTTATTTACGCCGTGGAACACTCGTAGTGAATAACTGAGATACGCACACTAAGAATTGAACACTTAATTTATCATAACATCTGTGTAAGCCCTCCATATATATATGAACGGTATTATTTTTTTGTCTAGAAACTGGTGTGCATTATTTAGTTTTACTTGACTTCAAGTGCAACCCAACTTATTCTACAAATCACTACCTTTTAACTGCTATTTCATAAAGTTTACGCTTCATGTGGAGCACACATTACACTTAACCTCAGTTACGCGCACACCTTTGTTTAATGTAAATTAACCCACACTTAAATATTCACTTCGGTTCTATCACGTTAAGAACCAAATTTCCTACTGGAAGCAATAACAATATTTGGGTTCAAATTCTTAAGTGATTGTAGAAAATCAGCTGCTAGGTGCTAGGTACTATCAGTTCTCTACCTGTACTTAAAGGGGCCCTGACCCTCGCCCGATAGTTTAAACCTTTATATTAATACCTCATTTTTTATGAGAAAGGGTCATTAGTTTATTAAACATCATTTTAATTGTTGACGTTTTTGTTTATTGTTTATTCCAATTTGAGTCCTGGTAATTACAGCGTTATTTTATTTTCCCGTTTTTGAGGCTTCTGTCAATTAAGTCGACTTGCTGATCCCACTGTGGGGCTATAAAATCGGGTGGCGCCTTTTATAAAAATCTACTACCCCACGACCCCTCTTCGGCGTAAGGTAGTTAGCGGGTATTTTGCCTCAAAAGGTCAGCAAGATCTTGAGAGTAAATTCAGGCTAAAAAGGAAGAAAATAGTAACAGAGCTAATAATAATCGTAATCCACCCAACCTTGCTACGCAATACCAATCACGCACGTAGCAAAATTGGCGCCCAACGTGTTTAGTGGCCTTTATTGATTCTTTTCTTGGTGGCTATTGTTTATGAAATTTATTTTCAGCTTTCATTTTTAGGAATTAGATGTTGATGACAAGGATGACATTGAGGTTTTTGTAGTGGTGTTGACAGAGTAGAATTTTGTCGCATTGCGTGGTCGGTACAGGAGTGTATAATTGTACTGTTGCAGTATACTTGTAAATATTAGTACAATTCCCTCAGTTTAAGAGAGTGTGTGGACAGGGACGTACTTAATATATTTTCGTTACTTACTCAGTATCTTGTTTTCGTACTTGGGCTTTCTACCGCGGTATTATCGATTGACGGTTGAGTTGCGTGATTTGTTTTTGTTTCTTTTTTTTTTCTCCTACATTTTTTTTTTCTCTCTTTTTCTTTTTGGTGGGGACGGCGTTGTGTCCTATAGGGCCATCAATAGCTTCTTACTTATTACTCTGTTATTATACTTCTAATACTATTAAGAATATTTGTTTTTTTTTTTGTTTATAAGTGGAATTTATTCTGGTGTTTATTTTCTTTTTGCAATATTTTTTTTTGCATCAGAAATCTGGTAATAATTATTTAACTTTATTTTTAGATAGCTAGATTTGATTCGTTTGTCGGTTGTTTTTTTTTTGATATTCCTATTACTTTTCAACATGGAAATTAATTTGCTTGGAAGTGAAGAACTTAGGTATGAGTTACAGATTCGTGGTTTGCATCCTGGTGGTAGTTTCGCTCAGAAAAGGGCTACATTGCGAGAAGCATTGAGAGGTGAACGAGATGGACGGACGCAGGTTCCTCTGAAGACTGACTTTGATGCTGTTGTCGAACTTACCGTCTGTCAGGGAAAACTTTATAGTTTGGAAAGAGACATTCGATTCTTTGAGCTTGACCGTGCTGATAATGAGGACAAAAGAATTCGAACTCTTCTTTATCACGTGAAATGTAGATTGAGTAGAATAAGGCCTGAAGAAACTTCCGACTTGAAATTGAAGCGTCAATTGAAGGAGTGTTGTGATAATTTGTTGAAGCGTTTAGGTGATGTCGGTCAATCGGATGCTGAGGAATCTTTTGCATCGGACATACAGACGTCTGGAAGAGCGGTGGAGATTCCTGATTTAATAGTACTTGATGACACGGAGAGCGGTTCTCACACCGATTTGTCACAACGCAGAGAGCGACCTTGTGTTTCTTTGCTGGAAGCAAGAGGTGAAGACGAGCGCAGGTTGTTGCAACCACCTGAAGGAGCATTAGGCTCTTTGGAGGGTGCGTCTACGAGAATCCCACATTTCAGAGATATTGGGGATCGACTCGGACCGTCATCCTCTGCAAAAGCATATGTACCTGCCACCTCACGTTCTTTGAATACTTTAGACGTGAATGCTGACCGATTTCGCCGAAGTGAGGTACTAGCATCTACACCTCACCCCAGTCTATTTGAGCCAACTGGTCGAACATTGCGAAATCAAGATGTGCCCAGACGCACTGATGTTTCTCATAGGGTTCATCGAGAGGCCTCACCGTCTCGATCTGTCAGATGGGCTGTGCGTGCTGAACCCGCTGATGATGATATTGCGATATCTCGCGGTCCTGCTCATCCGAGACATACTCTTTCACCTGTTCGCAGAACATACATGGTTGACCCTTCTCAACGTTTTTCTGATGATCGTGTTATTAATTATCCTGGAGAACCATTAAAATCTTCCCAACCATGTTCTAGATTGTCAAATTATTCTGATGATGTAGGAGCGGAGTCTTCCTCACGTAATTATACTGTACCCCGTGGTCAGGCATCTGGCATTTCTCATGTTCGCTTCAGTGACCTTGATGATCGTTCTACCAGGGTGAATGTTCATTCAATTGGACGGATGGATGGTTTAGAATATTCAAATCCCTATGTCGATTTAGCGGAACGGCTGGAGAATTTCCAATTTTCCGATTTGCGTGATTCTCAAAGAGAAGAACATAGACCTACAGTTGCAGATGGGTTTAATGAAAGGCGTGAAGTTTGTTGTCGACCAGTAAACGTTGCCAAGTGGAATTTAAGGTTTGATGGGCACGGCAGTGTCAATGATTTCCTGGAAAGATTAGAAGAAGTTCGTGTGTCTCGTGGGGTGTCGAAGGGATCTTTATTACGTTCGGCCCCAGAACTTTTTGAAAAAGATGCGTTGTTGTGGTACAGGACCAGATCATTTCAGAATTGGGAGGATTTAATATGTCAACTGAAACATGCCTTTCAACCTTATGATTATGAGTTTGGCCTCTGGGATGAGATCCGTCATCGAACGCAGGGAAGTCAGGAAAAAGTCCTGAATTATATTGTCGTTATGGAAAATCTTTTCCGTAAACTTCCTTCTTTACCATCTGAATCAAAGCGACTTCAAATGATTCAAAGAAATCTTCTTCCTTATCTTCAGCGTCGTTTGTCTTTACATCCGGTCACCACAATTGAAGAAATCATTCGTGTCGGTAGAGCTGTGGAGGAGACCGAAAATCGGACACAGAGATTTGTTCCCCCGCCTACTGCCTCTCGACATTTACTGGAACCAGGGTTAGCATACCGCAAACCTGCTCAGGTATCGGCCTTTGAGGCACCAGGACTAGAGAATGCGGTCGACGTTGGGTCAGATCGAGATAAACTTCTTTGTTGGAACTGCCAGCAAAAGGGCCACGCTTTCAGAAAGTGTGATCGTCCTCGAGAAATGTTTTGTTTTTCCTGTGGATTGAAAAATGTCACTTCAAGGAATTGCCCTAAGTGTGCAAAAAACGATCGGAAGGAAAGACCCCAGGCCTAGGATCCTTTCCTGTTGATACTGTTCAGGCCAATCCTCATCATGCCATTCTGGACTATATTTTGGCTCATGCCAAGGGAGACGAGCGACCATTTTTGGAAGTAGCCATTCACGGTCATAATTTCTTGGGACTATTAGATAGTGGTTCTTCTCGAACCATTATTGGATCCTGTGGGTGGTCTATTCTGGAATCGCTGTGTAACTTAAGTGAGTCTTCTAAGCTTCCTTGTCAAGTAGCTAATGGTCAAATATGTGAAAGTTTGGGTGTCGTGCGTGTTCCTATCCGTCTTCGTGATCGAGTCTGCATCATCGACGCGTTGGTTGTACCTTCATTACCACATGCTCTTATACTCGGCATAGATTTTTGGTCCCGAATGAAGATTATTCCCGATTTGTATTCCGACGAATGGAAGTTTCGAGACCACACCACCGCCAGCTGCAAAGTTCAGGTTAACGCTATAGAGCCGCTGGATGCTTTGCCATGTGAGGAGAGAGACTTGTTGGATTCCTTCTTGAGAGAGGCTTTCAAAGTTACTTCTGGGAGTCTCGGATGCACGTCCTTGGTGGAGCTTGAAATAAAGACGAACTCGCCACCTATTAAGCAACGCTACTACCCCGTATCGCCAGCTCTTTTAAAAGATGTTTACTCTGAACTTAACCACATGTTATCTGATGGCATAGTGGAGCCTTCTGAGTCTCCTTGGGCGTCGCCGATTGTTATGGTCAAGAAGAAATCAGGTGGTTGGAGATTTTGCGTGGATTATCGGCGCCTCAATCAAGTGACCATTCCGGATGCGTATCCTATTCCCTATGTTAGTACCACACTGGACAAACTGAGAGATGCTCGATATTTGAGTACCTTAGACATCAAATCCGCGTATTGGCAAATTCCCGTTTCAGAGACTTCGAAACCGTTAACCGCCTTCACTGTACCTGGGCGAGGGTTGTTCCAGTTTCGCAGAATGCCTTTTGGGCTAACTAACGCTCCTGCCGTCTGGCAAAGATTGATCGATCGTGTGGTAGGGGTGGATTTGGAAAGATTTGTATTTGTTTATTTAGATGATGTGATTATTTGTACTCAAACATTCGAGGAGCATTTGTCCGTGCTGAAGGAGGTTATTGGACGTCTTCGTAATGCTGGTCTTACTCTTAATCGCGAGAAGTGCAATTTTTGCAAGAAAGAGTTGAAGTACCTCGGTTATGTGGTCAACTCTTCGGGTCTTCTGGTAGATCCAGGGAAAATTGAAGCCATCATGAATATTCCTCAACCGAAGACAGTGACAGAGGTGAGACGAGTGGTCGGTTTGGCATCTTGGTACCGTCGGTTTGTGCCAGGTTTCAGCACCTTGTTGGCTCCTCTTACGGCTCTTACACGTAAGAATGTTCGATTTGTCTGGAGTGAGGAATGTGAGTCGGCCTTGAAGGGTCTTAAGGAGTATTTAATTAGTGCACCCATTCTTTCTTGTCCCGATTTCAATGTTCCTTTTGTTATACAGACTGACGCTAGTGACTACGGTCTAGGAGCTGTGCTCACACAGGTTCACAATGAGGAAGAGAAAGTCATTTGTTACCTCAGTCGTTCTCTGACCAAAAATGAGCGGAAGTACTCGACTACTGAGAAAGAATGTTTAGCTGTTCTTTTTGCCGTGGAAAAACTTCGCCCATACATCGAGGGTACGAGATTCACCGTTATTACCGATCACTATTCCCTCAAATGGCTTAATAATATTAAAGATCCCGTTGGTCGTATAGCTAGATGGGCCGTACGTATGCAACAGTATGATTTCGAGATTGTACATCGTAAAGGAAAAGACCACGTTGTTCCAGATGCTTTGTCTCGATCCGTTCCTGTAGTACCTATTGATTCTGTTCTGCTCTGCTCTGTTGAAGATATCACTGACCCTTGGTATAAAAAAATGTGTTCTCGGGTCAAGGAGCAATCCTCTAAGTATCCCCAATGGTTTTTGGAAAGAGGAAAATTATGGAAACGAGCCAAGCTGCAATATCCTCAGTTAGCTTCACCTGGAGAGGACTGGTTGCTTGTTGTGCCACGAGAGAAACGAATGGACATCATGAGACGGAATCATGACCCCCCGTCGTGTGGTCATTTGGGTGTGACAAAGACTGTTGCTCGAATTGCCCAAAAGTTTTATTGGCCCAATATGCGGACAGACGTGGGTCGTTTTGTTGCCAGGTGTCTAGTATGTGTTCAGACAAAACCTAATCAGAAAGCTGCTGCTGGACTCATGCAGAGCATTCAGCCTTGCCTGAACCGTCCGGGATTATTAGCTAGCATTGACTTGGTGGGTCCACTGCCGAGATCAACTTCGGGATTCACGTACATTCTGTCTGTCTGTGATGTGTTTAGCAAATTTGTTTTGCTCTTCCCTCTCAGAACTGCAACCTCAAAAACTGTCCTCAAATGGCTTGTTGACCATTTCATACTCGTCTTTGGCACACGGGAAATATTATGTGATAATGGTCCTCAGTTTCGAAGCGACTTATTTCGAAAAACTATGAGCGAACTTAACGTAAGGCTTCGGTACACTGCTAACTATCACCCCCAAGCGAATCCTGTGGAGCGTGTTCACCGTGTTGTCAAGACTATGTTAACCAGTTACGTGGGGGACGATCAGCGTAAATGGGATCAATTTCTCGGTAAAATATCGTTTGCGATTCGTTCTTCGTCACATGAGGTGACCAAGTTGACCCCAAATTTTATTATGTTTGGTAGAGAAGTACAGCTGGGGATATCCGATCTTGATGTTTCCGAGCCTCCCATTAGGAAGTTTGACCCTGTGGCCCGCTCGGAAGAATTAAAAAACGTCTTCGGAGATGTTCAGGCTCGTCTTACTGAAGCCTACAAAAGAACAAAAACCCGCTACGATTTACGTAAGCGAGCGGACACATTTAAGGTGGGAGAACAGGTGTGGAAGAAAAATAAAATCTTGTCGGATGCATCCAGACAATTTTCTTCTAAGCTTGCACCAATGTTTACGGGGCCCTTTACCATAACCAAAATTGTCTCCCCATGGTGTTATGAGTTGACCCATCCGTCAGGCAAAATCTGTGGTGTATGGCATGCGAAGGACCTTAAGGCACATCCTCCTGACGCGGAGTAGTGGACAAAAGCCCTGATAGTTTTAATTTTCTTAGGGCTTCATATTTTCTGTGATTCCCTGTTTTATTATTGTAGCTTCTTTTTATGTTTGTCATTTCCTAAATAAGTTTTCTAATGCTAGAAAACTTATTCTCAGGAAGGGGAGGTGTGTTACGATTTTTATTGTGTAATGTTATTTCGTTTAGTTCGGTCCTGCAGAGGCAGCGGACGACTATCAATATTAGGGTTTAATTAGTTGAACTTTTGTGACTCTTTACAATTTAAGGGAGATAGGCTGATTTTCTATAAACATTAATTTATATCTCTTGATGAACTTTGTAATATTGAAGATGATGGAAATTTAAGTTAACAATTTTTATTGAATATTTGTAAATAACAACAAAGGTGTAAAACGAAACGGGAGTCGTGATTGGCTAAAAATAGTGAACATGTTGTAACGTCATGCTACTCTCTTCCAATCAAAATGGTGCAAAACATTTAGTACAATTTTGCTACAAAATAGTACCTTCAAACAAGTCTTCTCCTTTGACCTGACTTTCTTTTTTTTTTTGGTCTTGCTTACCACTACAAAATTTCCTTCTAGAAACTTCTTCATCTTCTGGCTCTTGGCTAAGAAAGCTGTGCTGAAGATTTCGCTCTGCGGATTTTTGAGAGTGTAAAAGAGTGTTAAATTTCCAGTATACTAGTGAAGGTTGATACCTTATAGTCTTTGACTGATTTTACCATACGGAATAATTTAATATCTCACTCCATTTGAAAAAAAAGGAAATTTGCCAAGTGTAGATCACGTGGTAATTACCATCAGGCCACCCTCTAACCCCAGGTACGTAGCACGTTTTCATTGCGATCAATAGTATCGATCTAATTTGCACCATATGATTTTAATCCGTCACCGTTAAATTATTGCATGAAATATGATTACCTTTTCATTCATTTTCATTTCCGGAATTTGATTTGCATGGGGCCATTTCTATCCAGGCTTGCTTGCTACTGCTTGATACTGCTCCATACTGCTCCATACTGCTTGATACTACTTCATACTGCTTCATACTGCTCCATACTGCTTGATACTGATTTATACTGCGTCCTGCATCCTGCTTCATACTGCAGTAGACGCTGACTGCATGCTCTGAATCATCCCTGGTTGCTTGACACCACTTTTTGCGTGCACAGCTCATTCGCTTGGACCTCTGGAGCAACACAGGAAACTCAGGTGGGTTCTTTCCAGTTTATTTACGCCGTGGAACACTCGTAGTGAATAACTGAGATACGCACACTAAGAATTGAACACTTAATTTATCATAACATCTGTGTAAGCCCTCCATATATATATGAACGGTATTATTTTTTTGTCTAGAAACTGGTGTGCATTATTTAGTTTTACTTGACTTCAAGTGCAACCCAACTTATTCTACAAATCACTACCTTTTAACTGCTATTTCATAAAGTTTACGCTTCATGTGGAGCACACATTACACTTAACCTCAGTTACGCGCACACCTTCGTTTAATGTAAATTAACCCACACTTAAATATTCACTTCGGTTCTATCACGTTAAGAACCAAATTTCCTACTGGAAGCAATAACAATATTTGGGTTCAAATTCTTAAGTGATTGTAGAAAATCAGCTGCTAGGTGCTAGGTACTATCAGTTCTCTACCTGTACTTAAAGGGGCCCTGACCCTCGCCCGATAGTTTAAACCTTTATATTAATACCTCATTTTTTATGAGAAAGGGTCATTAGTTTATTAAACATCATTTTAATTGTTGACGTTTTTGTTTATTGTTTATTCCAATTTGAGTCCTGGTAATTACAGCGTTATTTTATTTTCCCGTTTTTGAGGCTTCTGTCAATTAAGTCGACTTGCTGATCCCACTGTGGGGCTATAAAATCGGGTGGCGCCTTTTATAAAAATCTACTACCCCACGACCCCTCTTCGGCGTAAGGTAGTTAGCGGGTATTTTGCCTCAAAAGGTCAGCAAGATCTTGAGAGTAAATTCAGGCTAAAAAGGAAGAAAATAGTAACAGAGCTAATAATAATCGTAATCCACCCAACCTTGCTACGCAATACCAATCACGCACGTAGCAAGATTATATGAATACATGAAGCTAACCCATGCAGAAGTTATTTAACTCCAATGAAGAACCCTGTTAATGGTTAAGAGAATCATATCTGGGTGGTTTATCGAAGTTGGAGGCGCATTATTTTCTTCTAAGGATGAGCAAATAATTATATGGTAAAAAGGTCAGAATTATTCATAAGTCAGTTCCTAATCTTGTGCAATATTATAGATCAGGATGCAGCTTGGCATAATAATTGGCATATTGCAACTGGTGCTACTAAAGCATGTTTTTTGTGATTCGTCATTGCTTGATGAAGATTTATCATTTTTAAATGAACACCTCCTACTTGAGATCACTAGAACCAACAGTTTCAATTGAAGTGCTTTTTGCGTTAAAATTAGTTCTGTTACTATTAAATGAATATGAGCAACCATATGAGAGGAACATCATGTATAAATCGCAGTTGGACGGCAAACTCAACAGTTCGAATCCCCAGCTGCACAAAAAGAAGCACGTAGTTATATCCAAGGTAAATGCAAGTTAACCATAATTAACTGCTGAGACTTCAGTCTCATTATTATAAACAACAACGTTACATTTCCCACAGGAACTCTTCGTATAAATGTATTGTTCAAGCTGTAAAATAGCTCAGTTGTATTGTAGCCGCCTTTAGGGCATGATAAATATTTTTTTTTTAAAAGAATAATCTTCGAACCGTTATTCTAACTGGCGCAGTCGGTAGGATATTTCGTCGACGATCCTTCGTATCGAACGTAGTATCGGTTCGTGTTAACGATTTACGGCGTTTTCCGAAACATTTGTGTGCCTAAAGGACTACGTACAACTCAACCAGGCCAGGGCAGAGGACAAGAATCGCCGAAACCCATTGGTGCGAGTCAGCGGGACAAGAATCGCCCAACGACCCATAAGTAGCCAGGGAGAAGAAGTTTTCCTATTGGACCTAGCAGTAAGGAAACAAGGAATGATATTCAAAGCGATTATTTTTGGATCACTTTAAGTGAACATATTGATTTATTGATTGCCTATGTCTCGTAAAATTTAGAGGAACCCTTCATCTAAATATTTTATTTTCTCTCAAGAAAGTAGTTAGGAAAAATGTTCATTACATATAGAAGGCTTATTTTATTATAAACCTATTTAATTACATTAACGCATCAAGACATTATTAAAAGCTACGTACAAAGTATAAAAATACGTGATTATTCTCAGTCTGCAGAGAGCTCATTTGTTTTTAATTATTCATATTAAGTTACCAACCTTATCAACATAATGGCTAATAATTACCAGCTTATACGTTATCAAGCTGATAATATTCCTAATTTCGATGGTAACCCGCGACAAATAAATAGATTTATTACAGCTTAATTTCTTAGACGCTCATAGAGACCCTGCTAATGTAGCAGCTCCTATTCATATTGCACTGTTCGATACCATTTTAAGTAAGCTAACAGGACGTGCAGCAGATTTAATTGCTTCACGAATAGAACTTAGTACATGGGAATTAGTTAGGGAAGCTCTAAAAAGTACCTTTTCTGATCAGAGATCGATCGACTGTATCGTACAAGATATAATTACTATGAAACCTGAAAAATCTGAAACCACTTTACAATTTGGAGTTCGCCTCCAAGATGCCAGAAGTTTATTGTTCAGTAAAGTTAATTCTTCAGATGAACCCAGACCAAATAAACTCTTAAAAATTAAGGAATATGGCAATTTGGCCATGAAAACCTTCATTAATGGGCTAAACTATCATATGCAATTAGTGGTAAGATTGAAAAATTCAGATTTTCTTGAAGAAGCCATTGCTTTTGCGCAAGAAGAAGCAAATTTTCTCAATTATAAAAATAGACAAAATGTCACAAGTAAAATTTCTGTACCGTCTAATCAATCATGTTCCGATAAACCACATTTTAATGCAACACCCTTTTACCAACCCCAAAATTTTCCAAATAATTATAATTTCAGACCAAGTCACTTTTCGATTCATCAACCTGTTTATAATAACCTTCCGCAACCCAATCGAAACCCCCAATTTTTAGGATTCGGTCAGTTTAGATCAAACCACCAACAAAGACCCCCAATCCCTCAAGCAAATGCTAACTTTGCAAATGCAAATCGCCCTACTTTTCCACAAAGACCACCCTCAGCTCAAATTCATCCAAAACCAAATTATTTAAATAGACAACGACAACGTCCGGAGCCGATGGACACCTCTTCTGGAAATACTTTTAGAAGTAGAAGCGCTTTACATCAATCCCAACCACAAAGACGAAACTTTGTTTCTGTAGAATTGTTTAATCAAGCAGTTCAACCCCTCACTAACAATAACAGCTCTAATAATCAATCAAATACTAATAATAGTACCAATACTAACGCGTATCCCAACTATGACAATAATTTTGAATACGCCTCAGATCAATTAAGTTTTGTGCCTCAACAATCATCATTGTGTAACGATCCCTATGCATACACTCAACCTTCTGAGCTAGACTCTAATTACCTTTCAGAATATGATTACTTAAATCAAGAATACCAACATTTTTCTGAGAATAATTTTGACACCCCAACTTCTTCATATGACCCTCAAAATTTTCATATGGACCCCCAGAACAACCAGATAACATAATAAGTCTAAACAATTATTCAAATTCCAACTTACCTGTTGTTCATATTCCAGAAGTAAAAGGTAAATTTTTAATCGATACAGGTAGTGGTCGAAGCTTTATTAAACTTAGCCTAGTATTAAGAGTTTACCCTGATTATATCACTAACGAACTTTTTTCTGTGAGAACAGCACATGCAGTTTCCGTGCATGACGAAGTTGTTGAAATCCCTGTTTTTCCAACCTTTAATTGTGATGACGAGCATACATTTTATTTGTTCGAGTTTTCACCAAAATTTGACGGCTTGTTAGGAATTGATTTTCTATCTAAAGTAAGGTCCAAAATTAATCTAGAAAAATATGTTCTAGAAGCACCCAATACTACTTTACCATTATACTTCCAAAATGAAGTTCAAAACTCACAAAATAATTTGGGGACTATAGAAATGACTATCCTTCCTCGAACTTGTCAATCACTCAGAATCCCAGCAAATGCCAATAATGGATTAGGAATTTTGAGTTATACTAATTTTGGTAAAGCAGAAATGCCTGACGCCCTAGTAAAAGTAATAGACTCATACGCCCTTACAACTATTTTAAATCCATGTTAAAACCCTATAAAGATCACGATATACGAACCTTTCGAAATCGAAACACTAGAAGAATCTGAGACATTCTTTATAGAAAAAATGGAAACTAATATGGAAAACCAAGAATATTTGATAAGCTTCAAAAACAAAATTTAAAAAATTTAAGACTTTCACATTGTAACCAAGAAGAGTACAAAGCCATAAGAGAACTGTGTTTTCAATACCGTGATATTTTCTATTGTGAAAATACACCATTGACCTTTACCAATTGCATAAAACACAAAATAGATTTAAAAGACGAAACCCCTATATTTACAAAGACATATCGATACCCGGAAGTACATAAAAAAGAAGTAGCGACTCAAATTAGAAAAATGTTAGACAATGGAATAATCCAACACTCCAATTCACCATGGAGCAGTCCCATTTGGATTGTACCTAAGAAGTTAGATGCTTCAGGTGTAAGGAAATGGAGAATTGTCATTGATTACAGAAAGCTCGATGAAAAAACTATTGACGACAAATTTCCCTTACCTAATATCACTGAAATCCTAGAAAAATTAGGCAAAGCGCATTATTTCACGACATTAGATTTAGCGAACGGATTTCATCAAATTGAATTAGAAGCTACGGACATACCCAAACCAGCCTTTTCAACAGATACAGGACATTATAAATTCAGAAGGATGCCATTTGGACTTAAAAATGCACCCTCTACGTTCCAAAGAGTAATGAATAACGTTTTGAGAGGATTACGGAATGACACCTGCCTAGTCTACCTAGATGATATAATAATTTTTAGTACATCCCTCCAAGAACACATCGAAAGACTCAAACAAGTGTTTGAAAGACTAAGACAATCGAACTTCAAGATTCAACTAGATAAATCAGAATTTGTTAGAAAAGAAGTCGATTATCTAGGTCACAAGATCACCGAACAAGGAGTAAAACCGAAACCCAGATAAAGTAGACGCAGTCAAAAATTTTCCTATACCTCGTACCCAAAAAGAAATAAAATCTTTTCTAGGGCTAGCGGGATATTATAGGAAATTTATTCAAAATTTTGCAAAAGTAAGTAAACCCCTTACCCTATGTCTTAAAAAAGGATCTAAAGTTGACCACACAGAAGAATTTATAAAAACATTTAATCATCTTAAAGAACTTTTAAAAAATGCCCCAATTTTAAAATACCCTGACTTCACAAAACCCTTTGTCTTAACAACAGACGCCTCAAACATTGCCCTTGGCGCAGTTTTATCTCAAGGAGAACCCCCTGCAGATCAACCTATTGCTTACGCCTCGAGAACCCTCAATGAAATCGAGCAGAGATACTCAACCATTGAAAAGGAACTCTTAGGAATAGTTTGGGCACGTAAATATTTTCGCCCCTATCTATATGGACGCAAATTTAAAATATACACTGATCACCGACCCCTTGTATGGCTCTTTAATTTGAAAGAACCAAACTCTAAATTATTTAGATGGAGACTACGTTTAGAAGAGTTCGATTATGAAATCTTGTATAAGAAAGGAAGTCTTAACAGTAATGCCGATGCATTATCCCGAATTTCCCTGAACGCAGTTGAAGCAGCATCTTTGATAAATTACCCCGGAATTATAGACGAAGATATTGACCAATTTTTAAGTAGTGATTACGATCCAAATGCAGTAAATGACATTGTTATTGAACTACTTGAAAGAAATCAAACTCCAGATGGAAATTACCCACCAATAAATATAATTTCAGATATACAAGTTACGGCCCCTAATAAACCACAAAATAATCAACAAATAGTAAACTCTGACTCCGACAATAAATCCACTTCATTTCAGACTGTCCATAGTACAGACGCTGTTGACAATTTTAACAACATGACTATGTTAGACGAAATTGTAAATAATAAACGATTTCAGTTTCTAATTAAAAAGTCACCCCACGATAAATATCAAAAAGTAAATCGAGAAAACTTCGATGGAAACATCATAATTCACGCAACATTACCAACTAACTGTGACGTCATAACAAAATTTCTTCGAAAGAATATTTAACTGAAAAAACTACTTACATTTACTTGTACTCCAAAGAACTAAGAGTATATTTTCAGAATGTTATGAATAATCATTTCAGAAATCTTAAATTAATAGAATGCTCTAAACTTGTAAATAATGTAGAACCTGATGAACGAGAGCTAATGATTAAATACAGACACGAAGGCAAAACAAATCATCGAGGAATCGAAGAAACTTATAAGTTCTTAAAAGCCAATTATTATTGGAAATCATTAAAAAATGATGTTACCAATTACATTAATAATTGCCCAATTTGCCAACGAACCAAATATGACAGAAAACCCCCTAATCAACCCCTGATTCTCACTGAAACACCTAAGAAACCATTCGAAATAGTTCACGTTGATACTTTTATTGTAGGAAAACAAAAATTCATAACCTTTTTGGACAAATTCTCCAAAGTTGCCCAGGCATTACCCTATTCTGGTAGCGCAGTTTCATGTGCAGATCAAATGATTCATTTCCTTCAATTTTTTGGTGTTCCCCAACGAATTGTCTCTGACAACGGCGCCGAATTTAAAAATTAAGTTGTTAAAGGACTTTTAAATGCCCACAACATTCACATTCATTTTACTACCCCTTATCATCATGATTCGAACTCTCCTGTCGAAAGACTAGATTCAACATTAATTAAACACATTCGAATTTTAAAAGAATCAGACCCACACTCTGACGTAACTAAGCTTATGCCTTATGCTGTCATAGCCTATAACAGTACTATCCATTCAGCCACTAATTTCACCCCTTTCGAATTAGTGTTAGGTCATACAGATTCAAGAGACCCCATGAACCTTGTCTCATCTCACGTCTATGCAGAGTATGTAAATTCTAATTACAAAACTAATACTCAAGCCCTCTATAGCCAAATATCTCATGACACCGCAGAGGCAAAAGAAAAAGTTATAAATAAAATTAATAAAACCAAAACGCCCTCAAACCTAACCATAGGTTGTCAAGTATATAAAAAACTTGATAATAGAGCAAGCAAAGTTAAAAACAAATACCTTGGACCTTTTATCTTGTTAGAAATTTTAGAAAATAATAAGATTCGAATTCAAAACCCAAAAACAAAAACTAAAGAAGTAATTCACATAAAAGAAACTAAAATAAAACCCATTGTTACAGATGGTGCTGGATCTTCGGGACAGACATAAAGTTCCATGACCTTAACAGCTAGAACCCTTTAATCTATCCCAAGTAATAAGCCAGTACTATTCACTAAAAATCAAGACCAATGCACTTTCACTAACAATTAATGATAGCTCATTATACATAGAGTACACAAACTCGCGTGTTACTTTGCATACACTGGAGAAACGCATAGAAAGTTTATTAACGCAAATAGTCCCTTCTTATTCTTTAAACTCATATAGAAAGAAGATAGGACTTTTCAATCCACTTGGCTCATTCATAAAGAGTATAACCGGAAACTTAGACCAAAATGACGCTGAAGAAATTTTCTCAAAAATGAAAATTTTACAGGACAACTAAAACAAACTAAAAATTAGTCAAAATTCATCAAATTTCTATAATGGAATCAACAATTGACCGATTTCAGAAAATGGTATCTAATATCACACATAATGAATTAATTTTGAAATCACGAATAATACAAATAGAACAAACTCTCAAGCATGGACATGATTTAAGAGCGTATTTTTTGACTTTTATTATTATAAACCAAATCACTTTAATGTATCAGTCAATATATAGCATCTTGAATAAAATTGAAGTTGCCGTAACTTTTGCTAAACTAGATACACTGCACAATTCAATAATTGACCCTAAAGAACTTCTCCATGAAATGAAAGGCCTAGAAAATAAACTCGAAACCTATAAGTTACCATTATCAGTGGAAAACGAAAACATTTTGGCATTTGAAAAAATTATTAAAATTAAATGTTTTCAAAAAGATCTTAATATAATATTCATACTAGAACTTCCTCTTGTTGAGCGAGAAGTGTATCAGTATTTTAATGTGTATCCACTTCCGATCCCAAATGGAAAATCGTTCTATATCAATATTCCACATAAACCTTATCTAGCTATAAGCGAAGCCAGATATGCCTTCATGGAAACTCAATGCCAAGAAATGCTACTGAACGAATACCTGTGCCCTAATATTAACATTAGGCCAATGGATGACAACCCACCTTGCGAAGTCCAGCTCTTAACACACAAGTTAAACGTTACGACTTGCCGCCCTTTCAAAGTACAAATTAAGGAGCCGCAAGCAATCCAAATCATAGAAGGAAAATGGATGGTCACTGTATCCTCACGCATAGTAAGCACCAGCAGTTGTCAAACCCTTAAGGAAACAACACCCTTATTTGGAAGTTACTTAGTGGAAGTTCCCAAGTCTTGCAAGTTGCAGCTACAATCCTTAACTTTGGAAACTTTCCAACCAAGCAAGTTACCCTTTGAAGCAGTGCCGTTACCGCAGCTAAACTTCACTCAAGTACAGAGCCAACAGCCTTCAGAGTACAGTCTACCCTCTATGGAACTAGATACCATTAATCTGGAAGCTACCCTCGACTTGCAGCATAAACTACAGAAACAAAGAGAAGCCATTGAAGATATCTCCAGTAATGTGTATGTAAATCGTGTCAGTGCATGGACAATTACCCTTTACATTTTGGGCATAATTTGTGCTATATATTTTGCCCAAAGAAAGTGTTTACAATTAAAAAGAAACTTAAAGAAGAAAGAAGAAATTCAAGAAGAAGAAACTTTTTGAAAACGTAAATTTCTTAACAGAGTTTCTTTGCTTATTTGCTTTTGTTGCTTATATAGTTGCTCGCTTAAATTTGCATTTTATATATTGCATTGCTAATTATTGTAATAATTTTAAATTTTCGATTTTTATGGAATCACCCTTGTCAAACTGAGTGATTCCATCTAAGAGGGGAGGAGTTATATCCAAGGTAAATGCAAGTTAACCATAATTAACTGCTGAGACTTCAGTCTCATTATTATAAACAACAACGTTGCATTTCCCACAGGAACTCTTCGTATAAATGTATTGTTCAAGCTGTAAAATAGCTCAGTTGTATTTAGCCGCCTTTAGGGCATAATAAATATTTTTTTAAAAAAGAATAATCTTCGAACCTTTATTCTAACTACGTTAGTGATTTTTGGGTGCTATGTATATTTAATGTTATATTATTGTATTGTTGTTAATAAATATGCATTAATAAAAGGTCTTGCAAGAATTTATGTCATGAAAATTGGTGTCTTTTTATCTAGGATTCAGCTATAGCCATTTCCTAATTTGTTTGAACTATAATCAAGCATTCAAGTGGGTCAATGAAACAATTAAGAAACAATGGGTTCAGTTTTGAAAATACAACATGTGCTCACAGTCAGCTTTGAGTTCAAAGTCAGTATTATTGTTTATATTTCACTTATCTATATTTCACTTTTAATGGTCCAAAAAAAACTTTTTATAAATATTGTCACTATAGTAGGTACTTATGTAGAATGAATACATTGCTGTATCTGAATCTCTTCTACTAGCATTTCGCAACATTTATTTTAAAATATATTAATAAAATATAATATACCTACTAGCGAAGAACCTCTGCCCATTACTAGATTCTCAGTTATTAATCAATATTATTAAAAACTTAAACAAATAAACCTATCTGGCAACTATGTGAGCAAAATAGTAAACAATAGTCTTAACCTCACACCGATTAATAATCACTGTCACTGTCAGTCATGTTATACCGGGTGAAATTTGTCAGATTTCCAACGCCAACTTGACGACAGAAATAAGTGAATGGATTATAAATGAGGAGTTTTTCGAGAAATTCACATAATGGCTAAGGTCCAAATAAAACAAAAATTATTCAAAGGGTTTAGAAATGCAAATTTTAACTTTGTGGAAAAATTTACGTTAGAATTAAGGCCAAAATCGATTAAATATAACGCAAAGAGCCTCTAATGTGCAAATGTAGAGTTTTTCGTGAAATTTATGTTGGAATTAGGGCTACATTCAATTAACAATGACCCAAATAATAAAAAAATAATTTTTTTATTTTCTTTTAAATTCAGTTTTAGGACAAAACCATACTAAATTGATTCAAATTTGCTGTTTCTAGTAAAACAACTTTTTGAATCAAAATAAGTGAAATTTAACTCAAAACTTTTTCGATAAAAATAGGTTAAAATAAAGACCAAAATCGGTGAAAAATGACTTAAAACGGATAAAAAGGGTGATTTACAGTGCTTGGAGTAATTCAGACAAAAACTAGAGAAGAAGATAGAATTGACAAAAAAAAGACCCAAAGAATTTAAAAATGCAAATTTGGAGCTTGTGGAATAACTCTATTTGGGATTTAGGCTAAAATAATATAAAAGGTCTAAAAAATCTAAACCTGGAGAAACTCAGGTCAGAAATAAGGCCAAAGCCGGTTAAAAACGGCCCAGATTGCCTAAAAATGCAATTTTTTTATAATTTTGAAAAAGTCAATTTAAATTCCTTTTAGTCCTTTTAATTTGTTGTATTTGGTAAAATTACATGTTTGAACACATAAGCGAGATTTGACTGAAAACAACTCAAAATGCAAATTTGGCGTTTTCCAAGAAAGTCAGGTTAGAATCAATATCAAAATTGGTGGGCCAAGCATATGTAAAAATACAAATTTGGAGTATGTGAAGAAATTCAGTTTGGGATTATGGCCCATGGGATTAATGAGAAATCCCATTAATGGGAAACCATTTAAACATGCATGTAAATGTGTTTGGAAAAGTTCAGCTTATACTGAAGGTGAAAATTAATTAAAAGTTACACACAGAGACTAAAAACCCAAATTAAAAATTTTGTAATAGGCAGGTGAAGATTAGAGCCAAAATGAGTTAAAAATTCCTCCAAGTGTCTAATGTGTCAAAGAGGAATTAGGGCTAAATGCAATTAGACATTTTCAAAACAATGTCAGGACATTTTTTTGCTGTTTTTGGTCGGATCGGCACATTGCAATCCTTTTAAGAACGTGACAAACTCAATTCGAATGAAATTAACCACTAAAGATAAATAATAATGGCAAAAAGGAAATGAATAAAGAAAACTAAAAATGCCTTAACTTTAGAGAATAATTTAAATTGTAATCGATAATCTCCACTTATTTATTTATTTCAAACTGGCCTAGGCTTATGTTAACACTTTGAACATATTCTTTTTGCAAGGTTAAGAAACAGAAAATAGTTAAAAAGTTGGTTATAACAAGGAGTAATTTTTTGGAAGCGAATATCTTAATTTCTGAATAAAGTGATTTGAAGGTTCTAATTATTACCAGTCTCTTAGAGATAAAAAATGGATTTTTTCTACGGTTCTAATTATTGGCCAAAATTTTAATTTAAATTTTTGTTTACCTTAAAAGGAAAATTTGCTGCTTAAGAGGAGTAATTTGAGTTTTGTAAATGAGGCGGAATTGCACACTTATCCCCTTTAAGGTCCTGTTTGGACCTTAGTAACTCCAGCTGAAAACGATTTTACGATTTAACGAAAGCAACTATTCTGGACCTTAATCTCAGCTTGAGTGTAAACTAAGATATAAAACCAGATATAAAACTGGGTCTAAAAGTGATAAACATTCACCTGGTGCACCTAAATAACTAGGCTCTCTCCACTATCCACTTAGAGGAAAATTACAGTAAAGAAAAATTATTAAAAAGACATTTAAAAAAGATTAAAAATAAAAAGGTTTTAAAAAGTTCACAAGGACATGTTGGAGTAACCAGTCCTTCGGTTTGCCAGAATGGTTTGTTGTTAATTTCTAAATAACGTGTTCTAATTGTTGGCCGAAATTTGCTTTTAAATTTTTGTTTAAATAAAAAAGGAAATATGCTGCTTAAAAGATATAATTTGGGTTTTAGAAATGAGACGGAATTGTACACTTATCCCCATTAAGGTCCTTTTTAGACTTTAGTAATTCCAGCTGAAAACGGTTTTAAAATATAAGCAACTATTCTCTTTAGATTAACTTAAAAATCGATCACAGAAGGGGTATATCTCCGAAAATATTTCTACGGAACTTCCGATGATGGGAGGTGAGAGAGGACATCAAGAAAGGTAATAGTATATTTCATTAGGAGTACCGAAAATAGCCTTTTTCCTGTGTATGCACGGGCAAAGGCATTTCGGACGTGTAATGAACGATAATTTTCATTATGAGCCTCTGAAAACAATATTTACTAAAAAGCCTGACAAAGAAATCAAAATCAACAAATATAATAATAGAAGTTGTCAAGGATACTTGCTAAAGCTGAAGTTCGCAACTGGTGGCTGTCTTATTTGAATATAAGTACGGGGTGTTCATTCACTGCCACCTAGACTATAAGGCCGTGAAGCAGAGTTTGTGACGTCACAGTCGTGGTCCAAGGTCACCATTTGAAATGGATAGATTTCAAATGGTTTCGTGTATATTTTACGTGATTTTACTGTGATTATTCTGTTTTTAACGCGAATTTTGTTTTTATGAACATTACTGGACTTTAGGAAACGTATTAAAGTTTGTGCTAAATTCGGAACTATGCATTTTAGTGTTTAAAAACTGTGAAAATGCCTTACCGGTACTGTGTCGGGGTGCAACACAAACTTAAAGAATGGACCTAAAAAATCGGTTTTTTGGTTTCCCAGGGATGAAGATTTAAGAGAAAAGTGGATTAGAGCCTTTAAAAGAGAAGATTTCGTGCCTGGAGAACATAGTAGGGTACATTTATACATAAATAAGTAACAAGAATTTTAGAGAAAGTTAGGTTATTATTATTAATTAACAAAGCATGAATTCCATGAACTTTGTAGAAAACTGGTGTTTTAAGTATGTGAGGTGCATTTTCGCAAGGATGAAGTACAGAAAAAGTTTATTTATTATAATGAAGAAACAGATCAGACTTTGCAAGCCCCTTTGGACATTCCAAAATTGATCTGTGGTAAGAACTTATTACACACTTAACTTATGCTTTTAAATTATATAGTCTCCATTTAACTATTAAATCTCTGAGTATGAAACAGATCCCTTGAAGGGATACTTTTATTTATTGAGTTGAGAAATGAACTTGTACCATGCCAGTCATATTCCTAGGGAAAGCAGAGGATAATAAGATAATGATGTCAACATTTTTGTCTTCTGTAACATTCATTCATATTTTTGTTGTCTTTTTTACACTCTTTTACAGTATCAAGCTGCTGTGGCTTGGAAGCATTGTATAAGCTATACCTTCTAAATAAAAAACGTATGTTTCTTGAATTAACTGTTTTATTTTTGATTGCTAAGGGCCAAATGTTGTAATAATCAAAACATGTTTTATTTGTGTGGGTTTATCCAACTTCTTAGTTGTAGTCATAATAATTGTATTCTCAATTTTCACCAATTACAACGCATGTAAACAAAATATCCATGGCAAGGCTTATTTATGGGTTATAATGGATCAAAAAATTAGGAATATGATTACGACTATGACTAATAATAAGTTGAATAACCCGGGATTTACTACAATGAAAAGTTGTTGGCAATTTAATCTTATTTAATTACCTATAAATAGAAAAAAAAAACAACTTCCTGCAGATTACGACATTTTGCACTTTCAACACATATCACTACATACAGTTTTTATTACTTTGAGTCCTTGCTGTTACTACACACACTAGCACTCAAATCCTCTCGAAGTAGGGAGGAAGTAGGCTCGATACATCTCTGTTTGTGGAAGTGAGTAGGTAGGTACTTTCTGGACACTGGCACTTTCCAACTACTATTGAGTTTCTACCATTTTGACTGTGAAGACCTCACTAAAGAAGTTCTATGCAGGACATCAAGTTTTGGGTATAAATGGTAGGTATATGATGATCTCTTGCTTATTCCTTTAAGAAAATTAACAGTTAAAAGATAATGTAATTCCTAAAGATAATTCCTAAATTTTTAACAGAAATATGAAGTTTACTGAGTTTGATCTTAGTCATGTAGTACATTTACACCACATGGACCAAATTAGACCAAGGAACAAATTGAGTACCTAATCAACTTGAATCAAAGTTTGTCAAAGAACAGCTGTTTTAGTTATAAATGGAAGCTTTAGCCCTTTTCGGAAACTGCAATCCAATTCCAGAATCCAATTTGGGGCTAAAGGGTTTACACCATAAAAAAGACTGTTTGATCTACCTCCTTTACTCTGAACCAAATATTTGATTCCCAGTGTTTACACCACAGTGACATCATTTGATACTTGGACCAAATGTTTGGTCCATGCAGTGTACCTAAACGAGTAAATGTAATACATGGTCTATATAGGAATACGTTGAGAGCAAATAAATCTGTTTATGTAACAAATTTTGAAATTTGTAACAGGGTGTTACATAAAGGAGCTAGGGTTTTGTATAAAAGAATATAAATGATTAGAAAATATTTTTTTCATTCTTTGCTCTGGGTGAAATAACTCTTGGGAAAAAAAGCTACATTCTTAATAGGTATATATTAAAAAGTTAAATGCAACCCTCTATACTTGCCTACTGGCAAGTTTACTGTTCTAGTTTATAGACTTTAGTCAGGCCTTTTTCAAATTCAGGAATCAGGATGAGTCACTGAGGATTAACCTAACTTTTTTTTATGAAACTATGTAGGTACTCTGTATTTTAACTTACCCTACTATTTTCTTCAGATATAGATTAGCTTACATCCATTTTTTCTTCACACCCTCATTCCTTTGAAACCAAACAACGTATTTGCTAGACCTGTTTACATTGATTTCGCACCGTGACACCCAACCACGTTTGAGAAATTTTCAACACTTTTAAAGCACTTGTTGTTAGCCTAAATGCAGCACTAGCTGCAAGAAATGTCCTAAAGTCCGGCACAATTTATAAAAACAAAATTATGAATACAAAATGAATAATATTAGTCGCAAAGTCGAAAAAAATATTTGAAATCCATACAATTCAAATGGTCTCACACTAGTGACCTTGGACCACGACTGTGACGTCACAGCTTCTGCTTCACGGCCTTATGGTCTAGGTGGCAGTGGTTCATTATAAAACTTCATCTAGTTGGCTGTGAAATGTCAAAAGAAAAGGATGGAGAAACAAAAGTTCATTTATTTTGATTATGTCATCATTTTCTGTCAAAATTTTATAGCTTGCTAGATGAAGTTTTATAATGAACACCCCGTAGTGATATACAACTGGCAAATAAACAGCGCACGGAAAACGGTTTTTCCGTTCCCTTACGGCAAATGTGTACTTTCTGTACAGATAACTAGCCTGGAAAATGGTCATTTTCTGAGTATTGTAATGAAAAAACAGTTGGATTCACTCCAATCGGTCGAGGCGCTCTCAAGTTGCAGGCGTTAAAATTATGATTAAAACCAATTAACAGTTACTCATATCGTGTAAAAATGCAATTTTTTATGATTTTGGAGAAATTTAATTTTAGGACAAAACCAGGCAAAATTGATTAAAATGTTCTAATAACATGCGTTTGTGAAAATTTTTGTGAAAAAATTACATATTAAGCTAACGAGGAGTTCTCTTGGAGAAAGAGTCAAAGATTGCAGTTTTTCGTCGAAATAAGTGGAGTTTTTTTATAAAGCTGTCAGTAGTTCCTATTTTAGGTTGCTGCAGTTTTGTGAGCTGTTTCGCGATTTCGTAGGTCGGGCGTCCTGTGGTGCTCACGATGAGTCTCAGTGGCAAATCTGGTTTGTGGATCTTTGACAAACCGTGCGGTCTTGGTGGCAAGGCTTCTGAGCTTTTAAGCTTAAGCTAATTTCATCCGATGCCACGTCCCTGATTAAATTGTTAGTGACCCTCAGAATTCGGTCTGTTAGATCACGAGTTAACTTCTTGTAGGTGGTGGGATTGTGTCCTGATTTTTCCTTCGTAATCCGATGTTGACATAACTAGTGTTAAGCTTCCTTTATCTGCTGGTAAAATGATAATATCCTTGTTTTCGTTCAAGGATTTCAGAGCTTTCCTTTCGGTAAAGGTAAGATTGCTCTTTGGTGGTTTTGCGCCTTGTAGAATTCGTAACGTCTCCATGCGCATTTGCTATGATGTCTTCCACCGGTATCCTGGATGGCTGTAGACGAAACGGCAGGAAGAAATTTCATTGGACCACAGCTTCAAAGCCCGGAAAACACTTTAGATTATACAATAATTGTTCGTTCGGAATGTAAACTATTACTATAAATAGGTCAGTAATTAAGAGTATAAGAAAAATTGATTTCCCGTTAATCAAGTTGGTAAATACTTATTGCAGCAACTGATAATTCTGAAAAATGCAAAATACCGGTCGTTATAAGAAATATTTTATTTTTGGCCACTTTTAATGAATTAGGGGGCCACACACTTGAGGCCCTCTAATTCATTAAAAAACGCTGTGACAATTAATTTTTTTTTCTTCTTGATATACAAACTGATAATATTCCTGGCTTTAATATAAACCACATTAATTAAGTGCGAAATGTGAATCGAATTAAATTATATCTCGCTCATAAATAGACCAAGTTATGATAGCTTCAGATACCAAATGAAAAGAAACTAGAGATCCTCCATCCAAAATTTGATTGCAAATAGTGTTGGAAAATCTGATAATTTTACAAGATGCAATATACGCTACTACTGATAAATCACTAAAGAACGATGTGCCAACACACTTTTAAGTGACCAAAGGATTAATTCGAACGAATTTAAAATATCAGTCATAAATGGCAATTGTTGTTTATCTCAAATAGCTGATAATTTTTTGGTAAATAAATGAGAGCGAACTAGATGTCCTTTTAATGCGGTTGATAATTATTATAGAAACGGATGATTCTAAAAGATGCAGATTACAAGGAAAACTAAGAAGATTAGTATCTATCTATACACTACCACTGATGTCACTAAGGAACGTTGTGCCAACACATTATTTTAAGTGCACCATGGTAGTTCGAAGAATTCAAAATTCAGTCATAAATGGCAATACTTGTTTATCCCCAATGACTGATAATTTTTTTGTAAATTCATGAAAGATATATGTCCTATTTAATGTGGTTGATAGTTATTATAGAAAGTGATGATTTTAAAAAATGCAGAATGCCGGACGAAATAAGAAGATTAGTAATTATACACTAACACTGGTAAGCCACTAAAGAACGTTGTGTCAACACACTTTTTTAGGTGCATAAAAGTTTTTCGAACAAACTTAAATTATCAGTCTTAAATGGCAATTGTTGTTTATCTCAAATAACTGATAATTTTCTTGTTAATTCATGAAAGAGAACTAGATGTAGTATTTAATGTGGTTGATAGTTATTATAACTAATAATTTAAAAAAATGCAGAATTTAGATGATTAGTTATTATACACTGCCACTGATAAGTCACTAAAGAACGTTTTATCAACACACTTTTTAGATGCATAAGAGTTTTTCGAACAAACTTAAATTATCAGTGATAAATGGCAATTGTTGTTTGTCCCAAATAACTGATAATTTTTTTGTTAATTCATGAAATAGCACTAGATATACTATTTAGTGTGATTGATACTTATTGTAGAAACTGATAGTTTTAAAAAATGCAGAATTCCGGATGAATTAAGAACATTAGAAACTATACACTGCCACTGATACGTCACTAAAGAACGTTGTGTCAATACACTTTTTTAGGTGCATAAAAGTTATTCGAACGAACTTAAGATATCAGTCATAAATGTCAATTGTTGTTTATCTCAAATAACTGATAATTTTTTTGTTAATTCATGAAAGAGAACTAGATGTACTATTTAATGTGGTTGATAGTTATTATAGAAACTGATAATTTTAAAAAAATGAAGAATGCCGGACGAATTAAGAAGATTAGTAATTATACACTGCCACTGATATGTCACTAAAGAACGTTTTGTCAACACACTTTTTAGGTCCATAAAAGTTCTTCGAACAAACTTAAAATATCAGTAGAAATTGGCAATTGTTGTTTATCCCGCTTATACCAAATAACTTAAAACTTTTTGGTAAATCATTGAGAGAAAACCAGATTTCTTATTTAAGGTGGTTGATAACTATTATAAAATATAACAACTCTAACAAATCACTTAAGAACCCACTTTTTTAAGTGCACAAATGAACGAGTTTAAAATATCACTCATAAATCACACCTGTTGTTTATCTCAAATAACAGATAAATTTTTTGTAAATAATTGAGAGAACACGAAACTATTTTTTTAATGTGGTTGATGATTATTATAAAAACTGATAATTCTGCAAGATGCAGAATGTCTGTCGGCATAAATTTTTTATTTGTTTGCAACTGCATTAAAGAACCCTTGAATTCCTGCATATCTTGATATAGCCAAACTGATAATCTTCCTGGCTCTAATATAAATAATAATAATTAAGTGTAAAATCCGAATTTACAATAATGTAATGAAATATTATTCTGGTAACTCCAGATAACTCATAACTTATTATTATCCAAAAAGAAGTAATTTGATGTCCTCAGTATTTTGATTGATAATTATTGTAGAGAAAGCGAATTTTAGAAGATGAAGAATACCATCTGTAGAAGTCAGAAGATTGATATCCATACACTTTGGTAATGTATTTTAACTTGACACATCACTTTCTAAACCACTAAATATTCCACTTTATAAGAACTCCACTATTATAAAAACCCGAACCTCTCATCTCAATGAGCTCTCAATGATTGAAACCTTAACTAATTTCCCAAACCGATACATCGTAGATCTCGATTTAAACACACCTAAGGAGGCGAGACCCAAAAAAAATATAATAACTATACATATTACATAATGTATTGCTCATATGATACAGCTTGTAGGAACAAACAAAAGGGAAAAAACGTGAAACCCATACAGTTCCTAGCCCCAATCAAAAAATTACATAACTGGGCGCAGATGTGGCCGGAACAAAGGCCCTATATATCTTTCTATCTGTCCAAATCTGTTTTAATGTTCATTCAAAGGGCCAAAATAAAGGCGAAGATACGCCCGGAGATCGGGATATCTGTTTCAAAAGGGCCGCATTGTATTAGGGTACTGGTTATTATTACTATTGTACCCTGACTGTGCTCGAACCACTCTTCAAGGCATATGGAGAGATGTGCAGTTTGCACAACTACCTGAATTCAGCAGAACATCAGTTTTTGTAAAAATCTATTGTTTCGGTTTTTTTCTTTAAGTTTTCGACACTTCCCTCAACCCCTGCCTTTCGATAATCTGTTAAGTTTAAGAGGACAAAAGGGCTTATTAAGAAGTTGTGTAGGACACAAAGGTCCAAAGGATGTAAGTTTTTCGGTAGTTTAAGCAACAATAAAAAAAAGGCTTTAAGACGTCTTTTATCCTGCCCAATTCTAAAGTCACCGTAAACACAAAATAAAACTCTAAAACTTTCCAACACAACAAGGACTAATATCTTGTTTTCGATCTGAAATGCATGTAAGACCCGAAAAAAGGATATCCGCCACTCTTAATTTGATTAGCGCGCTAATCGTACCTTAAATTGGCCCTTTGTGCACTGAACGACCCTTTGCGAACGGTTTTGACTTCATTGGCAATGTAAGCCGGAAAGGCACAAGCGGAATTTTAATTGGCTCTATTTCGGGTTTTTATTCGATAAAATATGAATGCAAGAGCACGAAAGAAATCAGAATAAAGCGAATGGAAAATTTGCTGTGAATGTGCACTCTAGTGTCAGAAAGGAATGTTGAAGGGGGTTGATAAGGAGCATTTGAAAACGTCATCTAGTTGGCTGTAAAATGTCAAAAGGAAAGGATGAAACAACAAAAGCCTATTTACTTTGATTATGCCATCCTTTTCTGTCAAAAATCCCATAGCCTTCTAGGTGACGTTTTCAAAGATACACAGGGTATAATAATCATCATACATCTTTCTGCTTGCTTAGCCATGTAGCGAAAAAATTGCGCATTAAAGTGAATCATTTGAAGATACAATTCATTACCTTTGAATACTGGTTTATGGCCCGAAGGAACTTTAATTAAACATTTTCAGAATCTCTAGCCCCCAACTACCAAAAAATGGCAACCTCAATCAAAAAAAAAATGAAAAGAAGGGGAGATCTGGCATTCTTCCACATTGTTTAGAATGTTTCCAGATTGTTAAGAAATGAACTCTTGATATTTGAAGCATGCTTCAATGCCAAAAGTGTTGAAAACGTGTGTATCACTGAACTGAACATATGATGCCTTTGGGATACTGATTAGGCCTTCTGCTCGAAGTTACGTCTTTGACAAGGGGGAGGCACTGTGCGATTTCTCAGAGAGAGCGCAAACTACTTTAAAAATTGTAAAGGTGCCAAAAATGAACTCTGAAAAGGGTTTTAAATGTATGGAAAAAAAGTTGAATAATTCAACTGGGTGGGAACGAAATAACGATTCATCAATACTTGAGGTTTAATGAACGAAAACAAAGAAAATAAATAATATATCGGAGAAATAAGTAAATTCATGTTTTCATGTCTGGTCACATGCGACATGCATTAAGAGAAAGGGATAAAACTTGTCTATAAACAATACCAAATAAACATATTCCAGCTGGTAATGGTGAGATGGCTGAGATCTCCTCATACAACTGGGGATCGCCTGTAAATAATCATCTTATACACCTGCTCAAATTGTAACTTCTTGATTTTCCACCACTCAGGAAATGTTCACAGAGTTTCTGCGCCAGCGGCTTCTCCTACACGCTCCATTGGAAGCGGTTCTTCATTCTAACTTCTTTCGGTTGCGGAATCTGACCTGTCTCCTTCTTAATGATGACTTTACCCTCAACAATCTCCTTTCTTTCTTTGGGTTGTACAGTGTACAGTAACCACTTAATTTTCTTTTACTTTAGTCACTTCCGCTTCTTCAGGTTTGGGTACGTTCTTCGAAAAACTCTTTCGGCCTACTTCTTCAGGCTTCGCTGTTTGTTCTTTCTTTAGTATTACTTTTACTGTTGGGAGTTTTTCTGTCTTCTTCCTAGGTTTAGATTTAAAGACTGTCTGTAGAAGTTTCTTGTGAAGTTTCCTTTGGAGTAGACTCATCCCTGTCAGTAAATGCAGCTTCTTTTCGAGCATTCTTCTCTGGTGTGATTACTTTTTTCCTCTTATTCAAGTCATCATCAATAATAGGAACGAAATCTATTTCGTCGCCTGGTTTTGGTCTTTTTCTTTCGTCAGGCTTCGCTGGCTGCGCGATCTTAACCACATCCTCTTTCTCCTAAGAATTCTTTGCCGAAACTGAAATTCCTCGGATTCGTCCATGGATCTGGATTTTCCTGTATCTTCTTCCTGAGGCATTGGCACAACTTGATCAAATATTGTTTCCGCCGTTTCAGGTATCAGTTTGTTTTTCTCGCTATATTTTCTTCTTTTTCTTTATAGTTTTTTTGTGTTATTCAGGTGTTTTATGTTTTCCTTTCGATGACAAATGGTTTGAAATCTCCTCTTAATGCCGACTTTCGCTTCTTTTCGAGAAGGACTTCTTCTTTTCCTTTATAATGCACAACCACATCAACTACCTCTTCCTTCCTTGGTTCTTTCTCCTTCTTGTTAATGTTAACTGTTACAGGTTGAACAGTTTCTTCTTTGGGCTTTTCCTTAGGCTTAGCTAATACCTGAACGCATCATTGACTTCATTGTCCCTCGACTTCTGGTTTCTTTAGAGCCTTTTTCAATTCGATTTGTCTGCCAATTTTCCTACTTGGGAGTGAGATTTATCACCTTAGCTTGTTGAGCCTTGACCTCAACAATTGTTATTGAAAAGGGTACTGGTTTCGCCTTTCGTGGTTCCTTGGGACGCTCTCTAAAACACATGCGTTTATTCGACTTTTCTAGGTTATCAGTATTAGACACCTTTTCCTTCTTATTGGGCTTCAGGGTTGCAGCATCTTCAATATTCCTAAGCTCTATACCATTGTTCTTGACAATCGCTTCTGAAGTACTCGCAATAGGTAATTGCTTGGCTTTCTGGAGCAAGTCAACAGTTCTGCTCCTAAGCCTCAGCTTCAGGTTTATTGTCTTTAGGTTTCTTTGGAACTTTTTTCTCCTTATTTATAGCCTCAACAGTTACTGTCTGTACAGGTACTGATATCTCTATGGGTTTAGTAAGTTCAGGTTCAGAGTTGTTGTCTGTCAGTGTTGGAGTCTGAAAACAATATGTGCAAACTCATGAAGAATAAAGTGCCAGTTGCAATCGCAAAACGTCACGATAGAATGTTTAAAATGTGCTTTACTATTAACTTTTATTGTTTATATTACTAAATGATTTAGCACTAGCAAGTGTAAGCTCAACACATTCATTAGGTACATATTGTAAAAAATTATTGTGATTTGTATCAGTATCATACACATTTTTTTCGTATCAACAACATTCTGTCTCAAAACAATGTAAATGTTACATGCACAAAGAATTACTTTTGTGCTGCATGTGTTGAAGGGAAACAATGCAAGACACCACATATAAGTAGTAATGCTTGACTAAGACTACTGCACCTGGAGAGCTGTTTCCTGCTAATTTATGTAGACCACTCGAAGAAATGTCATTTGGCCAATCACCTTTCTATTGTTGAAAGATGATTTTTCCCACTATCGTACAGTGTATTTTATTAAACAGAAAAGTTATGTGGTACACAAATTAAAAATATTCCTTGCACTTTGTAAAAATCAAGGGATGAATATTATATATTCATATAGATAAAGAAATATTAAGACCTTCCGTACTGACAATGGAACAGAATTTGTCAATAGTGCTGTAGGACAAATGGTAGAAGAGAGAGGGAGGGATATGCCATCAAACTTCAACTCCTATAGCTATACTCCTGCTCAAAATGGAAAAGTAGAAAGAGAAAAGAGAACAGTAATGGAGGCAGCTAGATCAATGGTAAAAGATAGAAATCTGCCCAAGCTTTGTGGGCAGAAGCTGTCAGCACAGCTGTCTATATTCTCAATAAAATTGGTAGTAATTCTCTTCCAAAAGAGAGTCCATTCAATCTGTGGCGCAACAAGAAGTTCGACGTCAAACAATTGAAAGCAGCACATTCCAAAACAGAGGCCAAATTAGACAGTTAAAGATCAAAGGGGTTGGTTATGGAGAAACCTACAAAAGATTCAAAATATCACCCAGATACTGGAAATTGCTCAGTGGAGTGTGAAGTTGTATTTGCACCTCAATCCATACTTCCATCACAAAAGTATTTTCAAGAAAATGTTAAATCAGGTCTTACCAACCAAGAAAGCTTTGTTGAGAAGGAACATCTTAGGACAGTCTCTCACGAGGTCTTCCACTACGTTTTTCAATATAAAATAAATAATCAAGAAGAAACACAGTTTCAAGGGCAAACTCATCGACCTCCAAATGAGAAGATTCATGATCAGTTGTATGAAAATCACAGCCCAGATGATGAAGAAGTCATGCTTTCAACTACTAAGGTCTAAGCGGGGTTCCACAAAGATCTGAGCTCAGCCCCACGCTCTGGGATATCTTCTACGATTAGAGTTGGATTGGAGGAAGGGGTCACCACTTTGTCATACGCGGATGACCTCGCGGTACTCGTTAGGGCCAGAGCAAGGGCGGAGTTGGAGCACAAAGCCACAAACGCGGTCGGCAGGATTGTTGAGACGCTTAGAAACATATTGAATGTCGCATAGGAAAACTGAAATGGTCATGCTCTCAGGAAGGAGGAAAATTCGGTACTTGCAATGTATGTTTCTAGAAACAAACGACTATGTCAAGTATTTGGTCTACATAAACAGGGAAGCCACAATGACAGATAGCCAAACTGCTAACACGTTTGATGCCGGCCCCGTGGAGACCTTCGCTCTAGCAAAAGAAGACTGATAGCCAGCTCGGTGATTTCCTCGGTCCTGAACGCAGACACAATTTGGGAAAGGGCTGTAAAACATAAAAAATATATTACCTAATACGCTAGGCACCGTCACAGGAGACTTGGCTTGGCATCACAATGGCGTATCGAACATCACCGAGTGAAGCTCTGGAAGGGATGGCGGGACTTTACGGTGCACGAGATGACCAGAGACATCAAACCACCTCAGTGAAGAATATTACTGTTCTCTTGCGTCCACTATGGATGAGCCCAATACATTGGAAGAAGCTCTAGCATCCCCACAAGCATCCAGATGGGTTGAAGCCATGGACTCCGAGATGCCAGCGTTGCATGAAAACAACACGTGGCAAGTTGTGGATAAACCTGAAAGTGAAGTTCTGGTGGTTGACACAAAATGGGTGTTTAGGGTGAAGACGAATAAGGAAGGTAACATTGATCTGTACAAAGCTAGACTAGCTGCTAGAGGTTTTGTACAGAAAGATCTCGATTATAATGATATTTATTCCCCTGTTGTTAAAATGGCTACCATTAAATCCTTAATAGCTCTTAGTAATGCAAATGGATGGTCTGTTTATCATTCGGATGTGTGCAGTGCATCTTTGAGTGGCTCAATTAATGATGATAGTTATATAACTTTGCCAAGCAATTTTAAATTGCTTGTAGATGTAGATAAAGTTTGCTAATGACAGAAAGCTTTGTATGGGCTGAAAAATGCATCTCTTAAATGTCTCTCAAATCCATCAAATGATAAATATTAAAACCTTCCGTACTGACGATGGAACAGAATTTGTCAATAGTGCGGTAAGGCAAATGTTAGAAGAGAGAGGGATATGCCATCAAACTTCAGTGCCATATACTCCGGTTCAAAATGAAAAAGCAGAAAGAGAAAGGAGAACAGTAATGGATGCAGCTAGATCAATGGTAAAAGAAAGAAATCTGCTCAAACATTTGTGGGCAGAAACTGTCAACACAGCTGTCTGTATTCTCAGTAGAACTGGATGGTTTGTTTATCATTTGGATGTTTGCATTGCATCTTTGAATGGCTCAATTAATGATGATATTTATATAACTTTGCCAAGCAATTTTAATTTGCCTGTAGATAAAGTTTGCAAATTACAGAAAACTTTGTACGGGCTGAAAAATGCATCCCTCAAATGTCATTCAAATCCATCAAATGATAAATATGAAGACCTTTCGTACTGACAATAGTGCTGTAAGACAAATGTTAGAAGAGAAAGGGATATGCCATCAATTTCAGTGGCATATACTCCTCAAAATGGAAAAGTAGAGAATGAGAACAGTAATGGAGGCAGAGAGACCAATGTTTTGAAGAAGAAATTTGCCAAGCATTTGTGGGCAGAAGCTGTCAACATAGCTGTCTATATTCTCATTAGAACTGGTACTGGCTCTTCCAAAAGAGAGTCCATTCACTCTGTGGCACAACAAGAAGTTCGACATCAAACAATTGAAAGCTGCATTTGGTGCAAAAATATGGACCCACATTCCAAAGCAGAGGCGAACCAAATTAGACAATAAAAGCTCAAAAGGAGTATTATTGGTTATGGAAATACAACCAAAGGATTCAAAATACATCATCCAGACACTGGAAATTGCTCAATGGAGTGTGAAGTTTTGTTGAAAAGGATCATCATGGGCAGTCTCTGAAGGGGTCTCCCATTACATTCTTCAATACAACTAATCATGAAGAAACACAGTTTCAACAGCTCAACAACCTCCACATGATCAATTGGAAAAAAACTCACAGTCCAGATTTTGAAGAAGTTATGCCTTAAATTACTGAGGACCGCAAAAGAAGACCAACCAGAGACCAAGATATCTCAGTGAAGATTAATACTGTTATCTTGCGTCCACTATGGGATCAGCCCACTACATTGGAGGAAGCTCTAGCATCCCCACAAGCATCCAGATGGGTTTAAGCCATGGACTCCGAAATGTATGGGTTGTATGGGCTGCAAAATGCATCCAAGTGTTGATATGACAGTTTGAAAAGTTTCATTTTGAGTCAAAAATGTATCGAAAATTCCAAGGTTTCTTTATTTGTTTTTGTTGATGACCTTTTGTGCCCTGGATATGGCCCCATGTGGTCCTATATTATTACTATGTTGAAAAGCAATTTTAAGATGAAGGATTTAGGTTTGGCAAATTATTACTTAGGTATAAGTATAAATCAGGACTTGCAAAATGGAACAACAACATTGGGCTAAGCCCAATATCTTGAAAATGTTCTCAAATAATTTAGTATGTTATAATGTCATAAGGTAACAACTCCCATTAATTCTAACTTTAAGTTTTCATTATTGCTAAGGGATAAGTCTGAAAATGATGAGATTGAACGTGCATGTAGAAAACTTATTATTATTAATATAGAAAACTTAATGTATGCCATGACTGGCACGAGACCCGATTTGTGTTCAAATATAACTTTTTTGGTGTTTGCTGTTTTCTACTGTATGGAAATTTAGTTACATGGTTTTCTAGGAAACACTCAACAGTTGCGTTATCATCTTGTGAGGGTGAGTATGTTGCTCTTAGTATTGGTATCATTGAAGTTTGTTGGTTACGAAACCCGTTTTTAAGCCAGATTCCTTTTTACGTTTTCTGAAATTACACTTACGAAATTTGAACAAACATATTTCTGTGGACACCCCGTATATATAGTCGGCCTGAAAGCACGTTGCAGATTTTATTCGATCTTTCTCAATACTGCAGATTTCTATACGCCGGAGAGAAGCAAACCTGTAAAGGTTACGCTGTGTACGTGCGGTGAAGAGAAAATCAATAGTAGGCAACTGCAATCGTCTCTTTATAGATGGCGCCACGGCACCTGAAGTCAGTTTTTTAGTAATTTTATTTGTTAGCTTTAGTGCCTTTTAATTTATGTATGTTCAGTTTTTTTTCTGATTCGTTTGGCGCTGCATATAATCCATTCACTTCTTATTCTTCCATTCTTATTATTATGTCAATGGCGTGGAAAATCTGACATTTTTATCGTATCTTTTCAACGTGTGCTGAAGAGTAAACTAACCAAAACAGTGTTGAGCTCAAAGCCGAAGGGCTCTTTGAGCTTGTTTCAAAAGAATGCCTCTTTCCAAGTACAAAGAGTGTAGAAGAAAAGACAGCTTGGAAAAAGAAGGATGCAAAGGCTCAGAAGATATATGTCCATATATAAGAAGGTACTTACACTCATAAATTCTGAGTATTCTTAAAAAATGTCATTGGTCTTAAAAAAGACCAAAGTTGTACAATCCGGCAACGATAAAACTTACCCTGTAAATTAAAGATTTTAGGCCAGGATATGGATGATAAAAAGATAATCCAGATAATCAGTAAAATTTTGTTACCTCAGTTACTGATCGCACAGCAACGAATCGCATCTCAAGGCTGCTGGGTGAGGAAAGACGAAGAAGAGAAAAAGACAGTGACTCAATCATTCCAAACAGTAAAAAGGGTGTGCCGTAAGTGTGATACTGCCTCACATGTAGCAAGAAATTGTAAAGAGACTGAAAGTGGCAACCGAAGTCGAAACACTGGTTTCAAATATGGGAAATCTGGGCAAGAAACTGTTCCACAAATGGGGAGACGAGTTTAGTGTGGGGTGTGGAAAAAGACAATTCACATTAAAAAGAACTGATTTTTTTAGAAAAGTAAACAGTTCTTTTTACAAAAACCTACAGAAGAAGAAAAAGTGAAATTTTTTGTAAATGACTGTAATGGAGTATGTTATAATAGTATATTATACAACAAGCATTTAATGAGAGTCGTTATTCTCGAGGGTAACGTTTGAGCCCACGAGCGAAGCGAGTGGCACAAGTTGCCCGAGAGAATAACGCTCATTAAATGCGCGTTGAATACTATACTTTATCCACGACAAAGATTCTGGGTTTTCTCAAATATGATAGGTTATAGGTGCCACAAAGATAATTTACAATTTTAAAACCACGACCACGACTGGTTTCGCTATTCAATGGCGCGACGTTTGATGCGTCTTGTCGATAGATGACGGTCTAGTCACCCGCGCATGTCACCGCATGTTAATTTCAATGCTACGAGGGTGGACGGTAAATTACTTCATTTTGTGGCCTATTTTAAGTATTTTTCAGTGAAAAGTACATATTTTAGAGAAAAAGAGACACTGTAACCTACATTTGCCTCAATACATCCCAATAGAAGGATAATTATTTGAATGAACCAGTGGTAACTACGGATTTCATGTTTAGGGAAGTTTTTTTTTTGAGTTGTCAGTTGCCTACGACATGTTTCGTTTCCATGACAACTCATTATTCACTTGTGAATAATGTTCATTATTCACAAGTGAATAATGATTATCGTTAGTCTTGCGAATGTACAAGAATAATGTGATTATTATAGTATGGTCGTGGATAAAATATCAAATTTTGTTTTGTGGCAGACTCTGGGTGCTCGATACACATGTCAAATCATAAAGACATTTTAACAACTTTAAATAAAAACAGAGAATGAAAGTATGCAAGCTCTAGGTAAAGCTGTGATTAAAATGAACACTATCTTAAAAGATGTGCCAAAATTAAGTAAAAATCTTCTATCTGTCATTGCAATTACGGAATGTGATGAAAAGATTGTTTTTTCCTTAGAGGAAGTTACCATTTTTAAGGACAATAAGACAGTTCTAGAAGGAAGAAAGGAAAATGGACAGCATCGCTGACAGACCAGCAGGGATTGACCACAGAAACAGAACTGGACAACTAGCATAGAAATCTAAGACACCCAAGTGGAACATCTATTAGGAAACTGACTAAAATAGTTGCAGGACTAAATCTAAACAAGGCAGGCTGTATACTGAGTGAATTATGTGTTATGTGCCTAGAGGCGAAACAATGCAGGTTTTTATTTGATTTTACATGATGATAATGTATTGATTTCTCTCAATTTACAGATGTAATGGGTTTGCAGGTTTAGGACAAATAAAACTCCCTTGTCGTTTGAATAAAGTCCAACGTTTCGACGTTTAATTTACGTCTTCTTCAGGGCTATACTCGGCGACAGAGGATGACGTCAATAAACAAAATTACATCCATGATGCACGTCACACATTACTCACGCCAGCACGATCACAGCACTAATATCGTTCGGCACAAAGAGTGGTCGGTGGCACTACCAAACAACGATAAGATCGATAAGATCGTTATTGCATAATTTGTCGCCGAGTATAGCCCTGAAGAAGACGTAAATTGAAGGTCGAAACGTTGGCCTTTATTCAAACGACAAGGGAGTTTTATTTGTCCTAAACCTGCAAAACCATTACATCTAGTTGATTTTACAAGATAGAAGATAGTTCGAGCCCTAAAAATTCTTCACATAGACTTGTGTGGAGCAGTTAATCGGGCCACCTGGAATGTGAAGAGGTATGTACTAGCCATCCTGGATGACTATATTAACTATGTTAAAATATACTCAGTAAGTCATAAAAACGAAATCTGTGAAAGAATAAAAGAATATATTCTAGAAGCAGAGGCCAGCAAGTACATAAATAAATAAAGGCCAGAATATACAGAAAAGAACAGCTTTAAAATGTAGTGTAAACAGAGGGTAATCCTAGATTATAAGACTTCTCATACGCCCATAATAAGGAAGCCACAGTAAAAAAGGCCTTGAGGAGGAAGAACCATATGAGGCTAATAATGACTCAACTGGGACACACCGACTGCACACACCAAATTATGTCAGTTCAGAAGAATAGTTGGCACGTAGACGTCTAGATTCTTGGACCCTTGTGGTTATATGGCTGGTTGTTTTCTTGGGATGTGGTCCTTTTTTATCAAAGAAGGTACAGCGGCTGCTTCAAACTTCGTTGTCTATTGAAGTTTCGGCATAAATTAGTACCTTCATCAGGGTTTTGTACACAAAACAATTACCTGTTTTGATTTGATCTTTCCGTATTTTCTTTTCTTGCGTTTTTTTTTTTAATACTGGTTACGTTTGAAAGTCAAGAGTTAAATTTTGAATGAAAATTTTGAAAAAATGTTGCATTATTGCTTGGTACATGATGCTCGCCGTGTCGAAACCCTGCGGCTAACCGTCAGAGATATTGTACGACACGCAGCATGTACTATCGGGAATTGATTAATTCGTTTTGTGTACAAAACCCTGAAGAAGGCACCAATTTGTGCCGAAACGTCAATAAACAACTAAGTTTGAAGCACCCGCTCTACTCTCTTTAATAAGAAAGGACCACCTCCCAAGAAAACAATCAACCATGTTCAGAAAAATGTATTGATGACGGTAAGAAAGGTGATGCTGATTCTGTAAAAGGGTTAGCAGAAGATGTAGAATCTAATCCAGGACAAATATACACAAGAACAGGAAAGAACATTAATGTACCAAAAAAGTGGGCCGCCTTCGAAAAAACTTTGTAACGAAGTTACAAAAATTTATCTTTGATAAAATAGAGAGCAATCGTTTTAATGAAGAAATGTAAATATTTCAGTTTACTTGTAAATCTGTCCACTTTGATTAATAGCTATTTATGTAACCAGTTACGATAAGTCCGATTTTGTGTAACGAATGAATGTTGTAACAATTTGAATAAGATACACAAAAAAGGCTTTTCGTCACGTGTTTCATACTAGCTATTTATGTAACCAGTTACGAAAAGTCTGATTTTGTGTAACGAATGAATGTTTGCGGGACGAGCGCAGCGAGTTTCCGCAATTTGAATGAGATACACACAAAAGGTTTTTCGTCACGTGTTTCATACAAGATTTTTTCTAATTTTGACTACAAATACCTACTTAGAGAGAGAATTATTATTATTGAACTTCAATATTTACTTTTAAACCACTTTGTATCTACTTAATACCGTAAAACTATAGCAACGGTGTGCCACAGCCGAAACCTGCAACTGGTGGTGACACCAACTTTTCATCACTAGTTACGAAAGATTTTACTTTTCGTAACTAGTTACGAAAAGTAGAACGTTACGTCACTGTGATCAGTATTGAAAAGTGCCACTTTATATGTCAAAATTAGAAAAAAGGCTTTTCGTCACGTGTTTCATACTAGCTATTTATGTAACCAGTTACGAAAAGAAGAGCATGACAGCTGGAAGAGATTCCATTGCCAGCAGATCTTGAGTAAAGATCTCCCTAAAAGTTAAAAGTAAACATTCAAAAGAAAAATGATTAACCGATATTCAAAAGTACATGACAGGCTCTGGCAGAAGTGGGGCCCCACACACAATTAACACACTGGAGTCTGAGATTAGTAGGACTCCTCATACATTCACTATAAGGGTCTGCCAGAAGTAGAGCCCCCACACGCAATTTTCACACTGGAGTCTGAGATTAGTAGGGCTCCTCATACATTCACTATAAGGATCTGGCAGTAGTAGCGCTCCACACATAATACGTACACTGGTGCCGGGCAGTAGTAGGGCTCCTCAAACATACCCCACACGATCTAGCAGTAGTAGAGCCCCACACATAATACGTACACTGGTGCCTGGTAGTAGAAGGGCTCCTCATACATTCACTATAAGGGTCTGACAGTAGTACAGCCTCACACACAATCCATATACTGGTGCCTGGAAGTAGTAGAGCTCCTCAAACATACACCACAGAGTCTGGTAGTAGTAGGGTTTCACCAACCCTCATCACAGAGAACCAGTATCAGACAGTGACGAGACACTTACGAGGTAAACTAAGTATCTAAAATTAGTAGTAGAGATACTTGATAGTAGGGCCCCATTCCATACCGTTAATATCCGATCTCTCATTTGATTTCCTCGCCAATACCCTTCTTCCTCTTGTTAGTCCGAGATATGCGTTCTGTAGGTTTAGAGAAGCTTCAGAATTGCTTAATTGGCTTGTTGGAATTACTTTGGTAATAAATTATCGATACTGACTACTGAATCTTTGATTCTATTGGTGGAACGAATGCATATTTCGTGACTTTCAGTCCCAAGAATAAAACAACGTATCCTGGAATTCCTTCTCCACTGTTTAAAGGCTTACCCGATAGGCACTTCTTCTGTGGATCCTCTACCACACAAAACCCATAGAGGGTGAGGCCCGAGGCCTTCGCCATCATTGATTTAATTCAAAATCCTACTAATATTTAAGTATAGAAAGTAACCAAACTTGTTACAAATTGTATATATCTTAAAAAATAGTTCCAAATCCATAAACCCAAAAAGAAATTCAGACATGTTTCGCATCAAAAAGTCTGCAAAAAAATTGGAAACAACTCAGAGAGCGATAAAGCGACACATGTTCGGAATATCACTAAGAGGCAAAATTAGATAGAAACCCCGAGATAAGATGTAAAACGAAATTCTGGTTTTTCGATGAGATAGCAACGACGAAGTGGAGATGGGCTGGCACATAGTCAGATATGATGAAAACAGATGGACACGAAAAATTCTGGAATGGAAACTGAGAAAGACAACAAGCATTAAGAAGCATGAAATACTTAAAGGAAGATGGGTGGAGACCATAAGGACAGTAACAGGCCAACAGTAGATGAGATTGATGAAAAATAGAGAAAAATGGAAATAATTAGAAGAGTCCTACATCCAGGAATAAAGGGGCAGAGGTTGTCAAAGAAGAAAAAATTAGATACTCTTCTGCATTCGTATCTTCACAAAAAGACCCTCAAATAAAGTAAAAAAAAATATTTTTTTTACATTGAGCTTACGTACTTCGAAGTTTACGTTCATTAGAAAATGTCATCTTTCGAAGAATGAAAATCGTGTTTGTCTGATGGTCTTGAAAAATTGTGAATTGTCAAATGCTATGATTTTTTGACAGAAAAGGATAAAATAATAAAAGTAAATTGGCTTTTGTTCTTTCATGCTTTTCTTTTGACACTTCCCATCCAACGAGGTGACATTTGCAAATTTCCTTATTTCCCCCCCCCCCCCCCCCAATTCCTCTATAGCTAAAGGTAAAATAAACATGAAAGTGGCTTTTCTGATTTTAGCCTCAATTCCTTGCTTGGAAAACAAACGCAAAGTGCAAATTCTTAAAAAAAATAAACTACCATGTATTGTGGTCGTTACCCTGAAAATGGTTCTAAGTAAATATATTCTCATTCCTACTCCTAACCGTTGCTAGAAAATCCCACCTCTCTAAGAAAGCATTTCTGGAGAAGACAATTTACTTCAAATCAACAAGAAAACGTTAAACGTTTCCTAGTCGGTTTGGTTTCCAGACACCAGGTAGGTGTATAATGCTGCTGAAAAAGAGCAGATCAGCTGTCTCTTTCTAACACATTACTCCTTATAGAAAAATTGTTTTTAATTCTTCGAAAACTACTAGAGATAAATATATGGCATCATCAATCAAATCAGCTAGAGAGGGGCTATCAAACGATCCAACACTATAGGTGTTCCATTTAAACCTAACTTCGCTATAAATACAAATTTTACAACTACATCACTAAATAACGTATAAGACTGACAGTATGGCAGTAACATATTTCATAATCCTTTAGAATAGTAACAAAAAATTTAATTAGAAATAACAATAAACATCATATTTTAGCCCTGATGAAGTATTGAACAATATCGAAGGGCGAAAGACAACCCAAGAACTTCACAAATTGTCACACTTTTCAGTCAAGAACATTCTTTCCTCTTGCATTCCCGAGGTAGTCAAATTGGCAGACATCAAACTGAAAAAGACTGCAAAGATAGCAGAAATCGAAGAAGGGGGAAGTCAGTGATGCGCTCTGGTATAGGCTACTCATAAAGAAAAAGCCCCAGGATGAAACTGCTGAACCGTTAACAATCAAAATTACCAAGAAGAAGAAAGAACCAGAGAAGGAAGAGGTAGTTGAGGCGGTTTGGCATTATACATGCATTACACACAAAGCCGGCGTTAAGGGCAGACTTTGACACTGAAAGCAAAACATATGAATCTCTCTGAGGATCACAAAAGATAAAAACTCGTAAAAATAAAGAACGAAATATAGGCAGAAGAAAACAGACAAACCGAGACCTGATACCTGAAACCGACGAAACATGGATCAAAAAGGATGTACCAAAGCCTTGGGAAGAAAAGAACGAAGAAGAAGTTACAAAGAAAGCTCCAGGAAAGTTCAGATCCGAGGAATTCGAGCTTAATCCAGTAACGAAATCTCAGGAAAAGAAGTATGTGGTTAATATCTCCCAGCCAGTGCAGTTTTAAAAACGAAAGATATATTAAGTACCAAAAACCAGGCGACAAAATAGATTTCGTTCAATGATAAGTTGAATAAGAGGAAGAAAATGAATAAATCGAAAAAGGAAGCTTCAGAGCAAGATGCGCTTACCGAAAGTGAAGAGTCTACTTCAAAGGAAAAACTGCACAAGAAGAAGAACTTCTACAGGCAGTGTTCAAATGTAAACCTAAGATGAAAGCAGAAGAAGTAATTCCCGAAACTGTGAAAGTTATGCTAGTTTAACTAAAAAGAAGAAACAAAGAGCGGAGCATAGAAGAGCCGGAAAAAGTAGAGGTCAAAACAGTTCTATTGACGAAAGTACTCAAAACTGAGGAAGTGGAAGTGGTTGCAAAGTAAAAATTGCCGTAGTAGTAGTGAAGTAGTAAATAATGGGGGGGGGCTGAAGCCTTGCAACTAGGCCTTAGAGGCCCTTTTCAGAGTCCCCCGGTTCATCCACCCCTACTCCACCAGGGCCCTCATTCCCTCCACGAGAAGACTCCTCCCTCTAATGAAGGAGACTATCCCGTCCCATTTCAATCGGAAGCTCCTCTCGATGAAGGAAAAGAGTTCCAAGTGTCCTATGGCGCAGTCGCGCCCACCTATTGCACCTTCCCAGAAAGTGGTATGACGACTCTTCCCCTGCCCCACAGTGGATGCAGAGTGGACTATTCCTAGAAGGTGCATGAGCCTGTTTAGTCTGCAGTGTCCAGTAAGGATTCCTATAAGGTCTCCCAGGCACTGCCGCCTTCTCTCAAGAAGCCACGAGTCCTTCGATCTATCCGGGTTAGTTGTCAGGTCATGATCGAGCTTTGAACTCGTTCTGCTTCTGCAGATGGCTCGCAGAGCCGCCTGACTGTCGGATTAGATGTAGAGGTCCTGCAGTGCTCCCTGTCTGACTTCTGTTCGTGTGGCGACTTCGAGTATTGCAAAAACCTCCGCCTGCAAAACCATCGTATGGCTTCTCAAGGCAAAACCCTCGCCCTCTACATGGTCTGCTTTGTGTATTCCGGCTCCTGACGACCTATATTCTCTCTGTATATCATACCTGATTATTCTCAGAAGGTTGTTGAAGCAGCTTTTCCTTGAATTCGTCCCTTGTTGGGATGTTTATCCCAAATGGCTGTTTCAGTCTCAGCTGATCGCGTGGGCGCCCCTCCTGCGACAGGACCATCGGCTTGTCCCGCTGAATGAGGCTGGCAATCTGCGTGTGACCATTTCCCATAGCTGTATCCTTACACCGGATGCATATATGGGATGTATATGGGGGGTAATCCATCCTCCTACAGGACGCCATCGCCTCTCTTTTAACTCAGGTTGGAAGCTCCGGCAGACCCAGTAAGTTCTGAATACACCCGAAAAATTCATTCGAAACCGAAAGAAGTTGTAGGACTAAATGTAGAAAATGAAGAATTGCCTCGAATAGAGCCTGTAGGAAAAGCCACCGCTAAAGAAAAAGTTCTGAAAAGGTCCTAGGTGATGGAAAAAGAAGAAATTACAATTGAAGACTCGTCTGAAGAAATTCCGTAAGTATCACCCAGAAGGAACTCCCAATTGTCGAATAACCCATAGAAGAAATAATATTGTTCCTGAACAACCGCACTTGCGGACCCCACAATGATATCTTGTCTTATAGGATAGATCCGCTTCTGGTCCTACCAATGGAGACAAAGAACGAATATAAAAATAAGTACCTACTTTCAAAAGCGGCTTTATCCTCGTACGTTTTATTATTAAGAATCGATAATGGTTAATGGAACAATTTATACGACCGGTCCAATAAATGTCGTTGCCAATAAAGGTGCGTACAGGGTGTTGTGGCACAGAAGGCGCACAAATTACCACCAGTTGACAGCCAAATTGTATTTAAATCGAACATAACCATCCGTGACGTGATGCATTAGTTCCGTTCATTCAAAGAGTACCTTTCGGCGTACCGCGCCTATTTTCCGTCATACGGCGAGGTCGCCTCGATCGGGCTGATACTAGGGACACAGTCAATTGAACTTCCATCCTCATATTAAGTTATGAAAGTAAATTAAGCAAGTAGGGTCCTGAATTTAAAAAATCCATTCCAAGAGACGCTTTTTATCCCTGTTTTATATGCAGGAAGTGTCTTCGATGTCGGTCGATCCAGTAAGCCCGAACCGACGCCAAATATCCCTAAACGCTCCTTTATTAGGGATTTGTTTAACTGACCGCACATGCGGGGGTTGTACCCCCCATTCTATCCGGAGCAATTTTTGATAAATTGCACACAAAAAGTGGCGCATTTCAATTACCAGAAGACGCTGAATTATTTACTAACGTATATAAGGGCGGTACCAACTTCCCGATTTGAATTATGTGGAATTATCGTGTCCGGCTTCGGAAGTTTTTGTGCAATTATTAATCAAAAACTTTCTCGACATGCCAAGCAGGTTGTCAATGTGTTCTAGATAGTTTCCAAAAGGCTAAAGTTTCCATCTGCAAGTGAATACTATGGACGACATGCAATTCGAATGTGCAAAGTTTCCTTGCGGCGTTGGACTATTAAATTGTCTAGAATTATCCCGTATATGTATCTCTCTTTTTAGACATTTTTATATAAATTTAATAGCAAAAATTCATTCAAGAAAAACCTTTTTTTATATTTTTTTCAGCTTTATTATATAACCAAGGAGAGGTTATAATCTAGTAAGTTCAATATCTAAACTGTCTACCTTTACTGCTTTAAATGCAGTTGCCTGTTAAAGCGGTGTAAATAACTTCATTACTTGGTAAGTTAAATGATTTGTAAAATTTTCCTAATTAATTGTAGCACTAGGGGATTATGGGCAATGTTGGCGACTTTTAGGCGCATTAATAACGAAGCCTTATTTATTGAAGTTGTAATTGTACTGCACTGCACTCTGCGCTTGCCTCAATGCTCCATTTAGTCCTTTTTCGATAATTAAATTGACTATTATATTTATTAGCAGCTAAGTGATCATATTAATGTGAGAGCCATAAAATAGGAACACCCTATATTCTGAGGATTTTTTCTTGTTCTATTTTAAGTTTTCAGGATTTAGAAAAAAAACGAATAAAAGTAAAGTTAAGGATAAATTAATTTTGCCTATTTCATTTTAATTCTTTTCTAGGTTTCAACTGTGAACTTTGCCTCCCTTTAGCCTTTTTGTTATCAAAAGTTAGAGAATTATTTAAAATATTATCATCATTATTTTTGTGATTTGTTCCATTAGGACGATTATGTTTTCTCAGTATATATAATTTTTTTGATCTTTAACTTTTTATCTTTGAACTCTAACGGTTTTCTTTTTTATTTGACGTTTTATTGATAGCTCAAACAATAGTGGAAAAAACGGAAACACAATTAGAAATGAGTGTGAAGAAAGAAAAACAAATGCGTCAAATGTAATTAAATACATATTTCAGGTTAGTTCAGTTAGATATTCAGTCACGATGAGAAAACAAAGCTTATTAAAAGGACAAACAGAGAAGAAAAAATAAATTTTTCAGACTAATATTAAAAAAATAAATAAATTAGTTATACCAAATTATTGTAAATATAAGTATATATGTAATAACATTGAGAGTAGAAAAAGAATTGATAAAAATAAATGATAAATATTTATTAAAAAAAAACATAAATTACAAAATTTGTTCAACTTATTTCTATTATATAATTAAATAATTATGTCTATATAATTATTAGTTGGTGAAGTTAGCGGGATTAGGACAAATAATGCACCTCTTCTTTATTCGAAAATGGCCGACGTTTCGACTGTTTATTTAGTCTCCATCAGGGCTAAAACCCAATGAGTTAAATAGTAACAAATCCCTGGGCCCAACATAAAATTGCAAATAATGTTTGTTACATAATGGAACGTAAAATCATATACATCTATTAAATCTACAAAAAAAAATTTTTTAAATTTTAAAAATTTTTAAAAACCCTCTTAGAGAGGGTAGTCTAAGTGAGAATAGGTAAGTTCCGTCTTCCGTAATGTACGCCTCAATGTTTACTGGTTACTTGGTACTGTCAGTAATTGTCAAATGTTAATTCTTGCAGTTGTTTATAATTTGTCTGTATATTTAATTTTATTAATTTTTTTAAAAATTTTTAACTCATTGGGTTTTAGCCCTGATGAAGACTAAATAAACAGTCGAAACGTCGGCCATTTTCGAATAAAGAAGAGGTGCATTATTTGTCCTAATCCCGCTAACTTCACCAACTACTTACAACTTAAGGACGCTAATTACAACAATATATAATTATTTAAATACCACAAAAAAATTCGAGAACTAGAATAATTTGTCCCATGAGTACCTTTATTTTTAAATGATAACAAATTCTATCATAAAAATGCCTAAAAATCGAAGACAGGATGGATCTATCTCCAAAACCTCTCAACCAAAGCAGGAAAGATAAATCATTAAAAAAAAGAAAAAGCAGTTGGATTCATTGCAATCGGTCAATTTGTTCTGAACTTACCGCCGGTAAGAGTTGAAACTTTTGGAAAAAAAATCCTCTTTTGATAAATTAAAGAAAAACAAAAAATATTTTGATGTTTTTTTATCACAATGAGACTTTTTTTGAATTTGAACCCCTTATGAACGCAAGGAACTTAATACAAGTGGAATTAGGGGCATAAATGTGTGTTTTTTTTTTATTGGGAAAAAAATAATTTATTAAAGTGCCCCAAATCGACCATCGAAGAGAAGAAAAACACTTGTATTCACTTGCAATCGGTTTTTACTCTTTGCAAAGTTATGCAAGGTCATATTAAAAGAAAATGAGAAAAAGAAGGAAAACCTCTTTGGTCAAATTGATTTCAAGATTCACTTAAAGAGAGTTTTCTCAATTTTTTATTCGTTCTTTTATCTTTTGCAAAATCGTTATATTGTTATAAGTGTTTTCGTATAAAAACAAAAGAAAAATTAAAAGAATCGTAGTAGACAAGAAAATTTTTTTTAAAAAAAGAAGAAAATATAATAAAGAATAGAAAATATTGTAGAAATACGAAATAAACTTGCTGAACACAAAATTTCCATTGAAAATTGACAAAACTATTTGATGACAGAAATACAAACATTTAAAAAACTATTTTTAGAAGAGCAATGAGATGATGTACAGAGCAGGAGCAGGCGACATCCACCAGCGTATTAGTTCTGATACTGCTTGGCAGATGGCTCTCAGTTCGAGAAGCAGCCCATACTGCTCTGTACCTCGCAGGTTATCGGAACCATAACCATACTAGTTTCAGGGTCTAGCCCTCATCAGTGCAGCTTTAGCTGGTCGACAAATTTGAGACCTTGAGTTCGCGGCTTAAAACAAAAAATGGAAGAGCGGTGAGATGTTGTACAGAGCAGGAGCAGGCGACGTTCACCAGCGTATTAGATCTAAAACTGCATGGCAGATGGCTCTCAGTTCGAGAACCAGCCCATATTGCTCTGTACCTTGTAGGTTACGAGGTTCAGAAAGAGTAGATGGTCACCATCAACTTGTCGATCAACCCATCTACATACTAGTTTCCGGGTCTACCTCTCATCACTACAGCTTTGACTGGTCGACAAATCAGAGACCGTGAGTTCGTAGCTTAAAACAGAAAATCTGCGAAAGAGCGATGAAATGTTGACAGAGCAGGAGCAGGCAACATGCACCAGCGCATTAGATCTGATACTGCTTGGCAGATGGCTCTCAGTTCGAGAAGCAGCTCATATTGCTCTGTACCTCGTAGGTTATCCGAAACAGAACGAAGTGTAAAGAGTATGTGGTCACCAATTTCTCGATGAACCCATCTGCATACTAGTTTCGGGGTCTACCCCTCGTCAGTCCAGCTTTGGCTCGTTGATTGCGTTGTCGTAGATTGCATGGTTACCTGACAGAAAAACAATGCAATCTATGTAATATCTGGTGTTTTAACTTCAAACTGAAATTTTCAAACTGATAGTTGTAAAAGTCACCCTTAAAACCAAAAATCTACGGAAGAGCGGTGAGATGTTGCCCCCTCATCACACTAGCCAAAGCTGTATTGATGAGAGGTAGACCCCGAAACTAGTATGCAGATGGATTGTACGACAAATTGGTGACCACCTACTCTTTACTATTTTTAAAGTTTCGTTATTACGACACGCAAGATTATTTTTTGATTTGATTATTTTGTTTCATTACCATACTTTAGTTCAATTCTTACTTCTTTCTTCATTCTCCCTTTGTTCCTTAATTGTTCATTGTTTGCTTCTTTTCCAATTATTTTTTGCAAACTTTCTATAGCTTTAAGAGTGCTTTCGTTATGATTCTTAACCAACAGTTACCTTTTCTATGTTTTTCTCTTAATTTATATTTTTGTTTTTCCACTTTAAATAATAGTTCTTCAGCTTCTCTCACGTTCTATCTTTAAATTAACAAATATTTCTGCTATTCACTTTTTTCTTTGTTTATTCCAGCTTTTTGTTATTTGAATACTTCTTTTCCTTTTTATTAAATTATCTGGTTTTGGATTGTGTTTTCCAGCCATTGTAGCTAAGCATTTTTTTTCCACTCTCTGTTCTTTTTAACATAAGTTTTGTTTATAGATTTTGTAATGGAACTGCAGATAGCGGGTGTAGGACAATTAAATTGCTACTTCACAGTTGCGAATGCGCCAACGTTTCGATCTTTATTTAGATCTTCTTCAGGGCTAAAAAATGTGGTAAATGAACATTCTATAAAAACACTTAATGCATGAACAAAATCATTCAAAGACATCGATAAATTCATAAAAGTACGTATCTAACAATAAAAAAATTAAAAAACAAATTTAATAATTAACAAATACACTTAAACTTTCTACATTAAAGACATAGACCGTGCATCTGTACGTGCATATTTTCTCAAAGTGAAAGACGGTATACTCTGATAAATGGTGGGTTTGCTTACCTTAATTCGGTTTGAGAAGCACGTCACCTAAGCGATATGTATGTCTTTTACCGGACATAACATAAAAACAATGATTAATCCACAAACAGGCAACGACCACATGAGTTCAGGACAAAACGAAACATCAACCGCCAGGGACAAAATAAACGATGGAATGATATTCGTTCTCCTATCACCAATGGGTCCCGCGGAATACTGTTATGGTCTTTTTTATATACAACTATATATTTGCTTTCTCTCTTTTTTTTTTTTTTTCTTTTTCCTCCAAATTGTATTAAATCTATTGTAATTATACTGATGTTGGGAATGATAGACTTCTTTATTTTTTCTTGATGTGATGCAACAAGTTACAATAAATAACATTTAAGTTTTGGATGTCCGTTCTGTCGTTAATAGTGTCATTAATGTAAATGTGAACCATCTCACTAATGCCCCGTTTGTAATAATTATTTTCGTGGTCCAATATGTCAACATTCTCAAAATCGAAGGAATGGTCCATCGTAAAGTGGTGTTGGGCTAAGGCCGTCTTTTCTTTCTTATTCCGATTTATTTCGCGACAATCATACTCATGTTGATACACTCGATTTTTTAAGTATTGTCGTGTCATCCCTATATAAAACTTACTACAGTTTTTACATTTTATCCTATAACCCTTACCTGTTATATTCCCTAACCTGTGGGATATTCCCTAACCTGTGGGAATTGGATGCTTTAAGTTTGAAAATATCTGGTTAACGGACTTGGTCTGATAAAAAGCTAGCTTTATATTAGGGTTATTTTTGGATAAACGACTTTGTATTTTTTCTGACAGGCCTCTAACATAAGGAAACTTACAATACATCGGTTCGACAGCTGTCCGGCGATCAGACGTATCCGAAATCTGGTGTCTATATTCATTCCATATTCGGTTCACGAGATTATTGGGATAATTGTTGAGCTTCAAGATATCTTTCACTTCCCTATGTTAGCACTGTGAAACGTTGGACTGCTAAGTTTAATGGCTCTATAAAACAAGTTTTTAATTATGACAACCTTTTGATTAGTTGGGTGGGATGATAGATAATTAACAACTCTGCCCGAAGCCGTTAGCTTAATATACCAATCTGATAAAAGGGTACCATCTTGGTTCCTAACAATTAACGTATCCAGAAACGAAAGTGCACAGTTATTATTTTCCGTTACCATAGTGAACTGTATTTTATGGTGAAAGCTGTTAAAGAAATCTAAGACTTCAGGAACCGCAAGTTTTGGGCAAGTCAAAAACGTATCATCAACATACATCTTGATCCACGGTATTGAAAACGGCAGCTTTTTAAGAACCTCAGTAATAAGGTGGTCCATTACTAAATTAGCCAATACTGGACTTGCCGGGTTACCCATAGCAGAGCCATCAAGCTGTTCATAGAAATTACCCTGAAACACAAAATAACTGTTTTTAAAGAGAAACTGAACCAACTCACAAAACGATTCCTTCGATAAGATGGTATAAGCCGAAATATGTTTCCATTTGTTTTTAATTATGGACAATACTAAAGCGACGGGTATGTTTGTGAAAAGTGACACCACGTCCAGTGAAATGAGAACATAATCAGCCGGAACTCGTATGCATTTTATAAACTCCACAAATTCAAATGAGTTTTTAACATTATAATGTGATGTTGTTGCAATATTGTTCAATACATTATGCACAAAACGTGCAAGTTTGTATGTTGGTGAGTTAATGCAACTAACAATGGGTCTCATGCTTAAATTTTCTTTGTGGGTTTTCCTCAATCCATACAAACGCGGGGGCACGCCGTTGTACGTTCTCAACTGTACATCTTCTTCCCTAGTAATAAAGCCACACTCTTCAAATCTGCTGTCACTGTATGCGTGAAGTAGGGTCATAACTGAGGGGTCGATAAGTATGCCGATCATTCAGCAATTCCAACATCAATATCAACATGAGTATCAACATGAGTATGATTGTCGCGATATAAATCGGAATAAGAAAGAAAAGACGGCCTTAGCCCAACACCACTTTACGATGGACCATTCCTTCGATTTTGAGAATGTTGACATATTGGACCACGAAAATAATTATTACACACGGGGCATTAGTGAGATGTTTCACATTTACATTAATGACACTATCAACGACAGAACGGACATCCAAAACTTAAATGTTATTTATTGTAATTTGTTGCATCACATCAAGAAAAAATAAAGAAGTCTATCATTCCCAACATCAGTATAATTACAATAGATTTAATACAATATGAAGGAAAAAGAAAAAAAAAAAAGAGAGAAAGCAAATATATAGTTGTATATAAAAAAGACCATAACAGTATTCCGCGGGACCCATTGGTGATAGGAGAACGAATATCATTCCATCGTTTATTTTGTCCCTGGCGGTTGATGTTTCGTTTTGTCCTGAACTCATGTGGTCGTTGCCTGTTTGTGGATTAATCATTGTTTTTATGTTATGTCCGGTAAAAGACATACATATCGCTTAGGTGACGTGCTTCTCAAACCGAATTAAGGTAAGCAAACCCACCATTTATCAGAGTATACCGTCTTTCACTTTGAGAAAATATGCACGTACAGATGCACGGTCTATGTCTTTAATGTAGAAAGTTTAAGTGTATTTGTTAACTATTAAATTTGTTTTTTAATTTTTTTATTGTTAGATACGTACTTTTATGAATTTATCGATGTCTTTGAATGATTTTGTTCATGCATTAAGTGTTTTTATAGAATGTTCATTTACCACATTTTTAGCCCTGAAGAAGATCTAAATAAAGATCGAAACGTTGGCGCATTCGCAACTGTGAAGTAGCTATTTAATTGTCCTACACCCGCTATCTGCAGTTCCATCATATTAGAAAGGACACAAAGCACACATAGATTTTGTAATTTACAATTTTTCCTTTTTTATACTTTTTAATATTTTATCATCTTAATGTTTTATCATCTTCGTTTGGTATTTCAGCAAGTATTGTAGCATTTTTAGAATTCTTCGTAGACGTTATTTATTCTTGTTTTATTTCCCTAGCACGATTATTAATCAATTTTGGTTGTTGCTTTTACACTTTTGTCTTTAGATTCTGTGTTTTTAGTTTTCTCTTCAAGACATGACTTTGAGTCTTTTTAAGTTGTAGCCTTTCGCAAACTGTATTTCTTCTTTTATAATATTTATTTTTTTTTGCAAAATTGCAATGCAAAAACCGACAATTCAATTATTAAACATTAATCTTATAACTTGTCCTTTCAGTTTCCTAATTTATATTCTTTTTATTTAAGTACTAGATATTTTAGATCTTCAGCTTCTCTCACGTCCATGTTCTTGTTCATGTTCACGTTCGGTCTTCTTACGCGTTTTTGGAGTAACGTATAAGGAGTCAGAGTTAGTTTCAGGGTGGAATGTAGAGAATAGAAAAGGTATTTTTTTTTGTTTCTTATTGAAGTGCTTTGGCTTCTCCATTCTTTCATTGTTATTTCAACTTTTTGTTATTTGATGACATATTTTTCTTTCTCTTAAATAGACAGATTTTCGACTGGGTTTTCTTGTCATCAATTGTTAAGACATTTGTTTCATTCGGTGTTAATCATTATTTCTGATTACTTTGTGTCTCGTTGTTCTCTCTTTCTCTCCTCTGTTTGTTGAGTTTCAGCCATTGTCGCCCGACTTCTATCGTAGATAAAATTTTTCGCTTAATTACTATCAAATATGACAGAATTTGTTTCAACACTTTGGCTATTTTTCTTTAAAATTGTAGTTTTTTGCAAACTGTTAATATTTATTTTTTTAATTTCTTACTTTGGTGTTAATTTTTGTTAGTATTTCCAAATCCTACCTGTTTTATTTAAAATGCTTCGTCTTAAGTTTTTTTTTGGATCTCTATTTTTCTTACTTCTTCCGTGTTAACTTATTTATACATATAGATATTTAAGGTTTTGTTTTTCGTTTATTTTTTTTTTGTCCGTAGTAAATTTTGGTTTTTAGTCATCACGTTTCACCATATTTTTTTAGAATGCTTGTCCTAGTTTGTCTTGTATTTTGTTCGCAATTTAATATGTTTTTTTAATTAGTTTTTGCAATTTTATAAGTTCAATTACTCATCTTATTGTTTTCGTCAGTTCTCTCTTTCTTTTCTTGCTTTTTTTGTCTACATTTTTGTTTTTTTTTGAGATAATCAGCTATTAATTTTTTGATCGATATTTTGTTTTCCAGCACTAGTCATTACATATGATATTTGCTTAGTTTTTATTATCTTGTCTGTTACATTGGTCTTACGATATCACTTTCTGCTTTTTTTTTAATTAAAATGAAACCTTGTCATTGTTTTTGTTTGTTGTTTTATTATTTGTTACGCCTTATTGCTCTCTGAATCTCTGCGTTCTCTTTTGTCTCTGTTTTTTCACGTGTATTTCTCTCAGCCTAAATTTGTCTGCAGATTTTTGTTTTTTGCATTCTTTATTACCTTATAGTTAATACGTTTAGTTTTTCATCTTATATTTGTTTTATCCAGCAAATTTCATGTTAAACTCAATCCGCTTCTATGAAACATCTGGGAGGGTATTCCCTTGCATTTTTTAAATTTTATTGTTTACCTGGTATGACGTGGAAAATAATGAGCTATAGATGGGAAATGGGTTATCAGAAAAGATTTTTGTTATTCAGGGATAATACTGGGATGATTTGAGATCATTGTAGCCTATGTATGTGGTGTTGGCGTTTCGTCCCGTGGTCTACCTTGGACTCGTCAGTAAGGTTTGGTAGACCCCTGCCTTATACGCTGGGGTGAGAGTTCATAGTTGGAACTAGTAATTGAAAACAAATTCGGCGCAGGAAAGACGGTGTGATGTTATGAAGAATTTCGAATAATGCTGCCACCTGTGAGTCGGTGCGTGAAGTTTCGTCGCTGCCACCTGTGAGCCGGTGGATGAAGTTTCACCACAATACCCCCCTCCCAGTTGTACGATAGGGGAGAAGCGATGCTCATTTTGCGAATTGAGGGTCGTCCCCTCAAATGAGTGACGGAGGATGTGCCAGTGTTGCCAAAAATGGTATCAGGGAGTGATGTGTGCGGTGGGTGTGAGAGAGATGCTGCTCTGGTAGTCTCGTGGTGTTGAAGCGATCCTTGTTGCGGTTTTATGCTCGGAAGATTGAGTGTTGTTTTAGTCGAGGGTCACAAATTATGGTGTTGTAAATGATGAGCCATGGGCGGAAAAGTTTTTTGTTATTCAGGAAAACGCCACTGGGACGACCTGAGATCGTTATAGCCTATGTATGATGTGGTGTTGGCGTTTCGTCCCGGGGTTCACCTTGGACTCGTCAGTAAAGCGTGGTAGACCCCTGCTTTATACGCCGGAGAGCGTTCATAGTTGGAACTTATATTTGAAGCCAAATTCGGAGCAGGAAGGGCCGTGTGATGTTATGAAGGATTTCGACTAATGCTGCCACCTGTAGTCGGTGGGTGAAGTTTCGGCGCTGCCACCTGTGAGGCGGCGGATGAAATACCGCCACACAGTTGTTTTCTAGTTCTAGTTTTCTTATTTCCACCGATTATATTTTCATTTATTGCTTTATTTTATAAAATTTTCTAGCAAGCTTGCTGCATATCTGTGTAACGGTTTGTTCTTAACATATTTTCAAACAGATTATGAATTCTAATTATAAGTTGTCCTTCGATGGTTAAAAAACAAAAACTGCTCCTTAGAGTAACAAATCGTACATTAGCATTGGAAAAGTGACAAAACGTACTTAACGGTGTCTAAACTAAATTTGATAGTTGCTCAGAAAATAACATGCAATGTAGTGTATTAAACCAACGACTTTACGTTCACGTGCTGTTCTATAGATCTGTCTACTCAAGACGTATTCACTCTCTCCCTCTTACGCACTTAGAGGCTCCGTATCTCTCTCAAAAAAGGTGAGTAGAGTTGAAAAGTTTATGGTTTTACTCCTCGGTTTTTAGCATAATTTCTTCGTAATTGATGTTTCTCTCTATACGTCATCTCACTCTTTTATTACTAAAAGTTTGCAAAAGCTCCTTAACAGGTTCTCACTCATAGTTTTCCAAAGCGTTATTCTTCAGCTTAATATAAAGCTTAAAAGGCCTTCTTTCATAAACCCTATATTTTTCTTATTATAGGATAATTAATGTCGTGACAATCGTGACCGAAGCCCCGTCAACCCTCTCTCCTCGGGCTCGATCAACTAATTTATTACATGGGGCCTTGCCTAATAACCGTCTTTAGTTTCGGGACCGAAAAACCACCGTGTGACGTAATAGATAGGCAGACGAAATAGACGCAATAATTTCGGAAAATTAACTGGCCCATTATCCCAGTCAATCATTAAAATCACTTGTATATTTTATTATCAGGAATCGGACAAATGACGGGCGATGGCGCTGCATCTTGCGTGATGTCACTGAAATATTTAAATAGTACCGCAAGGGCCCTTCTATATAAACCAATTGATTGGGCTTTGGGTTTAAGGGACAGAGACGGGCCTATAATTTTGTTGTTTATTTTGACCTAAATTTGCAGGAGAGGAGAGAAAGATAGGACAACAACATGGAGAAGGACGGTGAAATTGTTCTTGTATCGTGGTTTAAGTTCAAATGCATTAAAAGAGTTTATGTACACTTTACTAATTTGTTTCACTAATCACCAGCAAAGTCGACTCTGGTAAGAGTCATAATAATTTTGATTTTTTGGCGCCAAGAATGATTCCAGAATTTTACAATTATTATTTAAATAATTGCATTAATTCTATCTTTTTCAGTTTTTTTTATTTAATTTTTAGTTTTTTCAAATTTTTAAATAATTCTTTAATTATATTTGGTTTCGTCTCATAGGTAAACTGCGATTATTTAAAAGACTGGAAAATAGATGTTCCTACCGTCGCTCCAGGGCCCAGCCATCACCCGCAACCCACCTAAATCCTATTTTTCATTTTCAGTTTCATGCATGTTCGTTCTTCCATTTGTTAATTGTTTTCAGTTTAATCAACGTTTTTTTTATATCCCCTTTTGGAAAAAAACTTTCTGCTAACACGCAGACGGAGCTATATTAACAGCAAGGGACCTAGGAGATATGGACACAGCACACAAATGCCAATATTTTCCTAAAAGTGGTCCCGTTTTTTGGCTGGAAGTCCGCCATTTTTAAGGGACCCGTGACTTAATGTGGCCAGAGCACATCAATTGGCGATTTGCGATTTGGAATTATTTGACCTCAGAGGTCAGATGACGTCAATTTGCGAGTGACGACTTTTTTTTTAGATCCCACTGCTTAATGGGGGGGGGGGGGCAAAATTGTAAAACAAGAGAGTTTCTTCAGATGTAATAGACTATTTCCGTGATTAGCAGTATCGCAGTAGCAGAGATTTTATTACAACGGCGCACGTAAGTCTGCAAAATGGCCGTTCTCGGTATCCCACTTTTCACTTCACCGGAATGTTACGGACACCAATGATCTTGATCAAGAAAATATTGAAATTGTCCATTTGCGGTCGTATTTACCTCGTTGGAAGTAGGTATCATGCCTGTTTTAGAACCATTATCCTTGTTCCAGATTTTTTGCTCTCTTCTTCCGACTATGGTGCTCACTTGACAGTTAATTTCATGACGTGCTTAAATGACATAACGATTGTCGTTTCTTTCAGGACAAATAGTAGTAGTAGTAGACATTGGAGGGGCTGAAGCTTTGCGACTAGTCCTAAAAGGCCCTGTTCACAGTCCCCCGATTCACCCATCCCTATTTTGCCAGGGCTCTCATTCCCAGCACAAGTCGACCCGTCCCTCGTATGGAGAGTATCTCCTCCCATCTCAGAGATGGAAACCCCTCTTGATCGAGGAAAGCGGGAGGAGGAGCGAGGAATCCCAGTGTCCTGTGGCGCAGTCGCGCCCACATATAGCAAACTCCCACAAAGTAGTATGACGACTTTTCACTGCTCCACAGTGGCTGCAGAGTGGACTGTCTACCATTCCCAGGAGTTGCATGTGTCTGTTTAGTCTGCAATGGCTAGTGAGTATTCCTATAAGGTCTCCCAGGCACTGCCGACTTCTCCCAAGTCGCCACAAGACTTTGGTTTCGGGTTAGGAGAGATTTCCTTGGTCTGTCTACATATTCCTGAGTGTGACCAGTTTGTCCTTGTACTCTCCCATGCCTATTCATTTAGAATGTGAGAGACGTACCTATTGCTTACTTCTAGACATGGCTCCGGTCCAGTAAAACACGTCTGGGAACCACTCTTGGCCGATTCGTCGGCGCGCTCGTTTTCCTCAATGCCCCTATGTCCAGGAACCCATCGCAGAGTTACCTTTTTGGTTTCTGCCAGTGACTTTAGAGCATCCCTGCAGTCTTGAACGAGCTTTGAACTCATCCTGTTCCTGCAGACGGCTCGCAGTGCCGCCTGACTGTCGGAGTAGAGAAAGAGGTTGTGTTCTGCTCATTGTTTGACTTCTTGTCATGTCGTTGCAAACACCTCGGCCTGGAAAACCGCCGTGTGACTTCCCAGAGGAAAGCTTCCGCCCTCTTCATGGCTGGCTTTGTATTTTCCGGCTCCTGACGACTGTGAATCAACCATTCTTGGTCAGTCTATATACCATAAAAAATTAATCTCAGAAGGTTGCTGAAGCAACCTTTACCCCAAATGGCCGCTTTAGTCTCAGACGATCGCAAGGCGCCCCTCCTGCGACAGGACAATTGTGATGTCCCGCTGGATGAGGCTGGCGATCTCCGTTGTGACCGCAGATCACAGGTCAATGTTATGTGTAATATCTTCTTTCTTCTAGAGATTTCTTTCTCGAAATATATATTTAAGAAAAAACAGATCGACATTATTCGTACTGTGTTGTACTAAAAAAAAGTAAACTACCAAGGACCAAAGCTCCCAACGTCTGTGAAAGCAACCCTTGGCAATTCTTCAAAATGACCCGTCATGATCAGGACCCATCAATGAGACCGCAAACCTAGATTCATCGTATTAGATTTGAAGCTCCCTCCTTTCGGAGGGCTGATCCAAAGACCTGGTTTATTCAACTTGAAGCTCATGTGGAACTATCTCGAGTAAATGATGACTTGACGACAAATTATAATCAAGTGGTTAGTGCAATAGATACTGAAGTGTTAATGTGGGCAACTAAGTTTGTAATCAATCGTCCTGTGAGTGGCAAGTACGAGGGTATTCTAAGTCAAGCGAGAAAGAGCTCCGAAACACTTTATCAGAGATTGGGCGATAAGAAGCCATCACAGCTACTCAACAAAATGACAAGACTGGGAGGTCTTAAAAACCTCATGGCTGCAGCACTTGCTCACTGAGACGCAGCCTGCACTAGCTACCAGCAACGACATGTTGGAAACCTGTCTAAAATGACATATAAGATTGCAGAAATCGAGTAGTTTCAGGCACTTAGAGTTCAATACTCTGACAAGCCTTTGAGTGCAGCTGTGCAAAAGCTTTCAAATTAGGAGAAGGAGCTAAAAGCAAGTCACTACTTTTTAATAGATGTGAAAACCTCAACAGGAATATATTAAATAACTCCATCTAGGAGTAAACAAAACACTCCTGAACTTTGTTGGTATCACGGTAAATTTCAATAGTTTCAACAGTTGCATACATAATCAGGAAAATGGAAATTAGAGCATCAGTAGAGGTGAGGGGCAATGTGGTGACACCTTTTGTCGTTACAGTAAGTCATAGATTAAGTATTAGTGATACTGCAACTTTAATTCCTTTTTGGATCGATTCGGGTTCAGATGTTTCCATTATACTTAGAGCACTGAACCCTAGATATAACGGTCAGATGTTGTACAGAGCAAGAGCAGGCGACATTCACCAGCGCATTAGATCTAATACTGCATGGCAAATGGCTCTCAGTTAGAGAAGCAACCCATACTGCTCTGTACCTCACAGGTTATCGGAACCACAACGAAGCGTAATGAGGGTCTGATGAGGGGTAGATCCCGATACTAGTATGCAGATGGGTTATCGACAAATTGGTGACCACCTACTCTTTACCTCTTTCCACATAGATTTAACATTGATTCTGAGTTTGTACTTTTTGCTACAAATAGCACACCTACACCTATATTTGGTTCTAAAATAATGACTATAAGTTTAGGCATGCGCAGAAGTTTTAAGTAGTTTTTTTGTTATTTCCAAAACCAGCCATGCAGATATAGGTGCTGAGTTTTTGCGCAGTTGGTGATTATCAACGCTTGAATGCTTCTACTAATGAAGATCCAATTCCACATCTACATAAATTTTGTCATTTTCTGGATGAAAAATCCATATTCACCGCCTTGGAGATCGTTAGGGCATATCTAGGTGGAGGAATTATCAATTCCAAAAAAACGCAATTATTGGGTCTCTTTGAGTTCACTAGAATGCAAATTGGTTTCCGAAATGCAGCAAGTTCTTGGAGATCTAAGCTTTTACTTTACATATATTTTTTCATTCAGAATTTTTGGGCATTTTAGTAGCAATGAAATGTTCATTTGTTCTCTACCCATCTCCATTTGCGCCTGTCAGAAGCCACGTCAAAGTCAAATATCCAAGGCTAGCGAGATTCAAAACTTTTGTGAATAGCTAATAGATGATATTCTTGGCGCTTCAAAGGATGAGAAGAAGCACCAAGAGCAACTTATCGTCATCATTATTGCAGACAGCAGAAGTATGGTTTGACAATCAATATTCAAGTATTAATTTTTGATGAGAAAGGAGTTCGGCTTTTAAGTTACCAGATTTCTTCTGCAGGCTCTAAACCTCTTCCTGAAAAAGACGCTGTTTCTCTTTTCCAAAGCTGTCTCTGAGTTGCGACGATTTCTTGGAATGATAGATGTCTATAGAAAATTCAATTCAAACTTCTTCCTTTTGCAGATCTCTGTTTTGAATTATGTATTAATTATTTTGGAAAAAAGATCTATGTAACTGATATACTCAGTTGCTGAAAAAGTAAAATAAAAATCTGTTCCAATAAAAAAAAGGGATTCTAGTGTTCGTCTGGCTTCTGAGATATATTAAAAAATAAAAATCTGAATGGAAATAGATGTCGTGTGGTGGTTGAACCCACAGAAATCTGAACTACCACAAGGGTCCATAGAGTCACATTATGATTTATGAAATCCACGACACTTGTATCTTCATACGTGTTACGAACCCATATTCCTTCCGCATTATATTTTTGACAATATAATGAAAACGGGATAGATGAAGCCTGGGTCATGACATCGAGACTTGGTATTTAATAATTATAATAATATGTGGGGCTAGTTTCCTGTTTTTGCATTAAACTCTGAGAAGGCTCGCACTGGAATAGGGTTTTCCTGTCCTCATGAGACCATTACATTTGTTATCATGGCTGATAGAAGGTATAAAGTGTGCAAATACTTCCTTGCCATAGTTGGAAAGTGGTTTAGAGTGGCACATGGATGTTTCTATTCTAGTTTTTTAGGAGAACCCAAGATAAGTAGAGCAATATCCTCCTGCTGGCAATTGTTTTCAATTAGGCAGTGCAAAAGTTGACCAGAAGTCCTGTCAGAAGTCCCAACTGTAGTATGGTTAACAGTATTGAAACCCATTTCCTTCTTCATTATATTTTTTATCATATATATAAAAGGGGACCCTTGCCACGGTCCTTGGCTTCAAGGAAACAATATGTCATTATATAACAAAATTGACAACCTGCTGTGGCCAATTTTGTTCATTTAGGCAGTCCAGAAATTAACCCAGAAGTGTCCTTAAGGATACTGTAGCTTGAAATCACAATTAAAGGGTCAGCTATTTCGGCAATGGGATGCCTTTTGAGCTTTATGTTATTTTTAAGCAATTTTTAAGTATACTTAAGGCTTCCATTATTACCATGGTTACTCCTGCTAATACATATGGTTTAAGAGCCCTTAACTTTAAGTTTTCTTAAAATTTGCTTGGTGTAAATGGCCATTAAAGGTGTGAAATCTGATAATGTGGTAAAACTAAGTTTGCGAATTATGCCCGTAAACTCTTCTTAGACCTGCATCGATTGCAGTCAGTTACTGGGAGAGATTTGATCTGTTAAAATATTTGCTTGGAGATCCGAGACATTGTCACTAAGGGCGATTCAGTTAAGTGGTTATTTTGGGAAGATTTTCCAGACCATATCAAGGTTACTGATGCGCAAGAAAAATCTGGTCTAGACGTTAAAGCTAAGACTTAATCTTAGCCCTTAAAGGAACCAGCAGCTGCTCAAGTGTCCAAAGTAAAGCATTTCGACTTCCAATGTCAGTCCAGACAGCTGGATGTTAAATATTTGTTTAACTATTTATGAACACTGGGTCTACCGGAGCTTCCAATCTGGGTTAAGAGGGAGGCGATGGCGTCCTGCAGAAGGATGAATTGTTGCGGCCAGTAGAAGGATACAGATATGGGAAGTGGTCACACGCAGATCGCCAGCCTCATTCAGCGGGACATCCCGATTGTCCTGTCACAGGAGGGGCGCCCACGCGATTAGCTGAGAGTGAAAGAGCCATTGGGGATAACCATTCCACCAAGGAAGAGCTGCTTCAGCAACCTTCGGAGAATAATCAGTTATGGTATAAAGACGGATCAAGAAGGGCTAATACACAGTCGTCAGGAGCCGGAATGTACAAAGCAGGCCATGTTGAGGGCGAGGGCTTCGTCTTGGGAAGCCACATGACAGTTCTCCAGGCGGTCATAAACGATCATAAACAGGGTATACAAGGACAAACTGGACACAGTCTTGAATATGTAGACAGACCAAGGAAATCTAACCTAACCCGGATAGATCCAAGACCTCGTGGCTTCTTGGAAGAAGCTTGTAGTACCTGGGAGACCTTATAGGAATCCTTACTGGAACTGCAGACTAAACAGGCACATGCACCTCTTAGGAATGGCTGACAGTCCACTCTGCATTCACTGTAGGGCAGGGAAAGACTCCCAGAAAGTCGTCATACCACTTTCTGGAAGTATGCCATAGGTGGGCGCGACTGCGCCATAAGACACTTGGAGCCGCTTTTCTTCATCGAGAGGAGCTTCCAACTCTGAAATGGGATGGGATTCTCTCCTTCATTAGAGGGACGGGGCGACTCGTGGAGGGAATGAGGGCCCTGGTGGAGTAGGGATATGTGGACCGGGGGACTGTGAACTGACTTTAAGGCCTAGTCGCAAGGCTTCGGCCCCCCCATTGTTTACTACTACTACAACTACTAGTAGTAGTAGTAGTTATGTTGCACCTATGCATTGTACTACTATTGCTAGGAAAAACAATAATTTTTTCAAGTTTTCAATTTTTCTTTTATGAAAAAGGCAGGCCTGGACGATACCATCATCACCTACACGCATAGTTTTGAGTGGTTGTAGCTTTTTCCACTATAATGTGCAAGATGGCTGTGCTGGCCACTCTCGAGTACCACTTTCTTAGCACGATCCATTTTAAATATTTTCTACAGGATATTAAAATGTTATTAGAACAAATTAGCTTCCTCTTGAAAGTAAAATATAAGTGGTTCGGTAGGTGGCGCTAGCAAGAGGTTCCATTTTTGTGGCGCTCATTAGATACTGTAACGTTTCATTCAATTTTTGATCCACTTTTAAGTTATTTCTTTTGGCGTAGCATGTGTGTAAGAAAAACACGTGATTATTATCGCGGATATATAATACAAAATATTTTCCACTTTTTAGTGTTAAATATGTAAATTTTTTGACCAAAATCAATTAAAATATTTTTAACCTTCTAAACTTATTTACTAGGGCAGCTACTTCTTGAAATCACCGTTTCCTCGCTTCATTACTAAAGGTATAAAACATCGGGACCCGCTGAAAAACAAAACCAAAAAAAAAACAGCAGAAAACGAGCAAAAACCGGCCATTTAATAATACTTTGCGGATGTTGTACTGAATAGCCTGGCCAGGGCACGAAATTTGATCCCGTAATAAAGCGATTCCACGTCTTTTGTCCTTTGATTGCGGTCAAAAGTGCCGCGTACAGTTCCATTGTCAGGACTGCGCACTATACTCAGACCACGCCTCAAAATCACTAATCAACCTTTTCAAATTATTGTTATTGTTTTGTTGCCGAGTTAAGTGTGGGTGGTGTTTTTAGGTATAACACTCATGGGAAAGGGAAGTCCATCGATCATTATGGGGAATCGGTCCGGTTCAGGCTGATGCCGGTCAGTTGCCAGGGATAAATGGCCTGTTTATGGCTGTCGCATGCTACTGTCTAATCGATCACGTGATCTGATATTGAAGGATTTACTTTTCGGACACACACACACACACAACTAAATGAGGAGGAGGAAGGAACATGTATAATATACAGATTTGCGCTCCGCAACAATAAATCTCCGCAAATTAACTCCTGTCGTGCCATCAATTCCCCATCAAAATACGCTGACAATATTTAACTGCCCGGAATCAAAACTAATAAAACGTTCAAATTATAGGAGCCATTAGCTTCCCAAATAAAGCAATTTAAATTCCCGGGTTTGATGGTTTGGTATTATAATGGGAAAAATGGGCTCTCCACCCCCCCAGGCAACCCCTGATGGGCACGGTGACATTCGTCAGTTGTCTCACGAACAGGTATCGATTAAACATTTTAAGAATACGCCACCACTAATAAACATTTGGTGATTGTCGTTTCGTTGTAAATTGTCAACTAAATGCCTTTAGATTAATAAGCGAACAGGGCCGCATTCAACGTAAATTTTTACGTTTTCAGCTCAATTTTTGTTATTTTTTTTACTGAAATAAAAGTCGTTTCAATTGTAGGCAGTATATTTTTTATATTTTTTCTACAAAAGTGTTAAAAATGGCATTTTTAACACGCCAAACCATTAAAAATGATGTTTTAAAGCACTAGTGCTTTAAACGCGACTTTCAAGCACTAGTGCTTGAAAATAAAATGTTAAAAATTGAAATAATTGTCAAAATGTTTACTTTATTTATTAATAATTACAATGATAGTATAATTTGAACACTTTGTTAAATAAATTTCTTCTATAATTCTACCAGAGCCCGTATAGGGCAAGAGCTCAAAGATGACGAGCAATGAACAGAAACCATCTCATTTCTGGTTGACGTTGCAATCATATTATTTCCATCCTCTGTGGCGCTTAATTGTGAACAGATTTGCTCCAGCATTGGCAAGGAAACTTGCAGAAGAACGGCGAAAACAATATCCTGCATAGAGGGTCCAATTTGGGAATTTCAGGTATTTTGCTACAGCAGGAGGTATTTTTCCAATCGTAATAATGCCTACAGGATTTCTCGTACACTTGTTTTCCACGTATTTTATCGAAAAGTCGCCGATGCTTGACATTTGCTGGACGAAGAGCCATGTATTTCCGATAAAAATCCAAATACACCTTTTCAACGATGGTGAAACTTCGTGGAACTGATATTTCAACGATTAATGAAGTACCCAAATTTTCAATGCTGTCGAGAGTCAACTAACAAAGTTCCTCTCGTCGGCAGGCACCAAATAATCCTAAAATCGTAACTACTTTCATCAGAAAATATTTATCATCTCGTTCACTCTTCAAAAACTAATCAATTTGGTCCCTAGTCAATATCTTTGATTTTTTGGGTTGATACCCTTCTCCTTGGCGCTTTAAATACGCGATGAGTTTAAAATGCTTCGTGATATCTATGTTTCTGTTAGACGTAGCATAACCTTGATCATCGAGTGATGCGACCACAGGGATGAACTTTTCCATACCTTCGACTTTTCCTCAAAATATGCCAGGATTACGTTTTGTTACTGCAGGAGTCAAGCGATCGAGACCAAGCCAAATATCTGAGCGCTCGCTTCTGCAAAACGAACACCGAATGGAACAAATATTTAGAGCAGCTACCCAGCAACAAATTCCGTATAATAGATCAGACTCTATCAATGCAAAATAGACTCTCCTGGCAATTTGTCGTTCGAGCTCCTTGCCTATGGTTCTCAAGGCATAACACTCCGATGACAACCTCACGTTCAATGCCGCCACATGGCTGTCAAAGAAAGTCGGCTGTCCAATTTCAGACCCAGGAACTTATTGCTTGAAAGACGATTGAGAGGCTGGTCAACCAAGTATATATTAAGTTTACAGTTAAATTGCCTTTTAAAAGTCTTATTGATGTTTAAAAGTAACTCATTAGCATCACACCAGTCTTTGATTCTGGCAAGGTCTCCATTCACCAAGCCTTCCAGAATCATCGGGTCCTTATGGTGCCAGAGAATGGTCAGCGAAGAGAATAAACTTTCCGCCAATCTCCAGGTGCGTCAAATCATTTATGTACCACAGAAACAGTGTACCGAGAACGGAGCCCTGAGAAACACCGCGGTTGCAGCCCATCAGCCCAGAAGCGCGACCCCCCAAGTGTAATCCTCTGAGACCTGCCGATAAATAAGACCTGAACCAGTCAACAGAAGTTCCCTGAAGCCATAAAGGGACAAGTTATCCAGGAGAATATGGTGATTTACGCTGTCAAAGGCCTTGGCAAAAGCCACAGAAATCTACAAAGACGATATACACACCTTATCCCTTGTTTAAGGCTAGTGTTGGAATTGGAAGGACAAATAATTAGCCCGTCTTAAGTTCAATTTTAAGTTTGAATAAGAAGTCAAATTTAAGTTGAATAAGAAATTTCGTGTAAATAAAAGTTTAATTTACTTGCTAGTCTTGTTAGTTTAAAGATAAAAGTCAGGCTTAAAACATATGAATAATAATTTACCCAATTAACAATTTAATTTGTTTTGTAAAACAGTGTTAACAGAAAAAAATTACTTATATTTGCGAAGAAATAGTCCATTCTTATACAGATTTGAATCAGACAAATCTGAGGGTTTCAATTCAAGTCAAGATAAGACAGGACATTGAAGTTGAAGACATGGATTGAACCCCTCAGATTTTACCTATACTTGTTTGCTTCTTTCCGAACTTGGAAACAAAACAAATAATTTATAAGTAAAAAGGAGGTCAGAAGGATTTTTTTCCAGCTGCTTCAATAGACCGAAAAGTTAGATTTTCTTCTTTCAGGTTAAAAGGTGGGCGAAGGTTACTAAAATTCGTCCAGTTTTTAACGTTAACCAAATTTCAACCTTTATAGTCGATGCCGTGTTATGCATGTTTGCTGACAAAGAAAAAGTCATAATATATTTTATTGTTATTTTCGTAGAAAAGGAGCGGATAGTAGACATAACATGACTTCAACTTGCAACGTGTAATGGATGATGTCTTTTAGCGTAAAGAGACATTTCAATATGTAAAATATAAGAATACACCTTTTCGGATAACAAAAACTGACTGATTCTAAAGTTGGTGTTATTCTTCCATGGTAGTGGTCCATCATTCTTTGGTGCTTTTTTGAAATATAAAAAGAACAACGAAGATACAAGATGGCAAAGTTTTTCTAGTCTCATTTCAGAGTCGGAAGCTCCTCTCGATGAAGAAAAGATATGACGACCATTCCCCTGCCCCACGTGGGTGCAGAGTGAACTGTCAGTCATTCCTAAGAGGTGCATGAGCCTGTTTAGTCTGCAGTGTCCAGTAAAGAATCTTATAAAGTTTCGTTAGGGTAGATTTTCTTGGTCTGTCTACATATTCCCGTCTGTATCCAGTTTGTCCTTGTACTCTCCCATGCCAACTCATTCAGAGTTTCAGAAACGTACCGCTTACTTGCTCTTAGACATGGCTCTGGTCCAGTAAAACAGGTCTGGGAACAGCGCTTGGCCGATTCGTCGGAAGTAGGAAGGAAGTAGGAACCTATCCTAGAGTTACCATTTTTCTTTCTGCGAGTGACTCTAAACCATCCCTGAAGTCCTGAACAAGAATTGAACTCGTTCCGCTCCTGCGGATGGCTCGCAGACCCACCTGACTGTCGGAGTAGCTGTAGGTTTTCTGCTCTGCTCCCTGTCTGACTTCTGTTCGTGTGGCCATCTCGAGTATTGCAAACACCTCCAAGGGTGAAATCCACACGACAGTTCCTCCTGGAAAACCGTCGTGTGGATTTCCAAGGCGAAGCCCTCGCCCTCTACATGGCCCGGTTTGTATATTCCGACTCCTGACGACTGTGTATTAGCCATTCTTGATACGTCTGTATACCATACCTGATTATTTTCAGAAGTTTTCTAAAGTAGCTCTTCCTTGAATCCGTCCCTTGTTGGGATGTTTATCTCAAATGGCTGTTTCAGTGTCAGCTGATCGCGTGGGTGCCCCTCCTGCGACAGGACAATCGGGATGTGTGACCACTTCCCATAGCTTTATCCTTCTACTGGCCGCAGCAATCCATCCTTCTACAGGACGCTATCGCCTCCCTCTTAACCCAGATTGGAAGCTCCGGCAGATCCAGTAAGGCATTTAGTGCTGCTCTCGATGTTGTTCTGAATGCACCCGTTATGGAGAGACAAACTTCTCTGCAGTCTCGCCAACCTAAGCACCCTGTCCACCGCTGGCCACCAGACCACGGCCTCATGGGTTACCCTCGTTCTGATTACCGCAGTGTAGAACCACTCCAGGACGTGTGGCTTTAGACCCCACTACCTGCCCACTGCCCTGCATAGTTGCCATGTTAGTGCTGTTGTCTTATTGCATGCCTTTTCCACGTGATTTTTCTAAGTCAGCCCGCCGTAGGTGGTCACCCCCAGGTATTTAGCCTCAGGTTTTAGTAGCAGAGCTTCACCGTACAGCGTGCGTAATCGAATCTTGTTGTTCCCTTTTCTTGGTGTAGAGCACAAGCTCTGTCTTGCCAGGCGTACTGACAGTCCCGTCTCGATACACCGTTGTTCTATTATTCTACATGTCCTTTACATTCGATCACAAACGCTGCTAACGAACTTCCTTGGTATCATGACCACCTAACCTGAACCCCTCGACTTGTCGCCGCTCCAAAAGACCATCCATTAAGAGACACCATAGTTGAGGTGATAAGCAGCTGCCTTGTGGACAACCGCCCTCGACCTCGATTTCCCTCCGGTGATCTCCCAGAGAAACCCTAACATTACGGTTTCGGAGTGGTGATCTGACCCACCTTACCACCAGTTCCAAGGGCCCTAAGGTCCTCGCAGATGTTGTTAGTTCTGGCTTTGTCAAATGCTCCCTCAATGTTGAAAAAGAGTGCCAACAACACTTCCTCATTCGTGTATTCCTTCTCTATTTTATGCACTACAGAGTGGAGGGGCACGGCTCTCCGGAGGTCGATTATTTTTTCTTAAGGTTATCATTAGAAAGGATGTCAAACTTATGGGTCAAACTATTTGGCCACATTATAGACACCTTTTCCAAACTTTTGGTATAAAGATCGCGTTCGCGTTTCTCCACTAACCTGAGGGACATATCCCAGAGCCACACTCGCCGTGAACACTTTGCTCAGTGACGGGAGCACATTGTCCAGTCCATCCTGCAGCATTGCTGGGATTACATCGTCTGGTTCCGCTGCATTGAATGAACTTCGCCCACCGCCCATCTAATAGCTTCGTTGGTCACTACTTCCTTTGCAAGTGCCTAATCCTCCTGGACCGGACTCCGCTCTCCGATTCTGGGAAGGAGTCCACCTCTCTGCGGAATTTCCGCCATCTCGCTCTTTTACTTCGCGATAACTATTTTTTGAACTCTCTCCGGTCTTCGTTGCATCCATCCCACTCCTGCGCACCTCTTTTCGAAGCTCGGTGGAAGGCCCTTCTGGCGCCTAACTTAAGACTCTCCAGCGCGCCATTCCACCACAGAACTCTACAAGTACCCTGTTTCCTGAGTTGGCACGACTAGTTGTGAGACACCTCGTAGGCGTGGTCAATGGGCCTGTTGAGCCTTTCTACCTCTGTATCTATATCCTGCTCTCCGCAGCCACTGCGTTCATTGCAACCCATGGCCTGACTTAAAAGCTCTTTGAACTTTACCTAGTCTGTGGTACTCGGATTAGTTTTCGGCGGTGTATCTGTCCAGTCTGACTCGATTTCAAGTCTTATTATCCTGTGGTCGGACGTCGAAATGTCCTCAGATACTGTCCGGTTTTTTGTTTTTTCAGCCAATTGTTTTTCTCCAAACATATCTTCCGTTGGGGGAAGTTGAACGATGTCGTATGGAATATATTTACTACCTATAAGCATTTTAACTTTCTGTTGACTCACCCTAAATTCTACGATCGCCTCGGTGACATCCCTAGGTCTCTAGATCCCTAGATCTTAGTCAGATCCATCACCTGATGATCCTTGGACTTCAGGATGCATGGTCCTGATGCACCGTTGTTGGCCGACAAGAATGTTGTGGCCGGCCGCCTGCAGACCCCTGACTTGCTCCTGATAGAAATAAGGTTTTTGAATTAAAGCTATCACCCCTGTTTTACCGGCCCTTACGCACAGTCACCCTTCAAACTCGGATGGTGATAAGCTCTTAGAATAAGAGCCACCCTGCCGCCCCAAGAGGGTCGAAAACCTCCTTGCTAATCCTAAAGGCCAGGCGCCAGTTTGGATTAGAAAATCAAAAAATTAACTTTTTTGATTTAAAAGTTTTTGGATCACCAAGGAACATAGCGCAATTCGATAAAGAAGAGTAAGGCAAGTTAGAGAACTCCTTTTGGTGAAATCTCTTTATCTAATGATGCATTTTTTTAGCAACAGTGCTCTATTGACTGCAACTTTTTTTCTAAATTGACTCCGGCCTGAGGCGGCCATCGTTGGCCCGTCTCAATTATTCCAAAGAGTGTGACATTCGAAGACGAATTATCGGAGCGACAAGGAGCGTGTTAAGTCGGTTAGTTATTTTCTCGCCACCGGTTGCAGCCCGATTGTCCGAACGATTGACAGAGAAAAAAATGCAAAAAAAAGCGAAAAACGCACGAGAAAAAATGCCAAGCCAAGGTGAACGATCGCGATAGGCTTTCTAGAGGTGCGAATGATTGACAGAGAATTCAATAACGACAGAATCAATTATTAGCAAAAGAGCTGGGAAATATTTTACAACAAGGAATGTGGCATCGTTATATGTTTTAAGAGGCAATTAGTTTTGTTATCCTGCTAATAGGGTTTTGTTTCGTTCTCATTCACCCCTACATCTTTTAAATTTTACCAGTCTTCTTCAAAATCAAACAGTCACATTGATGAAATTGCATGTCTATGTCTACCCGCAACAATAATTTAACTCAGAAATGAAATTACCCTCGTGTAGAAGAGACTGGCGTACCGTATATGCCTATGCAAGACAATTTCCATATAGATTTGCACGAAAACAAAACAATCATTATTAGAAATTGAAATTTTAAATGAATGTCCTAGTCTATAGGTTTGAATCTATAAATAACATAAATGATGAGAAACAAACGAAATGTCACAATCTACGAGAACATGCGTAAGTGCCATTACCCACCGTACGTTACATTAGTCACAGGGCTGGCCTGGATCTGAAATATCGGCCCTCTTCAATTTAGGGACAGCGAGTCTATTCGGGATAATGTCTTTATTTGCTCTGCTGCGAATGTGGATCGATAAGTTCTCGAAAGAATAGAGCAGAGACAAGAAAATCGTTGCCCCTTTTGTATACATAAATATCCAAAAGGTTTTTGTGTTCAAAAGAAAATTACTAGTGATATTCATATAATGCTAACTCGTAGACAATAAAAGGTAATTTCCGGGCGAAATTCTGTCACATATGGCGACCTATCACCGCCCCAAACCATAAATTTCAATAAGAACGACTGATCTGGGTAATTGCTTCCCTTTTGGCCCTTTTATCGTATCTCTGGGTGTGACTGCTGAAGCACCTGACGCCGTAAAGTTGTTACCTAATATTAATGGATTATTTTAATGCTGCTTCCTGATTCTGTCTAATAACTGATAGGAAGCACCTGTATATTTAAAAGAAAAAAAAATCTGTATTTTGGATTAAAACACTTTTAACTTTTACAAATAATATAAATTATACAAATCGCAATGTTAATTTTCCCTATAAGAAGAGAGAATTAATAAGTGATAATTATGCACCGAGCATGGTTATCGATTTTGAATATGCTAATGCTGTCAGTGCGAAACTAATGCTGTCAGTGCTCTGTCTCGCGTGCCAAATAATGCAGATACTCTGATTTGGGGTTGTATAACCATGTGACCGATTTGTGGTTGTATAACCATGTGAGGTCGAAAAAGCCATAAAAATGTTAAACCCCGCAATACAGTGAATTCCGACAAATTCGCATGGAAACAGTTTTCATAATTTTGTAAAGTACCTGATTACACGTTCAGGAAATTTACAGCGGCAGAAGAACTAAACCTGATTTTGCAAGATTGGGCTTACCACAGGCGGAAAGTTGATAGTACCGACTACAAGGAAGGGACAGTCAAGCTAATCTGGAACAAAACAGCACTGAATATGCAAGAAATGTATTTCAAAGACCACAAAGCAAAAAATGGATCTATATTTAATGAGGTGGTTTTTCTAAGCGCTCGAAGTGCACGAAATGCGAAGAGGAAGAGCTTCAAGACATATCCCGTGCCCGAAAATTAAGTGCTGCAGCGTTAACAAGAAATTAAATTGAATCAATGGCTACAAATCTAAACGAAGACACTCCGGATGGACTCCAAAGAAAGTTTTTCCACGTAGCTGCGTCAGAGCTCGCTTGGCGAGGGTATGAGGTTGTATTTTATCTTAAAAGCTATTTTAAGGCAGAACAATACAATGATGGGTCTACTACAGGTCGTATTGAATATAATCCGATTTTTACCAAAACCGCCCAAAGAGGAGCTCACAATATTTCGACAAGTAAATCGCTAATAACAAGCTCAAAAAATCCTGACTTATGGATGTGAGAGTATCAAAACCGATCGACTATTTTTAACAGTAAATAATTCATGGAATCAAAGACCTACGTCTGCTTGGTACAAGAACTGTCCGGCAGGGATTAATGAACTAAGAAAATTGACAACACTGGGAGGCAAAAGCATCTCTGTCTGATCTGGTCCAAAAGATGGATAACCAACCATTCAAATAGAGCATTAGCAGTAAGCACGTTAACTCATTCAGGAGCAAACCTTCAGGAAGTAGTTAAGATAGCGGGCCACAGCTCAGTAACTTTATTGTCGTCATACTTGCAACTTAGTGAGCAACTCCGCCAACCAACTCCGCCAAGAGGGAATACGAGGCCCGACTGCACCGGACAAATGCCCCGGGCCAATGATTCCCGTCTAGCTGGTCTCAAGCCCAGTAAAGGAGGATTGAAAACACGCATTCTTTGGGGGGAACCAGCGTCCGTCTTCCCGAAAAGCGAAGGCAGGAACCCGGATTCACGAGGTCAGTTAGTAGTGACGTAACAACCTCGAATAGGCTCCGTGGGCCGTTGGGTGGTACAGGGGCCCACCCTTGGCAGCGAGTGCCCTTTCAACCGAGGTAAAATATCGACAAAGGTAGTAGTGCCTGCTGCTTCTGTCGGGAGGATACAAGCGCGGTTGCTGACCCCTCAAGAAAGCGACGGTCTCTTCCATTCTGTTCCTTGCTCGGAGGGGGGAAGAGTGTAGTATCTAGGTTAGGCAATTATGTTAGCCAAGCTCTAGTGAGTTTGGTGTTTTTGGTTCCTTGATCTTGACATTTGACAAGGGGGCTGGACAGGTTAGATCATAATTAATCATGTAGGGAGTCTGTTTTCTAAAAAGTTCAATAAAGATCTTCATTTAATTGTGTCTGTATTATTAAAATATACAACATAATTTTGGCGACGAGAAGTGGTCTGAAACCCAATACAAGTAGTAGTCTAAAATATGGCCATTGCAGGCCAGTAGTTCAAATTGTACAGATAAAGTAAGTCAGTTAGGTACTACATGCAAAGTCAAAATGGCCCTGATAGGGTCCATTGAGCAGTTCAGTCTAAAGAAATCCAATACTTCCTTGTATTTGGAACGATTGGAGCAGCTATTTTTATGCAATGTAGTTGAAGAGAACAAAAAGCTCCCAATGCTTTTAACCCTGATTGGAGGGGAAGCCTACAATGTATTGAATGATCAGTTAGCACCTGATTTACTAAGTACGAAAACATTTGATAAGTTAAAATCAACTTTAATTGGTCATTACAATCCGAAGCGGATTGTAATTGCAGAGAGATATAAATTCTACAATGTGACCCAAGAGCCTTGTGAAGACATTAAACAATTTGTGGCCAGACTGAAAAGTTGTGCACAGTATTGCGACTTTGGTATATTTTTGGCTGAATGCTTAAGAGATAGACTGGTTTGTGGTTTAAAATCGCAGGCAATAAAGCGAAAACTGTTATATGAGGATAATCTCAATTTTGAAAGAGCTTATGACATTGCCTTAGCCATGGAGCTTGCTGAGGGTCAAGTAAAATCAAAGAGCCTAGAGAATGATGTGTCCAGAATTGAGCAACATTTGGACAAGATATCATTCAAGAAGAAGGCTAATGGTTCTACACGTCAAAACAATGTCCATAGGAAACAAGTTCAAAATCAAAGAATTTTATAAAAGCTGAAGCATGTTTTCGTTGCAAAAGAAGACATAACCCAGAGTACTGTCCTGCTAGAGAATGGGAGTGCTTCAAATGTAAGAGAAAGGGACATACTAGCCGAGCCTGTCGTAGTGTAATTTTAAATGTTTTGGAGCAAGAAGAGATCATAGCCGAGCAGGAAGGGAGTTCATGCGATCTGGGGCTTCTTCTGTCATTGGAACCAGACAACCCAGACCCCGAGAGGGTACTTTTAAGGTAAAGTAGTGGACTTTGAGATTGATTGTGGTGCTTGTGGCTTAGTTATACATATCAAGGATTTTAATAAATGTCTGTCAAACCTGGGTATGTATAGAGTCAAGTATGACCTTAGAGTACTTACAGGGCAAAATGTCAGTATTAGGGGAGGCTATTGTCTCAATTAAAATTAATAATAAGGATGTTGAGTTACCATTGGTAATTCTAGATAGTAAAAATAATTTTATGTCCCTGTTGGGTAGAAATTGGCTAAATGTTTTGAATCCAAACTGGAAAAAGATTGTGAGTTTTGGTCTGTCGAGTGAGTCTCTGAGTTTGATGTCGGAAGAACAGTGTTTTGAGTCAAATATTTCCTCTGTTGAACAGAGTTCAGTTAATAAAGGTAGTGCACTTGATGCACAGGAGATTTCAAGATTGATTTCTGAGCTTTCAGCAGAGTTTAAAGAAGTTTTCAATGAACAATCAGGGTCTCGCATTAATCATTTTCAGGCAGAGTTGAGAGTCAGAGAAGGAACTCAACCTATTTTTCACAGGGCATATGATATGCCTTTTGCTTTGAAAGATAAGGTCGAATCTAAGCTGTCAAGTATGATTAAGTCTGGGGTACTACGAAAAGTAAGTTTTACCAATTGGGCTAGTCCTATAATTGTTGTGCCTAAAAGAAATTCAAATGAGATTATAAGTTGTGTAGACAAGTGTTAGATACCGATCATTGTGTACTGCCTTTGCCAGAAGATATTGTAGCTTCACTTAGTGGTCAAAAGTATTTCACAGTGATTGATTTAAAAGAAGCTTATAAACAGCTTGGGGTGAGTGAAATCTCGTAAATTGCTTGTCATAAATACTCATTTAGGTCTCTTTGCCTATACAAGGTTAACATATGGAATAAGTTCTGCACCTGGAATTTTTCAATCTGTAATTGATAGCATTTTCCTAATCTTTTGGATCATCTTTGGAAAAATGTTACCAGAATGTAAAAAATGTGTTAAAAAGATTACAAGAATTTAATGTAAAAGTCAACGTTAAAAAGTGTAAACTTTTTCAAACATCAGTAGAGTTTTTGGGACATGTTGTTGATAACAATTGGGCAAAATTTGGGCAATCAAAGAGGCCCCACATCCCAAATCTATCTCTGAGCTGAAGTCATATCTTGGCCTTGTTAACTATTATGGGAAGTTTATTCCTGTGCTATCAACTAAACTAAAACCTCTGTATGATTTATGTAAAACTGGGGTTGATTTTGCTAAAAGTTGGTCTAAGGAATGTGAAGACGTATTTCAGTCTAGTAAAAATTGGTTAACATCACATACAGTTCTAACACATTATAACCCAAAATTACCAATATATGTAACATGTGATGCTAGCAATCGTGGAGTGGGGTGCGTCCTTAGTCATAAGATTGACAATATATAAAAAAACCTGTTTTATTTGCTTCTAGCTCGTTGTCCAAGGCTGAACAGAAGTATTGTAATTTGGAGCGGGAAGCTTTGGCCACAATTTTTGCCGTAAAGAAATGTCACAAGTACCTTCACGGTCGTAAATTTATTTTAGTAACTTTAGTTATACTTTTGGTAACACTACATTTTATTTTTGGAAGGAATATAAGGGTATTCCAACATCGACGGCAGCAAGAGTTACTCGATGGGCAATACTGTTGTCTGGGTATCAATGTGATATAGTCTATAAGAAAGGTTCGTTGATAGGAAATGCGGATGGTTTGTCTCATTTGCCCTGTAATGAGGAAACCGGAGTTTCTGATTTTTTGTATTCTTTTAATCTAATAGATCAGGTACCATTGAATTGTGGTGATATTGCAAGAGAAGTACGTAAGGACTTGGTGCTTTTAAGAGTCAAAGAGTTTACTATTTGTGGCTGGCCACAGATAGTAATGAGAAACTAAAAAAAAAACTTATTTTAGGAGGCGTAATAAGCTTTCGGTTGAGCAGGACTGCATTTTGCTGGGAAACAGGGTTATTATAGCTAAAGTTCGGCAAAAAGCTGTGTTAGATCTGTTTCATGAACAACACAATGGCATTGTTCGCAGCAAGATGCTAATGCGGTCATATTGCTGGTGGCCGGACATGAATGCTGATATTGAAAAATGTGTCTTAACTTGTGAAATATGTCAGCAACATCAGAACTTCACAAGTTCAAGCAATACAGTGTCAGGGCCCAAGTGGCCCTTATAATTTTTTTAGAGAGCATGCGGTTTTTTGCTTTAAAAATAAATTGGTATTTAATACTAGTATCAGCGATCCAAATGGCTAGAGGTTAAATTAAGGTCATCTGGAACTAGTGCAGCAGAAACAATATCAAAACTGAAAGATATTTTTTCTGTCTCTGGGCTTCCAGCAGAACTTGTATCTGATAATGGTCCGCCGTTTGGCTCTGCTGAATTTGTGAGGTTCTGCCAAGTAAATGGTACTAAACCAATAAAGTCTCCGCCTTATCATCCACAAAGTAATGGGGCAGCTAAACGGAGCGTTCAAACAGTAAAAAAGGGTTTGGATAAAGCCTTGTTTGCTGAAAAAATCGAAAGGGTTATTACAGAAAGTGTGTTTTTGAATAAATTACAAAGCTTCTTGTTTAATTATAGAATTACACCCTCCACAGCAACAGGAATTTCGCCGACCGAGAGTGTGTTTAAAGTTAAACCTAAAACAAGGTTTGACTTGTTGAAACCTTCAGTTTATAATAATTCTAAAATAGTTAGTAAAGCGGATGCACCCCCGTGCATATTATATAAAGTCAATGATGAAGTTTTTGTTAAAAATAAACAAACTAAACTATGGCAAAAGGGGGTAATTATGAAAATGCTAAGTTTTTGTACTTATTTGGTACAAATCAATAATAATAATATTAGATTTGTACATGCAAGTGATTTACGCAGTGGTAAAGGACCAATATATATGGACAATAATGACTCAGTGCCTACACTGGGTCAAGAACCTACAACTATAATGCCCGATATAGAGTTTCAGTGTTTTTCAAGGGAAATCAGCACTGAAAATGTCAAGAGATTAGAATTAGATTATAAAGATCATTCAAATGTAAAGGAAACTGACATTGTGCAATCAGGAACGGTGGTACAAGAGCCAAATTCAGTTTTAAATTCCGATGTTCACTCTGAAGGTCAAGCAGTACCAGTTTCCTCACCCAGACTTCCGATAGTAACAAGATCTGGAAGGGTCGTTAACTGTCCTTCCAGGTTAAATCTTTAACAACAGGGGGAGAAATGTAGTATCTAGGTTACGCAATTATGTTAGCCCAGCTCTAGTAAGTTTGGCGTTTTTGGTTCCTCGATCTTGACATTTGACAAGAGGCTAGTCAGGTTATATTATGGTTAGTTTATAATCAATAATTCATTTAATTGTGTCTGTATTATTAAAATACACAACAATGAGGTTGGGGATCTGCCCAGAGAATCACACACACATGACATACACTCACCACTAATTGTGGAAACAAGTTTCATCCATGAAAATGAACTGTTAGACACTTCGGGTGACTCGGCAGTCGAGGGGACACCGGAGAGCAACGCGTACCCAGCGCAAGAGATGCCAAAGCCCCGTACCCCCGAGGGGTCCAGCGCCAAAAAGCCTCCAGCGCCACAAGGCAAAAAAAAGAAGGGCCGACCTGGTAACCCTACCAGGGAGGCATAATAAAAAGCCACAGCGGGTGACCACAAACCCACCGGGCGACCTGACCTTCCTCTAAGGAAGGGGGAGCGGAACCCGGGGGTGCGGGGTCATATAGCGCGGTCACCAGGAGAGAAAACCAAGTGGTCTTCGTCTCCAAGAGCGAAAGAGGCGGAGCGGTGGCGCGTGAAGAGGCGGAGCTTCTCCATGGCCATCTGATCAGGAAGGCCATGGCGAGTGAAGAAGGAAAGAGAGGACCGACCTTCAGGTTTTGCGGATCTGGTCTGAACGATTCCGGATGATTTCCGGTCACGGCAGAGGAGGAGGAGTCGAGGAATTGGCCCCTGCCTGGCTGCCTTCCACTGGCAATGGAGAATGGTTCGCCGATAGGCGCAATGCCATCGCTGGAGGCTCCACGGAGGTCGGTTTAATGTTGAGAAGAAGCTAAACTAGAGGAACTAAAGGAGCTACTCGACCTTCAAAACCCGAAGCTTGGCGTTGGCAGATGGCAACCCGTCTTCACGGAGGGCGAAACAGGAAACTGGCGCCTGACCTTTAGGTTCAGCAAGGAGGTTGCCGGCTGTCTTGGGGCGGCAGGGTGGCTCTTGTTCTACGAGCTTATCACCATCCGAGTTTGGAAGGTGACTGTTCGCGGAAGAGCCAACAAGCCTGACCTTTCGACGGAGAAGGTGACTCCGCCGCTAGAACAGCAGAAGTAGAAGAGAAGTTTCCCCCAACTTTTGCTCGCAATGTTTTGGCTAAGTCAAATAAACCTCCAACACCTTCGGTCTCGTGAAGTTGCTGGGTACCGTGTTTCGCAGAATAAAGGTATTATTTGATGATCACAAAACGTCTTATGGTATTATATCCGATAATTATTTTATAAAAAAGAAATTTAACAGATTGTCAGGTGGCAATCTGTGAAATAATTTTTGCTTTAGCACTACCACAGAATTTTTAACGTTATTAAGACGTGTATGCTCAATAACAAATCATTTCCACACAGTGGTACTGGTACAATAATTGTTGCAGGGAGGGTATGAAAGAGCTACAGTTCTTAAATTCATAATTCAAGTGTTACAATATAGACAAACAAGGTTTTTTTTTTATTTGGAAAATAACCTTTACCTTGGACCGGAAATACCAGCGAGGCACCTAATAATCCGTTTTTAACAAATAAAAATGTTACGATCATATACCGACATACCCCAAAATTGGAGACCCTAAAGAACTCTTGAGTGAACCCAAGCCGAAACCAGCCTCAAATTTCTGAGCCCATAACAAAAGCCATTGATCTTTGATACTAAATTGGAACAGTGTGATTCTCAAGAAAGTATATCGCCTAATTATATATTATATCCAAGAATTTGACAGAATTCTTCCTATCAAGTTGCTTTCCAGAAGCAAATGGCATGTACGTATTGAGTGAACCAAAGCCAGGTAGACCGATGTCAATTGAGGCAACTCCAAAACCACCATCAAGATTCTGAGCCCATAACAAAAGTCATTTAGTTTTGATAATAAATGAGAATATAATAATTCGCAAGAAAGTGTGTTGCTCAAATGTGTATCCAAGAATTGGACAGAACTCCTTCTATCAAGTTTGTTTCTAGAGGCATATAGCATGGACCGACATACCACAGAATTGGATCATGTAAATAAATCTTGAGTAAACCCAAGCCTGGTAGGTCCATATCAATTGGAGACTAACCTCAAGTTTCTGAGCGCAAAACAAGTTTGTTTCCAGAGGAATCTAGCATGTACCGATTACTTCAGCATTGGATTCCGTAAAAATCTCTTGAGTTAACCAAAACCTGGTAGACCGATGTCAATTGAGGCAGCTCCAAAACCACCAGCAAGTTTCTGAGCGCATAACAAAGGCCTTTGAGTTTTGATAACAAATTAGAACAAAGTCATTCCCAAGAAAGTGTGTCGCTCAAATGTATACCCAAGGATTGAACAGAACTCATCCTACCAAGTCTGTTTCTAGAGGTATATAGCATGTACCGACATACCACAGAATTGGATCATGTATATAAATCTTGAGTGAACCCAAGCCTGGTAGGTCCATATCAATTGGAGACCAACCTCAAGTTTTTGAGCGCAAAACAAGTTTGTTTCCAGAGGCATCTAGTACCGATTACTGCAGAATTAGATTCCCTAAAAAACTCTTGAGTTTACCAAAACCTGGTACACCGATGTCAATTGAAGCAGCCTCAAAACCACCATCAACTTTCTGAGCGCATAACAAAAGCCATTGGGTTATTTAGAACAAAATCATTCCCAAGAGAATGGGTCGCTCAAATGTATACCCAAGAATTGGACAGAACTCCTCCTACCAAGTGTGTTTCTAGAGGCATATAGCATGTACCGACATACCACAAAATTGGATCATTTAAAAAAATCTTGAGTGAACCCAAGCCTGGTAGGTCCATACCAGTTGGAGACCAACCTCAAGTTTCTGAGCGCAAAACAAGTTTGTTTCCAGAGGCATCTACCATGTACCGATTACTCCAGAATTGGATTCAGTTAAAAACTCTTGAGTTAACCAAAGCCTGGCAGACCGATGTCAATGGAAGCAGCTCCCAAACCACCAGATGTTTCTGAGCGCATAACAAAGGCCATTGAGTTTTGATAATAATTAGAACAGAGTCATTCCCAAGAAAGTGTGTAGCTCAAATGAATACCCAAGAATTGGACAGAACTCCTCCTGCCAAGTTTATTTCTAGAGGCATATAGCATGTACCGACATAACCCAGAATTGTATCATGTAAATAAATCTTGAGTGAACCCAAGCCTGGTAGGTCCATATCAATTGGAAACTAACCTGAAGTTTCTGAGCGCAAAACAAGTTTGTTTCCACAGGCATCTAGCATGTTCCGATTACTCCAGCATTGGATTCCATAAAATACTCTTGAGTTAATCAAAACCTGGTACACCGATGTCAAATGAGGCAGCTCCAAAACCACCATCAAGTTTCTGAGCGCATAACAAAGGCCATTGAGTTTTGATAATAAATTAGAACAGAGTCATTCCCAAGAAAATGTGTAGCTCAAATGTATACCCAAGAATAGGACAGAATTCCTCCTACCAAGTTTGTTTCTAGAGGCATATAGCATGTACCGACATACCACAGAAATGGATCAGGTAAATAAATCTTGAGTGAGCCCACGCCTGGTAGGTCGATATCAATTGAGGCAGCTCCAAAACCAGCCTGAAGTTTCTGAGCGCAAAACAAGTTTATTTCCAGAGGCAACTCAGTGAGAAATGCAGTGGTTGTAGGAGTTCCACATAAGAGGGAAGGAGAGCGGTTATTTGGAATGGTAGAATTGAAATCAGGGTTTCATGGACTAACTGAGGAAGACTTAGTTAAGCATGTTGATGGATTAGTGGACGACCACAAAAGGTACGTATAAAGATGTTTCAGGCGGTGTTTGCTATACTCTAGGGATCTTGTTTTAGATTGCGAGGAGGGGTGAAGATTCTGGAACACCTTCCAACAACTGCAAATGGGAAAGTTAGCATACTAAAATTAAAAAGAATGTTCAAGGATTCCGCCCTTGACTAGTAGGATTTGAATGCACCTTCTTTGATTTATCTGCCAAAAATGTCAGAAAATAAAGTGATGCTCAGTAGGATATATTTAGCATGTACCGATTGCTCCAGAATTGGATTGCAGAAAAAACACTTGAATTAACCAATGCCTGGTAGGTCAATATCAATTGATGCAGCTGCAAAACCGGACTCAAATTTATGAGTGCAACAAAGTCCATTGATTTTTGATATTGAATGGCAAGGAAATCAGGAAGGAGGAAATTACGTTTCTAAATGCAGAAAGAAGCGAGTTCTACGACATACTTCACCCCACCCCAGTTCTTCCACTGCAGCGCGACGGCGGGGTAATAAATACCACGGAGTTCACCACCGTCGAATCAGTCAACGTCGAGAAGCACAGGAGAACACTTCTCCCATTGCCTTTTATAATGTCTGCCGCAGCCGTAGACGAAACGTCAGTAAGAAATTCCATTGGACCACGGCTTTAACACCTTAAATTGTAAAGCGTTTCTGGACCCACATTTTGTAATTTTTGTGTCAGGATTACTCCCCTTAAAGGTTTACGTTCACTTTTGAATCGCCCTACATCTGTTCGTCGCCCTTACAGAATATATAGTCCGGTCAAATCCAAAACGGTATAAATGTTAATAAAAACTTGACCAAAAAAAAAGTTCTAGAGTGAATTATTTGTCTATCGGTTTCTGATGAGTGTCCACACCTTTTTTAAGGTTTACTTTTTGTTTATACGTTGAGTCCCACTTGAATTTGAAGCGACTAAGGGATCAAAACCAGTGACCACCATACGTTCAAAATTTGGTCATTGATAAAAAAGGATTATTCTTGCAAAACAGTCTCTCTTTATCTGGTCATTGCTTAGCCTTAATCTCTTCCCTCAACCCAATGGCTCTTGCATTGGAATTTCCTTCTACAGGCGCTCCAACGTTACTTATTATCACTTGGTGAGTCGGTTAATTCTCTATCTAAAGCCGCGTATATGCAAAACCAGAAGATCGGTCAAATAACCGTCCGAAAGCCTTGGCGAAAATTCCGGACGGCACTTAAAAGTAGCCGGTCGGTCGAGATCAAAGGCATCGCCGGAGAGGATAAGCACATTGTCAAGAAAGTCAATTAAGGAATAATTAGTGATCGCAATTAGGCAGGCATCCGCGGATTCAGATTAGAGCGAGCGAGACGGAGAAGGGCGCAAACACGTCGTCTAGTTAAGCGCTCACCGGCATAAACTAGAAAAGAAGAAGAGTCGAGTGGCCTCTCCTCGTTCATTGAGATGTTGTTGCCTCGGTGCACCGGCTTATTACATGGCTTTTAATTTCGATATCTGCGCAAATTAGCTTCGGAACTCATTAGTTACATTAACTAGACAACCCGAGACTCTCACACGCAGATTTCCCAATCGCGGAGGAAATTAATTGGACCGTGGCCACAATGGCTGTTTTGACACCGTTAGACATCGGCCAAGATAAACCCCGAACCGGACCCGTTCGCTCTCACGGAACACTCTAATAATAGATTATCGAAAAAACCTCAGACAATTGAATAAGGCTATTAAACATGGCTACTTTGTCACTGCTGCCTTATCTCTTCGGATACCAAATTTTAATATATGTCCCGTGTCAGAAGAACTAGTTTTTGATACGGTTGCTCCGGGAGTGCGATGCGGATTTTTGATATCGTTGATGGCTACCGGGTACTCGAAATATTTTTTGCCAGAGTTGGACTACAAATGCGTTGACTATTAAAAAAAGTGCGGTTTTCCCCAACAAAAGTACTTCAAGTTTATAAGAAAAATTCGTTTACCAAAAAAATATATATATATATAAAGTTGAACAATTTGACAATATTACTCGACTACTAACTGCATAACTAATCGTCTTTTGCACAGTACTACACAACCTTCTAGATATTAGACGTGGTAAGATATTAGACGCCTCTTCTGAGACGTCATACAACTATTTGCAGGTTTCTTCACCATCTAATTATTTGCCGCATGTCCGACCCTGTGTTAAAGCATTCTTTCCTCTCGTGATGGGCTTATCGGAAAACATTCTTCAAATTGTTTCCCAAAACTTTAACCTGCTCATCTTCTCTTGCTTCTTCTAGTGATTTTAGATCGATGACAAACGAAACGCGTGTTTCTTTCCTGCGAAGTTGCGACCGAGCAGCATTAAGACGCCAAATAAAGTTTCCGCATAAAATGCATTAAAAACCGCAGGACACCCAGTTGTAAATTTAACGAAATCATAACGGAACGTGGAGCAGACCATTTTTCGGTTTTACATTGTTAGAAACCCACGGGATGTCTTTACACCCTGTTGCGATAATAGAGGGGGTGGGATAAACTGCACCAATACTCAACATTTGGCTTCTACAGAAACGCTTGTGTTCAGTTTTGCATAGAGTGTGAAACTAAAACATTAAAACATTTTTCTTTAATTATTTGGTCAAAAGAACATCTGAAGCTATGATAGGGAAAAGGGCCGTTTTGACCATTTGGTCAGGTTGGCTATGTCCATCGACGACGGTCTGCAGAAACGTTTCCGCAGTTTTCCGGTTCCTGCGAAAGGGTGTCGCTTTTTGTTCAAGGCGACAATTGAAGTTAAATGACGCGACTTTAAAAGAGTTATTAAATGATGTCGAGGGGGTACAAATGGTGACAAATCGAACACCCAAAAATCCGTTTAGAAGGGCAAATTACTCTGGGCGAGTAATTTGCACTATATGAGGAGTGATATTTTCGAAAACTTAACAGCGAAAACAACTGTTATTCCAAAATTACAGCGAAAACAATACACCGAAATCTGCATTCTAGTTTTCCTATGGCAAACAACTTAAAGTTGCGTCTACAATACCCATATATAGAGCGTAACTTTACTAAATGCGGACTAAATGATTACTTTGTGCTTTCTTAAGCATTAATTTAGTCCTCAATGCTTTGCTTTATCTCAGTGTATGTGTCTTATAAATAATCATGAACTCAAATTTGATAATACCAAGTCTTCACTATAAGACTTCATCTAGTTGGCTGCAACGTGAAATTGTCGTGTCAAAAAAATAGAATGAAGCAACAAAGGTCCATCTATTTTGTATATGTCATCGTTTTCTGTCAAAATGTCATAGACTGCTAGATAAAGTGTATAAGGTATAAAACACCCTGTATAAGGTTTACCAAGGTTTGGTAACCAAATAAAGTGAGTCCCAAGTGGGTTATCGAAACAAATATTAATATATAGTTGCACCAAGCAAATTTAGGTAAACCTAAAATACTAATATTATTTAAGCAGTTCAGTTTCGCTATATAATAGCAAGTTTATTTGAAAGAGAAAGAGAAAACTTTAAGTTGGTAGAATTTTTCGTAAATCGGCAGAAAATATGATGTTTTAGTAACATGGCAATGGACTAAAATTTACGTATACGATACATTTTCAATGGAACACCCTGTAAGTATGTATATCTTTTCATTATGTGATTTTTTTTTTAATTCTATAATATTTTACATTCAATGGTTCAGCCATTTTTGAATTATTTAAATTTAAAAATCTTCATTATGCAATAATAAAATTCTCGTTTGGAAATGACGTTGTCATAGTTCCTTATAGTAAATATGATAATATCTAGATATTTAAATGCAAATAATTTTAAAACGGAAAAACCAAAAAATAACCTTTTATATCCATTTAGAATCAGAAAAAAATTATCTTTCAAGTTTTGGAAAAATGTACAGCGTGTTCCATTAACAATTAGCAACTTTGTATGTATTTCAATAAAATGTATAAAAAAAGTTTCACTTAAAACTAGTAGGCTCTTTTAGAAAGATTATAACACTTTATCAAACCTGTAGGATATATAAAAAGGTGTGATAGTTAAGCGTTTGTTTTATATCATGGAATACCCTATATTATTCTGCATCTTGCAGTAAGAAGTTCAAAAACATTCAAAATAATTATACAAAATTAAGGTTTCACGTGTGTTTTTGCATTACTCCCTAATTACTGATTTACAAGTGGTAATTAGTTACAAAAAAATAGATGGACCTTTTTTGCATTTTCACATTTTGCAGCCAACTAGATGAAGTTTAATAATGAACACTTGGTATGATGAAATTTGAGTTCATGATTATTTATATGACACACACCCTAAGAGAAAGCTATATATAATTGAGGACTAAATCTATGCTTAAAAAAGCACAAAGTAATCATTTAGTCTGCGTTTAGTAAAGTTACGCTCTATATCTGGATATCGTAGACGCAAATTTAAGTTGCTTGCCATAGGAAAAGCGCAAATATGGGCAATTTTTTTAAATGGAACATTGAAACGAATACTTCAAACTTTAATTTAGAATTAAAATCAGACTTTGATATTCCTTGAAAATGTACTAGAGGACTTGTTTTCTTTGGTATCGTATCAATTTATATCGACTTTTTGTACATTATGTACATTCTTTAGATGCTTTAGCAGAATTTTCGCGATGGATGAACAAATTTAAATTATTCGATTTTTGTCCGCTTTTGGAGCTGAAATACCCCTATGTGCGACGGTTAAATATTTAGGGACTGTCAATTAAAATTAATCAACATATGTTGGTAGTGGATCCCTATTTAAAGGATAATCAGTGTTCAAATTATTTAATCGAAATTCAATCTACCGGCCCTTAACCTAACTATTTAACACTATAGCCAATTTAATGCGAATAACTTTTTACAAATAGTTATAACCAATAATAACTACTACATTAAAGCGACTCTGGTCATTCAGCGGTTAAGACCAAAAATTCTAATTGTGACGTCATTAATCAGCTGATGTGTGTCATTCTTGTCACTACAAATTTGTGGTTTAAACTCTAAAAGAGGAGTAGAGTTTTGTGTGGTTATTTATATGGTGCAAGCTGCGGAGGGGGGATTGTTTGTGAGTTTCGGAATTCCACAACAAAAAAATAAAAAAAAAAAAAATAAAATGGAGAGCCAGAACCAAGATGCATTTAAATACAGGGTGATTCACGTTATTCGACACGGAAGATTATGGCTAAACTTTTAGATTTTAAAAAAGTTTTGTATATGGAATGGATGAGGGTCTATTGGAAGTACATTTTAAAACAATTGTAAATGTATACAGGTGGTCCCAAAAGTATAAAATTGATTAAAGTTTTATTTTTTTAAATAAAACACCTAAAATATGAATGTATTTTCGGTATCTACGGACAAAAGTAAAGGTAGTTTTATTAAGGTATATATCATCTAAACCGTACCGTTCTTCAGATATTCGTGATTTTGTGAAAATGCAGCATCAAATTTAATGTTTAAAATCTCAGCACTTGGTCTCTTTTCAATTGGCTGGTGGGTTACCAGTACATTGCATTTTTTGCGGTATGTATTAAATATTAACTACTGTGTACCAAATGTAAAAAATGAACACTAAATTATTGCAAACTTCAAACAGTAATAACTCGTTTAATTTAAATTAGACACCCTGTATTTTATAGTATCATTAGATGCAGAATTTAGTTTCCTATCAAAAACTATTAAACATTCCTATAGCTTTGCATTTTCTTGGAAAATTGATTTTTTTCTGAATTTGCGCTGACATAAACGAATGTGGTAATCTAATTTACCTGTTTAGGTCTGTTCAGGTATTACCTGATTTTGACAAAGCAAAATTTATTGTCATTTCTAGTTGTCACATATTAATTTAAAGTTAAATATTTTTTTACTGTTATAATTGGTGGTTAACAGAGAGTTTTTTATTTAATCAAAATGGTGGTTTACACAACAGAACAACGAGTCGATATGATCTTCATTCTAGGAGAATGCTTGCAAAATTGTCTCTTAGCATCAATGGTTTATGCTGAAAGGTTTCCTAACCGAACTTGACCAAATAGAGCCGTTTTTGAAGGAGTGTTGGTTCAATTTAGGCAAACTGGTAGTGTTCAGTATGAAACGACTGCCAAAACGAGACCAGTTAACAGAAAACCAAGAAACTGAATTAGCCGTTATTGGCTCTGTAGTTGAAAATCCCCATGTCGGACAACGAGAAAATGCACAAAACTTAAATATTAGCCAAGCAAGTGTATCAATGGTTCTTCAAAAACATAAATATCACCATTATAAGATACAACTACATCAAGAAATCTCCGATAACGATGTTGTCCAATGAGTGGACTTTTGTATGTGGGTGTTAGAAAAAGATGGAGAACAAGAATATTTTTTTGAATCAGTTCTATTTAGTGATTGTTAAGCATGATTTTGTAAATAGATGCTACGTAAACGTGCTGCACGTGGCAACCGCGCTTCCTATAGATTCGGAGTGATTTCCACGAGACGGCGCGCGGAATTGCGAGACGATGGAAGTGTGGAATGGGAGATTATATAAAAAGGATATCATCGTTTTTGACTTTGTTGGTGAGGAAGATGTTTCTTTAAAAAATAAATGTGGTAAAATTTTGAATTGGCTGCTTTAATAAAAGTGCTTGTAGTCAAGCTACAAAATGCTCGACATAATTATGGTCCTTCACTGCCGGAGTATACCCTAAACAAATAATCCGCTGCTGGCTGCTGTGCTGTGCTGGTACAAATTGGAATTGGAAACCCACGTGTGAGATTCTGCATTTGTGCAGAGAGGCCAGGAAAGGGTGAGTGTTGGCGTGTCCTTTTTCCTAGTCCTTGTATCTAACTAGTACTTACATAAGTAACTTATTTTTCTTGGTTTAATAAAGTGCTTGTGTATTTTGTTAATTGGTTTGGTTTAAAAACAGAATTAATTTGGGCATTTGAAAGGCAAACAAAATGACTGACACTCCAGATATTGGTTCTGATGTCAAAATTAACATCAAGAAGCGTGGTATTTGTAAGACAAGGCTCACCTTATTCGAAAAGTATCTGAATACATTGGTAGGTACTTCAGACGAAGAAATTAGTGTGTCAAAAGCTATTGAGTTGGAACAAAGGGTGAATAAGCTATCAGATGTTCTTTCGGACTTTGATACATGTCAAACTTTGATTGAATTAAATCATGAAGATTTTGAAGCCCAAGTATTGGAAAGGGAAACTTTTGAGAATACTTATTTTAAACTGCTTGCTTCTGCAAAAGAGTTGCTTGGACAAAAGAATTTGTCAAACAATGGTGACAATAAAAGTGATAATGCCTCAGAAGTTCATAGTGCTCACTCACATGTGTCAGAATGTGAGTGGCAAGCTCGGCCAAAACTCCCTGCAATTCCAATTCCCAAATTCTCGGGCAATTTTGAAAAATGGTTGGAGTTTCGAGACACATTTAAGTCATTGGTTCATGACAACTCAAAGCTTTCAGATGTTGAGAAATTTTACTTTCTTAAAGGTTCATTGGAGGGGTCTGCTGGGGAAATTTTGCAAAGTCTGGAGGTTACTGCTTCTAACTACCCTATTGCATGGGATTTGTTGACTGATAGATATAATAATAAATCAATGTTGGTAAATAATTATCTCAAATCTCTGTTTGAAGTTCCAAACATGGTCAAGGAATCTGCTTTAGATATTAGATCAATGTTGAATTGCATCAATAAAAATTTAAGATCACTTGAATCCCTTGCAATTTGTGTGGATACTTGGGATCCTATTATCATATATTTTATGTCCAGCAAGTTGGATATGGTAACTGCCAGGGAATGGCAGGAGCAACGCTCTAAAGATGAAATGCCATCTCTTGATGATTTTAGGTCAAGTCAGAGATGCTCGAAACACTTGAGGCATCTACAAAAGAGGCAAAAAAGGATAAACCAAAAAGGTTATTCTTAATTGGTACACAAAGCTGTGCACTTTGCAACAGTCAAAGTCACACTTTATCAAGGTGTGTGAGATTTTTAAAACTTTCTGTATATAATAGGTTTTCCACTGTAAAATCCCTCAAGCTATGCCTCAATTGTCTCAGGCCGAATCATACAAGCAAGGAGTGTTCTCCGGGTAACTGCAAAAAATGTTCTGCTTCTCACAATACTCTACTTTATTATGAAAATCAAGGAAAATATAACACCTCTCTCAAACCTCCCAATGACAAAGAGGCTTATAGTAAGGAAGCAAACTTGCCTCCTGAAACAAAAGAAAATGTGCCTAATGTTAACATGTCTTCATTTAGCTTAGTCCACTGTGATGTTTTATTGTCCACCGCACAGGTGAATATTGTTGGAGCAAACAACACTGTTCATACCTATCGAGCCCTATTGGACAGCGGCTCGCAATCTAGTTTTGTGACTCAGGACTTGGCAGCAAAACTTGGTTTGCCTCTGCATGACGCCAATATGTCTATTGTTGGTATAAATCAATCAGTATCTAATGTAAAGTATAGGTGTAAGATCACAATTGGGTCTTTGGTAAATTCATTTAGAGCTAATGTTTCTTGTTTGGTGGTCCCAAAAATTAGTGGAATGATGCCTTCTGAACCACTCAATGTGTCACACATTAATCTTCCACGCCATTTGCCTTTGGCCGACCCTTCTTTTGCGGTTCCTGGAACAATTGATGTTCTATTGGGTGCTGATATGTTTTACCAATTGTTGTGCATAGGACAGATTAATCTAGGAGAGGGTCAGCCCACAATGCAGAAAACTCGACTTGGTTGGATTTTGTCTGGCTCAATTTTTGATCCTGGTTGTAAATCTCAAATTACTTCTCATTGTCATTTTAGCTCTGATCTTCACACTCAGTTGGAGAAATTTTGGTTCATGGAGGAACCCCCTAATCATCTAAAACCTATTTTATCTAACAATGAAAGGGAATGTGAAATCATATTTGTGAATACTTTTAAGAGGTTGGATTCTGGTCAGTTTGAAGTTCAGCTTCCACTCAAGCAACCTCCAAGTGCTTTGGGTAACTCAGAGGCTCGAGCAAAAAGGCAATTTTTTGCTGTGGAAAAAAAACTACAAAAGAATCCTGAAATGTTGAGGCTTTATTGCGATTTCATGGCTCTATATGAGTCAATGGGACATATGTCACAAGTCCCAAATGATTCGGTGGATGAGCATTCCTACTTTTTACCTCATCACGGAGTATTAAATGAAAATAGTTCTACCACAAAATTGCGTGTAGTTTTTAATGGTTCATCACCTACAGATAATGGAATATCTCTGAACGATATTCAGTATACCGGTCCCAATATTCAAGACAATATTATTGATATTTTACTGAGGTTTAGGATTTTTAATGTGGTTGTTTGTGCCGATATAGAGAAGATGTACCGAATGGTCTCGGTACAGGCTGATCAACGTTGTCTTCAGAAAATCTATTGGAGAGCTAATCCTAATGAAGAGCTTCGAACATATAAGCTTAACACTGTAACTTATGGTACAAGATCGGCAGCATATTTGGCTATTCGCTGTCTCAAGCAATTAGGGCTGGAGTTTGAGGAAACATTTCCTGATGCCTCTAAGTTGATACTTCATAGTTTTTTCGTAGATGATCTCCTCTTTGGGTCAGATACTGTTGAAAAGGCAGCGGAATTGAGTCATCAAGTCTCTGATATTCTAAAATCGGGAAATTTCAATCTTCGAAAATGGATTACTAATTCTAGGGACTTGTTCACACACCTCAATGGTTCTGATTTGAATGTTTCAAACAGTGAGCTGGTGTTCGGAGATAAAGCTGAAAACAAGACTCTTGGGTTGATCTGGTCCTTTCAGAAGGATGTTCTTAAGTATTACATAGATTTTCCTGTTTGCGAAAAGTACACCAAACGAGTTATACTGTCTTCAATTGCCAAAATTTACGATCCGCTAGGATTCCTGTCACCTTGTATAGTTTTTGCAAAGATCATTTTACAAAAATTGTGGATTGAGAAGTTGGGTTGGGATGAATCCTTGCCATTAAACATTCATACGTTGTGGCACAAATTTAGCCGAAGATTAGACTGTTTGAATAATATAAGCATACCTCGTAAAGTTATTGACAGAGGGTCTTGCATTAAAATTGAGCTCCATGGGTTCTGTGATAGTTCCATTGAAGCTTATGGCGCATGCTTGTATTTGAGGAGTGTTTATGCAAGTGGGGAGATTCAGGTGTGTCTGGTTTATGCTAAAGCTAAAGTAGCCCCTTTAAAGGTCGTATCATTGCCACGATTGGAACTATGTGGTGCATTGGTGTTGGCCCAGTTGGCGCATGGTTTTGTGAAGGCAGTCGATCTACCAATATCCAGTTCTTATTGGTGGACAGACTCAACAGTGGTGTTGGGTTGGATCAATCAATTGTCAAGAAACTTGAGCACGTTTGTGGGAAACCGGGTGTCACAAGTTCAGACTCTCACAAATGTAAAAGATTGGCGCCACGTTGCATCGAAAGATAATCCCGCCGACATTCTGTCTCGTGGATGTTATCCAGAATCTATGGAAACTAATAAACTCTGGTGGAATGGACCTGAGTGGTTGTTGCAGAGTCCTAATTCATGGCCAGAGTGTCTTACGGGAGTGGACGTTGCTTTGCCTGAGGTAAAGCAGGAAGTAAAGTCTTGTCAAAGTGTCATCAAACCTTTTGACTTTGATAGGTTTTCGAATTTTTCTCGGTTAAAGCGAACTTTTGCCTATGTTTATCGTTTCTTTAATAATTGTAGGTTGGATCAAAAAGATAGGGAAGTGGGTGTTCTCAGGGTCAATGAGCTGAATTGGGCTTTCGATCGGTTATTGATAGTTTCTCAGATGGAGTCTTATCCTGTGGAACGCTCTTTGTTAATGGCTGGTAAACCTTGCAAGCATGGTCCACTTAGTGGTCTTAACCCTTTCATAGATGATCGCAATATTATCAGGGTGGGGGGTCGTTTGCAACTTTCCCAGTTGAATTATACCACAAGGCACCCTGCTGTAATCTCTAGCAAACACCGCTTTACCCAGCTTCTTGTTTTGCATGAGCATAGGGTTTTGCTGCATGCTGGCCCTCAGCATTTACTATCTTCACTCAGAGAATATTATTGGGTCATTGGTGGCCGAAACCTGGTTCGTCAAGTTGTTCATAAGTGTGTGACTTGTTTTCGGGCAAAGCCTAAGTCACTTGATCAGCTCATGGGGTCTTTGCCTGTAGAACGAGCTACACCTGCTCCTCCCTTCTACAATACAGGGGTGGATTACGCAGGACCATTTAGTCTTAAATCGAAGTCTGGCCGAGGTGCTAAACTCATAAAATGTTACATTTGTTTATTTATTTGCTTGACAACTCGAGCTATTCATTTGGAATTAGTGTCAGAATTGACTTTCTATGCGTTCATTGCTACTCTTCGTAGATTTGTGTCGCGACGTGGGAAGCCATCTGTCATATGGTCCGATAACGGTTTAAATTTTGTCGGAGCAAATTCAGAGCTAAAGACATTTTTGCAGAAACAAAGTACTGAAATTATTGAGAATGAGGGCATCACGTGGAAGTTTATTCCCCCTCGGGCTCCCAACTTTGGCGGTATATGGGAGGCGGGCGTGAAGTCTTGCAAGTATCATCTTCGGAGGATTATGGGAAACGCTTCTCTTACGTTTGAAGAGTTTTGCACTTTATTACTCCAAGCTGAAGCTACCTTAAATTCCCGACCTCTTGTCCCACTCTCTCCTGATCCCAATGATTATGACGTCCTGACGCCTGCTCACTTCTTGATTGGAAGAAGACTCATCTCTGTTCCTGATCCTGACCTCCAGGATGTGACTTTTCGACGCCTTTCAAGATTCCAGCGGGTTCAACAACTTTATCAGCATTTTTGGAATCGCTGGTCAAAGGAGTACCTGATTGGCTTGCAACAACGAACCAAATGGAAGCACCCTCAACAGGAACTTAAGGTTGGGGATGTCGTGGTTTTGAGGGAAGAAAATTTACCTCCACTTCAATGGAAGATTGGTCGTGTATGTGAGCTGCACCCTGGTCCTGATGGCCGATCCCGAGTAGCATCAGTTAGAACGTCCAGAGGAACTTTAAAAAGACCAGTCTCACGAATTTGTGTGCTTCCTATTGAAACCTAATTTTGTGGTCATGTTATTTAGTTATTAGTTTACGTTTGTTTATGTTGAAATTGATCCTTTCAAGGTGGGGGGTTTTATGTTAAGCATGATTTTGTAAATAGATGCTAAGTAAACGTGCTGCACGTGGCAACCGCGCTTCCTATAGATTCGGAGTGATTTGCACGAGACGGCGCGCGGAATTGCGAGACGATGGAAGTGTGGAATGGGAGATTATATAAAAAGGATATCATCGTTTTTGACTTTGTTGGTGAGGAAGATGTTTCTTTAAAAAATAAATGTGGTAAAATTTTGAATTGGCTGCTTTAATAAAAGTGCTTGTAGTCAAGCTACAAAATGCTCGACAGTGATGAATGTACTTATCATAACGATGGTTCTTTTAACCGACACAATTTTAGTTATTATTCTGATTTTAACCCCCATGAATTTAGAGTTATTAATAACCAACATAGGTGGTCAGTAAATGTATGGGGGGGGGCATAATGGGACAGTATGTGATTGGACCTTATTTTTTTGGCGAACATTTAAACGGAATGTCGTTTCTAAATGTTTTGAGAAATCAGTTCCAATTTTACTGGAAGAAGTTCCTCAAGATATAAGAACAACCATGTGGCTGCAAATGGATGGGGCAACTGCTCATTATCACCATGAAGTCCGGGAGTTCTTAAATGTTCGTTTCCAAACTTAGCATTTACTTTCATTATGCCATCCTTTACTTTTAATATAATTTATAGCCTTCTAAATGAAGTTTTCTAGTGAACACCCAGTACTAATGATAATAAATTTTGCTTTCTCAAAATCAAGTATTGTAACAGGTAAAGTAGACTACTTAATTCGTTTATGTCAGCTCAAATTCAGAAAAAAATCAATTTTCCGAGAAAACGCAAAGACTGAGCTATAGGAATGTTTAATAGTTTTGATAGGAAACTAAATTCTGCATCTAATGATACTACAAAACACAGGGTGTCTAATTTAAATTAAACGAGTTATGTTACACTTTTTTTTTGTATAATAATTTAGCCTGACTTTTATATGTTATTGTTCACCTAAAAATCGTACAATTATTTTCTTTAAACATTTACTATCCTTAAAATTAATTGTTTACCTTCAATCCGCCATTTTGCTTGTTCGTTTATTCATTGCAAAAGTATACAGCTTCAGGGCACCTTATTGTCCTTTAACATACAGTCTACAGTCAATTCAATTTCAAAGGTCATATGACCTCTTTATTTATCACCAATGAGGAACCAGGTTTTTTGTTCTCTAATCCATTTTTTTACTTCACATTTTCTTTGTGCTTCTTGGCAATGCTGCTGGGCTGAAAGAAATAGCGTTTTATAACGGATTTAGATTAATTGTTAAAAACTACCTCCTCATTATATGTGGTTTGTGGACCTTTTAGTCAGGAGACTGATTTTTCTGCGAGGAAGGATAAGCAGCAATTGACAATTATTTACTGGATTCAAAATACCCGTGTGACAGAGCTAGCACATGGTATTTCTCTTCAAGGCCACACACCAACCCTAGGTATGTAAAGCTTTATTATCGACTGTACTAACTTTGAAACTCATGGTATTAATAGTCTCACCACCAAATCAATGCCCGCTCCTCATTTTCGTATTCTCTTGTAGGCCTTCTTCTATTCTCCTATTTTTCTATTCTGCTATCTTACTTTTCAACCTTTAACTTCACCTCACTGGCCATCTACTGGTCTAACTAGCTGCCCTCTTGCGATATACCACTGGGAACTACTACTCACTCATCATCAACACTATACTTGTGAGCACACCTCATCACACGACACACTTCGACACACATGTACGCACCAAATCGCGAGACATAGACTGCAACCTGATCCAGAAGTTTCAAGGTAGGTTTGTTCCATTTTTATTCTTTCTGTTCGGAGATGACTGACTAACTACCTGTTCAAGCACTTTTGGATGCCTATATGGGTACCAATTAATGATAATAACCAAATAACAAGCAACTGTTTTGAATTACATCAAGGCCCTCAAATTTAATGTGTAACTGAGGCGAATAACAAATAGTAGCAAATTAAGGGCAATAAGCTATTCTGATTAATTAACGTTACCTTATGGGAATATTTGTGAAACAGACATATATATATATATGACCGGTAAGTCTCTTTTGGTGTCACATTTTAGCTTATACACTCTGTTACTTTCCTGCACTCTTGGCAGATATAACTCATAACACATAATTCAATCTGGTTTTCGTAAAACTAGTTTTGTTATCCGCCATTCTCATCCTTAGGATAAAAAGGATAGAGTTTGGCGTAACAGTTATTAGTGTTTGAAGTTTGCAATAATTTGGTGTTCATTTATTGACAATCGGTGCACAGTAGTTAATATTTAATACACACCGCAAAAAATCCAATGTACTATTAACCCACCAGCCAATTTTGGTGGTTGAAAAGAAACCAAGTGCTGAGATTTTGAACATTTAATTTGATGCTGCATTTTCACAAAATCACGAATATCTGAAGAACGGTACGGTTTAGATGCCATAAATCTTAATAAAACTACCTTTACTTTTGTCCGTAGATGCCGAAAATACCTTAATATACTAGGTGTTTCATTTAAAAAAATAAACCTTTAATCAAATTATACAAACTATACAAAAATATACTTTTGGAACCACCTGTATACCATGACAATAATTTTCATAGACTTCTTCCAATAGACCCGCGTCCATTCCATATACAAAACTTTTTTAAAATCTAAAAGTTTAGCCATAATCTTCCGTGTCGAATAACGTGAATCATCCTGTATATCCTTAGCTTAAACCACCAAGGAGAAAATTATAGAGTGGAAGTAGACGACCTCGAAACAGCAAATTTGCTTCCGAATGGTAAGCTCATAAATTAAATTTGTTGAAGGGGATTGAATTTAAAACCTATTTAATTATATCCCAATAATCAGATCCAGTTGCTGCTGCTCAATATACCCAAACTCAATATATCCCATCCAGAGGAAGAGGGCTTTCCACTGGGGTTACCACCTGAGTCCATTGAGTTCACAGCTCAATGTGAGACTGAAATAACCGCATCCGCCAAGGCAACATGTGATAAGCAAGACAATATTATCTGGACAACGAAAAAGGATACCACTAAAGACTCTGCAGCAACATCTCTATTGATACGTCTCAGGACAGCAAAACAGAAATATTTCGAAGACAAGAAAACGCGAAAAATGCAAATATGGAAGGAAATTGCTCAATAGCCAGAGCAGAAAGCTTTCGTTTTAGGAAATGATGGCTGGCAGAGGTGTCGCCAAAAATGTTCAAACCTGCAAAAGGCATATGTGAATTACAAAACAAATAAAAAAACTACAGGTACTGGCAGCCTTAAAGAACCACCTTTTTTTGAAGAATTGAATGCCCTGTTAGGTCAAGTCAAAATTAGTGAATTATATTAAGGGTGACTCTTACAATTATCAGTAAAACTTCAGTTTGAAGATAAAACACCAGTAATGACTTAGATTACATTGTTGGTAACAATGCAGTCTATGTTATTACTGGTGTTTTATCTTCAAACCGAAGTTTTACTGATAGTTGTAAAAGTCACCCTTATTCAAATAAGAGTACCTTCTGATTAAGGTTTCCTAAAGGTCAGATGTATAATATTATGTTGTCTGTTAATAAATACATGCAGAATGCATACAATCATCACCTCTCCTAATTTCTGCCTTTGTTGCATTATTGATTGCAGTAATATTTTTGTTACAGGTGACAAACACAAAGTTGTTCCTGCCAGGTTAGAGGATTCCATAGACCATTCAGAAGTAGATGCTTCAAAATATAGTGTGCAAGAGAAAGATGAATCAACATCTGAAGTTTCTGAGGTATCAGGGATTTTAGTAGAATCACAATCTTCTGCACATAAGTCTAACATACAATATGAAGCTGTTGACAGTGAGACACCAACCGCTAGTTAAACGTGTAGTTCTCGTTTCAAAAAACAAAACAGAAAGTTAGTGCCTTCAAGGCATGATTCGTTACTAAAGGAGATTCAAGAGGACAGGAAGGAAAGGAAAGAGCAGTTCAGTTTCTATAAAGACCACTTAAAGAATTCAGCTAATTCAGCTTACTATTTTGTAAATGTTTTCTTGTATTTATAAATGGACTTTTTTCATTAATTTTGTGTTCCCTTGTTATGATATGTTCATGAGAAAACCTTTAGTTAAGTTCTGATTTCTAGTCTCAGTTTATATAAAACAAAGTTTCTGTGGTTAGGTCCAAGCTCAAGGTCCAGTTTCATAAACCAGTTAAAATCGCTTCAAATGTTAACTCAAGGTATACTTGTGTGTAGCAAATAGGCATATCTGAATTTTGGGGCAAAAGTTAATTTATGCTTGTAGAAACAGGACTAAGTTAATTTAAGCTTCTTTTTTTGTGATGAAAAAGGCTGTTGGTGCTATGACCTACTGATTCAAATAAATGTAAAGTGATTATATATTTATGTGGAAGAATTTTATGTTTGTACACATAAATAGTTATTATACTTAATATAAAATGTACATGTACATATGTAACTACATATAAAATAAATTATCTTATCAAGTTATGCATTATTATTATTATTTTGAAACAAATTAAGAGCAATTTCATCTCTTTTAAGCTTGGCCACCATATTCTCTCTCCTTTCTTGATGGTGTCCATGTTCATAGTTTCCATTTTCATGCATAATGCTTCCATCTTTAATAGATTCTTCATTCCAATTGTCTTTATTCAATAGGCAAAAATTGTGCAAGACACAGGCGGCTGTGGCAATTTCGATTGTTTTACGTACATTATATCTGTTAATGTATTGCAATCGTCTCCATCTTCCTTTTAGTGATCCGAAACATTGTTCAATTACAACTCTGTCAGAACTTAATTGCAAGTTATGCTTCTTTTGTACTCGTGTTAAATTGTCTCCTCTGTAGGGAGTTAACAACCACTTTCTCAGAGTAAATGCACTGTCAGCAATTAAGTGATAATACTTATCTTTAAAATATTGGTTGGGTCCATGTTGCATGATTTCCCTGTTCAACAATGAATTGTCAAAGACCTAAAAATGAATGAGAAATAACGGTACCTAAATGCTTAATGACAGTTTTATTAATTATTAAATGCTTAATATTTATTAAATTAGGTACCTACATATAATACAAGTTTTGCTGATGTAGACCTGTACTTACTCAAGAATCATGGGCAGATCCAGGGCATCCAATGAACACATAAGTGAATAATGTGTTTGAGTCACATATACCCATAAGTATTATAGAGGTACGTCTGTAATGATCTATACAACTATCCTGTTGATCACTTGGAGCTTTCATGAATATGTGGGTTCCATCAAGTGCTCCAACAGCTCCTAAAAAACATTAAAGAATTTTGAAACTTTATATGTTATGATATGTATATGATAGTTCTTAAACCCCCTAGATATATCCTGCAATTCTTCCCGAGTTCTTGGGAATCTTATATATGTTTGTTTCATTTGTAGTATCAGATATAGTACTTTGCCTACTATTTTCATTACTGCTGGTGGAGATATTTTGAATTGTGGTACAATACTTATAAGGCTGTCTAGAGTAGCCATATACGGAAGATAGAATAAGAGGGTGGTGGCCACCCTTATATGGACGAGACAGTATTTTCTTTTTATCTATTCTTTGTATTTCATGAATTAAACAATTAAAAATGTGCCTCTCCATTCGGATGAGGTGGAAAAAACGTATATTTGTTAAACTAATTAATTGCAAAGGCATGATCAACTGTTTAGGAGGCCCATTTTCTGAACAAAGTAGGGTAAAAGCGCATATCTTTCTGGAATCTCCCTAAACAGAACTTCATTAATATCTTCAGTAAGTTCCTCCATCAAATCAATCAGAATTAGCAACTAGCCAAAACATTTATTCTTGGTGTGCCTTCTTCTTCTTATTGTTCTTGTGGTGCGACTCTTTTGAAATAGGTACGTAAAAAACAATTTTTTAACTTTTCATCCTTTTCAAAAATAGTAATTTCAAAACCAAAACGATAACCTTTAAAATAACACATGATGAATAAACTACTCTATTAATGCCGCGAGCGTTTTGTTATATCTTGATGACGTCATTATTCAAGGGTGAATACTAACTATAGTTTTAACCACACTCGCTTAGGTTATTCGCATTAAATTAGCTTATCTCTAATGTTGTGTCTCTCTTTACCTCGTCGTCCCTACGTCTTGTGCAACCAGTACCAGTACAAGTGCCGGTACCAGTACGTCAAGTGACATTCGTTCATTCCCTTCATTATCTGTCAGTTGAAACGATAGGAAAAAAGAAACAACTTTTCATCTTTCATCGACTATTAAAGTTTTATCAGCTTGTCGCGGTCACTGCACCTAACAAATGAAGTTACTTATTAAGTGGCTTGATTGGTGGCCGTGGATCACCACTATTACCTGGGGAAGCTTCCCCAAAGGATTTCGTACTGTGAACCTGGTAGAGCTGATAGAAGCTGTCATCTCCTTCTGCTAATTTGCACTTTGAGTGCTCGAATCTACCTAGTACTGGATCTTCAGTGTGAAGAGAAGTACTTCAGAAGTGCTTTGTACTTCAAATACGAGCTGCTGAGTTACCAAGGGGATTTCGAATTATTTACTTTTTTTTGCACGAAGGAAGATCTGTTCTTTTGGTGCTGGTCGGTATTAAGTATTACGGAATTTTGAGGTTTTTTTAAATTTACAATAAAGAGGTCTTCAAAATAAGTAGTTTAAAGCAAAAAAAAAATATGCGGAATATTCTATTTGTACTAAAAAAAAATAATAAAAAATTGAACGGTTTATTTACAGTTTAATGCCCCACGGCGCATTCATAATTAAGTTCAATTTATTTACTTCGTGTTAGCTATCAGAGTCCCCTATTAAGGGCGACTTTTACATGTTCAAGTAAAACTTCAGTTTGAAGTTAAAACACCAGATATGACCTACATTGTATTGTTTATCTGTCACGTCATATCTGATGTTTTACCTTCAAACTGAAGTTTTACTAATAGATGTAAAAGTCACCCTTAACCAGCTACAGTTTAGTTCAGTTTTACTTTGACTTTGGTTAGTTCAGCCTGTTGCTTGCTGCACAATAAGTGTGGGCTCTGTTGGTTAGGTCAGTTCAGTTTTACTTTGCCTTTGGTTAGTTCAGGTTACTTCAGTTCTGTTGTTCTTTTGGTTAGGTTAGTTTCGTTGTGTGTTCTTTTGATTTGATTAATCCAGACTCACTTGTCTTTTATGGCGGCCCGTTAGGGTCACCTTTGCTTCTTGTTGTTTTGTTGCTTTCTACACATTAAGTGTGGGCCCTGTTGGTTAGATTAGTTCAGTTTTACTTTGCCTTAGGTTAGTTCAGTTCTGTTGTTCCTTTAGTTAGATTAGTTTAGTTGCTTTCCTTTGATTTGGTTAGTCCAGTCTTACTTGTCTTTTGTGGTGGGCTGTTAGGTCCGCTTCTGCTTCTTGTTGCAGAGGCCATTTAGAGCCGCTACAGAGCATGTTGCTTGCTACACATTAAGTGTGTTAGGTTAGTTCAGGTTTACTTTCTCTTTGGTTAGTTCAGATTAGTTCAGTTATGTTTTTCCTTTGGTTTGATAATTCCAGTCGTAGTTGTCTTTTAGGAGTGCCCGTTAGGGCTGCATCTGCTTTTTGTGGCAGCAGTTCTTTAGGACCATTGCTTAGTTAGCTTTGCCTTTGGTTAGTTCAGGTTAGTTCTGTTTTTCCTTTGTTTAGGTGAGCTCAGTTATGTTTTCTCTTTGGTTTGGTTAGTTCAGTTTTACTTGTCCTTTACGGACCATGAACTGCCTCTAGACCTTGTCGCAGTTAGTTTAGTTTTACTTTGCCTTTTGTTACATTATTTCATGTTATATCAGTTCTGTCTTTCTTTAGGTTAGGCTAAGTTTAGTCATTTTTTTTTCTTTGGTTTGGTTGGTTGAATATACGTTAGTCTAGATTATTTTGCAACGTTGCATAGCGGCAGGAGCACTACAACACACTAAATTGTCATGAATGTCATCTCATATTGCTTTTTTGGTTGGAGGACAAATGACAAAAATAAACAAAATAAATTCAATTTGATTTCTCGTTTGGTAATAATTATTTAATGAAATGAAATGAAATGAAATGAAAAAAAGCTTTGAGATTAAAAGAATTTCACTTCTTTTCAGTTATGTGCCCGCCATAACTCTTATTTTGTACTGCAAGCTATTGTTTTGTTTTTATTGATATAGGATCCTATTATATATATTATTTTTTTAAATATTTTTGGTACAAATATAAATATTCCTCATTTTTTTTCTCTTTAAACTACCTAATGTGATGTAGTTGTTGTTGTGTGTAATGCTTAAAACCGACTAGACCCAAAGAGCTGTTTTTTATTTGCACCTCTAATCCAAGAAGGTTTATTTATATAGACATTAGACTGAAAGGATTCAGGGTTACATACCTCTTTAAGGTTTGTAATTTCTTTGCAAAATTGCCATTGTGTTGGTACTGATCATACTGGACTTTGCCCACTTAGTGTCAACTAGAAAAATTTGTATGTTTATTTAATAAATTTATTATTGTCTGTTAACAAAACAAAATAAGATTAAAATTTAATTTCATATTGTGGGATCCCACAGGCTCAGTAGCGTTGGGAATTTATTTATTTTTTTTAATCAGGCCAGGAAACAGTCTGTGAGGCATATTTGCATTTTTCCCTACTTATGGTAAATTGAAGGTAAGTTTCTTCAATTCATTCCAATTTGCAAACCTACCGGTTTTAATTTTTGTGTTCTTATTTCATTTGGGTAGTATATTCCCTTAAATATTATAAAATATAAAACCTGATAGATTTTGCATTTACACTATCAACAAAATGACAAAGGCAACAATTTAAGTTTGTCTTCGTTTTTTCGTTTTTAAATTTGTTGACCTTTTGCATCCTCAGGGCACTGCAACAGAATGTCAGCAAACTAATAATCGAATATAGGAAATTACTCAGCACGATAATTGGTTGCACAGTCCTACAGTCCAAATTTGTGCCCTCCTTGTTCTTAAGTTTAGAAAAGTGCATTATCTAGCATTAGAGGGACGGGTCGACTCGTGGAGGGAAAGAGGGCCTTGGTGGAGTAGGGATCTTCGGTCCCCCAATGTTTAATACTTTAGTGGTTATTATAATCTCCTTAAGCATGTGTCATTAGTGAATAAACGGCATATTATTAAACATATTAAAATAAATATGTTAATATAAATATGTTTAATATAAAATTAATATGTTTACAAGTTCGTGTCCCGCTGGTAGTGGTGTTAACACCACTACAATATAAAATTAATATAAAAATTTACATTATTAAAATTCAATCTTAACATTGTAATTATATATCAGAGTGAACCATTGAATTCTTATAGCTCCACATACACTATGGGAAAGTAATGCGGACATTCTCAGTTCGTTTTGAAATTCACGCTTCGTACATTTTATCTTTATAACAATCCGTCAAAAAAGTATCACATACGTACCTAACGAGTCATACAATTTATATCGCCTATCTCTGAGGTAATCGGCGCGTGAAAAGATCACGTACCTACCGATCCCATGATTCGGTTAAAAAAGTGTAAGTTTTCCACCTAATTTACACTCAATTCTGGCACCCGAAAAGAAACCGAGATTTTTATCTACGAAACGGACGACGAGGTATACGGATTTTGTTGGTACCCTGCTAAAGGTTTGAATAAAACTCTATCGAGGTATTTATGGGTGCTTTGTGAAGGTTTATGTCATACAATAAGCCACTAAAATGCGTTATCGAAATTAAGTTTTTAGAATTTTTAAGTAGATAAAAAAAAATAGGCTTGTACTTCGTGCATAGCTTTACTGATTTCTTTTTAAAGATCATCATCAGCGCCAATATTTGTTGGAAAGGATAAAATCATACAAAATAAGCCTATAGTCGTCAAGTGTAATACATTGAATCATATGGACACATGATTACACAACACTGTAGAAGAACCAAGTTGATCAATATTATTATTAGTGACATTAAAAAAATTTGAGGATGGAAGGGACCCTACTTAAAATCTATTCAAATCGACCTGTGTGTTGAGGAAATGAAGATTATCTAACAATTCTAGGTTTACTATCTAAAGTGTTTTCCGGGCTTTGAAGCCGTGGTCCAATGGAATTTCTTCCTGACGTTTCGTCTACAGCTGCGGCAGACATTATTAAAGGCGATGAGGCAATGGCCGAAGTGAACTCCCTAGCGTCCCGACGTTGACTGATTCGAATGTGGGGAGTACTTATTCCCCCGCAGTCGCGATGCAGTGAAGGGTGGGGGTAGTAATGGCGCACTTGAAGTATATCGTAGAACTCGCTTCCAGTCTGCATCTAGAACCGTAATTTCTTCCTTCCTGTTGAAATTGTTGGGTTTAAAGATCTAAATGACCTCTCTCTCTACAAACGCTGCGATTGATATAAGATAGGCACCTCGTTGAAAAGGATGTCCTGACCTTCGGAGAGAGAGTGCTCTGCTACTGCTGACTTTTGACTTTGTCCCAGCTTGCAACTCCTCTTGTGTTCCAAAATCCTTGTGTTGATTTTGCGTTTTGTGGGGCATATATATACGGAGCTACAGCTGCATATAACTCGGTAGTCTCCGGCGATAGAGGATGTCTGCAGCTTGCTACATTGGATTTTGGAAGTTCAAACCCATCCCTATTAGCTGCGCTTAGGATGAGCAATCTTTATCACAATTCCTAACAAACCAGGATTTTGAAGGAAGCAAAACGAGTACTGCTGGACACATCCTTGAGCGTCTATACCGAGGCATTTACAAACAGTAACGTTATTTTTTCTACATCGTTGTTACTCGGAATGATCACACTGGCAAAACTAGATGCTTTAGCTACTTTAACCATGAAAGAAAGGAGGCTTTGCAGCATCACCGATCATTTTTGGACTACCGAACACATAATCATTGCATGAGTTAAGAAAAAATCACAAGCGAAGGTAAATAACCTCTGCTTAAATGGCATCGAATTTCAGAAGGTTCGTTAGTTCATCAGCACAGCTTCAACCAGATTACAAGCTGACACAGAAGTTGACATGATGGTAATGGTAGTTCTGATAAGGAGATTATATAAAAAATATCGGATAAGTACTGTTTGACTCTAAGTGAGACGTAAATCCTGCCTATTGAAAGATTCATCTAGTCGTACATACAGGATTCACGAAATGTTGAACTTGATCGTAGATGGTATCCTACTTGAAGTTCAAGGTTCAGAATGGTCCCCACCATTGTCCATGTCCTCAAGGTCCCCAAGATAGCATTGCTCAGATGTGGTAGGGGGTAGAAGTTATGGATACCACACCCATATTTGGCGTGGTTGTTGTCAAATAAAGTCATTAAAATAAAAACTATGTCATTCTGTCTCTTCTGCCGGTAGATTCATGACCCAGAATGTAACAATTATTAACAAGTAACTTAGAATCTGACTCAGGCTTGAAGTTCTGATTACAGCTTTCCAAGATAAGAGTAAAATGTGACCTTGGTGTCTAAATAAAGTAAAAGGCTGAAGGTTTTCGTAGGGTGTCTATGGAACAATGAGAAACTGTGTGTACAATGGGTAAGTTAAGAAGCAGTCTTAGTACAGAAAAATTAAAACCCTATAGAAAAGAGCCACCGTTTTGAGTTTTTCTCAAGATTATTCCCTGTGTGGAATAGCGTGAATGCGCATGGCCTAAAACCGTGCTATCCTTGATCCGTAGCGGATGATCAATAGCCACCTACCAGGCAGAGCTTCCCCCAAGTAGCATTGTATAACCAAATAGCATTAATGGCCAAAAGTTAGTCATAAAGTAGTAAAAAAAGCAAGGATTTGGTGATTATTGTTTATGTAAGATACGTTTTGGTCAAAAAAATTAGCCATAAAATTTCATCTATTGCCAAGATTTGGTCATAAAGTAGCGTTTTTCTTGGTGGCAGTAATGTGACAACAATTTTGGTAAACATTACATTTCTTTGCCTGGTTATTTACCGATTTTTATCATATATTTATATATAATATAAAATATATAATTATTATATTTACCGGTTATTGCCGAATATTTACTGGATAAAAAGTCTACTTTATTGCAGCAAATTTGTGGCTTTTTTAACCAGAAATATAGCTAAAACTTGTGTTAGCCAAAATGACTTCAAAATTTGGAAATAATAACTAGTTTATGTAGCTACGGAATACTGATATAAGACAACAATAAAGTAGCAACTTTAACTTTATCCAAACGCCATAGCTTATTTCAAATACTTATTAACCTTAAACAAAATCGAATACTACTCCAGCAACTCCAGAAACCGTTATCATTCTTCTATAACTTCTATCAACATGGGTAAGAGGAAGTACCTGTAAATACCTATTCCACTCGAATTTCACAAGTCGATTAACCCAAATCTTTTTTGGACAATGTTGCCACGTCAATTTATTAGTGAGAGATTTCTTTTATATCCTTATTATGCTAGTTATTTCATATAATTCATAATTTCATTTCATCATGATTTACTACGGAATTGGTAATAATAAAACTGGAAGTTCAAAACTGAAAAAGCAAAAATTTAAATAATTATTTTACTTTTATATTTATTATTTACTTTATAATGCAAAGTTTTTGTAACAATAAAAACATTCAAAGATGTGGCAGCATGTGACGTTACGATTTACTTCGTTGAGAGCCGTCAGAGGGCGTAAAATAAACGACATGGCCGACATAGCTATTTTTTGGCCACTGATTGGTGTTTATGACGGAACTGTCGCTCCTAGCCTCTTGACTATCGTTGTGGCCTCGATAAACATCTGTAATAGCCAGGCGACCATTACTCATAGAATGTTAAGTTTTCTAATTTAGCAGCCATTTGTAAAATAATAAATTATATCCATGCAACTATTGAATTATATCATATTTTTAGCGTTAACATAAAAACATTTTGATACATTGAGTCGTCAAAAGTAGTAGAGAGTCACGAGTAGTAGAGAAAGTAAAAAATCAGAAAATTTAATTTAACGTCAATTATTTTTATTTCCAGGGGAAAGATAGCGGGAGGAGAACCCAAAATAAAACTTCTACGCTTCCGCAAAAATTGCCGACGTTTCGACGTTAATTTTACGTCTTTTTCAAGGCTATTCCACTTAAATTGTAGAAGTTTTTCGTCAGATACTACACATTACATTTACAGAAAATTGGCACTAAGATTTTAGTCCATTATGAGACAATTATATATCCACACAAAACAATCAGTCATGTCATGTCTCCATTTTGAATTTCCATGCATAATTCGTTTGCTAGATATCAAAATATAGTAACATTTTTAGTCATAAAAGCTATTTTCTATCACTCAAATTTTAGCCATTAACTTTATAAAATCTAGCATTTTTTGCTGAAATGTGACCAAATTACTGGCCTAGATATTGGTCAGAAAAGCTGAGTAATAACGAAATAAAAGTTCCCCATTTTCGCCAAGGTGCCGTAATAATTTCGTAATAGATTGGCTTTTTTGACAGCTTTTTAACCAAATGGTCGCCGAATTTAGCAAGAATTACAGATCAATCGCCAAATTTTGGCTTAGAATGCTACTTGGGCCTGCCCCTCGTGACCATAAATATTTGTAGATACTAGTAAACTACATTGATATTCTGCCAAGTAATTCTTTTCTACAGATCGCACCACAAAGTTATCCGTTAATACAGAACAATGGAAACGATTTTGCAAGTCCTAATCGAAGTGTCGTTATTGTAGTATATCGCAGCAAAAATAGAAGGTAAAGCTGGACAGCTGGTGCTCTTGTTGGTTAAAGTGGTATTCCAAATCAGAATACACACTGAGAAGAGCTGACTCAATTCGAAAACTACCGATTTGAGATGATATACTCCTAAGTCAACGCAGTACTTGAAAACAAATAATATTTCAAATTTCGTTTGTTGTTATCGATCTAGTTCAATATATGGTGAGTTAGGTAGGAACAGGATGACGAAATGGCGAAATCAACTATTAGGATTAATCTACGTTTCGCAGATATATTTCTGCATCCCCAGGAATTCTGTTTTGCCTTCCTTGTTTTTAAATTTACGCAGCATTTTAGTTCAACAGAATCTTGATCAACCATGTTATGGAGTATGTAAGAATAAAAGTTGTAAAACCATCACAAACACTTTAAAATAATGGGAATGCACAGTTGAAATCACACATAAACAGGCAGACAACGCTAACCCAGGCTTTGGATGTGGATGGCTTTGAATATCGACATCCAAAGCCTGTGCCACACAACTCTAAGAGGCTCGATTTTATAAAAGACCTGGAAATTAACAGCCTGGAAAGTAACAGAAAACTGTAAAGAACCTGAACTAACCAGAACATCTCGACAAAGTTAACAGAATTGATTCAGTGGGATAGAAAAGGGAAAATGAAAAATGGTATATTTTAGACTGAGTTGGAAAATTTTTCATTATTGTCGAGAAGTCAGTTAGTTAACAGAGACGCAAATTTTCCGTCCATTAGGCAGGAAAATGAGGTAGGTAATAATATAACATTACCCAATCTTAAACGAGGTTAAGAATTACTTATTACATAGTTGTAAATAATAGTATATTACATACCGGGGTTCATTTCTGTCGAGAGATTTGATAGTTTATCGAGACGCGCAGCGTCGAGATGAACTATAAAACCTCGAGATGGTAAGGAAACTTCCTTCCGAGGTGTGCATACTATTTTAATCATATAATATGAATTTATATTTTTCGTATAAGATATTTATAATATTTTTAACTAAATTTTTAAAAATTACCACTTAACTGTCTTATCCAGTTCGGTGCTACTAGGGACACCTTTTTAATTCTATAAAGATTTTAAATTTTAGGTGCCAAGAAGTAAGGATGGAAAATGAGGGTTGAAAAAGAGGTAGATAATAAGCCATTACCGCCCTTGGGTGGTAATGAATACTCATTATCTACACCTAATTTAGAGGTAGGTAATAGGTAATCCCCCACCCTCCTATGACGTTTGTAATGATAGCATTACATATATGGTTGTAAATAATAGTATATTACATACCGGGGTGCAAACTCGTTCATTACTGTCGAGACATTTGATAGTTTATCGAGATGCGCAGCGTCGAGATGAACTATAAAATCTCGAGACGGTAAGGAAAATTCCCACCGAGGTGTGTATACTATTTTATTTCCATCCTCCATAATATAAATTTATATTTTTCGTATAAGATATTTATAATATTTTTAACTATCTTTTTTAAAAATTACCATTTAACTATGTTATCTAGTTCGATGCTACTACGGACACCTTTTTAATTCTATAAAGACATTAAATTTTAGGGGCCAAGAAATAAGCATGGAAAATGAGGGTCGAAAGAGAGGTAGGTAATAAGCCATTACCGCCCTTGGGTGGTAATGAATACCCATTACCTACGCCTAATTTAGAGTTAGGTAATAGGTAATTTCCCACCCTCCTGTGACGTTTGTAATGATAGCATTTCATATATGGTTGTAAATAAAAATTATTACTTTAACAATGTAAACAACGTAGACACCGAAGACAATGAGTTGTTCAACGAGGCTAGGTGGAACAATTGCATGAGCAAAACCTGCAACTACGGTACTTGTGAGGTACATTCCTCTATTGCTGATTGCCTTTTACGGTTGCTTTTGCCTTTTTGAGCCTGATCTAGGTAACAGTATGTTAGAATAAGAGATGGAAAGACTTTCGTTACTGTCCGGACGTTATGTTGAGTTAAAGTCTCGAGACCATAATGAAAATCCCTATCAAGTGTACGGGGTGTACGAAACGTCAAAAGAAAAGGATGAAAGAATCCGTCTACTTTGATTCATAGTATGATTCAAGAAAATTCATAGCCTTCTAGATGACGTTTTCTAACGAACAGAGGGTATTATTAAAGTGATAAATAGGCACCCATGATCGATATTATTCATAAAAGTTTGCATTGCCTTTGAAATAGTTTTGCAACATTTGCGAGCAATTTCCTAATTATCTATTACCAAACAGAAGATATTTGGCAGTAATGAATGTGAAAAGTTCAGTACATTATGCTGCAAAAGTGCATTTTAAATGTTAATATTGTAAAATAGCCTTATTTAAAAAAATCGTTGCCCTTCTTAGGTAAAGGAAGAAACACAAAAAAGGGTCAAGAGAAAAGATATAATTTAACAACTTTCCGTACGTCAATTTCAAAAACGAGATAAATCTTTATAAATAATGTCAATCATGTGGTTAGAAAATGTGGTGCCAACATTTTTTTTACCCCTTGTATCGTCGATTGCGTCGATAATATGACGTGGCATAAATGGGAAATGTATTCCCAGAAAAGATTTTTTGTTATTCAGACAAACATCATTGGGACGACCTGAAGTCGTAATTCATAACCTATGTGTGTGGTGTTGGCGTTTCGTCCCGGGGTCTACCTTCGATTCGTCAGTAAGCCGTGGTAGACCTCGGCCTTATACGCTGGGGAGAGACTTCATAGTTGAATTTGTATTTGAAGACAAATTCGGCGCAGGAAAGGCGGTGTGACGTTATGAAGGATTTCGACTAACGCCGCCACCTGTGAGTGGGAGGGTGAAGCTTCGGCGCTGCCACCTATGAGTCGGTGGATGAAGTTCCGCCTAATCTAACGGATGTTGAAGTGATTTTTAGGCATGAGTTGTAATCTTACTGCATCGACAATGAATGGAGAAATTGGATAAAGATTTGGTTGCAAGGCAATTGGCAAATTTTTATTCTCTTCCTCTAACTTCTTCGTTTAGTAATATGGATGGCAATAATAAATTAATGATAAATATGTTCCGATTTTTATATGAAACAAAAAGTGTGACGATTTCTTGGCGCGAAACGTGGGGCAAAAAAACATTTTCTGACAACAAAAAACAAACCGTCTTCTTTTTTTTAGCTCTCTTTATAGAAAGATATTAACATTTTCCCTGTGACACATTTACAATAAAATTATTACAACATTATACACTATACAGTAAGTATTATTGCCTCGTCGATAGCATCGCTGATATCAAATAATATCGCGATTCCGGCCGATAGGCACCTCTACGGGCCGATTGTCGGCACCTTTGGTTAAGCTTAACATGTCCACACCTGAGCCGTTAAACTCTCACACCTTTCCTGCTACCAGTTTCACTCCATTTCGCGAATAACTTTACTTGACCATAGGCCTTCGGCTTATTACCGTCCTTTTCTTTTTACTATGGTTCGAACATTTTCTGCCCACCGGACAATTACTATTGTTGTTATTGTAGGACAATTTGTTCATAAACTTTTAGGTAAAACCACCGGAAATTGGTGGTTATGCAAAGCCTACGCAGTCCAATTAGTGAGGCTTCTGGTTGAGAAACACCATCGGCAAGGTGGTACAATACCATTGTGTGGACTGTGTAAACAGAATTGTGATGTGAATTCTTATGAGTTTATGAGCCAACAACAACAACAACTACGACTTTTCGTAAATGCTGCTGGTGTAGGTACCATCAAACGAGGTGACGTCACCGTTTTATAATGGCTGAGTTAGTATCGTAAATTGCCATTAGAATAACGAGAGCTGACAAGTTAATGTGACAGCTTGAATGGCGATGAATTTGTTACCTACATTCAATTTGTGGGAGAAAACAGTGGAGCGGCCCACGTACAGTGGCGTCTCAAAATTATTATTAACCAAAAAAGTAATTTTTTTCAATTAATAAATTTTCTTTAATTCACAATTTAACCAAACTCTATCAAAAGTTAAGTAACAGGTTTTGCCGAATCATGCAATAGCATTAGTTACAACTCATATAACCCGGTGTTGGTAAATAGTTTTGTTTGTAGTTTAGCTGCTCCTCCTATGCCCAAGCAAAAAGGAATATCTATTAGTAAATTATACAAAAATAGAGAGCACGGATGGCTACACAAGAATAAAAGATCGTTTTGTACGAGCGGTCGCGGCGTCCCTGTTACGGAAATGAGTGACAACAATTCCGACATGTGTTAAACGGGCCACTTTTCATGTAACAGATACGGCAGCTTTAGAAAAAAAAACAACAGAATGTCGACCATTTTTCAAATGTTTTAGATCCTCACCGTCGATAAGTAATTGCAGGTAATGGGGTGTGGACGGTGGTTGGTGTAAAGGTGGCGAAGAGGTTTGTGGTTATCATTGTACAGTTCATTGCTTTTTAAAAATTATTTAAATTTGAAGTAAAGATTATCAATTATACTCGATCTAAGGATGAATATTTGAAATGGAGTCATATGACAGTATTACAAAATCATACCAAATTTGATTTCTTGGAGCACAAGCTGTAGTTTTTCAGATACTCATTTAGGTTAATTTTAGAACTTGACTTTTAGATGTACAGGGTATGCCATTTTCGGAACTTTGCTAGGTATTTCCATTATTTTCCAAGACAGAGGGTTGCGGCTTTCGCGATATATTTTCAGTTGTAGATATGTCGTGAAACTAAAGATTTCGCCAATAGAATTTTCATTCAGTCGAAAGCGTTTTCCGGGCTTTGAAGTCCTAGTCCAATGGAATTTCTTACTGAAGTTTCATCTACACAGTTGCGGCAGACATTATCAAAGGCGATGAGGCAATGGGCGAAGATCTCCCGTGCTTCACGAGAGCCACCAACAATTTAATCAAGGACGTGGCATCGGACGAAATGACTAAGCTTAAAAAATCAGAAGTCTTGCCACCAAGGCTGTTCGATTTGCCAATGATCCACAAACGGATGCGCCACTGAGACCCATCGTGAGCACCATAGGAAGCCCGACCTACGAAATCGCGAGACACCTCATAAAACTGCTGCAATCTAAAATAGGAAATCCTGACAATTTATAAAAGGCTCCACTTATTTCGTCGAAAAACTGCATTCTTGGAGTCTTTTTCCAGGAGAAATTCTTGTTAGCTTCGATGTTGTTTCGCTTTTCACCATGGTACCCAGTAAGGAAGCCATGGAACTTATTAACCAAGAATTTCCACAAGATATTGGCAAGTTATTCCGACACTACCTAACCACTACATATTTTCAATGAAAAGAAGAATTCTACGAGCAAACTGATGATGTAGCTATGGGCGGCCTTCTTAGTTCAGTAATAGCCAACTATTTTATGGAAATTTTCGAGGCCAAGGCATTGGCAACGGCAAATAAGATGCCAAAGTGCTGGTTCCGATACGTGGACAAAACCTTTGTTATTTGGAGCCATAGCGAGGGCGAACTTCAAAACTTCCTTTTACACCTCAACTTTATCGACCCAAAAATTCAATTCACTATAGAGATAGAAAAGGAAGGATGCCTACTGTTTTTGGATGTTTTAGTATCAAAGAGGACGAACCGCTTATAGAAAACCAACACACACTGACTGATCAATCATCCTAGACAGAAAAGAGGAAACATAAAGACTCTGATTGTGAGAGCCAAGTGAATTTGTGAGCCGGCTGAATTGGAACGGGAAATGAAGCATCTGGATAGAGCCTTTGGTTGGAATGGATACAAGCACGAGTTCGATAGGGCCGGCCGATCAAAGAAAGTAGAATGCCAGGAAGGAACAACGGGAGAAGAAAAGCAAGAATGAATCCTGTCCTTTACTTTGCGGATGTATGGTAGACTAACAATATCGGCAGGCTACTGGAAAGCAGAAAGTTAAACTGCCGGCCAAAGACCCCAGAGATCCCCTATCGGCACCAGGAGTTTACCGAGTTCCATGCAGCTGTGGCTCGGTATATATTGGCACCACAAAACGCAGTGTCAACACGAGGATTACGGAACACAAGATAAGTTGCAGGCTGGAACAAACACAAAATCAGCAGTAGGAGAGCTCGCTCTCTCCTAAGGTCTCGACATCCTTTTCAACGAAATGGATATCTTATATCAATCGCAGCGTTTCTATCCGAGACTAACGAGAGAGGCCATTGAGATCTTTAAACACGACAACGATTTCAACAGGAAAGAAGAAATTACGTTTCTAAACGCAGAATGGAAGCGAGTTCTACGACACACTTCAAGGGTGCCGAAACCACGCCCCACCACTACCCCCACCACAGTCCCTCCATTGCAGCGCGACGCGAGGGAATAAATACTACGGACCTCACCACAGTCGAATCAGTCAACGTCGGGAACCACACAAAACACTTTAGATTGTATTTTGACCGGCCGTGAAAGCCTTCACAGTCTTATAGAATTTGTATAGCTCTTTTGGTTTTTGAGATACAGTATGGAATTGAAAATTATCACTTTTGAGGCATCCAACCTCGTATCTCAGTTATCTTTAAATCTATCGAAGAAGTTAAAGCGTTTGTTTGTACAATTTTTTCGGTAAAATTCAGTTCCGTACTTCGTTTTATACTGCAAGGAATAAAAATCGACCATCAAAGGGGTCTATCAGCAAAACTACTGAACCAATGGGACTGTTGTTTGCTGAATCTTAAAATCCAGAACAAGAAAAGAAAAAAAAACATTAGATTCACTCTGTGGCGAAACTTCGTCCACCGACTCACAGGTGACAGCATAGTCGACATCGTTCATAACAACACACCGCCTTTCATTCGCTGAATTTTGTCTTCAAATGCAAGTTCCAATTATCAACTCTCACCCTGGCAGGGGTCTACCACGCCTTACTCAATAAAACAAAAAAAGTTTTTTTTAATGCGACTTTGTATATTATTAGATATTTAGAATTGCATCGACAAGAGATTTTCAAAAAAAAAATTATCTTCAAATTGTAACTGCACCATTAGGGTCAGATGAAAATTAGATGCACCACCGGTTTCTACGTAACAAAACCTACTCGCGAGCATGCTTTACTTTTCATAAAACCAAAAAGATAAATGAGCTTTAATTTTATTAGATAGAACAGAAAAACAGACATTTGCTTAACTTTTTCCAATTATAGAAATGGTTCCACAATGTATCAAGTAAGTTTTAGAGGTCAAAAACCCAACAAGAACCCTGTATATGCAAGGATATCAACGATCCTAATATTGTTTAATAACAGTTATCTAACTTAACATGTTTTTTTTTGCCAAAATAAGAGCCAGACAGCTACTTGCAGTTTGTGGAACTGAACTCAAAAAAAACCTAAAAATTGATACAGTTCGTCGTCTTTGGGACGTTGATCTAGTTGACTTCAAGGAAAAACATTAAGACAAATAAAAAAAAATTGTCTTTTGTATAATTTATTTACTAAAATTTAAATAAAATAAGTCAATTTGGATTACCCTGCTATCAAAACCAAAACTTTTAGTGTTTGTAAAGTGTTGTTCTTGCCCTAATCCTAACATAATCTTTTTCACAAATTCCAAAATTGCATTTTTAAACGCTGTCAGTCATTTTTAACCGATTTCGGTCATAATCTCAACTTGCATTTATCAAAAATTTTCAAATTTTTTATTTATAGATGCTATAAATACCGATTTTGGTCCTTAATATAACATAATTTTTTCGAAAACTTGCTATTAAAATTTGCATTTTTAATCGATTTTAGCCATAATTATAAAATGAATTTTTCGAAACACTCCAGATTTGTATTTTTATAATAGGTTTGGAGTAATTTTTCACCAATTTTGGCCTTAATGTTAACTTGACTTTACCGAAAAAAATTCATTTTAAGGCGCTTACAGCAAAATTTGTTTCAGCTCATTTATTTTACTCCAAGAGTGTGATTTGCCAACAACAATAAATCGCAAGGTTTAAATCATTTTTGCTTTATATACTTGAGTTTTCAGAAAAAAACATAAAATTTCCGTTTTTAGAGGAAGTGGGTAATTTTTCAATTTTAGCCCTAAATCTGTCTTTTCCGAAAATTTCAAGTACCTTTGTTATTTTTTGTGTTTTTAATTTTAGTATTAATCTGCCTTTTTCGCAAAAACTCAAAAATTGTATTTTTACACGCTATGACGGTTTTTCACCGACTTTATCCTTAATCTTAACCTGACTTTCCCGAAAGAACTCCAAACTTTTGTTTTCAACCGTTTTGGGTCTCAAATTTCACTTATTTTGTTCGAAAAATTAACTTTACCAAAACCAACAAATTAGAAGGTTTGATTCATATTTGTCTGGTTTCGTCCTAAAATTGAATTCCTCCAAAAATACCAAAATTTGCATTTTTACACAATGTGTTGTGATAATGTTTTAGGCTTAATTCTAACTTCAGTTTATCCAAAAGCACCACATTTGCATTTTTTAGTCCTTGAGACGTAACTCCGATAAGATGCTGAAGTGAGCAAGTTGCCAAAGGCGGTTATTGTTTTTTTGAATCTCTAAAAATGCCGCACAATCCCGATAGAAAAAAACTATACTCTAACGTCTTTTAAGGTCATCTAGTCTAGGTCATCGATTAAGTTGATCTAGAACTCTATGACAGAAAATGATGGCATAATCAAAGTTATTGGACTTTGTTATTTCATATTGACATTTCACAGCCAACCAGATGACATTCTTAAATGAACACTTCCTATAATGCGATGAGAAAACTGCTTAGTGTAATTAAGTTTTTTATTTAAATGGAAGTAAATTTAGAGCCCTTTTTGAGCTTTTACTCCGTGGCTCCGCAAATTAAAGTAAGCCATCTAGATCACTTTAAAAAACGTTTTTATTAAAACAAAATGTTTCAAATATCTATGTAGCAATTCTAATCAATTTCATAACTCTAGAACCAATAATTTAAGAGCTTTCAGTTATAAAATTAAACTCCAATTAAAAGCTCTTAATTATTATTTATATTTATTTTATATAAATGTATTGAAATATACCTAGGTTGAGTATAAATTAAAATACCTGTGTTTGCATGGCGAAGATAACGCAACTAGATAAACATAAACAAAAAAACGAAAGTTGTTTCTAGAAAAAACAGAAAAAACTTTTGTTGAAAAGAAAATGTTTCTTAATGTTTGAAATAGGATTTAGCATACAGTACATATTATTCTTATTACAAGCTAAGAAATTCTAGAAAATAGAGAAACATTTTAATTTTATAAAAAAATATGTTTTTTTATCAAACGGACTAAAAGTACGTCATTTGTTCTCTCCATACGTACACCTAAAGTGGGCTTTCTAATCCTGAGAGCAAAAAAGTAGCAAAAAAGTCCTAGGCAGTAAAAGTAAAGTCAAAAGTCACCACTACTGTCATGGTGGCGCATAGATAAACTATTTTCGTTCACCAAAATTATTAGAACACTAGATAGACCGATCTGAGTGTATTGCCATCTTTACATTCTTATTGAAAAAGCAAAGGATAGGAATACTCTCAGGGAGCTCGAGAGCACCACCCGAAGCCGTTATTAGTCGAAATCGCATAAGTTCTCGAATTCTAAGTTTGTCTGTTAAATGTCATGCGCGTCATCATATTTATCTGTCAATGTGACAGATTTTATTAATTTAGTATTGATAATAATGCTACAAATTTTCAGTTTACCATAATTTACCTAAACCGTCTAAACCATTGGTTATGATTTAATACCATTAAATCCATTGAACATTGAAAACCACCGTTCTAACACTATTTATTTTACAAATAATATACACCACTAATTGGGTAAGTACCTGGACCCGCTTAAAGAGGATGAGAGAAATTTGCAAAACTGAATCACTCTGAAACAGACTTTTTATTTCCTGCATGCTTGAAAAAAAAATAGTATATGTTACTCGGAGTAATAGTAGATTATGTCACTAGGAGTAAAAGTGGGTCTTTTTGTGGTGAGCCCAGAGATTGACGGCCGAAGCGAAGCTGAGGCCTGCAACTGGGCGAAGCACAAAAAGACCTTTTTTTTCAGGCGGACTAAAAGTACGTCATTTGTTTTCTCCATACGTACACCTAAAGTGGGCTTTCAAATCCTGAGACCAAAAAAGTAGCAAAAAAGTCCTAGGCAGTAAAAGTAAAGTCAAAAGTCACCGCTAGTGTCATGGTGGCGCATATATAAACGATTTTCATTCACCAAAATTATTTTAATAATAGATGACACCAGATAAACCGATCTGAGTGTATTGCCATCTTTACATTCTTGTTGAAAAAACAAAGGACAGAAATACTCTCAGAGCACTCAAGAGCACCATCCGAAACCGTTATTAGTCGAAATCGCATAGGTTCTCGAATTCTGAATTCGTCTGTTAAATGTCATGCACGTCATCATATTTATCTGTCAATGTGACATTTATTAATTTAGTATTGAAAAAATGCTACAGATTCTTAGTTTACCATAATCATTGGTTAATATTTAATACATTAAAACCATTGAACATTGAAAACTACCATTCTAACATATTCTATGTATTTTACAAATAATATACACCACTAATTGGGTAAGTACCTAGACCCGCTTAAAGAGGATGAGAGAAAATTGCAAAACTGAACCACTTTTAAATAGATTTCTTATTTCTTGCATGCTTGAAAAAAAAATAGTATATGTTACTCGGAGTAAAAGGTCTTTTTGTGCTTCGCCCAGTTGCAGGCCTCAGCTTCGCTTCGGCCGTCAATCTCTGGGCTCAGCACGAAAAGACCCACTTTTACTCCTAGTGACATAATCTACTATTACTCCGCGTAACATATACTATTTTTTTTTCAAGCATGCAGGTAAGTCTATTTCAGAGTGATTCAGTGTTGCAATTTTCTTTCATCCTCTTTAAGCAGGTCTAGGTACTTACCCAATTAGTGGTGTATATAAATAGAATGTGTTAGAACGGTGGTGTTCAATGTTCAATGGTTTTAATGGTATTAAATCATAACCACTGGTTTAGATGGTTGAGGTAAATTAGGGTAAACTAAAAATGTATAGCATTATTATTAATACTAAATTAATAAAAATGACAAAATGACATTGACAGATAAATATGATGACAACTAACGACATTTAACAGAATTCGAGAACCTATGCGATTTCGACTAAAAACGGTTTCGGGTGGTGCTCTCGAGCGCTCTGAGAGTATTCCTATCCTTTGTTTTTTCAACAAGAATGTAAAGTTGGCAATAAGATGGTTTATATATGCGCCACCATGACAATAACGGTGACATTTGACTTTACTTTTACTGCCTAGGACTTTTTTGCTACTTTTTTTGGTCTCAGGATTAGAAAGCCCACTTTAGGTGTGCGTATGGAGAGAACAAATGACGTACTTTTAGTCCGTTTGATAAAAAAAAGATCTTTTTGTGCTTCGCCCAGTTGCAGGCCTCAGCTTCGCTTCGGCCGTCAATCGCTGGGCTCAGCACGAAAAGACCCACTTTTACTCCTAGTGACATAATCTACTATTTAGGTAAGAATTATGTTTAAAAAACAATTTAATTCTATTTTACATTATAAAAAAAATTGTGTTTCCGCCCGGGATCGAACCGGGGACCTTCCGCGTGTTAGGCGGATGTGATAACCACTACACCACGGAAACCACTGAAAGTTTTTGTATGCATTCAGTATAAATAGTGATAGGAATAATTATTGAAAACAGCTTTTATAAGTTTTACAAAGGAGGGGTGTTCCATAATCTCTATGAAATTTTAAAAGAAAAAGATAAAATAACAAAGTTCCATTTACTTTGATTATTTCATTCTTTTCTGTTTATTCTTTTCTGGCAAAAATTCATAGACTTCTAGATGAGATTTTTTAATGAACACCCCGTAGTTGTCATTATTCAAAAGAATTAAATTGAAATAAAATTCAAAGCTTATCAAAATCGGGATATGTAGGTAATGATACGAGGTTGTAGAAGGGCTAATAAGATTTGTTTCTTGAATTCCGAGTTTAAAGTGGTAGGTATGGTCCATTTCAAATAGATCGTCATCTAGCAGGCTGAGGAATTGACAGATTCGTCTTATACCTTCCATGTTAATATGTCATTTATATGTCAATTTCACAGCTTACTATAAATGAATATCTATTTGAAATGGACTCTAATTTAGTCAACTTTGTGACTATTTATTTATCATGATGGTGTACAAACATAAAAAATAATATTAACAAATAACACAACCTCAGCAACTCTTGTTTTGCGGCTAGGGTATCAATAAAGGGGGGTACGTTTAATCGTTGGGTGTGTCAGAGAACCTTTCACTTGCCCCTGGGACTAGTACTTTCAGCACCCGACTATAAATGAGGCGAAAAACTGGGGGCAATCCGCATTAAAAAAAAAGTAACTGCCTCAGATAATCACAAATCGTACGGAAGATTCGTCAGGTACCTGTAAGCATTCAATACACTTAAAATTATAAAAATATTATTTTTTATTGAAAATTGCAGCGACAGTGGATTTTTAATCGCTACCGACAACAACTCTTCCCTTTGGGGAGACAAATACCCTAACTATAATAATTACTATTAACATTGACTGACAGTAATAGCGGCACGAACCCACAAGGCCGCTCTGACAGTGCTCAGCTTATGGATCAACAACTGAGTCTTCATCTAGAAGTTCAGCACCCAGCGATTTCGGCAACAAGAATGGCTCTCATATCAATACATCTAATTATTGATTGGCTCTACAAATAGCCAGATAGACCAATCTCCAAATTCGGGCTTCAGGCCAATTAGAGGCAAAAGCTCTAAATTTTGCTTGGGAAAACCAGTGCTAAAAAAAGTCGAAATAGCGTATCAAAATAAAGCAATAACCGTGACTGTGAATTTACTGGTTAAAGATACAAAACTGATATCAAAAGGCAATTCAATTATTGAGATTTTCAGAAATGTTTAAGGGAAAAATATCGGCCTTATTAAAAATAGCAATAAAAGCCAGCCAAAATACAATAAGAATTAGGACAACGAAATACTACAATGAGGCGAAATTTAAATATTTTCTAATAATTTGCAGGTACCTCAAAATTATTTGCGCCCCGCAGAATTTAATGGGCTGGCATCAAAACAGAAATGCTCTCAAAAGTACGTGTGTGAACAAAAGTGACTCCGTGCAAATTACAAAAAATTGTTGATAAGAACATTCTTTGAATTTTACAACACGGTTCTAAGGCACTAAGAGGAAAAGATGTTGTCGCATTTAAAAAGTGAAAGATATTGAAATCAAATCTCAATCAGTTCCATTGGAATTATTAAGAGATAAATACCAAGAAATAAAAACCAAACACGCCACATAGAAAAACAGCATTCGACATTAAAAGCGCTAGTGTAGGAAATAATTTAAATTGATCGCCTTGCAAGTAAAAATAAAAGTAAAAGTACCCAAATTACAGTCTATAATCCTGAAGGGAATCTCGCAAATACGAAAGCCGGCAACCGCTGCCGCTAACACTTGTGGCGAGGAATTGACAAAATAAAGATACTGAAAGGCGGTAATAAACTTGATATTTAAATAACTTCTGTCACCGAAATCGCTGGTTTAAGCTTTTAAGGAATCAAAACTTAATTACAGTATTAATATGTAGTTAATTCAAGTTAAACATAACAAAAACTAATAATCACTTAATTTACGTACATTTGTTTACATGGTACGCGAGAACATCTTCTTCTTCTTCTTCTGTAGCTTATTCTGTCCACTGCTGAACAAAAGCTTCTCTCAAATGCTTCCATTTCCCCCGTTCTTGTGCAGCCAGTATCCAGTTTCCGGCTGTTCTTCTTATATCATCGCTCCAGCGGGTAGGTGGTCGTCCTCTGTTACGATATGCGTCTTGTCTTGGACGCCATTCTGCTATCTTCTTTGTCCATCGGTTGTCCGTCATTCTGGCAACATGCCCCGCCCAGTTCCACTTTAAATGTAAGATAGTCTCGACAGCATCTCGTGTCTTCGTTCTAAGTCTTATAGTTGTATTTGGGACTCTGTCTCGAAGGGTGATTCCCAGCATCGATCTTTCCATCCTGCGTTGCATCACTTGTATTTTCGTAATGTTTTTTCTTGTAAGTGTTAGTGTTTCTGCACCATATGTCAGCACGGGAAGGACGCATTGGTTGAACACCTTTCTCTTCAAGCATATTGGGAGATTGGACCGAAACACTGATTTTAGTTTTCCAAATGCTGCCCAAGTCAGACCTATTCTACGCTGGATTTCGCGTGTTTGATTGTCCCGTTCGATACTGATTTCATGTCCTAGGTATTTGTATGAGTATGTCTGTTCTATATTTATGTTGTTAATTTTTAGAGAATTGTTTAGAACAAGGTTTGTCATGTATTGTGTCTTTGACAGATTTATTTCAAGGCCTACCTTTTCTGCGGCTGTTTGTAAGTCTTGTAACATTGTTTGTGCCTTAGCCGTGTCGTCTGTTATTAGGACAATGTCGTCGGCGAAGCAAAGGTGGCTTAGATTTTCTCCATCGATGTTAATTCCCATGTTGTTCCATCTTATTTTGTTTAGCACACTTTGCAGCAGAGTAACGAATAATTTAGGAGAAAGCGCGTCACCCTGTCTCAGGCCCCTTTCAGTTTTGAACTTGTTGGTATGTTGATTGTTGTTTATCTTCACGTATGCTGTGGATGTAGTATATATGTATTTAATAGCTGAGGAGTAACGGTAGTCAATTCGGCATTCTGCAAGTGCTTCTAGCAGTTTCTGGTGGTCCACTGTATCAAAGGCCTTTTTGAAGTCTATAAAAATCAGCATAAGCGGTTTGTTGTACTCTATACACTTCTCAATTATTAGTTTCATTGTGAGCAAGTGATCGTTGGTACCGTATTTTGTTCTAAAACCCGCTTGCTCTCTTGAAAGAAAGAACTCTAGTTTGTTTGTTAGACGTGTTGTTATAATCTTTGTGTAGAGCTTATAGATGTGACTTAGAAGACTTATTGGCCGGTAGTTTTCAAGGTTCGTGTTATCTCCTTTCTTGTGTATGATGATGATTTGCGCACTTTCCCATTGCGGTGGTATTGTTCCTCCGGAGAGGCATTTATTAAATAGGGTTTTAAGGGCATTGATGATGTCTTGTCCGCCCATTTTAATGCTTTCTATTACCATCTCGTCTTCACCAGGTGCTTTGTTGCTTTTCATATTTTTTAAAGCTGATATAATTTCATCGTCATTTATCTCTTCGAGGTCTTCTGAGCCTTGGTTTAAAATTATTGGAATATTGGATTTTATTTCTCTATTTGGTGTTGAATATAGTCGTTTGTAGAAAGCTTCAATGGTCTGCGTTATTTCCCCCTTGTTTGTCATTATTCTGCCATCTGTGTTTTTGATTTTATATATATTATTTTTTCTCGCTAGATTTTTCCTTGCCAGAACTTTCAGACTTTTATTCTCTTCTATCGTAGTTTTTATGGATTCCGTATTTTGTTCTCTTTTGTGTTTTCTTATCTCTTTAGCTATTTCTTTATTGATATTTCTATATTCTATTGTTGTTTTGTCTGTCAGTTCTCTTCTTTGTTTCATTAAAGATTTTGTTCTTAGGTTGAGTTTTTGGTTCTTGTTTTTGCTTCTGCACCACTTTTCACTTGTTGCATTTACGCTGTTTGTAATGTTCTCATATATTGCGTTAACTGTCATACGATTATTTACGTTTAGAGATTTAGATAGTTGCTGTTCATATTCATACACGTTTTCAGGCAAGTTCCATTTTTTGTGACTCTTTTTTAGGATCATGTTGTTTCTTTCCTTTCTTATGTTTAGTTTTATTTTCGCTCTTACTAGGCGATGGTCGCTGCCTGTTGAGAATCTATTCAGAACATCTACATCACTGACAATATCTTTTCTGCTGCTGCATATGAAGTCGATGGCGTTCTTGGTCCTTCCGTCTGGGCTCATCCATGTCCATTTTTTGTTGTCATTTTTTTGGAAGAAGGTGTTCATTGCGAAGAGATTTTTGCTATGCAGAAAGTCTATCAAGGTATTTCCTCTTTCGTTTCTCTCGCCCAATCCGTGGTGCCCAACCGCGTTTTCAGCTTCATCTATTTTGCTTCCGATTTTAGCATTAAAGTCTCCGATTAGCAGAGTATAGTGGGATTTCTCGTCTTGTATGGCTGAGGATATATCTTCGTAAAAGCATTCGATATCTTCCTCTGTATGGTCGCTTGTGGGCGCGTAGGCTTGAATGATTTTCAGAGAGTATTTTTTGTTAAGTTGGATGGTGATGAATAAGACTCTAGGGCTTATACTTTTGATGTTTATTCGCGAGAGAGAAAAACGCGAGAACATGCACGAAATGAAATAAATTTAACACTAAAACATTCTCTAATTAAACCACTCAAATGTCTGAGTATATCGAACAGGCATTCAATATTATTACATAGATGTGCAAACTATATCAAACTTGCAACTCATCGTTCCAATCTGTCTAAAAACACCAAAAAATTATAATTCAAATAAATAGTTACTGTAACGAGCGAAGTGCACCGTTACAACTTTCAATTCATTTGACTTAAGACCCACATAGCAAAAGTATATGACGAACATGTGCTATGGATATGCGTTTTTGTATAAGCATATTATTCACGAATATCCTATGGATACGCATGAATAGGCGCTGGACACTCTATGGATATCTTATGGATATGCGTATGGCCACCGAATGGATATTCTAAGAATATGCGTCAACGGACATATACATACGCTTTGCCGTACATTTGACGCGCATTCATGAATATTTCTTTGGTATCGCTTGTTTGCGATGAATAATAATAAATAAAACATCATTCGTTTGACTGTGACATGTATTATTTAATATATTATATTGATATTGATTATACAAACATTTGAAGACTCTAGTAAGAAGTACTGTGTTAAAAAGTATTATTGCACTTACCGTTCCTTTCTCTTTAGAGAATTCACAGTTCGTTCTTTTGCTTTGGCTAACCATTTTTTGTTAACTGAAATTATTTCGTCATCGAAAACGTCAGAAGTTCGGGCATTTAATCTCACAGCATCTAGGACATACAAAATAATAAATATAAAAAAAACACTATAAAGCATTTAGTAACACAACAAAACACATTTTATTAAATGCTCTCAGTGTGCAAATGTAGTAATTATTTTATACCCCGCAGACGGCTATTCTTTGTGGGGAGATATCGTAGTTGATAGCTAAGTGAAACAAATTGCGGTTTTTACTGGGTCGTACTACATTGTTTTCTTTTTCACAAAGAAAACCTACTGGCTTCCCTTTCATAAATAACGGTAAAATAACATTTTAGTTCCAAAGAAATAGGACTACCTTGGCCGCCATGTTTGTTCACCTTGATTATCGTTTCTATGCAATCCTTCTACTTCGAGTTCTAGGGTTAGAAATCCGTTGAAAGGTAACTTCTTTTGGACATTGACATGTGTCAATGGGTTGATTAATTAATTATTTTGCTATCTGGACAGCATTGCCAAATTTCCCCAATATTTTTACTTAGATTCAGGTCTAGCTTATGTAACTATACTAGGCTTCAACTCTTTATTATGTTATTTTGAACCATGACCTAGCTCTCCACCTACCCAAAGCTGCCGTTCGCATAGTATGTGACTTTGCTAACTTTTACCTTTTTTAAAATACGTCACAACATCTGCTGAAAAATAGCCGGCACGAGCTATCCATGTCTCTCTGACACATTGGCAAATGCCATAAAGAAACGAAGACAAGTAGAGGAAGCCCAAAAGTACAGCTACTTTTCGTACTATCTCAGTTCCAGTGAGGCCTAGTCCCAGTCGTTTCAAATATATCTATTTTGTAACAGATATACTAACCGCTGGATGACAAATCGATAAGCTGCGCTGGCTCTTAAGGATCAGATTCCTTAATAAGACACTAATTATGACCCCAACAAAAAAAAATAAATGTTCAAAACATTATTGCAATTACCAAATATCATTTTCGTAAGGGGTAATTCTATAAATTTTCGTTTTCCTTTTCCCCCTCCCAACTGAATAACTGTCCATACTCGCTATAGATGACTCTGTACATTAACTTTTTGGTTATTTCCTATACATTATTACTTCCAATTCTACTAAGATCGCCTGCTTAAAATTGTGATCACCTACTTGAGACTTATTATTTCTATGTAGATTACAATAAAGTAAACTTTACTTTGACAAAACCACATACAAGATTATAGATTGTTACATTATGTATGTTTTTGTACATTAAATAGTGTTATAATTAGTGTTACAAGAAATAATTCTTACCAAACCTTTTAACTTATATTTGTCTTCAAGTATTTTGTTTAGGCTCTGAAGATCTGTTTCATTGCTTATTGGTAGCAAATCTAGGCCATCAATGTCTTCATCTTCAACCAACACTGCAGTTTTCGTTGGCATTTGTTGCATTATTGTTTCTAGTGTTTCTTCTATTTTTGATTGTTTTGCAATCAATATATTCAATTTGGTTAGAACTAATTTTTTGAAATCTGTAATGGCAAAATTAATTAAAAATTAAAGTAAAATATTGAAATAGGAAGAAAAATTTTAGTTTCTCAAGAAAACTGAAACAATGCCAAAATCTGAAATATCATGCATAAAGAAAAAAAAAGAAAACTTAGTAGGTAGATAGTAAACAAGATAATAAACGAGACTATCATCATGTCACGAAAGCCTACCCTACTCTACTAGGGCCTTTACTCCCTCCACGAGTCGACCCGTCCCTCCAATGAAGGAGGGTATCCCGTCCCATTTTAGATTCGGTGGAAGCTCCGCTCGATGAAGAAGGCTCCAAGTGTCCTATGGCGCAGTTGCGTCCACCTATGGCACACTCCCAGAAAGTGGTATGACGACTCTTCCCCTGCCCCATAGTGGGACTGTCAGCCATTCCTAGGAGGTGCATGTGCAGTTTAGTCTGCAGGGCCAGTAAGGATTCCTATAAGGCCTCCCTATAAGGCCAGCAGTGTTACCAGGCACTGCTGGCTTCTCCCAAGATCTATGCGGGTTAGGGTAGATTTCCTTGGTCTCTCTACATATTCCTGACTGAGTCCAGTTAGGCCTTATACTCTCCCTGAGTACAAGGACTTACTGAATTACGCTGACAAACTTCAAGAGGTAATGGCTGCGATTATTTTAAAATAAAAAGTTTGATTAAACCAATATCTTTTGACGCCACGCCATTGTGAAGATGTTTAAAGTTTGACAAATAAAAAAATTTAAAAAAAGCTAAAATTTAATCATTTTTTTTACAAAACAAACTCTGGTTTGCTACATTGATAATCCATACAATAAATACTTACGTTACGTACTTTACTGAACATAGCGCGTACCAACTCCGGCCGATACAGGCTGCAATTCTTAAATGCAGTCGAAAAGCTGTCGGAAGATGGACCACAGTTAAGATTGCAGGGCTGCACCCATCGCCCTGGCTGGCTACAGGTCACCTGCGAGGACGGGGAGAGTGCCGCATTGTCGGAAGCTTCGGTCGATGGGCTCCAACCCTGGAATGGTGCTCGTCTCAGACTCGTAAAAGGATCAAAAATTTTGGTAACTAAAAAGGTACGATTGTAGGATTTACGACAAGATACAAACTTGATTTGACGTAAATTCTTTTATACAAAAGTTTCGATTAGGCAATATGTCACAGTATAACTCATTCACTTATTTTTACCATCTAGTGGCCATTATTTTTTAAATCTTTATTTTTTTATACCTGCCTCCTTTCAGTACATGTTGAGAAGATGCAATAAAAAATCAGTTTTTCAACGCCTACTTGATGTCAATAATAATCAATAATAAGTGAATAGCTTATAGATTGTGATAATTTGAAAAAGGAAAGGTGATCCCGGCTATCCTGTATTAATTTTCTAATCAGCATTTTACGACTCGGTATCCATCGTACAGCACATCTACATAATTTAAATTTACACCATAGAAGTGAAATCAGGGAATACCAGATCCGCTTTGTAGATACGGTATGATCGATGGCCCTCACGAGGTACCTTTACAGTGTCCGTCGGTGACAGGCAAAGAATGAACCCCCGGGGACGGACCCCGGGGGGTCATTTACTACCTCTTTTAAGGGTATGACGTAAGACGTTAGGCCATTAGGTTTAGGTCAAATTTACATGGTTTCAAAGACCGTTAAGTGAATTTATGGTGATTAAAAAAGATGAAATTTGTGTTTGGGGCCGGGGTTTGTTTCAAGATTTAAAGGGTCTCCCGTGAGAGTCGTCGGCACCAGTTTCCAGTTTGCCCACACTTTACTTAAATAAATCTCGGGCCGGATAAAAAGTCTTAATGACTGCACCGCAGGAATTGCCTTGTGCGCGGAAACTCCGGTTTGTCTGAATTTATTTAAAACACAACTAATTGCTAAGTGAAGTAGCCGTTTGATCTCGGCCGCTCTCTGTACACACACTGGACCAGATGGTCTCTCTGTCTCTTTCTCTCCTTCACTTCGGTTCATCTCGATCGCGTTTAAGCTAATTCGTTACCGATAATATTACTGCACCGGGTACTATATGAGTGGCACAGCTTTTACCTAGAAAACTGATGTCGAAGTAGCAATTTTACGTCCATCGACAGCATATAAATCGCATCGTTCGGACAAAGCAAGGCCAAAACAACGTCGCAATCTAATGGACATCTAGGACGATAAATCGTCGAAGTGGTCTTGCATATGTGTGCCTCAAATTATTATTGTTCCCGAGATTTATAGAAAAGGCCGCTGTTTGGTCATTACCATCGTCATGAGTGATGCGAATTACTATTGGTGAGTTCAGTGGAAGCAGGTGATCTCAACGAAATATTCGACTGGGATCCACTGACCTGAGGCAGCTTGAAAAATGGCCGCTGCAAGCTCGCACCCTTAGAAATTATTAACATATTATACTGTTATAATGAAATGAAATCTGAATTCGTTTTTAATGTACGTTTTCTTAAATTCTTCAAACTGGGAATTTAGTTAAATTTTCTGGTTTAAAGTCAGAATTTATACAAATTCAGAGTTTGAAATCAGAATTAAGTAAAATTTTGTATATACAAACAATACATATTGGCTTGTCTATAAAAATCTTATTTTTTTTTAATTTTATTATCGATGTAGACCATAATATAATAAACATCTTTATTTCAAAATTTTGACAACACATAAATTGAAATAACGTCACCACACAACACAAAGTACCTACACATTATATCTAATCAATGTGCATCAAAATAATCATTGATCGAATATGGTTCTAGATTTGATAGTAGTTTAAATACTGCGTGCTTAAATGACTTTAGCTGTGTCAGTAGCTTAATAGATTTTGGGCGCTTGTTAAAGCACCTTATTGCATTATAGTATGGTCCATTTTCATATAGTGACAGCCTATGTCTTGGAAGAGAATAGTCCAAGGTTCAGGTTACATAATTATTTTGTGGCTTATGTTGATAAAACAAAGCCTTATTCTTAAAAAAATACAATAAGCATTCTTGTATATAAATGGCGTAAACCGTTAGTTACTGCGTAAACCAATTTGTTGGCCCTGAATTTCCTTCTGCATGTCTCAAGTGCTTTCATCCCTAACACAATTCTTAGTACCTTCTTCTGAGAAGCGAATATTCTATTAATATCACTGCTCTGTCCATTAAAAAACAATACCATACCTAATGTGGGATTCAAAGTTCGCATGATTGGATTTTTCTTGTTTCCATCGTCAGATGACCTGTCAAAATACGAATCGTATAGCAAACATTTTGCAGCTTGCTCACAACTCGGCTTATATGGGGCTGCCAGGAGAGGGTGGCGTCTAGGACCATTCCCAGAAACTTTGAAGTTTGTTCTATATATTCTTCGAAAACCAATGGTGTGTTTTTCGCATGATTTCATTAGACAGTGATAACACTAAATTAATATTAGGGCCAGTCAAAGCAAACGGGTGTCGTCCGCATAGTTTATAATGTGAAGTTTCTCGTCAGCTCCCTGCAATAGTTCCGTAATATCGTTTATATATATCACGAATAGTAAGGGGCTAGCATGCTTCCCTGCGGAATTCCCATTGATATATCTGCCCTGTTCGAGACACCCCTAAACGCTCCCTTACCTATTGATGCCTGTTGTTGCCTATCGGTAAGGTAGCATTTGAGCCAAGTTTGAACTACTCCTTGAATGCCCAGATAATTAAGTTTTTCCAACAAGATGTGGTGATTTACAGTATCATACGCTCTTGACAGGTCTAAGAATATACCTACTTGTATTTCCTTTTTTTCCAGAGATGTGAATATTGTATGAATAAATTGAAACCCAGCCGTTTGTGTAGATCTACCCTTGATGTATCCATCCTGAAACTCATTGAGCAACCCACTCGATAAAAGAAAATCACTCAGTCTATCAGTCATAATTCTTTCAAATATTTTTGAAAAACTGGTGAGCAAGCTAATTGGTCTAAAATTCTCTACTTGATGTGTGTTGCCCTTTTTGCGTATTGGCACAATGATAGCTAATTTTAGGTGATTTGGAAAAATTCCATATCTTAATGAGTTATTGATAATATGCACGAGGGGCTTTAACGATAGGTTTTATTATATACTTAAGTAACACGCTAGATATACCATCATGACCACAACTATACTTATTTTTAAGGCAATTGACAGTTTTCCTGTTTATTATTTCCCTGTCATCGACAGGTTCCAGCGAGATGATCTCCCGGCAACCCCCTTTAGTGGGTGCTGAAAACGGAATATCAGGCAAGCTACTGAGTAACTCTGATGGAGCATGAAGCAGAAAATCATTAAATGCATTCACCATTTCTGTATTCTCCTCCTCGTTTAATTCTTGCTGATCGTATTTTTCAGATTTGCCTAATATTTCGCTCACCGCCCACCAGCATGTCTTAGATCTGTTATTAGAGGACTTAATCTTATCATTGTAATAATACCTTTTTTCTCCATCAGAAGTGCATCGTACTGTTTCTTCTTTTCCGCATACCTCACCTTATACATAATATCATTATCCTTCAGGACATAGAGAAAGTCTAGCTCCTTTTTACAGGCCGCCACATAAGGATCATTCTGCATATATTTTGCTTTGCTAAAGTTTCTTACTGGTACCTTCCTCAATGGAAAGCATTGCTCAAAATATTCCAGCACTATGTTTATAAAATCATCCCATTGGGCATCAACATTGTTATGGGCTATGTCGTAGATCCTTTCAAAGTTCTGATTAATTAATAATTCCTTAAATAGTTTCTTGTTATGTTCATTAAATGACCGTTTCTCAGAATACGTTATTTTGTTTGTTTTATCAATGATTATTGTAAACGACATTTTCTGTGCAGTACGATCCGATCTGTGGTACTCTAATATATCTATCCTAAATGCACCCTGGAAATTAGTAATAATATTATCTATACATTTTTTTGTATTACGGGTTATCCTGGTGTTCTCTTGAACTACAGCCCTAAAATTATATGAATAGATCAATGACTTGAAATCATCTGACATCTTATTATGTGTCAACAGGTCTATATTAAAATCTCCAGCGATCACAACTGTGTTTCGTTCGCGAAAACAAGTCGATAAAAGGTTGTCAAAGCTTCTCAAAAATTCAACAAAGTTACCATTCGGTGGCCTATAAATGCTGACTAAGATTAGGTTAACTTTTTTTAGTTTAACTTCACAGCCGCAGCACTCAAAATTATTTTCTACACTTAACGAGTTTATGTGTGGCCTTGTACTATATAGAACCCTACTTTGCAGAAAAATTGCACTTCCACCGTGTGTATTTTCACGCTCTCTGCAAAAACTTGTCACAAGCCTAAATCCGATTATTTTATGTTTTTTCAGTTGTTCCTGTGTTTTCCAGTGTTCAGTAACACACAACATACTGCATGTCTTATGTTCGTCCAGCATTGACTCCAAAGAATTGATTGAATTACCAAATGACTGAAGATTTTGGTGTATTAGGCTTACGTTGTGTTGTTTATGCTCCTTTGGTTTACAGTGGGATGGGGTCTTCGATTTTTGCCATTTAAAAAAAAAATTTGGTTGCTGTTGTAATTAGTGTTCTGTCTCATAGAGGTTAAGTACTGCAAAAAATAACCAAACTGCCTAATTGTTAAAAATAACAGAGTATCTGTCATAAATGACACAGTCTCATTTAAATTTGCAGTCAATCTAAGTTAGCATTTTGAGACCTATTCCCGATAAGTGAATTGGAAGAGGTACAGACACTCCTGCAGACTGGCCAGTGGGGACCACCAAACTTGATGCCTTGCGATTATTTTTTATGGGCAACTTTAAACACATATCTTTGCCACACCAACTATTAGTGAAGAAGAGTTATTAGAAAAGATTAACAAAACAACCAATTTTTGAGCCAAAATCACGAAACATTGCAAAGGGTTTATTTTAGATTTCTACATAGAATTTATTTGTGCTTTCAACCATTTTGAACATTTATTATTATTTTTATTTTTCTCTGTTAGCTAAGTTTTAACTAGTTTTTTTGTTACATACTTAACTATCGTTTGTTTAAAGGTGGTAAACAATGATGTACTCTTAAGCGAAACATCTTGGACTTCCATTGTCTTTAGTGAGTTTTTTACAGGACGTTTCGAGCAGTGGAATCTCTCCTCGTTTTCAAGTGAAACTGAGCATTAAGCTCGAGGCTACTACGAGCACACCTTAGTAAACCCCACATCTCTATGGGTTACCTAAAATTCACAAAACAACTATGCTCCTAAGGCCAATTGCGCCGTTAACTGTCGTTTTAGAGTGGGAATTTAGTTAATTAAATTTCACATCGACTTTAAAAGAAAACGGACGTTATACGGGATGTCTCAAAACGTCAATTGTTTTTAAGAGGTTTTAGAAGATTCCAAGTTATACAAATTTTGCTTACAAATTCCCTATTCGCAAACTCACCGTTTTCTTTTAGATACAAGATTTCGAATAGAGACCCTACACTTTCCATGATGGGCAAATTTATGCTCTGAGGCGTAGGCGTTTTGGACCACTTTTGAAACCAGTTTTATAAAAAAAGTAAATAATTTTCTGACACCCATGTTTTTAGTCATAAAATACCACTAAACTCAAAAAGGCGTACATTAGCATTTTTGACTAATAATACTTTCTTGGGTAGAAAAGAATGATCTTTCACAATGTCACAAAGTGCTCGAATTTGCCATTTTTGCTATAACAAGTTAAGAGCAAAACAATTTTACGCGACCCCAACATCTACGCCAATGGCACACTCATAAAGTACCTTTCAGTAATAGTAAAACGTGTACAAAAGTTCAGTTTTCAATGTTAAATCGTTCCTGAATAGGCTTTCTTATAAAAAATATTTCTTTGTCACTCCGTATCTCAAAAACGATGCGTTTACGGATAAGGGTTTATAAACAATTTGTTTATGACTTGGGTTCCTCTGCGACACCCTAAAGTTTGGCAACACCTTTCTGACACGTCCTGTATGTCAACATCAGGATTGCTGGTATTCTTTTTTAAGGTATCGATGTTTAACTCTGATTTACAAACATATATACAAAAAAAAATCTAAATCGCTCAAGATGTTTTGATCGAATTTTAGAGGTGTTTAAGAGAAATCAAAGGCATATATTTTTTTAATAAATCTAACAGAGTTCTTAGTAATACATGGGACATTGAGTGTTTTTTTGAAGAAAAAAATAGTACCTTAATGGTTCATTAAAAAACAAATTCTGCTTACATTGTTATTTCAGTGTATTTGCTTTTACAGTGTATTTTATTGTCATTATATTGCTTGTTCAACTTTTTAACTTAAAATAAAAGCAGCAATAACCTATTGTATATAAAATCACTCTGTATATGGAGAGCCCAAGGGATTTACAATTTTAGCCCGTCTTTAGCAGTAGCGCGACTTCACTCGAAGTCAAATGAATTGAAATCGATTTGCTGATATTCCCTAACGATGACGTTACATCAAGGCCGGTGAGATGTTGTACAGAGCAGGAAAAGGAGACATCCGCCAGTGTACTAGATCTAATACTGCATGGCAGATAGCCCTCAGTTCGAGAAGCAGCCCATATTGCAGGTTATCGGAACCACAACGAACTGTAAGGAGGAGGCGGTCACCAATTTGTCGATCAACCCTTCTGCATACTAGTTTCAGGGTCTACCCCTCATCAGTACAGCTTTGAGTGGTCGACAAATTGGAGACCGTGAGTTAGCTGCTTAAAGCCAACAATCTATCGGAGAGCGGTGAGATGTTGTACAGAGCAGGAGCAGGCGACATCCACCCGCGTATTAGATCTACTACTGCATGGCAGATGGCTCTCAGTTCGAGAAGCAGCCCATATTGTTCTGTACCTCGCAGGTTATCGGAACCAGAACGAACTGTAAAGAGTAGGTGGTCACCAATTTGTCGATCAACCCTTCTGCATACTAGTTTCAGGGTCTACCCCTCATCAGTACAGCTGTGACTGGTCGACAAATTGGAGACCGTGAGTTAGCGGCTTAAAGCCAACAATCTATCGGAGAGCGGTGAGATGTTGTACAGAGCAGGAGCAGGCGACATCCACAAGCGTATTAAATGTACTACTGCATGGCAGATGGCTCTTAGTTCGAGAAGCAGCCCATATTGCACTGTACATCGTAGGTTATCGGAACCAGAACGAAGTGTAAAGAGTAGGTGGTCACCAATTTGTCGATCAACCCTTCTGCATACTAGTTTCAGGGTCTACCCCTCATCAGTACAGCTTTGAGTGGTCGACAAATTGGAGGCCGTGAGTTAGCTGCTTAAAGCCAACAATCTATCAGAGAGCGGTGAGATGTTGTACAGAGCAGGAGCAGGCGACATCCACCAGCGTATTAGATCTACTACTGCATGGCAGATGGCTCTCAGTTCGAGAAGCAGCCCATATTGCTCTGTACCTCGCAGGTTATCGGAACCAGAACGAACTGTAAAGAGTAGGTGGTCACCAATTTGTCGATCAACCCTTCTGCATACTAGTTTCAGGGTCTACCCCTCATCAGTACAGCTTTGAGTGGTCGACAAATTGGAGACCGTGAGTTAGCTGCTTAAAGCCAACAATCTATCGGAGAGCGGTGAGATCTTGTACAGAGCAGGAGCAGGCGACATCCACCAGCGTATTAGATCTACTACTGCATGGCAGATGGCTCTTAGTTCGAGAAGCAGCCCATATTGCACTGTACCTCGCAGGTTATCGGAGGCGGTCACCAATTTGTCGATCAACCCTTCTGCATACTAGTTTCAGGGTCTACCCCTCATCAGTACAGCTTTGAGTGGTCGACAAATTGGAGACCGTGAGTTAGCTGCTTAAAGCCAACAATCTATCGGAGAGCGGTGAGATGTTGTACAGAGCAGGAGCAGGCGACATCCACCAGCGTATTAGATGTACTACTGCATGGCAGATGGCTCTTAGTTCGAGAAGCAGCCCATATTGCACTGTACATCGTAGGTTATCGGAACCAGAACGAAGTGTAAAGAGTAGGTGGTCACCAATTTGTCGATCAACCCTTCTGCATGCTAGTTTCAGGGTCTGCCCCTCATCAGTACAGCTTGAGTGGTCGACAAATTGGAGACCGTGAGTTAGCGGCTTAAAGCCAAAAATCTATCGGAGAGCGGTGAGATGTTGTACAGAGCAGGAGCAGACGACATCCACCAGCTTATTAGATCTACTACTGCATGGCAGATGGCTCTCAGTTCGAGAAGCAGCCCATATTGCTCTGTACCTCGCAGGTTATCGGAACCAGAACGAACTGTAAAGAGTAGGTGGTCACCAATTTGTCGATCAACCCATCTGCATACTAGTTTCAGGGTCTACCCCTCATCATTACAGCTGTGACTGGTCGACAAATTGGAGACCGTGAGTTAGCGGCTTAAAGCCAAAAATCTATCGGAGAGCGGTGAGATGTTGTACAGAGCAGGAGCAGACGACATCCACCAGCGTATTAGATCTACTACTGCATGGCAGATGGCTCTCAGTTCGAGAAGCAGCCCGTATTGCACTGTACATCGCAGGTTATCGGAACCAGAACGAAGTGTAAAAAGTAGGTGGTCATCAATTTGTCGATCAACCCATCTGCACACTAATTTCAGGGTCTACACCTCATCAGTACACAGCTGTACTGATGAGGACACAAATTGGAGACCGTGAGTTGGTGGCTTAAAGCCAAAAATGTACCGAAGACCAGTAAGATGTTGTACAGAGCCGATGTTGCCAAAACTGTACTGATGAGGGGTAGACCCCAAAACTAGTATGCAGATGGGTTGATTGACAAATTGGTGACCACCTACTCTTGGTGACCACCTACTCGTTATGTCAAGGAACACAGCAATTTGGCGTACGTTCGGCCAACAACTACTTCAATATTAGGAAAACTTCGTCAATTTTTGCTACCTCTAGCCCTACCTTCATGTTACTACTTTCAATAATGTCAAATATCTGTCATCATCATCGAGCTAATCTGGAAACCCCTCTTGTTTTACAGTTTTGGTCCCCGTTTTTAGCAGTGGGAAACTTTGAACTGATGACGAATGCCATCGTAATTGATGTCTCGATTACGTCTTATGTCAACCTATTGTAAAATAGTTGTCACTGTCACTAATTTTTTTATTTTTTATTTCCAATCCAATCGAATATCGAACTTACATCCATCTAAAAGAGGTAAAGCGCTAGGGCTCCTAGCCCTTAGCTGACTTAGCTCCAAGGTTTTCTACTAAAACTTAACTTCTATCCTAAGAAAAACCAAACACAATCGACATATCGACATCCGGCTTTAAGTTGCTGTGACGATTGTATGACGGGTGACGACAAAATTACGTCAGAAGCAGCGGACTGCCGACGGACTGCCGGCCAAAAAAAGGGGCCATTTTTATGGCAATATCGGCATTTGTTCACTCTGATCATATCTGCTAGGTCATTGGTCATCATTCTGGGGTAGGTTAAAAATTTTTAGGAGTCTGTGTTTCGCAGTTCTTTTCAAGGTAATGCCAACTGAACATTTTGTTACAGTACATAAAAAAAAAACAGAAAAATCCTTCTCACTTAATAGCTGGGAATTATACTCGACCCTATATTTTGTACGATGGAATAGTATACAGGGTGTTTCAAAGAGACGCTGACAAACTTTAGGGGGCTATACAAGACATCAAGTCATCCAACTTTTGCTTATGGTATATATGTTGTCCAAAATATTTTTTTACGACTTTTTAGATTATATACCAAGAACAAATTTACATAGATAATTGCAGTTTTGTTCACGTTTTACCATTGCTTGGATGTACAGGGTGTTCATTATAAAACTTCATCTAGTTGGCTGTGATTTGCCAAAAGAAAAGGATGGAGAAACAAAAGTTCATTTAATTTGATTATGTCGTCCTTTTCTGTCAAAATTTCATAGCCTGCTAGATGAATATTTATAATGAACATCGCGTACTTTATCAGTGTTAAAAAGCGCAATTTTTATGTGCTAGTACGTAAATTTTGAAGTCGCCTGGAACAGAGGCCTGCAATTTGGAAGCATATTGTGAAAGGCAAATATTTTCATGAAAAGGTACTCTTAGTCAAAAGCGCCATTGAGCGCCGTTTTTTAATAAAATGGTATTTTATTATGAAGAACGTTTGTAAAACCGCAAAAATTATTTCTTATAATTTTTATTTATTATCGCATAAGCATTTCTTAACAATTCTACTGTTTAGAATTTGTTTTTTTTCCTGCATGATTGGTACTGACGTTTTGACTGAAAACGTTAATACCAATTCAATATTTCTTTGACACCCTGTATCTCAAAAACGGTGAGTTTGCAGATAGAGGTTTCTAAGCAAAAGTTGTATGACTTTATGTCTTCTATAACCCCCCTCCAAAGTTCGTCAGCACCTTTCTGAACCACCCTGTATATTTATACGGCGCATAGCACTGCACTAGCACTTTTCAAACGAGAAAACTCAGCAGTATTGCTACCTCCCAAACGGCTTTAGTTACGAAATCGGATAAGTTAGCAAAAAGTAGCGCTTGCGCAGTATATTTAGAAAAACCTCTACATAGTTGCCAAATTTTGGTAGTTTTACGAAATCTTTAGAAAATAGTAAAAATCCCAAAAACCAGAATCTTTTCTATTTCGAAAACTAATTGTGATAAAAAAAGTTTTAATCATATATAGTTTATTACAATTTACTAATTGTATCTTCTATTACTAGCCATATCCTAAGTAGCGTTTGAAGCCGTAATTTTTCCTTAATGTCGTGCTAGAATTGGTAACAACTGATTAGGAAAGCTGCAAAAAAAGCCAATCTATTACGAAATTATTACGGCATTTTGGTGACCAACATTTTGGTTTTAAAGTAGTCTCAAGAATTTCATTCATTAATGTCCTCTCCTACAGCTTTTCGTGTTTTAAAGTTACAGATTCTAGTTTTTTTTATTACAAATTGCGTAACAGACCATTGACAAATATGAAATAAGTAGCCCATTAAGGATATGTAAGAAATCTATTACTAATGAATTGAAGTGACAACATTGCTGATAGACTTGCGGGTGGTAGGTATGAATTTGGTTGCATGAATCGAAGAAGAAAACTTACCAAAACAAAAAAATTTGTAGGATGATGCAATTTTTAACATGTAGGCAGCTACACCATGATAATCAGTGTTCACTTATCTGTTGAGTTTAAGAAAAATAATTTTTAATTGGTACTATGTTGTTTAATCTTTGGGTTCAATTTAAGTGGCCATAATTATAAACAGTGAGCAACAATTTACAATTGGGGGGTTTCATAATTGGAACTTGTATTTTAAGACAAATTCATTCGGCGCAGGAAAGGCGGTATGATGTTACAAGAATTTTGACTAATGCTGCCACCTGTGAGTCGGTGGGTGAAGTGTCGACGCTGCCACCTGTGAGTCGGTAGATAAAGTTCCGCCACAGAGTATTCATAATTTCTCTTTCCAACCTTGATCAGATTACTGGATTAATAAATTAATTGCAGTGTTAAAAGATATTGTTTTTTTTTCTTAAGTAGAATACAATTTTGTTTGAGGTTAAGTTCTTAAATAGTGAATTTGGCATTTGGCTTAAGTAAACTTGCTACATTATGGCTACTTTGTGTCAATATACTCAGACTACACTGAATAGCTATTATTTGGTAATATTTTGTAGTCATCTTGGTTAACGGACTTTTTGGCTAGGGTAAATCCGGGATAGATGGATCTTTGGAGAGGCAGTCGGCTAAACATTGCGAACGTGTACGTACGTTTACGGTTTGGTAACCAAAAAACTGCCCTCAAGTGACAAAATTTATTGTATGTTTAACTTCTGCGTCAAGAATAATTTCAATAGTAAGTATAGCTTAGTTGTTATTGTAGAATATGTGATGTATTTTTATATCAAAGGGTATTAAAGGATGTAACCTAACCTCATAATGCAATTCTAATAAAAACATGGAAATGATATACCTGTACGGTTGAATTGATTGAAAAACTTTTAAAAGTAAAGTTGTAGAGCTTATGGTCAGCTATCATCCTGTCATTTTTTCAATACCTCAGTTTTGGCCGTTTTTTGGAAAAACGCCTCGAAAACTGCAAAAATTTGAATTTGGCGCGTCACCCCCGCCATGCATGCGACATATTTTCGGTTAATTTTCACTGCATAATCACGTCAATTACTACATGATAGTCCCTCAAAATAAATAACAAAGGAAAATCGGCTCTGACTCTGACATAAGAAATTATTATGTTGGCGACACTGCACGTGCATGGCGGGAGTGACGCGCCAAATTCAAATTCTTGCATTTTTCGAGGCGCTTTTCCAAAAAACAGCCAAAACTGAGGTATTGAAAAAAATACAGGATGATAGCTGACCATAAGCTCTACAACTTTACTTTTAAAAGTTTTTCAATCAAATCAACCGTACAGGCGCAAAAAATTAAAAACCGATTTCCCATGTTAATCTCCTATGTCCAGGGTTCTGCTGGACACCAGGTATGCATATGGCCATCTCTAGAGGATAATAGGGGATACATGGCCATGTTCTATCCGGGAGTGAAGGCCATATGTTGATTTTGTTAATCTTAGTTTACAAATTACTGTGTTCTTTTGTTTGCAGATGCCAAACCAATATAAAAGAAAAAGTATTCAAACGCGTGGCAAGTTTTTTGATGAAGATCTTTGAGTGCGATGTGGTGAAGACTATAAGTGTACGAAACTGAAGGTTGATTGGATTAAATGCATCAACTGTCAAAAGTGGCTGCATGAAATTTGAACAATTTATGGCGACTTTTGTCAAAACTGTGGAAAATTGGACCGCAAGGTCAAAATGCCGAAGCGTCAATAAAAAACGATTTATGGCCATCATACCCGTGCGGGAGAGATGGCTACATCGCTTACTTTTTTATATATATATATTTTTTTTTAATAGTTAATAATGTTTCATTATTTTATAAAAATTTACTAGATAACCAATGAAGAAACCATGTCGTTATACTTTCACCTAAGAAATAAATACATCTAAAAAGCTTTTGCAATGTGTTTTTAATATTATTTAAAAAAACTATGGCTATCTATCTCGTACTTACCCTATATTTCTGGCCATTCGAGCCTCAAATTGACTGCAGTAAAGTAGATATTTTATCCAGTACACAGTCGGCAAGGCTAGCAATGTAAGAAAAGGCAATGTAAGAATTTTTTTTTCTGCGATTTTGTCTGCAGAAATCTGCAATTTGGCTTCATAATTTGGCCAAATTATTGCCGTCCAGAAGAAATATGCTGCGTTATGACCAAAAGTTGGCACAAACTGAGCTATTAGGGCAAATTTTGTTGTCCAAAACTTAGCTTATATAAATCGCCAAATAATAACCGAAATTCTGACTATTTTTACTACTTTATGACTAACTGTTTGCTATGTGGTTATTTGGTGCTAGTTAGGATAAATGTATCAAGAAAAAATTATTATGTTTTCGAAACAAAACCTATCAATAAAAGCTATTAATTATGTGGTTATTTCAGAATTTCCTGACAAATCGCCCCTGTGTGCAAAATTAAACACACACAGATAACACTAGATAAAAACGTCTATTACCACAAAAACCCCCAGAGACAAATTGATATCGGTCCAAATCCGGGATTATGGAAAATTCGAAGGGTGGAGGCGATCGGTTAAAGATATCCCTTGCTGGCAGTCCCGAATCATCCCCAACTCGCCGATTCGATATACTGATAAGGTTTACGAAGAGCACGGGAATATTGTGTTTTAAAGAGGGAGGCTGTTTAAGTGGTCTAAATAAGATTATTTAGGGAAGTATATAAAATCTGAGATTTACTTTTAACATAATTTAAGGTGTCACGTCCTAACTTTCTCAAACATCCAAAATACATATTCTGATTTCCGACTGCAAGTAGGGGCTGTTAGTTTGTAAACGTCATCTAGTTGGTCGTGACATGTCAAAAGAAGAAGATGAAAAAAAAAATTTATTTACTTTGACTACGTCATCTTTTTCTGTCAGCGGACACGATATATAATTTACTAATAATTTTTCAATAATCGATGCCTGCAACTCCAAATACGATAATCAGTATCAATCAATCTATCAATATGAAACCACTGAGTTAATGGCATCAGTAGAGAAAACTTGTAATTAAATTATGTCCTATATCACGTAACATAAAGTGAACATGCATTAGTCAGGATTTGGATTGGAAAAATTCATAGCCAACTTGGTGATTTGGCCAACTTTAATCGGTGCATGTTGATGCATATTTGTCCCACTATTTCATGTGTTTTCCAAAGTTCAAATTACAAAAGTGTTTTCTAAATTTTTTATACCTTCTTTACTGTTAGGTGTACTAGCCACAAGGCCATCCACTACCCTAAGGTATGCATCCTTTCATCACCTCTTTTTGCTATGTTTGGAGACGATGTCTTTTACCCTAAAGTTCACATCTACTTACCTTCAATGTCCAAAAATTCATAAGTAATTTATTGACTATCTATATCATTATTATTGACAACCTACTAAATTCGCACTAGTGCATTCTCTCCTAGACGAAGTTTTTTACAATTTTTCTATGGTATATGCAGCAGCTTTCGATTATCAATGTCATGGGGTTTAAATAGCCATCACCATTTAAAATTAGCATTTTGCAGCCTTAGGTCAAACTTGCCCGTATCACCCATGCACCCATCAATAAAACAAAAAACTTGATCTAATGAACCGTTAATGCTGATAGTTACACCATTACCCTCGACGGGCATGAGGGTTACGAAAACGGGTTTACACTTTTTTGCACTTAGAAGCAAATTCAATTGTCACAATAGTCCTCGTCGCTATTCATAATGGGTGTCTCATTTTTTTGATACTACGGTGTGTTCAGATGATGTTCAGAGGTCAAAGGAACTTACAAAAAAAAAAGAAATGAATTCTAAAACCTAAGAATTACTTTTTGCACGTAGCAGTAGTTTTAGAGAGTTTTTGCACTTATTTTCGTGTAGAACGTGACCTTTTATTGCATTAAAATTTGTTACTTACCTCACACATTTGCTAAAACGCATTACAATTTAAATTTATTTTCCAAAAAAGGATATAAAAAATTCATAAGAATTGTAAATGCACTTTGTCACCGTTAAATTTTGTTGTTAATAGAAGGTTCTATAAAAAAATCTCAGATGAGTTTTTGCATTTCCAGACTACTTCAAAAAATGTGTATTGAATCAAGAAAGCTTCTCCGTCCCATGAAATTTTCCAAAACAACTTTCTTCTTATCCACCATATCCTAATATGTTGTATTTGCAAGTGCTTTAAAGCATAGCACCTTGTCTCTTAGAACAGTGAAGGAGTATAACGCTTTCTGTTAGTTTTTGTAGTTACTTTACTTTTGTAGCTCATAGAACAAATAATAATGAAATAGACACATACCAAAATGTGATACATTCTTTTATAATCAATTAACGTTGAGCTGATTGCTTAATTCTCTTCGTTAACAAGTAACTTTTGCATTTCCTGCGAATTGTAGAAATTCACACTAATTGACGGACGTTACCGCCGCACAACGCCTTATAAGCGGTACCGTCATTAAGGTGGTACCCTTGTAATTTTCTCAAAGGTGTCGCCTTAATTGAATTGATCCATTAATTGGGTCTCCTGGTTTTACGTTCCTTCGGCTTATTAAGCGAATTAAATGCGCGTTTGAAGGGTCTTGACCCCCATATATTTCCGTTATTTTGTCGCAGCTAATGGATATAAGGGTAATTTCATCAGTGAGTTGTCAGGCATAAAAATAATATTCATACGCATATATTGAAAAGAGAGGAAAAGTTTAACACATTAGTTAATAAGAAGGAAATAACGAATTTGACCCTTGAATAAGTACATTGAAAATTACGAAGTTTATGGCTAAAGATGCGTACAGTTTTGACTCATTTCTGTTTATAAATATATGTGTACTATATACTAATAATAATAAGGTTATTATTAATACCAATTTCCCACACTGAGCCCTCATCACATTGCCCTAGCTAAGACATAAAGAACTTTTATAGTTCAATTAAAATAATAAAATAGCTGTTATTATGGACGCGATGGTACTTAAAAGACGCAGGTGATTAGAGTACTACCACGACTTAAAGTGGCAATTTTTAATTAGCTGCGTGGCAATTAACGCTAATCGTATAATGAAAAATGTTGGTAAAACAGGAGGGTGCTTGTTTGCGTTTGGTTGTCCAGAGAAAGAATTGAGTATTTGCAAAAAATGTTATTTAAGATATATTGAGTAGAGAAAGAAGGCTGTAGAAAAGTGTGGTTACCAGTAGCCACCCTTTTCTACATCCTTCTTTCTCTTAATGCTCAATAAATGAAAAGAAGACTTACCTCTTTGGATTTGGAGTCTCACGCCTGTAGCTACAAGCAGGGTGTTTGTTTGCGTTTGACTGGGCAAGGAAAGACTTGAGTATTTGACAAAATTATTCTAGAGGCTCGAAAGGGGGCTGTAGAAAAGTGTGGGTACCAGTACCATATTAAACGAAAAAGGACTTACCACTTTGGATTACGCCTGTCACTACAAGTGCTAGCACTTTCTTTGTCGAATGGCACTCAAGCAAGAGCAGAACTTTAGTGATGAAAACTGAAAACCTGTCATGGCCGTATGTTCAATAAAAATGAGAAGCAACCAAGACAAAAATACCGTTCCAAGGACATGAATTGTTTAGATTAGGTAGCTTCAGGTCAGCCTGAACTAATCTGACTTGAATTAATTTTAATTAATTAAAATTTGGTTCGCTTGGAACGCTTGGAACAAATTTTAACCTGAACACCCTAGAACACCTGTTTTGTTAGTTTTTTTTTGCATTGGAACACACAAGTTGATCAAAAACGTAGTATAAACGAAGACAGGAGGGCACGAGAAGGTGATTGAGGAAACAGCCAATAAAGTAGAAGAAAATGGGAGCAGTTGTCAAAATACCGCAGGTGAGTGCACGCTCTAGTATGGATGACGTTCTTATTTTTCATCAAAAAGTGATAACACCTACATTTGACAGTGGATGTTCTTGCCAAGTGTAGTTGCGACAGTTTGAGGCTTCACATTATAAGACTGTGAAGGCTTTCACGGCCTGTCAAAATAAAATCTAAACTGTTTTCCGGGCTTTAAAGCCTCGTTCATCCCAACGATATAATTTTCTAAACTATGATAGTCTATTTCACAATCATTCATCCGGTATTCGGTGAGAGGCAGCACACCGAATAGCCATCGGCTAAAAAGACCTCAAAACTCCAGCCTCTTCTTCCTGATGGACTGCATATTTACGTGGAACACTGCTATTTCGCTTCTACCCCTCCTGGGAGTCTTGACGTATGCGAGGGCCTTTCACTCAGTACCCGCCCTCGGCTTTGCAGATTGAGGAAACGCTTGACGATAATATCCTGAGGCCACATTTTCGGTACCACATATTTATCCTTTTCTTTAGAAGGTACCGCAAGTTTGAAAAATACGTCAAATACTTCATCAGGTCCTCAGCGGTCACAGTGGCTCTGTATCCACCTATAAAAAGGTAAGGATGGATAAGAGAGCTTTAGTAGCTGTATCATCAGTCTCGCCAGGTCCACTCATCGGAGTTGGTCATTACATATGGTCTGTTAAATCATTATACAACACATTATACACAAGTACTGTTTTTTGATTTCACTCCCTTGTCGACGACTTGTTTCCATTCTACATTATCTCCTCACCTTTTTTAACGTTGTTTTGTTTCGAATGTTACTTTGAGATGGTTTGTGGAATGGTGCGGTTTTATTTGCGATCTTTGAAGCCCTCTGTGCTGATACTCGGGCTCCTGCCTAGTTGTCCTCCTTTCCACTATTTTTATACTACACTTCCTCAAGGCATTTTCGCCTTTGTGATGCCTTTCAATTTGTAGAGTCGCCCTTTGAATGGTAGTCAACTTTTCAGCGTTTCCAGGAATTTCTTCTGAGTATTTTGTATCTTTATTATTTTTATTAGGTTCGTCAGGACAACAGTGACGTGCCCTCCCAAAAACCCTTCAACTTGGGAGATGATGCTCCCTGACCTCCAACAACTCTCGATTTTTTCACAGAGTCATTCTTAGTATTATACATACGAGCAGTTTAATAGACAACGTTATCTAGAACATGAATATTTAACAAAAAGGACGGTATAATTAATGTAAATGGAACGTCTAGGCTTTCACGGCTGGTCAAAATACAATCTAAAGTGTTTTCTGGGCTTTGAAGCCGTGGTCCAAGGGAGTTTTTGCTTGACATTTCATTTGAACCTGCGGCAGACATTATCAAAGGCGATGAGCAACGGGCGAAGTTATCTCCCGTTCTTCCCTACGTTGACTAATTCGACTGTGGTGAGCTCCGTGGTATTAATTCCCCCGCCGTCGCGCTGCAATGTAGGGGTTGGGGTGGGGGTAGTGGTGACGCGAACCATCCAAGAAACCTGTGGAAGACATCATAACAAATGTGGAGAGCGGAATCCGGCAGCTGATAATTCAGAGAGCTGAATAGATAAGGATAGAGACGTCACGAATTCTACAACGCGAAAAAACACCAAAAAGCAATCTCACCTTTGCAGAAAGGAACGCTCTGAAAGCCTTGAACGAAGGCAAGGATATTCTCATTTTACAGCAGATACAGAAAATAATGTCAAGTATAGGTCAACAGTAATAATGTCAAGATCGGATTACGAAGGAAAAATCAGGACACTGTTAGATTCCACTACCTACAATAAGCTAACTCGTGATCCAACCGCCCGGATTCTGAGGGCCACCAACAATTTAATCAAGGACGTGGCATCGGATGAAATGACTAGGCTTAAAAAATCAGAAGCCTTGCCACCAAGGCTCTATGCCAAAGATCCACAAACCGGATGTGCCACTGAGACCCATCGTGAGCCCCACCTACGAAATCGCGAAACACCTCACAAAACTGCTCCAACCTAACTTCCTTTTACACCTCAACTCTATCAACCCAAAAATTAATTTCACCATGGAGATAGAAAACAAAGGACACCTACCGTTTTTAGATGTTTTGGTATCAAGGAGGCCGAATGGGAAGCTTGCGCACACCGTTTATAGAAATCCAACTCACACTCACCGATACCTCAATAACGTGCCAGATAATCTTCATCCCAGACTGAAAAGGGGAGTCATAAAGACTGTGTATGTGAGAGTCGAGATAATTTGTGAGCAGGCTGAATTGGATCGGGAAATGAAGCATCTGGAAAGAGACTTTAGTTGGAATGGATACAGCAAGCACGAGTTCGATCGGGCCGTCCGTCCAAGGAATGTAGAGCGCCGGGAGGGAACAACGGGAGAAGATGAAGAAAAGCGCGGATGGACTAGTCCACCATACATCCACAAAGTAACGGACAGGATCAGCAAGCTACTGAAAAAGCACAATGTTAAAACTGTCTTTAAACCCACTCGTACAATGCAACAGAGCCTGAGACACAAGAGGAGTTGCAGGCTGTGACAAACACAAAAGTCAACAGTAGTAGAGCACGCTCTCTCCGAAGTTTACATCCTTTTTAACGATTTGGATATTTTATATCAATCGCAGCGTTTCTATCCGAAACTAACGAGAAAGGCCGTTGAGATCTTTCAACACGATAACAATTTCGACAGGAAGGAGGAAATTACGTTTTTAAATGCAGACTGGAAGCGAGTTCTAGGACATACTTCAGAGTGGTAGAACCAACCACAGTCGAATCAGTCAACGTTGGAAAGCACGGGAGATCACTTTGCCCATTGCCTCATGGCCTTTTGATAATGTCTGCCTGAATGAACACTCCTACATCTCTGTTCCTTAAGAGCGTAATTTATGATTTTATCTGAGTTAACTCGTTGCTATAGGCTCACTAGGGTGGTAGGCAGGTAGTCCATAGTTAGTGTTTTAATTAATGTTTTCATATTGTTATGAGTGTCTATCAACTCTTTGACCTCATGTCTTAGATTTAAAAGTTCTTAGATTTAAAAACTCCAGTTCTGGTTTCCTTGCTTAAGATTGATGAGTCAATAATGTACTGCAAGAGAGCAAGGTAAAACTAGCTTTTTGGTTGGTTAGTTAGTTTGAGCAAGGCCCGAAGCGGTTCATTGGATTAGTTCCACTGACGTGGAAGATTGGTGTCGGAGGTGTAGTGACTATCTTAGTAGCAAAGGAGCCACGGTTTTAGACTACACCAACGCTGATCCTTTCAGCTAACACCATCACCGTCCCTAACTTCAAAATCAGCATGATAGCCCAAGAGCTTGTGGAACACCCCATATTCGAGTCCGAGGTGGTGCGTGTGATTCATGGGCGTCCAGAAAACTTTCCGATTAACGGTTCTACTAGATGACTACGCGTACAAGATCTAGCAATCTCTTAAAGCCATTCACAGTGAAATTAGGAGAAAGACCTGGTGATCGAAAGACGGAATTTGAGCCAATCACAGCCTTCAAGAAGGGAACTAGCTATATGTTGATAGGCATAATGAAAAAGGAACTCTTCAAAGCTTCAAAAGACTTGGGAAAGGACAGTGTTGCCAAAAAAATTAAATGACTTAGTGTATTGCATATAAAAAGAACTTTGAGTTAAACTAAAAGCGGTGCTACTTGCCATACGCTACTATTTGCTTAGTTATAAAATAAAAAATCGTCTTTAAAATGAGTTGAATAACTCTCTAAGTCATGCCAGATCATCAAAGAAATAATAACACCTCAAGTCAGTGAATTTTAAGACTTAAGACCCCTCTAATCTAACATTGCAAACTCCAATAAATCTGCCCTTACTTTCTTATCGGCGCAAGGTCGAATTTTGTGCCAACATTGACATTATAAACTTTCAGAGCCAATTAATTTAAAAATTACTTCCGTTCGTTTGGTCCCCTCTCTTAAATCACGAATCTAATTGCCCAGAAAAAATAATTAATAAGCGGCGTTGCAAATTAATCTCGGTCCATTTATCTCGAATATATCACCACCCGGTCCTCAGAACGCGTAACTCTTGCGAGTGTGCGTGAGCCAATTGGCCTTTTTCCCTTAATGGAAAATAACGCACATATATCTCGTATCTACTCGCCTGTGGACTCATTTTTATGACCCTTCTACTAGGAATAAAATAAAACTCGTTTCGATTATTATTATTATAGTTATTAATTTTTTTATTACTTAAAAGTAGATGACATATACACAGCGACAATTCACAGATTTTCTCCTCCCTCTCTCTCATGTTTTTTTTCTACTTTGTTTGATGATACACTTTCAATAAATTACAATAATTTCAGCGCAGGATTTTCTATGAGATATTATTATACAATAATAGGATATACTGTAGAAGTTATTAGGAATATAATCAACAAAAAAATAAAACAAGTTGCGTACCTATACGCACCGAGGCAGTTTTGTCAATTTTGCAAAACTTTGTAATAACAAAAAAAAAGTGTTTTGTTTTAGATAAAAGTGTTTTTAACACCTCAAAGCCTCTTCCGATAATATATTTATTTAACACCTCTCTGTCTTTGGCAAAACAGAAATCCTTATTTCTCTTTTTGCGGTAGTTATTATAGTACAAATTTTGCTTACTATTATAGATTAATGTACAATTTCTTACAATGTTTTCAACATAACTATGTACAAAAGCATCAGCTCACTATTGAAAATTATTATAATAAATATACAAAAATTAATTATTATTAATAATCATTGCGGTTTACGACTTATTAAAAGGAACATTTTCTTACTATCGTTTACCTCTTTAATAATGGAAAATTGACGTAACAAAACGCCTGAACTAACACAGTCTACTTGGTTAAACCTTAAAAAAATATGCATTTGAAGCAGCCCGGATAAGGTAATTGCTTTGAACATTTTAATTCTAATTAATCGTAGGAAGCCTATAAGCAAACTGGCCTTTGCATGCTCGACGCCACTACCGCTGATGACAGGTTATGTTCGGGATTGAAAATTGGAAACTCCGAGACTCGCTCTGTCTCACACCAACTTGTGACGGATGACAGAAAGAAGGAAACAATTGTATATTCCTTAATAACATGACACGTTTAGTGTCAGTGGCAGTAAATGTTGAGGCTTTCTTTTATTATTTTACTTTTCAGTTATCAATTTAACTTTTTGGGCTTTAACTAAACTAAAGTTGATATACTTCCTGCTACCGGGCCTGCTAAATGCATTAATAGATTAATTGATGTAAAAAAGCACCAAAACAAAATGAGAGATGAATCATTTTCTTTTCCCTAACTAATTTATAGATTTATATATAAATGTTTTGTACTCTCGCTTTATAAGCTTAATCGTCTCATTGATAGAAGCGCTTAAACGATATAATTATTATATAGGGACCGTTTAGTTATGACATTAACGACGTTACAGCTCGACTAATCACTTCACTGATGACGCGCAACCGCGTAGCATAGCGGAGCGTTACCATAGATTTCTTATTGTTAATTTCTTGTAAATTTCTTTCTTTGTTAACTAATTTGTTCTTGGTGAACTACAAATATGTATAAGTGAAAGTGGGGTGTGAGAGTGAAAGCAGTGTATCACATTTGATAAATGATATGTGATTTAACCAAGTCGAAAAAGGTCCTAACGCAAGAGGAACCAGACCCAAGCTAAACCCCAACCTGGAGTCAATCTCCTACTATGATGTGCGCCAGCAAAGAGTTCCTAAACCTGACAACAACCCCGTGTTCTTCATGTTCATCCCGTGTGCGGTTCTGATGTCGTTGAAGAAGCCCATAGCTGTCAGATTCCGCAAAGCATAATCAATATGGAGATTGTGCCCCAGGAAGTGGGTTGTAGGTACAAAGGCACGCAAAGAACGCACCTACGTATCGCGTCGACACTGTATACACTGGTAGGGTAGGCAAGACGGTAGAGACGAAAGGAGTAGGTAAGTTTGTCGCTACTTGTTGAGTGCTGGAACTTGTCGAGTGCTGAAACTGAACGGTACCAAAACTTTCTAAACGCCCAACTCCAAAGCTAAAATCTGCATCCTGGGTACCAATGCCAGCTCGAAGTTCGAAATGTCGGTCATTTGGCACTCGATTGGCATTCAAGAAAAACACCATGCGTCTCTTGAGAAGACGTTCAACAATTTTGGAAAGTGTAGACAACGACATTGAGCGGAAGGGTTATGGGGATAACTAGAGCAGAATTGAGGAACCCAGGAAAAACACTCGCTCCGAAGGAGGAATTGACCGAGTTCCTCCACTAACAGGACCGAGAAACCTCCTGGTAGTGGAGAAAAAATGTTATTTGATCAAGATATTGCAATTTGATTGATAAAGTTTTTATAAGCATTTTAGAGGTATTCACCGATCGCTCGGGCTACCGTTCACTCCCCGATTCGCTCACTGAATTCTTCTCGATTTCTCTTGGTAGTTATATCAAAAGCTCACCAAATTTATCTTATATAAAGGGGAGTGTATGGTCAACTTCGTACCTAATTGATGTTCTTTGGGCCATTAGAAGCATTTTTTTTATCACTTTTTTGAACCATTGGACGTCATGTCACAAAATTAGAACCGTGAAAATTATTTTCATCGAGAGAAGAGCAGTGAGTATCATAAACTTCTCAAATAAAGTGGTTCCGTTTTTTTGGCCAGAAGTCCTCCGTATTTGTGTGTCCCATGACGTAATGCCATCGACAGAGCACATCAATTTTCGAATAGCAATTTTGAATTATTTGACGTTACTTCTTATTCCTTCCGCCATTTTTCTGTGTCCTTTTGCCAAAAATGTTAAATGATAATCTCCCTCCATATATGCTAGAATTTTGACAGGAAGTCACATCACTTGATGACAAACATGGAGGGGTCACACAAATATGGAGGACTTCTGTCCGGAAACCGAACCAATTTATCTGACAACTTTATGAGTTGAGCTCACCTTTTTTCCCTCGATAAAAATAATATTCAAGATTTTAGGGGTTGTGATGTAACCATTTATTACGAGGTGAATACAGTAACATGCACTATTAATTGAAACCGTTGTGCCCTAATGTTTAATTTTATCAGAGCCCTGATGAAGTTTGATGCTGGATTAAACGAAAATGCATAATGAGATGCTGCTCAAGTCATGAGATGGGAGAAACAACCAGAATGATTCTTAGGTTCTCTAATGGAACTTTGCATGTAAAAACGGCCCAAAGTTGGCTAGAAGCTTTGTTCAAAATCTACAGAAGACTGTCAAAAAAAAAGAAACGAGCCCCTTTAGTGTGCAAATATACCTTCATTTTCTTCTACGAAAAAAAAACTGTCTTTGACATATTTTCTTTATGTTGTTCATGAAATTGCCTTGTCCAATGAGTTATTTGTTTAGATATTGTCAACAAAAATTATTCGAAAATTTGCTTGTATTAATTCCTTTAGAATAACAAAAACTTGGATCAAACCTGTACCACGAGATTCTTTACCGAGTGTTCGAAACACAGTTGGTCGTACTGCCTGTTTGTGTTTTAAACTGTGCCGTTTATGAAATTTTAATTTTTAATATGTTCTTTGGTCTCCTCTGTGTGTAAAAGTACCAGTGTCACTGTAGGTTATGTGCCTCGAAGAAATATTTTTCCAAAGTTTTTCTATCTCATTATGACTTGTACTGTACATTAATTTCGAGCCCTGAATATGCTTAAGTATATTAACTGAAACGTCGGCTAATCTACTTAAATCAGGTCGGATTATAGTATAATAAGTGCCTCTAGTCTCTATCCGCCAATTAATATCTCCTGGAACGCAATTTCTGATTTCTTTTATAAAAATAATTTTTACAAAAAGTGCGGCTGCGCTATACTTTTCATTGCACGTCATCAGTGATGGCTGCGACTTCATTTGTACTGCATAAATCGTATTGGTCCTAATTACTGATGGATGCGTTTGACATGTACAGCTGTTTTGAATTTCTTCATTACGTACTATTGCACACTTTTTTATAAATTAGTAATTATTAAAGGTGACATTTTTACTCGTCTGTAGACGTCTTGAGGATGGAGCATAAATTTCTATAGGTTCAGTGGGGCTCAAAAATTGCCTTTTTCTACAAGTACAAATTTGCGCTTCCAAAAGAAAATGCAAAGTTGCTTTTTTTTGAGGAGCTCGTGAGACAGCCAACTTCTCACTCAGAGCGACAATATATCACTTTGCGCTCTTAATACACAAATAGCTATTTTTGCTGATTGAATACCTCTATCTGGTTTAGTAGTGATATATATAAAAAATTTCTAGATTGTGTTCTGGTCACGCGAGAAGTCAAATCTTGTTGCAGACCAAACTAGAGACATTTTTTGACTCCCACTGCATCTAAAGTAAAACAACGCAAAAAAAACACAGTGGTAATCATTTAACGCAAGTTTCCAATACTTCTCCTCTAGCAAGAAGCACATTCTATCTTCTAATATTGCAAACAAACCCCGGATAGGGAGCCTTAATGGAGTCCCACTCCAGCCAGCCGGGCGACAAACCCAATCCTAGGAACCAACAATCCATCTAAAGCTCCCCGAAGAAGCAACAGCAGCACGGCGTACCATACAATATCACCATAATAAACTTATCACCGACTATTATTTGTCACCGTCCCCGGTCAGTTCGCTGGTGTGCTTCACGTCGAGGCCGTTCACCATTTTCTCTATACTCTTCAGGTCACTCGGCGAACTCGCGGTCTCCGGTTTCGGAGACACCGTACTCGACCTCAGAGGCGGAGACAGTGACGTGCCTCTGACTTTCGTGCTGTTCGGCGAGTTGCTCAGACTGCGCGTGTGCGAACTCGGGGTCACCGTTTCGAACGCGCTTCCCAACGGAGACCCGCTCATGCCGCTCGCCGTACTCGTGGGCAGCGTGTACGGGGTGAATCGGTGCGCCCCCTTCAGATGGTTGTGAATCGGAGACGTGGGCGACAAGTGGTGGGGGTTCGGATGCGCCAGGTTCTGATAGTGACTGAACAAGGCGGGATGTTGGGCGGCCAAAGCCAGCTGAGCATTGAACAGCAGACTGGGGTTCATTCCCGCGGGGGAGTGACCCCCGGTAAATAAGTTCAACGAGGGTCCGAACGGGTTGGGGCCGGCTGCTCCGGGGTAGATACCGGGCGGGTAGAAATAGGGAAGTAAGTGGGGAGGCGGGTGGATGGGGGGTCCCACGCTTATGTTGGGCGACGGATACTCGCCGCTCGAGCTCGAAGGACCAGCGGTCGAGTCTTTGGGGGAGGAGGGGCGGGGACGAAATGCGGTGCTTCCGGGGGACTCGCTGCAGGAGGATTCAGAGCCGCTATCGTCGTGCAGCCGGCGTCTAATTGAATCGTCTTCTGCGCCTGAAACAAAAAAAATCGTTCGAATATTGCCAAAAGAGTTAGAGAACAAAACCGAATATACAGAGTGGCGCAAAGAGTGGCACGCAAAAATGAGTGGTAGATATAATTTACAAATCGAGGGTTCAAAAACAGTACCTCGTTTCACTTTTACAGAAATTAACTTTTTATCTATTTTAGATTCAGGATGTAGCCAAAATCATAACCTCGTAAGTGTGACGTTGAAATGTTTTAAAGGCGGGAGCTTGCATGTGTCTAGTTCAATAGCCATTTTGTATGGTATGTTAAAAAGTGATTCCGCTGGTGCCGGTTTAAATAAATCTTGGAGGTATGTCAACGATATTATTAAATTAAATCCTAGTGGCTTTGTCAACTATCTATTTATTTGAGGTTTGAGTACACCTTTTATAGATTTGCTTTAATATTAGTTAATAAAATCCTGTTTTATTTATAGGCGTCACTTACAAGGTCCTGTCTTTATAGATTAGGCTTCACTTACGGGTTACTGGTGCTAAGAGCCAGATGTCCAGTCGTACCGAAAAAATATTGCAGTTAGCTAAGCGTAAAAAAATTTAAACTATATCCTCGCCATCAAAAACAACTTTTCAAGAAGTGAATTATGATAAAGAGTTAGAAAATATTAACGTATAAATTAACTTTGAACATGACAATTAACTTGAAACATCTCCGCTAGAGTTAATAAATCTTCAACCTATTGCACCTGTGTTGAGTCCAGAAGAAATAGAAAGTATCATTAATGATACCCTGAAATAGTTTTCGACGACGGTTTTCAACCGACAATGTCTGGAGAATTTTGAAGGATTGTTATATTTAAATCCGGATCCAAATATTACGGCCTCCAGGGTCGAATCCAGTACCAACAATGGTGGACAAATTATTTCTGAGTTAGCCGAGACTTCTACTACCAATTCTGCCACGACTTCCAACGCCGAAACCAATTACAATAACGGTGGACAAGTTGTTCCTGATCTAGCTGAGACTTCTCCTACAAAATTTTCCACAGTTCTGGAAGACATCAGTACTGTTACGATTCGCAGCAACGCCGCATGGGAGGCGGGGCAACGCATGGGAGCGTGTTGGTTGGTGGAGCTTCGCGACCTATCCGCGCTGCGTCATGGCTGACACGAGTGATTTATTGCTCATCTGGCTTAATCTAGAAGGCAGTTGTTTACAGCCGTTTTTTTTTATGTGAAGATTATTCAAGAATTCTTATAAAGAACTTTCTAGGTTTTTCTGTAATTTTAGGATTGTATATAAAAAGCGTATAGAGCGCGCAGGAGGATAGTCGTATTTTAATCGAGCTATAAGTAAGCTAAAGTTACGAAGCGATAATAGAAGGCTATAAAGTGTTAAGTACTGAGTTATTTAGTAGTCGAATGTATTTGTGGAATAAATAAATAGTGTTTTCGCATTATATCGTTGCACTGGAATTTATGAACAGTGGGAATTTGAGGACTAATATTGCTGAACTGTAAGTGAGTGCTTCATTGCCGGACACGTGTTTATGCCAGTGACCAGAAGCCAGCACCAAGCGATGGAGGATCAACTTGCCGCCCTGCTATCCCTTATGCAACAACAGAAGGAAGAGCAGAACGGTTCAGAGAAGAATTAGTGACCCATCTCGCAGCTAGGGAGCAACAATTGGAAGAAAGAATAATGCAATCCGTTAACGGCGTTAACGAAGGACTCGAAGCTGTCAACCAGAGGGTTCACGAGCTAGAAAAGAAATTCCGGGAACAACTTGAGGACGACAACGTGTCTACAGAGAGTTTTAGCACAGTCAACGCTAAAATTAAGCCTCCCGATTATGACGGTACTACTGCATGGGAAATTTATAAAACTCAGTTTGAGGCAGCTGCAAAAGCTAATGGTTATAGAATAGAATAGCTGCCCTAGAATTCAGGAAAAACCAATTCCTGCCAATGATGTAAGGGGGCAATTGACCGAGGCCGTTAAGACCCCCAGGATCAGTCAAGTCAATCAATCAAGTCGGGCCAATAATTTGGGTGGCAAAAGTGTTACAGAGACCGGACGCATTAAAGGACAGAAGACCCAAACTGAACATCGACCAGCAAGGTCTCACGGAAATGCCGATGCATTGTCTAGACGGCCATGTAAAGAAGATTGTCGGCATTGTCAAAGAACTGAGCAGCGTGAGGGATTTCCTTCTGTATGGAGAACGTCGGTGGAGATAAACGATGGCTGGACCGCACAAGCACTTCGAGACGAACAAATGAATGATCCAGATATTGGACCCATACTCTTGGCAAAGACTGACGACAAGAGACCAGAGTGGCAAGAAATTGCTGGTAAAAGTCCAAACCTGAAGGCGCTATGGGCCCAGTGGCACTCTCTCAAAATAGAAAATGGACTACTGAAGAGAGCGTGGGAGAGTCCGGATGGCAAGTCCGTAGTCAGTCAGTTGGTTGTTCCTGGTAGCAGAAAATCAGATGTACTACAGGAAATGCACAACGGAACAAGCGGAGGCCATTTTGGGGTCAATAAAACTTTGGCCAAAATTAAAGAGCGGTATTATTGGGTGAACTATCATGAAGACGTCGAATCTTGGTGCCGCAAGTGCGAAGTTTGTTGTGCTACAAAAGGACCTCGAACAAGATCACGGGGCCGAATGGTGCAGTACACTATAGGTGCTCCATTCGAGAGGGTAGCAATTGATGTCGCGGGACCGTTTCCTCAGACTGAGTCGGGCAATAAATACATCTTGGTCGCCATGGATTACTTCACTAAGTGGCCTGAAGCATACGCCCTGCCTAATCAAGAAGCAACGACTGTAGCAACGGTGCTAGTAAATGAAATGAAATGTTCTGCAGATTTGGAGTCCCTCTCGAACTTCATTCTGATCAGGGCCGAAATTTTGAATCGGCTGTTTTCCAGAAGGTCATGGAACTTCTCGGAATTTGCAAGACCAGGACAACTCCTTTGCATCCACAGTCGGGTGGGATGGTAGAGAGATTTAACCGGACCATGGAACATTACCTGTCTAAAATGGTGGCAGATCATCAGCGTGATTGGGACCAACATCTACCTCTCATGTTGATGGCATATCGAGGCTCTACGCATGAAGCCACGGGTTATACTCCGGCGAAAGTGATGTTCGGAAGGGAAATGAGGCTTCCTGCGGATTTGATGTATGGAACACCAGAAAAAGACTCGCTCAACTCTGAGAACTTTGTGGAGGAGCTCAAGGAGAGGCTGGACAATGTTCATGAACAAGTCAGGAATAAACTGCGGATATCCAGTGATCGAGCCAAAGCAAGATATGACTTACCGCTCCCGCGGCTTCCAGGATGGTGATTTGGTGTGGCTATACAATCCGCGGAGAAAGGTGGGGAAGTCGCCCAAACTTAGCCAAAATTGGGAAGGACCTTATACAATTGTAAAGAAGATTAATGATGTGGTGTATAGGATCCAGCGGACCCCTAGGTCAAAGATGAAGGTCGTTCATTTGGATCGATTAGCACGATACCATGGAACTCTATCTGTTCGGGACGAACAGCCTTAGGAGGAGGGCAATGTTACGATTCGCAGCAACGCCGCATGGGAGGCGGGGCAATGCATGGGAGCGTGTTGGTTGGTGGAACTTCGCGACCTATCCGCGCTGCGTCATGGCTGGAAACGAGTGATTTATTGCTCATCTGGCTTAATCTAGAAGGCAGTTGTTTACAACCGTTTTTTTTTATGTGAAGATTATTCAAGAATTCTTATAAAGAACTTTCAAGGTTTTTCTGTAATTTTAGGATTGGATATAAAAAGCGTATAGATCGCGCAGGAGGATAGTCGTATTTTAATCCAGCTATAAGTAAGCTAAAGTTACGAAGCGATATTAGAAGGCTATAAAGTGTTAAGTACTGAGTTATTTAGTAGTCGAGTGTATTTGTGGAATAAATAAATAGTGTTTTCGTATTAAATCGTTGCACTGGAATTTATGAACCCCGAGTTCGCAACTGTACTATTCTAAATAATGATTTAATAGAGAATCCTAACATAAAAGAAAACAACACTGATGAAAGTTACACACCAAAGTTTGGTAATGAAGAGTTTGATACGAGCTCTAACACAAGTTTCCAATCTCAGCACGAAATAATAAGCGATAATGATTTAAGTGTTTTAAACCCAGGTGCAGACAACTGTAAACAGAATAAGAATAGCAAAAAACTAAAAGGGATAAATAAAAAAAAATACAATAACAGGCTAAGAATGCTTGTTAAAAATTACTTAGGATTCAGAAAAACGGCAGGTCTGAAGAATACATTTCACGATACTAACAAAACGGAAAGGAAAATGAAAAGAAGATGTGCGTGTAAACATAATAACAAGAGATCTACAACCAAATGTTTTCTTATCTCTGATGAGGACGAGGACCGAAGTGACATATTTACTAAATTTTTTCAGGAAATGTCATGGGATCAGCGAAAAGTGTTTGTGTCAAATACTATTAGTGTCACAAAAAAAGAAAGACCAGGGAAGTTAGACCACGATTCTAGACGTACTTTAACGTCCAAGTATAATTTAAAAGTTAAAGATGAAAACATTCCTGTTTGTAAACTTATGCACCTTGGAACACTTGCTTTAGGAGAATGGTCTGCTAGATCTTGGGCTTTAGAAAGCGAAAGCGGAATGAATGAAACTAATGAGAACAAAATAAGGAAAAGGAAACCACGCCTGGATGTTTTCAAAGAATTTTTAAGTACCTTTTTAAAAAACCTCAACAAACTCCCCCCCTTTACTGTCGCAAAGACCCTGAAAAGCTTTATCTAGAGCAAAAATTCCAGTATGTTTCCTAATTGAATAAAGTTTATACTGCAATTTTTGTAAAGAAAATAGCAGGACGCCATTATCTCACACGTGTTTAAGAGACATGATGGACACCATGAAGTTATCTATTTTTCACCCGCCCAAAGATCAGTGTGATACGTGTTTCAAATTTAAAAACGGAAACCTATCTGAAATAGAATTCAATTCTCATGTAATGAGAAAGGATCTAGCTAGAAGTGAAAAAGAACAAGATAAAAGGAACGCTATTGAAGGGAAAATTCATGTTATAACCATGAACGTCCAGTCAGTTAAATTAAGTCCTCAGTTACCTGTTAGTGCATTCTATTATAAAACTAAACTTTGCTGCCACAACTTTCCGGTTTATAACTTAGCTAATAGACAAGCAACTTGTTACTGGTTTGATGAGACAAACGCAGACGGTCATGCATCTTCCTGCGCTTTTTTCCTGGAAGACTATTTGGAAGAAAATTTCCTACGATCTACAAATAAAATTCCTATATTTATCTATTTTGACGAGTGTACTGAGCAAAATCGTAATAGTGTCCTGTCCAACACATTGGTCCAACACATTGGTCCAACACATTACTTTATTTGTATACAAAATATGGTGTTCTTATCGAACAGAAGTTTTTGGAAAAAGGTCACACTCAAATGGAGTGTGATTCAGTGCACAGCTATATAAAAGTCACTAAAGAATCTAGACATAAACAGCCATTTAATGTAAAAAACTTCAACTTTTCATTTTTAAAACATTTTGGTTATAAAAATCTTATTAAATACAGCTCTATTCGGCCTAGTAAATCTGTAGGTGGACACACAGTTAGTGATATACGGGTTTTACGATACACAGGTGAAAACATTTTCTTTAAAACTAATTTCGATGAATCTTTTGAGGAATTGGCAACTAGACCAAGAAATGTTGACCTATTAGCTCAGTTTCCGTTACAGTTTTAAAGTAGACTGCCAATTTCAAAATCAAAGTATGACCATTTACAGGCCATCAAATCGGTTATTCCCAAAGACTGCTGGTCTTTTTACGATTTGTTGCGGTATAAATAAGCTGAATATCATAACCGTTTTATTTGAAGTATTAAGAAAATGTTTTACTTTTCTTCTTATTTCATTTTAGTTAGTTACCAAACCAAAATATTAGCTTGTAGTGTAGTTTTTTCAACGTGTTGTGAGACAGGACCTTTTTTGTTTTTTGTTTGTGTTTGTTTTATTCTTTAGTGTTCTATTACCAATGGTCTTATAACCAAATGGTCCATCACTTATCAAATGAGAGCATAGACTTGCTGGTTAGAAATTTTATTTTTGTTATTTTTGTAAAAATACAATATTTTTTTGCTTTGCACTGCTTTTTATTGAATTTTTTTATTAATATTTCCTGAGTAATTTTACGACATTACCTCGTACTGAGTTCATGAAAAGAGACATTATCTCGTAAATTACTCCATTTCCTTTTCTTGACCTGATTTAGATCAAATTTTGCAAAAATCTTTAAAATGGAGCCATTTTGTTGGATATTATTTAAAAGAGCGTAAAAAATAATACCCTAATTGGTTTAAAAACAGTTCTTTGCCCACCCTGTAAAATTAACGATTTCCGACTTCCGAGTTACTGCCTTTCAACCCTCGATATTTTTTAAGCGAATCACATTAATATTTGAACACATTTCAGTTCTGCGGTTGGTAAAACTAATAACTACTTTAGTAAAAAATGAAATGTATTTTAATACCTTTAGAAGTGAAAGTTGTACATACTTTACTATTAAATATTTCAATTTTCAGAAATATCTTGAAATTGTTCACTTTTATCAGCTGAATTTCTGAGCTCAAGAAATCTAAAAGATTTTTTGAATAACCTAACGAAATGCGAGTGGTAAATACACTTTTTGGCTACATTTCTCACTTAAAAAGTTTGTATGTTTTCTTAAAAATAAACAATTTTTTAACAATTTATTGCTTTGAAATTTAGATAGCAAATTTTCGACTCCAGCGCTGAATTCTTGAGCTCAAGGCAGCTGAAAGAGACGTGTCACATGCCATATCTTATATTTAAATTTTTAAGAGAAACCTACCGCTATGACTGACGCTGGACGCCACCGGGGTGGACGCGCTCAAACTGGGTCTTGGACTGTCCGCCGTGCCCACCACGTCCAGCTCACCATCGTCCGTCTTGGACACCGTACTGCTATCGGCTGACATGCGCGCCGGCAAAGGATGCGAGATCTTATCGTCGGAGTGCCGTTGCGCCAGCATGGCTTGTCTGTAACAATAGTTAGGAATAGCCCTATAAAATGAGGAGTTTTGACATACAAAAAGAAATAACAAAGAAAAATTTAAAGTAATAACATATGAAAATTGAAATTTCTCTTTATTTCTAATCCAATCAAATATTGAAATTATATCAATCTCTTAGCTAGAGCGATCGTCCTGATAGCCCTTACCTCATCTCGCTCCAAGGTTTTCTAAAACTTAATTTCTAACTAACAAAAACCAAAAACGATTGACAATCAATATCTGGTCCGGCTTTAAACTGTTATGACCCTTGTCTGACGTGTACTGACGACAACATTGCTTCGTAGGAACTTGAAAATAGGGGCTTCAAGCCAAAAAACGTGACCATTTTTAGGGAAATATCGGAATTTGTGGCTCTGCCCAAACCTTCTAGGTTATTGAGACCTTCTCTTTCCAACACTGACTGACATGATCTCTACAACATGGAATTCTCACCTCAGTGTATTTATGTAGGGTAAGAAATGTTTAACAGTGACGTAGAATTTGTTAAATGTAACGAATAATCCTTATTCAACGTTATATGTATAGTCGCAAGAAGGAATAAACTCTTGCGCCCCTAACAAGGGGATCGGATGGGATATTTAAATTAGAGACCGCAACCCCGCGAGGATCGTTTCAAATTAACCCCGGCATTTGCTTAAGGTCGCGGCTGAAACTCGCGAAGGGACCGAAAAGGGCACGGGACGTGTCCTAAGCGCCGCGTTGAATATCTTATTCATACACTACAGGTTGGCGGAGAAAACCCAAGGAAATGCGGTGTATTTCGGAGGCCTTAACAAAGCCAAAACAAGTGCACATTAGAAATTCTAATGCGAAATCGATAGAGGAGGCAGCGAGAGCGTCGACCCCGGGGCTCACACACACACATTATTCGGGTTCTTTATTTTTCGATTTGAGACATCTTAATCGCGTTATCAATCGGGGTAGTGTGTAGTTAGGGCAAATGTCGACCGACAGGTTCGTCCCCTCTGGACGATTGATTGCCGCACTTTGTTCTTTAGGACGGAAGCTGATTCCGGAGCAAACACGGCAAAAATAGGCGAAAAAGTGCCCCTTCTCGGCCTCGCCGGTGACTCATCGCGAATCTAAATAATTAGTCTTGTTTCAGCGTGGCGTCGTCGTTCCTCTGCTCACTTATCCTTCATTTGCATTACGCACTCTGAAAGTTACCCGGACGCAATCATCTCGGTGGTTGGTTAATTGAGCCTCTGATATAAATCGCCACCCCTTTCGCAACGGCTGTGAGTCTTAGAGCCAAAAAGGTGGAAAGCAAGAAGAGTATATTGTGCAACTAGTGTTGAAAATTGCACTTTTCACACGAGTGTAACGGTTTGGACACGAGCCGTAGGCGAGTGTGAAGAGTCACAAAAGTGTGAAGAGTCATTTTTCAGCACACTATATTTTTTATGCGTAAATTTAACATTTGTATCATAACCTATATATATATACAAAACAATGAGAAGCGTGTGCAAAGTGGATTTTGCACACGCTTCTGTATCGGAGCGTGGTTAGTAGTGTAGACAGTTGTAGAAAAACAGTATGGCCAAATTTGCCTTTATCAATGACTTAGTTCTGACCCTAATCTGAGCTCTAATATACGTTGACTAAGGTTATCAGATTCTGCATGGTGAGACGAATAGAACAGTGTTCAAAAATGAGTTCTAACTAGGTCAATCAAGAGACAGATAGAGTGAGGACTTCACCAACGACAACAGATCAGAATGAGATGTCTCTCTCCGACTACGTGTAATAACTATGAATCACCTAAGTTGAAGTTAATCTCTGCATGTCCATGATGATGGCTGTGACGCTATCCGGAACAGCTCATTGATAAGGCAATTCCTGTTATTTGACAGTTTTATGCCTTCGAATTAATTATTGACATTGACAGATATACCAGATAAGGTTTTCAATCTCTCGTGGTATATAGAACCGCTCTATTAGTACAAGTATCTAAAACTTCTTTCTTCAATCAAATTTTGGAATCAGGAAATTCACGGACGCAACATCAACTCCACACTGAGAAGATGGGCAACATTGCATTCTGACCTCAACTACTAAACTCTTTCATACAACTCATTCTCTTATTTGACGGATTTTTGGTTGGTGCGGACATTGCTTGGAGCGGACACAGTACAAGGCAAATTTCTGCCTTGTACTGTGTAGCTGAATAGTCCTCTCTTCTTGTTCGATTAGTATTGTAAAAAAAATAAAAAAAATGAAAATGTCTCGAATGTTTGTTGAGTCTGACATACAGGACGTGGCAACAGTCAGGACAAGACAACTTCGGACGGAAGATGGCACTAATTTAGTGCCGAAATGTCAACATGTAGTTTCATTGATCCGCACCAAGCAATCGTCAGTCAAATATATACTTGGGATACCTAGAACCATTGTTCCATTCTCTTATTTTTGCCATTTAGCTTTCAAATCTTTTTCTTATGGTCTCTTTCTCTACTGAACCGTTCAGTAGTTTTGGAGATAGATCCCTTAGACTGTAGTTTTTTGCACCTTTGAGGAATCAGCTTTAAACACACCATTAAAAAACTAACTTACGAGAAAGACCTCTCGATGGTCGAATTTTGAACCCTAAAAGAACAACGGCTATGTTGCCATTTACAATAATTCGAATCGAATTCGAAATTCAATCGTCCATCGGTTAATGTGAAAAGTGTCAAACTGATTTCTGGCTTTCTATCAGAACATTCAAAATTTGCTGCAAATATGCAACGAACGAAACAGTTTTTCTACAGTATTTGTCTACATCGTCAAGTAGAGATGCCGTAGCATAAGTAACCAATTACAGTTTACAATTTACAAAACAATTTAAAAAAAAATACGAATTATTAATAACAATGTCGCTATACAATCTAAAATGGTTTCCGGGCTTCGAAGTCGTGGTCCAATGGAATTTCTTCCTGACGTTTCGTCTACAGGTGAGGCAGAGGAGGTGGGCAAAGTGATATACCCTGCTTTCCGACGTTGACTGACTCGACTGTGGTGAACTACGTGGTATTTATTCCCACACCGTCGCGCTGCAGTGGAGGGACTGGGGTGGGGGCAGTGGTTGCACTTGAAGTATGTCGTAGAACTCGCTTCTAATCTGCATTTAGAAAAGTAATTTCCTCCTTCCTGTTGAAATTGTTGCGTTTTTAAAAATCTCAATGGCCTCTCTCGTTAGTCTCGGAGAGAATCGCTGAGATTGATATAAGATATCAACCTCGTTGAAAAGGATATCGTGACCTTCTGAGAGAAAGTGCTCTGCTATTGCTAACTTTTGTGTTTGTCCCAGCCTGCAACTCTTCTTGTGTTACGTAATGCTCGTGTTGACACTGCGTTTCGTGGTGTCAATGTATACCGAGCCACAGCTGCATGGAACTCAGTAAACTCCAGTTGCCTATAGGGGATCTCTGCGGTCTTTGGCCAATGTCAAGCTATGTCGTGTTGTACGAGTGGATTCAAAGACAGTTTTAACATTGTGCTTTTCCAGTAACCTGCCGATCCTATCCGATACTTTGTGGATGAATGATAGACTAGTCCATCCGCCCACCCGCGCGTTTCTTCATTTTCTCGCGTTGTTCCTTCCTGGCGCTCTACATCCCTTGGACGGACGGCCCTACCGAACTAGTAGTTGCGGTATCCGTTCCAACCAAAGGCTCTTTCCAGATGTTTCATTTCCCGTTCCAATTCAGCCGACTCACAAAGACAGAGTCTTTAGGACCCCCCTTTTCTGTCTGGGATGATGATTTGATCCGTTATTGAGGTATCGGTCAGTGCGTGTTGGTTTTGTATAAACGGTGTGCGCAAGCTTCTTATTTGGCCTCCTTGATACCAAAACATCTAAAAACAGTGGGCGACCTTCCTCTTCTATTTCCATATTGAGTTAAATTTTTGGGTTGATAGGTGTAAAAGGAAGTTTTCAAGTTCGCCCTCGCTATGGCTCCAAATAACAAAAGTGTCGTCCACATACCGGAATCTGCACCTCTTTCTTGCCGTTGCCAACGCTTTGGCCTTGAAAATTTCTATAAAGTAAATAGTTGACTATTACTGGAATAAGGGGGCTGCCCATAGCTACATCATCAGTTTGTTCGTAGAAATCTTCCTTTGAAAATATGTAGTGGTGAGGCAGTGTTGGAACAGCTTAACAATATCTTGTGGAAATTCCTGGTTAATATGTTCCAGTGCTTCCTTAATGGGTACAATCGTGGTGAAGAGCAATCTCCATCCAAGCTAACGAGAACTGCAGGGCGACGTCGGTAGAATAAATACCATGGAGCTCACCAGTCAAATCAATCAACGTCGGGAAGCACGGGAGACCACTTCGCCCATTGTCTCATCGCCTTTGGTAATATCTGCCGCAGCTGTAGGCAAAACGTCAAGAAGAAATTCCATTGGACCACGGCTTCAAAGCCCGTAAACCATTTTAGACTGTATTTTGACCGGCCAGCGACAACAATGTCGATGTCACTTTTTTTTTCCTCTCTCTGTAATAGGTAGTAGAATATTTATATTTCTTCTTATCCCTGTTGAAGATTATTTTAGAGTTTTATTTTATGGCTACTTTATATCTGAGATTCTGTGGCCAAATAAATGAGCTATTATTTGGCACTTTTGTAGTCACGCTGGGTATCGTAAGTTGAGCTATATTTCTGGTCAAAAACGAGAAAAATTGACTGGAATAAAGATATTTTATCGAGTAAATGGCCGGCAATTTTAGCCAGGTATGAAAACGTAATGTTTATCAAAATATTGGGAATTTATTTTAAACCAAAAATTGACGAAATATGACTTGCAATTTGGCTTTACATTTTGCTCAAATTAATGCCATCAAGAAAACTGCGGCTTTATCTATATAAATCTTGGCAATAGACAGAGCCGTTCCTAGGGTGGTGGGCGCCCTGGTGCAAGCTAAAAATTGCCGCCCTTTCCATAGTGAGAGATGAAAATGCGGTGTTGACGGATTAGGTGTAAAATCAATAGATACAGAAACAGACCTTATATTTATTGTAGAAAAAACTAGAAATATAAATAAAAACACACATGTGTACATATGGTACATACGTCATATTATTAAAACTGTTAAAGAGGTCATTCCTCGCCTTAATATTAGCAAACTCTCTCATAATATCTTTCATATCCAATGATTCACAGATAGCATTCTCTATAGATACTAATGCTAAATTATTTAATCTTTCTTGAGTCTTACTTGTGCGCAGATAATTATTAGTAAATTTTAAACTTGAAAATGACCGTTCACCGCTGGCTACAGTAACGCGTAAAGAAAACATAATTCTTAGAGCTATTGTTACATTAGGAAACGTGCTGCTGAGATTATTTTTTAAAACATATTCTAAAACAGTTTCAGTTGTGAATATTTCCGTGACATCAATGAAATTCCGGATTATTTCTATTTCGTTATACAAATCAACACCGATTATTACATATTTTTTACAGTTTTCATCATTTTCGTCTGATAACTGATTCAAGGTCGGTGCAGACATTTTTCAGACCATCTTTTGAAATTGTTTTTATATTTCTGAAATCACTCAAAAAATTAAAGTTATTTACATATTGCGCTTTGCGTCCTATCAATAATTAGAAAGGTTTTGGATCGCAGGTGTAAGACAAATAGCCACTTTACTTTCTCGAAATCGTCAACGTTTCGACCTTAATTTTTAGGTCTGCCTCAGGGCTTTTTCAGTCAGTGAAGAACGTCACCAAAGTATATACAGACCGTCATGGCAGTACATAAAACCCAATTTGTCGTTAAAATCCAGATGTATTTACGTAAACCAAGCAACAAACACACGGGCCAACGAAACAAAACCTTTTTGTTGGCCTTGTATGTACTTTGGTGCTGGCCAACAAAAAACAAACCAAACATTCTCACATTCCTGTGCTTGCTGCTCATTAGGTGCAATGCAGTGTAGCCAATCTGTCTCACAAAATGTTTTTATACGTAATTCTGGTATTAGATTGTTTTATACTGTGATAAATAGTGTTCACCAGATAGATATCTATTTGAAATGGTCTGCAGCTAGAAGCCACAATTTGATATACTCTTAGTTTGCAAAATGATATCCATGATTTATACATTTTCGTACCGTGATATAGCTTTTCTGGATACATTTAGTAACATAGGCAACGCCGCCTCGCGAAACACGTGGGGCGGATCGATAATCACAAATCGTACCTTCCAAGGTCCAGCTCTACGATTATCCGTACCTGCTAGCCAGTGTTAGTCAGCCATCGCTCGGGCGCGGAAGTTATTGGTGCTACCGATAAAGGTCATTTTGTTTCATTGGTTAATGTAAAATTCTGATGGGCCCTCAAGTAAATAGGACCGTCCGCACCAATCAAGATTTTGCTGCAGCGTTGCCACGTTGTTACTATTTTTTAAACTTTTGGTTGATTTATTATAAACTGTAGGTAAGAATGAAAGTTTTATAAGTTTTGTATTGATCTTTTTTTGGCAGAGATGTCAAATATGTACTTCTTATCGTTATCAAACAAAGGCGTAAATTTAATTTAATCTTTACATAATAATTTATTAAGACGGTTGTACCAGTCAGGTTCTCAATAATTGCCAAATATTAATTCTTAACACAAGCACACACATCTATCTTTTTGTTAGCCGAACAATTTCTCACAACAGGGTAGGAGGGGATTCAGGAGATCTTAGCCGAACTTATCGGACTTGACAAAACTCATTGTCAGCGCACTTATTTCCACCCATACGTTATTATGCAGGGTCATATTTTCAGTTTTGTAACACGAATGAATCATTTTTCTTACTCCAAAAATGTTGTTTTTAATTCTACCAGTTCTGTACCATGGAAAATAATTTTTATAGGTTGTTTTTAAAGAAAAAAATAGTACTCTACTATTTTCCTAATAACAAAATTTAGTTTTTCATACAATTACAAAAAAGGAGGCACTTTTCGCTCTTTCCAAACAAGGCATTTGAAATAAAAAAATAAAATAAAATTCATTTTAATGCAGGTTTAATCGCAACATTGAAAATCTACAGTGTGTGCCATTGAAAAAAATGTTGGTTATTGGACTTTTGTGTGACCTGTAGCGATAAATTTGGCCGCATTTTTTTATACCTTAAAACAATCAAGATTTTTTTTTTACCTCAGGTAACTAATGTACCTGTAATGTACTTTGGTGACGTTCTTCACTGACTGAAAAAGCCCTGAGGAAGACCTAAAAATTAAGGTCGAAACGTTGGCGCTTTCGAGAAAGTGAAGTGGCTATTTGTCCTATACCTGCGATCCAACACCTTTCTAGTTATTTACATAAGCCTTAAGTTGTTGAAGTCTTTCCGATAACCGATAAAGCATTTATAGTAGCATCTAACACCGCAAAAAAAAAATTGGATTTGAAATTATTTTCTGGGCTATTTGTATTTTCATCTTCACCTTCATAACTAAACTGCTTCTTTTTCTTTCTTCTTCTAATATCACTTTCGGTAGGAAAACTATCGTCAACCCCAAGAGATTGGGCTAATTGAGGCGCTTCACTTAAAACTACCATAAAATGTTCATCTGTTCGAAATTGTACAATAGAGTCTTTTAATTTGTCCATATGTTCTACTGCGACTAGAAAGTTAACCCTGACACTATGCAACATCTTACTGACATAAATGGTTTATAGATTTGGATTTTGCATAAATTAGAATGGGCTTGTTGCCGGGAACAAACGACTTTAATTGTTTTCAATAATTTAGATAAAAAATTAGATAAAATTTAAAATTTGGGCGGCGTTTTGGCGCCCTGGTGTTTTGCACCACTTGCACCACCGGGTAGGCACGGCCCTGGCAATAGATGAGTTTTAGTGGCTAACTTTGATGACAACGATTTATTTTATATAAACAATCAAATAATAACCAAAATCTGGCTATTTATACTACTTTATGACTAACTTTTTGCCATTAATGATTAAAGAAAACCTTTATTTGTAAATGGATATGTGGAGGTTACAATGGGACGATTGTTATTTTACTCTCTGACTAGGAGTAATAACTTTTATGATGTTCTAGAATCTATTGTTGATTGATATTGATTGAAACGTTTTAGAATTTTGATTAGAGTTGTGTTATTACAATTATTTCCACTGAGACTCGGTTCTAAAATAGCGTATTTTTTTTTAAAGTAAATTGTCTAAGGCATTGTTATGCATGTTTTATATGAAGAATAATTGAAATTCTAATATATGATTCCAAATAGCGACAATCAGCTCACTTTGAATGTTAAAAAACTTTTAAACATTATCTAGGACTAGGCACACATTGCCGTGTGCAAGTTTAAATTGTCGTCTGTCTGTTTAAACCCCTTTCCTTCGCTTATCTTGTTAGGAAATGAATTCTTTTACACTCACCTAGTGGTCAACATATAAAAACTCTTTTTTGTTTAGACAAAAGAAGGGCGCGGTGTTGCCATTTACACTTATTAGCATTTTTCGACAGTTAAATATGTGTGTTAATATTAACAGAAATGCTAAACAATGCAATTTTTAATGCTTCAAATTGGGGAACTTGGGGAGACAAACTAATAAACTTTTCCGTTTTTGACAACTTCGTAGAGCTGAAGTTTAGCAGTTGGGAGGTACATTACAAATTGGACATATTGCAGTTGCTACGAAAAGATGACGCAAACCGCCGCAAATTAAGCTATAAAAAACCCACCCTTCTGATGTCTGATAAAATTGTCCCTCGCATTAAACCCGAAGGGCACTAATGCGTTAAAAGCCTGACCTTAAAATTACAAGGCGCTTTTTTGACACCCTAATACGAGACAATGAGATGGCTAATGCTGTTTAACTATATTGCCCTTTTGGCAAAGGGGAGCCGCAATCTAAATACGCTAATAGAAAAGTTGTAGATACTTACTTCTTTTCCCGCTTCCCGGCCCCCGTGTCCCTGAATCCTTTGGCAAATGGGTTATTGTCGATCTTCAGCTGGGTAATCTGAAACAACGACACACGTTCAATTCGACTGGAACGAAAGTGGTTTATTATCTGCGCCAATCAATCTGTGACATATTTGCAATTCTGTATGAAGCTGCGGGCGCAAAAAACCGCCTAAAAATGCGGCATTTCCTTCTACACCGCGCAACAACTCGTCGAAGAATTTTAATTCAATCCTTGTTGACTTTATTACAACCTTTTAGAGCTCATTATACATCTCGTGTGATTCTTTTTAATTTTTAATTTGCGCTACGTATTGCCTTTGTAAATAATATATGGCCCATTGTGTCGGCTCGTAATGGCTCTCTACGCTGAATTTATAAATATGCAACGTAATGGTTTGTCACTGCGCGTATGTTTGCACCTGTATATGGTTATATTGGCGATTTATTAGTCAGCTTGTAGTTTTCTCTCATTCAGTTAAACATACAAAGGATTTTTTTATTGTTCGCTATCCTGACAAAAATTAACTCAAGGGAAAACTAATTACGTTTGGCAACAAGGCAAAGCCCTCTTGTCATGGTTTGATTGACAGGCGGCAAATAACGTTAGCTTGTCAGACGTAGATCGGCCATTTTGAATGATGACAAAAGAATAACGCGGTATTGCCATTCTATAGAAAACGGTCAAAATTTGTAAAAGAATACCAATTATTTTAAAGTATCACTAAGTGCCACTTTTGCAAGTGAAGTTTTAACTCTACCTGAAGTTTATACTTCAGGTTTGATGTACATTGCATTGTTTATCTCTTTTCAAAGTTTGAACCAAACTAGTAAAAGTTGATTTAAGTTTACCTAGAAGAGGTAATAAAAGGGAAGAAATGAAAACTTCGACGAATTAAGTTTTGAAACTGATACTAAAATGTAGCCAAATCTTCCCATTTATGATAGACGCACGGTAGTTAGTCATGTGTATTAGAGAGAAGCTTTCATCCACATGGTTAATTACCCTTTATACGGTCTTAAAACGTCCTATATTGGTGGTTTTTGATATATCAAATACCTATATAAAAGCTGGATAATTAGAAAATTTATAATAAATAGATTCCGTTTTTACAAGAAAATGTTCAAAATGGTTTCCATAGCAAAGTTTGGAAACCGAATAAATGGGAATCATATTTAACAATTTTTGTCAAAGCAGAATCCATTTTGTAATCGTTTATTGTAGGCTCTCTTGTTATGTAACTTTTATATAGATGATTTTTTATTTATCAACTTCTTTTCACGAATTCTACAGGCTTTAAACATCAATGACTTAAATTTAAAAATATCCTGTATAACTCTCTTTTTCCCGCGATACAGTTGGAGCAAAACGACACCAAATTAGTGCTCTTCTGACAAAAATTGATGTAAGGAAAACTAATTACGTTTGGCAACAAGGCAAAGCGCTCTTGTCATCGTTTGATTGACAGGAGGCAAGTCACGTTCGCTTGTCGCACGCAGGTCAGCCATTTTGAATTATGACAAAAGAATAACGCGGTGTTGCCATTCTATAGAAAATGATAAAAATTCGTAAAAGTATACCAATTAATATGAAGTCTTCTATGGAACATGTAAAAAGGGAAGAAGTGAAAAACCTTAACGAATTAAGTTTTATCTTGGTAGTCTAAAACGCAGCAAAATCTTCCCATTTATGGTAGACGTACGGTAGTCGGTCACGTGTATTACAAGCTTTCATCCACATAGTTAATTACCCTTTAAACGGTCTTAAAACGTCCCATATATAACTCTCTTTCTCTCGGGGTATAGTTGGAAGCCAACAACACCTAATTAGTTCTAGGAAGTGACCGAAAAAACGCAGACTGCGGGAAAAAAGTTGAAAGGTACCGCGCTGCGACACCGTTTGGTACAGATTACAGCATCACAGTATCTATGTCGCGCGATAATTAGACGATGTTAACCGGAGATAGATGGAATAGAGAAAAAAGCGGAGTTTGTTCTCGGAAGTGGTGGCGCTGTCGTCGATAAACAAGACAGAGGCGGGTTAGAACTGATTTAGAGGTTATATAATAAGAGGTGTCCTGTGTGCGTCTCTATATAAATTATCACTAGATTTATGAAGGCAAAGATAAATTTAAGTTTGTCATAAAAATGACCTGATCTTTTGCAGTATTGCATTCTTCGGAGTTGGACGACCTCAGGTTGGACAAAAATTTTTACACGTGTTCTCTATTTTTCAGAATATTAGCATTTAAGCAATCTTTTAAGAAGACCGTTGAGGCTTCTTTGTATATTGAGATGTTGAGGGGTAACCAGAAATTCGCAGTTGCTCAAGGTCCTTCGTGAAGTCAAATTTGTTAAGAAAAATTATGTAATGTGTTGAACGATTTTTGAGTCAGATAGGGCATTGAAGATACAGTTTTCTTCTTTTAGGTAACTTCGAAAAGGTGCGCTGTGATCTGCTATCGTTCTGCTAAGGTATCAGAAAGTGCATGAGCCATTATATTCGTGGCAAAGGAGCTTGAAAACGCCACTTTGACAAATGTGAAAGTTTATGATTGGAGTTAGCAATATGAGACTTGAGGAAATCTTGTGATGGATTTAAAGCTTTTATATTAGAAAGATAGTGCTGGAATGTTTAAGAAATGTCCTGAGTCAGTTGATTGAAAATCAAGAAGATCCGGAGAAGATATTACCAGGTATGGCGGAGCAAGCCCGATTAAAGAGCTCTTTCTGTCAGAATCAGTTTTTTCACTTCTTAGGATCACAGCCATTATTAAAAGTGAATTTCTTGATAATTTATGTTCCGAAGTTATTAAAGTTTGCAGACATGGAAATATAAAGTATGTTGTGCAAGGAGCTTGGATGATGACATCGGTGTGAGTGGGTTTAAAAATTTGAGAGAACGTTCTAAATATTTTGGCCCCTTTGCAACCATTTGTAAGAAGAAGAGCTAAGGACAAGATAGATTGACGCATGGACACAACATACGCGAGGAATTGATACATAGGGAAAGAAAATCGGGCTTGAAGCAGACATAGAGGAATTGACTGAAAGAAAATAAGATCTGGGTATTGTAAATAAGGACACAAAAAAAAGAAGGCGAGAGGGTGATTATAAACGCAGATGGGGAAGAGACGGCAGAGGAAAGAGTAGAATAACATATAATAAGTAACTGCCATACTAAATTATCAAAAGTAAATAAGAGAATTCAAAGTAACAGTAGTTAGCGCAGATTATGGGCTAAATATTAATAATAATATTCCAAAGGAACATCAGTGGTCAGCTGACTATACACAATAAGACGGTTGAGCAACTTCATCACTTCAAATACATAGAAACTATCATAAATAAAAATGTTGCACACAAATAAGAAATCTTGTCAAGAATTGAGCAAGCAAGGACAAGATTTATGAATCTGAGAAAACTGCTGACTGCCCGAGATCTATCTTTGACTTTGAGAGTGATATTACTTGAGAGAAGAGGTATTACCATAATGGTCTTGAAAGATGAACATTGAACAAGGAAACACCGAACAGACTGGAATCGTTTGAGTGGTGGGTGTACCGCCGAATGTTAAAGATCTCCTGGATGGACCGCATTACGAACGAACAAGTTCTGGAAAGAACGGATAAGGAAATGGAAATTATTTTCACAATTAAGAGAAGAAAACTAGAGTTTCTTACGCATGTTATTCGTAATTCAAAATATGAAATTCTGCAGCTCATCATGCAGGGGAAGATCGTGGGACGCAGAATTTCCTGGCTACGTAACCTGCGAGACTGGTTTGACCTCTCATCTGTCGAACTATTTCGGACAGCTGCCTCTAAAGTTAGAATAGCCATGATGATCAGCAACCTCCGAAGGAGAAGCTGAGATCAAGCAGAAGAAGAAATAAGGGAATAGAGGACGACTAGGAGCAACCAGAAATTGAAAACGAGTGGGCGAAGACTGCAACAAGTGAAGAAGTACACAGCCTCATCCGAGTTGTAAAAATGTAGGAGGCATCTATGGGAATTTATAAGAACAGGTGTTTGGCAAAATGTGTGAAATCAGTGAAATTTGACATGTTTTGACCTGGAGCGTTACCCGAATAAGGTAGCTGCCGAAGACTGATCACTGTTGCATGAAAAACGGAATTAGCGGAGTTCCGGAGAGTTTGGTTTTAGAGGGGACACAAACAAAATGACGGCTTTGATTCAAACAGCACTGAGACCAGAAATGTTGGAAACATTGCTGGAAAGTCTCAAGTGAAAGCTGCTTGCGATGTAGTGCATCGCTAGACATTGTTGACTCTCTAGGCAGTGTTGAGCCAGTTATTTTTGACTTCAGGTGTTGTGCACGACGAGGAACTTAATACCTTTCACGAAAAAGCCGTCGACGTTCTATGTGGGCGTGGCATTTACCTGTGAGAACTGTAATCATTTTCGCAAACTTGAACCGCAGCTTCACGACTCGGTTTTTGTTCCCCTCATTGGCCAGGAACTTGTTCTGACAGTTGTCACAGGCGATAATTACCTTGTACCTCTTTATTCATTCAAAAGTTTTGGTTTCTTGGTTAAAAAGATTGGTGGTATAACCGTCAAAAATTAACATCGCATTGGTGCCACATTGATGCTAAACGTCGAGCTTCTGTTCCATACAACCTTGCGGAGGCTTAGCTACACTATCAATAAGGGCTGTCGAACATTGAGGGAGTTGAAATTCTTATAAAGACATGGGGAATAGTGCCAGCTAGTACGATAAGTAGTTCTGCAGATCTTTTTTCGGTGGTTTGGCTATGTCCAGCTGATGGAATATTATGGGGTAGCTTGCAGAAGAGAGCTTCTTGCATCCTGCTTTCATGGAGTTTACATTTTTGCAGATCTCTTTTCGGTTGTTTTGCTATGCTCATTTGATGTAACAGTATGAGTGATACAGCTTGCAGCAGATAGCGTTTTGTATTCTAACTTCATTGAGTTTGCATCAACCATCAGTGTAATTACTTTGTCTTTTTTTCTTGCAAGAAATCTCTCCGAAGGTTTTGCCAACAAATGTTGCAACTCCTGCACTTCCTATCACATAAACTTAATGGCAATTAATTTGATCACATTCAGAGTTAACATCGATGATTAGATCAGTTTATATAACTGCTCGCAGGGATCCAGCTTGGACCAGATCTTGTGGTTAGTTGGATGGAAGGATGACTTGACAAGACCTGGAGGTAAGGAATAATGGAGGAGTAAAAGAGTGTCATCGGACTTTTGTCGATGCTCAGGTTGTAGTGACACCAGGAAAGTCGATCAGGGAGATGGAAACTAAGTGGTTTCTATAAAATGGGCGAAAATGGATTGCGAAAGTAGAGAGAGGAAGAAATACCAGAAGACCGGTAACAAGTATAGACACAATGGAGATGGCAATCCAAGTTAGTGCCAAATGGAGCTACTCCTACCAAAAAATGTTTGGGTTAGTAGTGGGTACATACGAAGCTCAGTTTCATAAAATATTCAGAATGGTGACAATAGGTTAAGTAGGTAAGTTTTCTCATGAGACCTAGATAAAAGATGATTAAACAGTAACACAGCCAGCACTTGTAAATGGGATAGGAGTCCCGAAGGCTGATCACTGTGGTATAAAAAAGGGAATTAGTGGAGTTCCCGAGAGTTTTGTTTTAGCAGTGATACAAAATAAAATGACTTGAGTCTAACAACATTGAAACCAGAATTGCTGGAAAGTCTCAAGTGAAAGTTGCTTGCGATGTAGTGGATCGCCAGACAATGTTGACTCGCTAGATGGTGTTGAGCTTTTGACTTTCACGAAAAAGACGTCGACATTATATGTCGGAGAGAGGTTTTTACGATACGATTACATGGCGATGTTTGATGCTTTAATTTCCTTTGCATTTTAATGGAGAGGAGCTTCACGACTCGGCTCTTGTTCCCCTCATTGGCCAGGAACTTGTCCTGACAGTTGTCACGTCTGATGATTACCTTGTACTTCTTCTTCTTTCAGTGCCGTCTTCTACCGAAGGTTGGCGACCATCATGTGATAGACTTCTCTGTTTTGCGCCGCATGAATTATATTTGAAGCTTCTGGTATTTGGAACCATTCGCGTAGGTTTTTTAGCCAGGATTTCTTCTTTCTACCTAACCCTCTCCTACCTTCTATCTTGCCTTCCATGATCAGTTGTAGCAAACCGTATTTATCATTTCGAAATACATGACCTAGGTAGGACGCTTTTCTTTTCTTAATAGTTGTTAGCAATTCCAAATCTTTAGCCATTCTTCTCAGTACCTCCGCATTGGTTACTCTGTCAGTCCAAGGTATTCTCAAAATGCGTCTATACAACCACATTTCAAAAGCTTCCAGTTTTTGCATTGTTGCTACTTTTAATGTCCACCCTTCCACACCGTAAAGCAGTGTGGAGAGTACGTAGCATTTCGTGGCTCGCCATCGGGTACCTATGCTTAGGTTGCGGTTGCTCAAGAGCTTTCTCATTTTTATGAATGCTGATCTTGCCATTTCAATTCTGATCTTAATCTCCAAATCAGGGTCCCATTCATCATTTATTGTATATCCCAAGTATTTGAAGCGGTGTACTCTTTCGATGGGTTCCATTTCTATATGCAGATCGACATTTTGTATTTTCCTCCTACTAATCACCATAAATTTGGTTTTATTTCTGTTGATCTTGAGACCAGCTTGGTTGCCTATTGTAGTTACTCTATTGAGCATCGTCTGTAGATCTTCGACGTTATCTGCCAGTAAAACAGTATCATCAGCATAGCGGAGATTGTTGATTGGTACACCGTTAATTTTGATGCCTTTATCGCACTCCTCTAGTGCCTCTATGAATATTTGCTCTGAGTACAAGTTGAACAACAACGGCGATAGAACGCAACCCTGTCTAACTCCCCTAGCAATGTCTATGTCCCGACCCTTCATGTCTCCATATTGGATATGTGCTGTTTGGTTCCAGTACAGATTTTTTATAATCTGAATATCCTTGGTGTCGAGCCCTGAAAGACGTAATAGTTCTATAAGTTTGTCGTGATTGACAGTGTCGAAGGCTTTCTCGTAATCGATAAAGCAGGCATAAACATCCTTTTGTTGATCTAGGCATTTTTGGATCAAGACCTGCATCGCAAAGAGGGGCTCCCGTGTTCCATAGCCACATCTAAATCCGAACTGTGTGTTACCTATACTTTGTTCTAATTTTGTTCTTATTCTGGAATGAATAATTCGTAAGAATACCTTCAGGGTGTGGCTCATTAAGCTTATCAGGCGATATTCACTGCACTTTTTGGAATTTGCTTTTTTGGGGAGTGTTATAAACGTAGATTTTAACCAATCCGATGGAATTTGACCGGAATCGTACATCCGTGCTAATTGAAAACTCTTGGTTAGTTGGTCAAAAAGATGGGGGGTATAACCGTCAAAAATTACCATCACATTAGTACCATATTGGCACTAAACGTCTGTTCCTGGAGAGAAGGTAGCAACCATCAATCAATAAGGGTTGTAGAACGTTGAGAGAGTTGAAAGTCCTGTAGATATGTAAAGACATGGGGAATAGTGCCAGCTCGCACGATAAGTAGTTCTGCAGACCTCTTTTCGGTGGTTTGGCTATGTCCAACAGATGTAACATTATGGGACAGTTTGCAGACGACAGCTCCTTGCATCCCGCCTTCATGGAGTTTCTCACATCAACAATTAAGAAGTTTTAGCTGAGCACTGAACTTTGGCCTATGCCCTAACTCAATCAATTTCACAGAGAGTCTGACCAAATTCCATCCGGGAATATAAAAACGATTTCAAAATCACCAAAAACTTACTTTTTTAACGGTTTGACTCCCAATTTGAGATGAGTCAGACCAAGTTTAGTAAAAAAATTCACGGAATATTACAATCTTCAGAGAGTTTGGGTTATTTTATTCAGAAATTGATACCTTTTATTGATGGCTAAAAATTGTGTAAGTAAGCTATTCGTGTTCGTAATCTAATTGAGATGTACTAGGTGTTTCAGTAGACAGTGTTTAAATTGACATTTTTTATTTCAGGTGTTGTGCCAGTTAGTAGGTTAATATTAGTCAATATAGTGTAGGTGGAGCTTTTGTTCCATACAACTTGTGCAGAAGGTAGCCACCATTAATAAAGGCTGTGGAACGTTGGGGGAGTCTTGTGAAAGTCCAAAAACATGGGGAATGATACCAGTTCATAGACAAGTAGTTGCAGATCTCTTTTCGATTGGTTTGCTATGCTTCTTGTATCCTAACTTAATCGAGTTTACAACAACCATCAGTGTAATTGGTTTGTGTTTTTTCTTGCAAGACACCTTTCCGAAGGTTTTGCCAACAAATGTTGCAACTCCTGCGTTTCCTACCACTTGAAGTTAATGGCAATTAATCTGATAACTTTAGAGTTAACGTCGATGACTAGATCAGTTTATGTAACTGCCCGCAGGGATCCAGTTTGAACCAGATCTTGTGGTTAGTTGGATGGAAGGATGACTTGACAAAACCGACTTAATGGAGAAGAAAAAGAGTATCATTGGACTTTTGTGGATGCTCAGGTTATAGTGATACCAGGAAAGTCAATCAGGGAGGTGGAAACTGAATTGTTTCTAATAAGTAAGTAAAGTGCGATGCATCTATGTAAAAAGAGGAAGAAATATCAGAAGACCAGTAACAAGAATAGTTGGCAATCCAAGTGAGTGTCAAATGGAGCTACTCCAACCAAAAATGCTTGGAATAGTACTGGATACATACAAAGCTTAATTTCATAAAAACACTCTGAATGGTGATAAAAGAAAAGTTTTTTCAATTTTGAGCAAGAGAGGGAGGGACCTGGATAAAAGATGATTAAACAGTACAGCCAGCACTTGTAAATGGGACTGGAGAGAACTCAGGGCAGATATTTTCTATACTTATTAACATTGTAATGGTAATGCAAGAATAAGGAAAAGAGCTTCACTATGACACATTATGAGGTGAAATTGGTTTTGAAGGTTTCCTGTAATTAATTTTGTGTTGAAAAATTAAAAACTTTTGTAATGTTGCTTTGGTTTGTTAATTGATAATGAAATAAGGAACTTGCGGGCGAAGTCATGACAACTTTTCTTTGAAACTACGTATTATCGTTTATTTTTAGCTTGGTTTGGTAGAGTTTATAATAATGCGAAGAATATAGACATTAATTTTTGTGCCTTTTGCTTTTTTAATTATGATATATCCTTATATAGAGTTAAGAAGTTTTAGCTAAGCACTGAGCTTTGGCCTATGCTGTAACTGAATCAGTTTCATAAACAGTGTGACCGAATTTCGACCAAAATTATAAAAGATATTCGAAACCACCAAAAGCTGATTTTTTTAGCAGCTTGACACTAGATTTGGGATGATTCTGACCAACTTTAGTACAAAAGTCGCAAGAAAATTTAACATTCTTTAATACCTTTTACTGATTGCTAAAAATTGTGTATTCGTGTGTGATAACCATCAACTGAAAGAACACTTATTGACGCAAATAACTGAATGCAATAACGACTCACTTTTTCGTTTTGGTAAGCAGTCACCGCGATAAACTCAGTTTCCTTGAACACGTACGTCCTGAACGTCGAGTAGGGCAGCTTCAGAATGTCGTTCGCCCTCACCAGATGGAACCTCGGCTGGTACTTATGCATGGAGTTCAGTATCGTCTGCAACAAAAAATATAAATTCGTTTTGAGATACATTGAATTAAAAATTGCAAATAACTGGGTTTTTGTGCCCTAAAAGCAAGATATGGGACAAAAGCTTTCAGATAATTATTTCTTTGTTTAGCTTATTTTTATTGAAAGATATATAGGGTGTTATTCATTTGATGAGTCAAACATCACCCACATATTCCTTCGGCAAATGGAGAGATTATGATTTACCAAGGGCTAAGGTCAAAGTTAATTTATTATTACTTTTCTAGTTAGTATTTGAGAACTCGTGTTATACCTTCGCATAAAGAACTAGTTTCTTTATAAGCCGCAACGTGTTTCTATGGCTTTGCACATTTTGTTCTAATTTGTTATATGAAAACTTACAGTTGCAAAGGTGATAATTCGCATGTAAACCCAACATTACGGTACACATTCGCTTGTATCGAAAGCGAGGAGCAAACGAGATTACCTGCTATAAGCAATCGAGTCCCCATCCTAAGCACCTTTTAGGGCTTTACCTATTAGCTGCCACAACTGACTATATCACGGGGCGGCTTTAGACTGCTTAATATTAACCAAATCGGACGGTTTTGCGTTTTTTCGCATTCCTCGTCGTCAACCATAACTCCGAGCGCGTTTCAACATCTGTCAAAGATAAAGAAATTGCTGCAGCTCACATAAATCAATGTCCGTCGTTTTCCTTTTTTGCCACATATGTGTCTGAATCGGCGCCTTTAACGCATTACAATATTAAAAATAATTACGCTCCTTGTCCGTGTACATATCGAGATCCTGTTCGATAAGTTCAAATAGCTGAAATAGTGCTTGGGGACCGAACACAATGGACGATCGTCAGTTTTTAATGACACGTCATTGATCAAACGAAACCCAAACAGAAATGATTAGCCGCTATCAATTAAAAATCGCCTCGTCATACACCTGTCAATTTGAATAAAGAAATAATTTGTCACAGTCGTTCGGGTTCCCCGATAGGTACCACGGGCCTCGACAATCTATTAAGCGAAATGACCACAGTTTTCGGTACCACCTTTAGATGGTTATCGTTCCTAGTTTTTCGTAGGTGAGTCGATTTTACAGCAGAAACGACTCGAGATGACCGCCCGATATGGTCGCGTGGAATGCCGGACTATTTAACGGACACGAGTAATTAAAATATCGAGAAATTCCCATTGTCATATTTGTCAACAGGATGATTTGGTCATTGTCGTCAACACATAGATATTTGGAAATTTGGAAATTTTTTTGTCCTGATTATGCAACAGCAAATTACAATGCGAAACACGGGGAGATTAAATATTGAAGCGAAGACACGATTCCGAGGGATGTCTTTGCTAGGGTGCTGCGTGTCGCCTACAAAACGTGAAATTGCAGAGCCGATAATCAGAATAGAGCTTGGCTTGAAGCTAAAGTTGTGCCTACACTGAAAACAAATTAAGCATCTTCAGCAAACACAAGTTTGGACGACGCTTCGGTCAGGCAATTGTTGATATCCTGTGCTGATCAACTGCGCTCAGTTCCAAACGTGATTGTTTCCCTCTAACTTGACAATGAGCATAGAGGAGTATCAACGATTTCCCGACCGAACTCGGTTTACTGAAGGCGTCTAAATCGCTTTCAAAAAATGTACTTCATTATTCGTTTTTTCCTTGTCTTAACTTTAGATTTCAGCAGATATTTTAGTGTATTGTAGTGTTCGGACGACTACACTGCTCTGCAAATCCCACTTTCGATACCATTTCACAAAGTTTTTAATTGTATAGTATAAACAAAATATTGGAGGGCCTGAAGCTAAAGTTAACAAAGCTCTCATTAGTAAAAACAATTTCATCGTCTTCAGCAAATCAAGATGAGATGACGCTTCGATCGGGTTCCTCAACACTGCTCACTTCCATCGATAATAACGGAATCTCTAGTTAGCATTCAATCCAGAGGCTCTGGAGTAGTCTCCGTTTCACTTTACAATGACCACAGAGGCGCGCCTTCTCTTCAGTTCCAAAATTGGATTGAGACCCTGACTCTACCAAACACAACATCCCTGACACATTAATCACTGCCACGTATAATAGCACATCAAACAATGCAGGATTGGCATTGCTTGATGAATTATAACTCTATGCTTCAATATACTTTTGGAGTTGGAGATGATACAAAGAACAACCTTTACCGCTATAAGAAGTACAGTTGTTGTTAAAATTTAAGCAGAGCTTAAGTCCTGTGATACGATCAAATCTCTTATGTGAAGAAAATAACCATAGAGATGCTATGTCTCTGATGTATATGATGTATGTGTATGATTCGACACGAATTAGGTATTAATTCATTCCTGACAAGGACGTTCTTAGACTGCCTCCTTTCACAACTGCCCATCAGCTGCAGAAGCAGGTTTGTGTCCTTTCATTGATATTCCCAAAGTCCACGATGAGACGAAATATCGCAGTTTCTTAAGACCAAAAAAAATCTTGACAGCAAGTTGTATTGCCACGTTGGCATCCAGTAATCGAAGGTATCTGTGAGTAAAGAAATGGAATTTGGTTCTAGATTCAAAATTACTAAAATTATCCACAGGTTCACTTACACTTCCATTTTCCATTAAGTGGTTTAGCTGTTGCAACCAAAATATAGATAATAGGTGTTTCCAAAAATTTTCCCCAATACAATTTGCTAATCAAAATTTTGCGTGATTCAACTCTTTTTGAGGCCTCAGAGGGAATCTGATCGCCAAAATATATGGTGAAATCCGATGAATCTCTGTTTCCTAAGAACCTCAACGTAACTCCTACTCTTAATATTACTTAAGGAATTGCAAATCAAACTGCTTGTTTTTCTCTTACTGGAGTTGCATCTCAAATTGTCTGTCCTCCCTTTCATGATTCGACTCTCTTTGAAGCTTCAGAGGGAATCTGAATCCTCCAAAATATATGGTTAAATCCGGTGAAACTCTATTTGCTAAGAACTTCAACGTCTCTTAATCTCATACTCTTAATCTTGCTTATGGAATTGAATAAGAATGTCAACATAATCTCTTTTCTTTTTCTTACGGGCGTCTGATTTCTCCAAAATACTTGAGAGAATCTCCAGTCGCTAAGAACCTCAATTGACTGCTTGTTTTTCTCTTACTGGGATTGCATCTCGAAATGTTATGTTGTGTCCTTCTTTTCTTGATATCACTCTCTTTGAGAAATCAGAGAGTCTTAGTCCTCCAAAATGGGTAAAATCTCCACTCGATAAGGACCTCATCGTAATTGCCTGTCTTTCTCTTACTTGGATTGCATCTCTTACTTAGATCTCTTAATTAGACACTTTTTTTACATTTTTTTTGTTTTTTCTAGAGCTTAGAAAGAAAAAAAAATAGTGCTATTTGAATTTTTTTTGTTCTTAATTTAACCCTAATTTAAACCCCCTTTTTTTCACTTTTTAGTTAGTTTGAGAGTTTATAAACCCTGATTTGAAAAGCACCAAAGTGTTACGAGTCATGAACGATACCTGACATCTAAAAATCTTCAAAAACATTTTTTTAGTTATTAAGATAACCTCAGATTGTCGCACTTTGTTTTCTACTGTCTTGAATCCAGCAATTCAGCCCTGATCATAGAATTTGTCTAGAACCTTTTTAAATGAGAAATTTCAAAATTAAATGTAAAAGGTATTTTTTTGTTTTTCTTTAACCCTGATTTATTTTTTTTTTATTTTTTCATTGTAATTGTACAAGATTTAAGATGAAAAAAACGGAATGCATGACATTTAACGTTAAAATTTAACAGCAATTCAGTTCTGATCTTAGAATTCTACTAAAATGGTCTAAAATTGAGAAATTTCAAAAATCAGTGTGACATTTAGATTGGTTTTCTTTTTCTAACCTTGAATAAAACTTGTTTACATTTTTTGTTTTTTTTTTAAGTGCTTGGAATAAGAAAGTTGTTCTTTGAGTCTGATTCCACATTCATAATAACACTTCCTAAGAACCTCAACCTAACTTCCACTGATGGAATTGCACCTCAAAACATTCCGTCCTTCCTTTCACAAATCAACTCTCTTTGGGGCTTTGCAGGAAGTCAAAATAGATCTTCAGTTGCTAAGAATATCAACGTAACTGCTCTTACTCCTATTGGGATTCCATATAGAAATTTTATTTCCTATTTTTCATGCTTCAAGTCTCTTTGAAGCTTCGAAGAGAATCTGATTCTTCCAAAACAGGTGAGTGTAAAAACTTTTAGAAAATTAAAGCTAATTTATATTTAGGTAATGAATATTTTGAAAGTTATGAAATTCATGACGTAAGAAGTTTAGGAATTTAATCAAAGAGTTCACACAATTTTGATTCTCAAGATTTGCCTCTTCCAATGTGTTCGTTACCAAACATCGTTTTTGGCCCACACACGGTTTCTCTTAATTAATCCAATCAATAATTGAAAGTGTTTTTAACAAACCCTTAACATGTGTAACAGCTCACCAAGAATGCTAAGTGTTCCTTGTAAGATGTAAAACCAATTCACGACGGTACTTGAACAACTATACTAGTCTTTATGGCGAAGGCAAGGAAATTAGCAAAAAGATACACCTTATAGCCACTGATTCAAAAACTACTCTGCTACCAGTCTTGGCTCTGCAAAAATTTCATGGCAGATTCCAATGGAAACCTGTAAACTCTAACAAACCTTTCTAGTACATAATTTTTCTCGGTGAACACAGTTCGAAGAACTAAATTTGCATCAGACAAATGATACACTTCGCCATTTTCAGGCTGATTTGTTTAAAGTTTTACGTTTCACCCTGAGACTACAACCTGAGACTAAACAAAAAAAAATTCCATTAATAGTTCTTTAACAAAAGTCCACCCAATGAATAGGTCCATATTTCTCAATTAGAAATTAAGGTTATAAGGTTTACCAAAATGATTTGATCACTTGTTATGTGTAAAATAACATAGTTCCATGAACGTGAAAATTCACATGCGTACATTTCGAGCTTGTTGCATGTGTTTAGTGGTGCTAGGAATTCCTAGCTCACCCTGTAGCTACTTTCGCAAGTCAACCCAAATTTGATTAAGTCATCACGTGGGTATTAATTTGTCGACCGAAACAAAAAAAACGAAAAACAAAAAGCGGCCGTACAGTAAATTAAAATCCGCGAGCCTCGTCGCGTACCGGATCTAATGCCCCTCGATTCTCGATTTTCTCGTTAATATATCGTCATTGTTTACGACGTCCGAAAGAACTTCAAAACGGCCGCTCGGCAATGCTCGTCGAATACAAAAATCGTTGCGGCATTATCGATATTATTTATACATCTATAAAAATCGCCACACGGTGTGAGGTTCGAAATATTAAAATTACTTTCGTAAAAATAATTAGCGAGTCCCGTCGACTATCGGCCGAGTCGTTTAACCTCAAATTGTGCATAATTTTCGCGTTTATATGCGAAATGTTATGCCTTTTCGTCCTATGTGTCGAGCCGCTTTAGTGGTCTCTCGCTTCAACTCATTGCAACCGCGTCTCCCTCTTGTTCCAACGCACTAATTGGACATTAGAATAAACACTTGCGTAGAGTAGAATATTACCCAAGAGTTGGCTACTTAAACCCCATAAACGCCTTATCTTCCTCTCGATCTTCACACCATAAAATTCGGACATTCCGTCGAAAAACATCAAAGCAACCCGGGTGGCCTCTGCCGTTGCCCTTTCGAACTAAAAGCAGCAACTTCAGGTTAATAGGATGTAAAGTCTTCTTTTCAGCTACCGTTGAGATAAGAGCGCAATCGGCCAGTCGAAGCGACCACCGGGCATACTCCGTGCCCGACAACAACCACCCAGCTGGTCGGTTGGGAGCTTTTAACCGCAATTGCGTATTAGGCCGTCCGTGGTGATAATACAGTACTTAAAAAGTGTTGAAAAGTTAAGTAATTTTAATGATGCGGCGGCTTTGAGAAGGCACTGATAGCACAGGAACGTATAGGCCGTCTCGGCCAATATAATCTCTATACAGGATGGTCACTACAATAAACTGGACAATAATTTCCTTTGGTAAAAATTTAGATATTTTATATACTAGCTCTTATATACTATTACATTAAACAGTCGCCAAAATATTAAAAAAAATAAAGTTTGCGCCAATGCAAACATTAAAAGGGTTGAAAACAAACGCTTTTAGCGTCTGACACATCAAAACTGGAGCCTCTTCAACAGTGTTGAACATAAAAAACGCTAATATCTTGCTTTTAAAGGTAAAATTTACAGATTACCTTGTCAATTAACAAGTAGTTGCTAGTTCACCCTTAAGGCAGTCCCTTGTTGTCACTGTTTTCAAGCGCAAATAAGAACAGGTGATCTGAGAATTTTTTTGTCAGAATTTATAGGTAGAGAATCCTGAGATTGTGTATTTTTGGTTGACCTTATCTGTGGTTATCAATATGACTGATTTGTTTTTTATTTACCATAAAACAAATTTTATTTATATAATATGAAAGTCAAATGGATTTATTCATTTTTTTTTCACGACGCGACACGCGACGCCTTGAGCAGTTTTTTCTATTCGATATTAAGTGAAATTGAGAATAATCCCGAAATTTTCTTCTTATATACTAATTAGCCACGCCTCCTTCCACCCGATTGGTTGATAGCGGAGCTGTGCGCAGTCGACCATCATCGCTTCAGCAAATAACTAATTTGTTGGTCGTACTCGGTTTATTGAAGAAACATCAGTAGTTTCCAATGAATATTACTTCCTTAAACTTTTGTTCTTGCAGTCGCATCAGCAAAGGACTAAAAAGTAAACTGACTAGATCTCTTTCTATAAGATATTTTAGACTGTTAATTAGTAACCAGTTTATTAGTTTTCAACCTTTGCAGTTGCTAAACTCAGAACAATTTACATCTTTACACTTAAACCGAACAAAATTCCGAAACTCAATATGGGAACATCAGGTGAAAACATTTCTGAATTTCCGCCTCAATCTTTATACTCTTAATCTGACGTTTTTCTCTACCCTCTCTTTTTTCTTATATTTCATATCATCAAATCCTTAAGTGGCTTTCTTGCCCCTTTATTTTTCTATATATAGTTCAGTGTTCTCTTCCTTTCAGCAGAGAGCTATTTGAAGCTATTGTTGATTGGCTCTCACTGTGGTCACTTATCTCATTGCTTACTGCCTTGTTACTTTAGCAAATGTTCATCAATTTTGCAAGTTTTACAAACTTTTGCAAAGTAATCGGTCCTTAAGACACCAATCAAAACTCCAATCAAAACTCGCAGATAAGCATGTAGTATATGGTGAAACAAACAGCAATGCAAGAGCTGCTGCAAGGCTGTACCTCGACGACTTACAGAGACTGCCATGTTGAACATTAACATGCAGAAGACCCGGGGTTGAAAGAAGTGTGAGAACGGTCCAATTTAGTGAAGAAGTTTTTCAGCTAGTTGCAGACCAATCTTCGATTAGCGAGCGTCAAAATGCATAAACTCACCTTCAGTTTGGAGGGTATTACATGAGCAACTAGTGGACTACCTTCTGACTACTTTAGAACTATGGGGAGTTGAGGTACAAGCACATGCTGACGACAGCACCATAAGAAACCAACCAGACCCACAAATCTCCAGCACGTTCAAAAAGGTGCTGGATGTTGTACGCAGCTGGTGTTCATAAGAAAACCTAGTAATAAACCCTATGAAAACGGTGATTGTGCCATTTACCCGAAGCAAGATGCTGGACTACCTGAAACCGCCATCTTTGTTGGGGACGGCAATTCCGTTTACCAACGAAGTAAAATTTCTATGAGTCATTCTGGAGAAATCGAGACAAATGGACCCCACATGTGACTCGTACCGTTAAGAGGGAACAGGTCTCCCCCTTTGGTCGTGCAAGAACCTGTGCGGCAAATTATGGGGGATGGGACCCCAACAAACTATGTGGCTGTACGTGACGTTAAGACCGATATTCACGTATGGGGCCATAGTGTGGTACCGAAAGATTAGACAGAGCTCCACCTAGCTAAACTCTCCTCTCTGCAAACAGACAACAAAAATATGTCTCTGTTAAAAATATGTCACACTGGTGAGCATCCCGGGCCATCGTGGTCACGAAGGCAATGAGAAGGCTGACTCTCTAGCCAGGAGCTCTGTATTCATAGGCATGGAGCCGGCACTGGGAATCCCATACTCTCTGGTCAAGGCTGAACTCCAGAAATTGAGCAATGCCAAGTCCCGGACTGGTGGGAAAACTACCCGGACTACCATACTCCAAAAAAATTATCACGGGAACAGGGAGGGCAAAAGCCCAAAACATTCCTCAGACTAAATAGGGGACAAATCAGAGTGGCCACTGCACTGTACACAGGACAAAGCCACTTAAGACTTCACATGCACAAACTCGGACTGTGCCAAGAGACGGAGTGTTGGATATACTTGAAGGACGATGAGACAGGCGAGCACGTCCCATGTGACTGCCCGGCTATTGTCAGATCGAGATACTCACTGTTCGGAAACCCGCATTGAGTATGTGAAGGGAATTAGAAAGAGAAGTGGTAAATTGGTGGGGAAAATTATGGGGTTTTGTCGCAGGGGGAGGGATATCAATAAGGATCTGGCAAAAGCCTTGTATGAAAGAGTGGTGGTGGGAGCGATATTGTATGGAGCAGAGCTATGGGGTGTTAGAGTCACAGACTCACGGGTTGTTAAGCAGTTGGATGCGGCGACAGGCCCTTCCTTCTGCTTATGTCGAGGGCCTACCGTACCACGTCTACGGAGGTCCTTAGAATGCTGTGTGGAACACCCCCGAGAGCTCTGCAGGCGAGAGTAGCAGCAGATGGGTGGAGAGGGTGCCTGGATATGACGGAAGAAAGGAGAGCGAGAGAGGGTGAGAAAAGTTGTAGGCAGGGTGATTCCGATGGAGGGTTTGGCAGAGGTAGAGAGAGAGGGGGTAATTGAGATAAGGGGCCAGGGATCTATAGTGGAAGCTGAACTCACGGATATTGGATATATGATTGACAGGTTGAATGGTTGGTTGCATGAGGGGTTGGTTGAGCGGGGTATGAATGTTTTTATAATTAATGATATGGGAGCGGTTAAGTTGGTAAATGGGGTTAACTCCCTTCATAGAGTGATTAAGAATATAAGGGGAAATATTTGGTGGATGTAGAAAAATTTTGGTTTGAAAGTGGTGGTTCACTGGGCAAATAGAGGAGTGGAAGGTATAAAGAGAGCGCATGCGATGACAGAGTTGGCAAGGATGGGTGAAGTGGGTGCGAGTAGGGAGCGGTGTAGGTTGTGGGACAAGAAAGTATTGAAAATGTTGAACACAGAGAAAATTTTACAGCTTTGGCAGACTCAGTGGGAGCAAAGCTCTAAGAGTCGAGAGACATATTTGGTGTGCAGAGAGGTTGGCACAGATAGACTGGACCTCACGTTTAAAGCCTTCCAGTGGGCGACGGGACAAGGGAATTTTGGGGGATACTTGGTTAGGTTTAGGCTGGGGGGAGAGGTCGATGGGGGATGTCAGTGTGGTGGCGGACTGGAAACGGTTCATCATGAAAGGGAAATGTGTGAGAGCGCAGACTGGTTGTTGGTTAGAAGGGAGAAGGAGGGTTTATATTGAGAATGGGCATTGTTTCAATTGCGTCAGGGTGGGGTAAAACAGGGACATGTAATCAATAAAATTAATTAGTGGGCGGTAGACGATTAAGAAATCGATTTGTGAATAGTTGTATAGGTATGTGAAAAGTAGATTTAGTAATACATTGTATATAGCGTGGTGTTAATTAGAGTTAAGTTTATAACATAGGTATTTTTATGTAAGGTCAGTTAAGGGTTTTCGGACTTTGTAATTGAATGTTACTTTTGTTCAAGGATATGGAAGTTGTGGGTGCAAAGGAAGTATAGTTTTAAGTTTTCCTCAATATCTAAATGTTATTTATGTTAGGGTTATGGAGGATGTGGTTGTTTTGCATGGGTAGTTTTAAGCTATTTGAAATAAAGGAATGGCCGGCGGTGTTGCTATTTGGGGGAGTCTACTTACGGTGCCGGGGGGGAGGGGGATGGTTTTCATAGGGTGTCTTTTAGAAGTAAGGGGGGCATTCTTCCTATGTCCAGAAGGTAAAAGATTTGTTCTAAGCCGATTATCAACCTCCTAATGGTAGAGTTTAGTCAGTGGTTGCGCCATTGAATTGCCCATCAACCCAAACTCAATAGTTTTATACCAACTCAATACTCAATATTATTTAACGTGGACGATCTACTGGCATGTTTTAGCAGAAGTCCTACCAGAACTTCTTGAAAAAGTTTCACTAGTAATTCGACAGCAACTGTGGCTACAACACGATGGTCCATCATTCTACAAGAACTACTTCAGCAATCTTCTGAGAATAATCAGGATATATAAACGGATCAAAAATGGCTGATTCACAGTGGTCAGGAGCCGGAATATACAAAGCAGGCCATGAAGACGGCAAGAGCTTTCCCTTGGGAAGCCACACGACAGTTTTCCAGGCGGAAGTGTTTGTAATACTGGAAGTGGCCACACGGCCAGAAGTTAAGCAAGGAGCAGTACAGAACATCTTCATCTACTCCGACAGTCAGGTGGCCCTACAAGTCATCTGCAGTAACAGGACGAATTCAAAGCTCGTTTAGGACTATTCACTGGGACTAAACTCTGGGATCACTTCCTGGATATAGGGGAACTAAGGGAAACCAGCGCGCTGATGAATCGGCCAAGCGTGGTTCCCAGACATGTTTTACTTGACCGGAGCCATGTCTAACAGTAACCTGTAGGTTCTACCTTTCTCACTCTTTGAATAAGTGGGCATGGGAGAGTACAAGGACAAACTGGACACAGTCAGGAATACGTAGACAGACTAAGGAAGTCTACCCTAACCCGGATAGATCCAAGGCCTCGTGGTTACTTGGGAGGTCGGCAGTGCCTGGGAGACCTTATAGGCATTCTCACTGGCCACTGCAGAGTAAACAGACATATGCATATGCATCCTAGGAATGGTCGACTGCACCCACTGTGGAGCAGAGGAAGTGTTTTCTGGGCCACCTATAGCACACTTTCTGAGTGTGCTGTAGGTGGGCGCCACAGGACACTGGTAGCCGCCTTTCTCCATCGAGAGGAGCTTCAGACTCTAAGATGGGACGGGATACTCTCCGTCCTTAGAGGAACGGGTCGACACGTGGAGGGAATGAGGGCCCAGGTGAGTAGGGATGGGTCGATCGGGGGACTGTGAAAAGGGTCTTTAAGGCCCAGTCGCAAGGTTTCGCCCCCCCCCTCCCCAATGTCTATTTGTCTGAACGGAGGATGTCCTGATAGAGACTTGACTTGAATAAAGTCGAAACATTGGCATTCACCGCGAAAGCTGATTTTTTACCTCCTTAAACTGGTACAATACACATTACATAAAAAAAACATGTATTATGACAACGTTTCGTCTTGATTATTTCATCAATCACCAGGGTGATAGTTAAAACCGCGTTTCCTTACGGTTTGATGTTTTGCAGCTGACACAGCCTATACCGTTGAGAAACCACCCTGTAGAAAGCTTTCGGGCCACAATCACTCGACCGGATTATTCCCAGAAAGGAGGGAATAAAAATTTTACTGGAATAGTTTATTCGCCGCTGGGACGGCTGAAAATTGTTTCGAATCAAGAATCGAGATTTTTATCACTCGCGCCGATGACAGAAATGCGGTTTTATGCCCCTTTAATGATCCGACCTCTATGAGCCAATAAAATCCTTTCATGACGGTATTTACAGGTCGTCTTTTTTTTTAATTTCATTAGAGGTGGATTTTAATTCGGTTTTTTCGGCGGGATCTAAATTCATTATCCGCGTCGGCTTTGTACGCCGCAGGGGCAGATGTTTGCTCTTCAAGCTATATGACTAAAGGCTAATTTGAAGCACGTCTTAAAAATTAAATTACGAGTACGTAAAAACTTAATGAAGTTCGATATCCGTCCCTTATTTAGGTATGCTGACGAAAGCATGATTTCCCCTGGTTAGCACACACAAGAGAAATTAGCAAAAAATATTATCTGTTACTTTCTTTAAAACAATTAACCCCCCGTATTTTAATTCTCCACCTAGAACAGAAAAGGACGTTACTTAAAAGTCAAAACGTTGATAATTTTTGAGTTTGAGTGTTATCTGTATTTAGCATGCTAATTACACCAGCTCTATCCTTCATATTACCATATTGTACCTTCAGGTTCGATAGATACACAGCCAATGTTTCGGTATTTTACAGCATCGTCAAGGGTCAAGTACAAGTAACTGAATAATAATGCCTGGATTTTGCAGCACAGTCAGGTAAAATTTCTCTCATAAGTGCGGGGTGTTCATTAGAAAACGTCATCTGGCAGGTTATGAATTTTTGACAGAAAAGAATGACACAATCAAAGTAAAGGTACTTTTGTTTCTTTATATCATTTTTCTTTGACATTTCACAGCCAACTAGCTGTCGTTTTCAAATAAACACCCCTATTTACAACTAATTACTGTCATTAAAATTTACGACAAAGTTTTTTGTCAATTTTTAATTTATTTTGATGTAAACATTTTTTTGCTGTTTTCGTAACCATTTTTGTTAGTTTGTTTTTGTATCTCCTTCAATGTCTCTTTTAATTTAAGTTTAAAGCCAAATGTCCACCCGGCCATCGCCAGTTGGACATTTGGCTTTAAACTTTCGATATTTTGAGGTGCGAGATCATCAGATTGATCCAACTGACAAGCTCTAGGGGGAGCGAAACCCATCTTGGAAGGTGACTCTGATGATCTCACACAACTTTTTGGTGATTTTTTTCAATGGGTGCGGTGTAGTTATGGTGTTCCAGAATCTGATTGCTATAGTCTTTTTTGATTTTCTTCCTTTTGTTACTTCTTAATTTGCTTTAAAAGTGTTCTATTTTATTTTTTTTATTAACTATCCTCATTAAATGATCATAAAAAAATAGAAATAAACAAGAAATCGACATATGATTATTGTGGATCTGTACTGGGATTGATGACTGCCGGTCAATTTGCACCCGACTAAGGACGGCTTCATTATCCCGAACGGGTCTTATCGCGAGGATGATGGCCGACATTACGGACACCACGAGATCGTTAAAATAATTGTAATACACCCGGGGGCAGAAAAATCGAAATAATGACCTCTGCCGTCGCCGTTGCACACTCACACATACATACCATAGAGAAAAACCGCCGACTTAATAAATATGACATCGGAAATGTCTTTCCGACGCTAAATCGACCGTGGCGAGCATCATAATAATTTTAATAAGAGATATCGCCACGATATGTAAACAACACGTATAACTGTGACTTAATGAGATGGATCGATGATCTCCGGGTCAACCGACAAAGGCTCAACGCGATAAGAGAAGTCCTAACCGATTTTCATGCTTAAACCACTAAAATCGGTACTTACTATAATTTTTATTTAATTACCCACCTCCAATCGATAGGAATCACCACTTGCAAATGGAAGGAAGGACGATCCCACGTAAAACTTTAATCAGGGCCTAATTGATCCTTTGAAACTTTAACTGGCTCGAAGGATCCTGCATAATTTTGATCATTTGTTTTATTGGTGCCACTTAATCGTTACCTAACATTTAAAAGGTAAAGCACAAATTGCAGACCATAGACCTAACAACAACAACAACAACAACACTGGACGTGCCAGTTGACGTAATTCTCTCTCTTTTGCACTTCCAAGCATTTGTATTTTTCAGACTCAAAAATAGTCTAATTCTAATGAATATCTTAAAGCTCATTATTAATCCTATTAATAAAAATTGGTCTCTTATTACTTAAAACAAAACAACCGCATTGTGTTTAAAGTCCCTAATTGCTCACCCCTATTGTTAGCTGTTAAATATTTGACAAGTGACGTGGGAATCCTGCAGGATAATTACCGGGGTTGGAAGGTTGTCGGGATTTTCATCGAGATTCCTCGGGTTTGACGGCTAATAGGGCTCCCGAAAAGTAATTTGAGGGTTTCGTTTTAATCGAATTTGTGTTGAAGTTAAACGAGCACAAACAGTGCTACTTATATCTACTAGATACGAGTGCGTAAAATGACTACGTGTATTAGATCTAAAATACCTAGTAGGATTTTCTTTAGATGAACGAATTAACGCATTACTTGCTACAAATTTACAATCTAAAGTAAATAATTGAAAGGGTACGTACCAGGAAATCTATGGACTTTTCTTTTAACTGAAAATAAAAAATAGTTTTAGATATGCATACTGATAACAACATACTTATGAATACATGTTTATCCTACTAGATATCATTGATCTAATATAGGGAAATAGAAAACAGTGACGGCTCATGACAGTTTTTACATATAACCATTATTGCATAGTATCATCGATCAATACCTGCGCAATTTTTAAATAAGAATAAGAATTAATCATAAAAATTATTTTACAAAATATTTGGCGCCCATTGTGGGGCAAAGAAATGTTTATTTTATATTCTTTTTATTCACACTGAATTGAAATACTACCTTCGAAAGTACTCGCATCGCAATTTTATTAGAGAAATAAAGTCAAACTAAAATGTTATCCAATACCAAGAAAAAACAAAGTGTATACTGCATAAAGGACACAGTTGCTAAAAGCTTTTCTAATTGCCGGAGTTAAAAATTTCATCAAAGTCAAATCTATTGCTCTTCTTGATCTCTTGGTTCATGGCTCCTCCTGGTACTTTCACCCTCCTACACACCTACCCATAAACTATGAATTTTTGGATTGACAAGGTTGATTTTTTTCAGTGGCATTGTGAACTGTGCTTTGAGTAAAAAGGTCTAAGTTTCCGTGGAGATGATGGATTACATCATTTGGCGCCCAAATTGGGGAAAAAATAAATCAAATCATAAAAGCCATAATGTACTAAAGTAATGAATAAAATTCACTGATAAAACAGAATTTTGAAATATTAAACTTGGCGCCCAACGTGGGTCAGAAAACCTCTTGTGCTATTCGTTTCTTTTCACATAGTCACAAACGGTAACATTAACTTGATTCAATAGATAAAATTTTTAAAGTTGTAATAATAAAACCAAATTTTTTGTAATACAATATTTGTCTTCCAAACTGGAACCAAAGAAACATACTTATAGAAGTCTCTCCTTTGAACTATATGAAGAAAAAACATTGTTAAGTCTCTAAGAATATCTAAATTTCCGTTAACAAACACGATTTTGGCTGCAACATTTGGCGCCCAATGTGGGATCAAAAAGAAACTTTCTTTATTACCTTCTTTTCCTTTCACATATTCATAAATGTCATAAAGAGCTAGAAGCAAAAGTCTTAATGCAAAAATTGCACTCGATTTGGAACGTTTTTCTTACCTCTCTGATATTTTAACATGTTCATTTACTAACGTTTTCTATTGTCCTTCAGTTGGTTGTGAGTGCGGTAAATTGTATTTTCTTATTAGTGATTTTTGCCTCATCAAACTTGGTAATGTCTCTTCATATTCTTCGTTTTACAGTTTTCCACTTATACTTTTTTTTTATTTGATTATGTTTTTGACTTTTCACGCCTCTTCGAAGAATTTTGCGTTTCATTTCATCTTTCATTTTTCTTTGTTCCTTTCGTTTTACTTTTAAATCTTACTGCCCTACTAATTTTCCTAAAACTTACTACTTTTTCAGAATGTTTTTGGGGTTCTGCAAAATATTTTCCTCTTAACATTTTCTTCTATTGTTCTTTGAATTTAGTTCACCTTATTGAACCGTATTTTCAAATGACTGAAAAACTATATTTTCTTGAGTAGTGATGGTGATGGCATAATATACTACATGGAGTATATAAGATATACCACATAGAGAACTCGGTTGTGACCAATTTTTACTATATACTATATAAAAACGCGACTTTTTGAGAAAAAATATGCATTATACACGAAGTGAAAAGATAACCAATTATGTTAGTTCTTTTTGTTGAGGTTAGGCTCTGGTATTAACTATATGTCAGCTGTCACTACTGTCAATTCTGTTAAGTTGTTTTTATGCGTTGTTGCCAAGCCTTTTTCTTTAACAAGCCCAAGCTAATAATCCTTGTAAGTCTGACATCGACATTTTTATAGTATCTTCTCAATGTGTGCTGAAAGGAGAAAAGAGTATAAGACAAGAGAAGATTTCAAGGGTAACGAGATGGCAAAAATAAGTGAATGAGTTATAATTCATTCTATTCTAGGTTAGTTCAGGTACTCAGGTAATTAAAAATTAGTTAGTTTTGATTACTTCACGTAAGTTTTGGTTAGTTCAAGTAAGTATTTTTCACACTTTACTTCTACGTTATAACGTACCGAACAACATTAAGATATATCTACAAGTTTCACAACATCGCAAATATTATTTGTTTCGCATTGATTTTGACGTGAATTTTCATCATTTTTGCTAATCTTGCTAATTTTTTCTTTAAAGTTTAAATTTATTTCAATTTTTCAATTTTTTTTTATTAGAAAATGCTGAAAATTAGATTTAAAGAAAGAGTCAAAAAGTTTATCAGAAATCTACCAACTCCTTCTTTCCCTTCGAGAAATCGAACAAAAAACTGCAACGCGTTCGATAAAGAACCAGTTTTCGTACTTGTTACGTTAAGTAGATGTTTATGACTTGAGGGTGAGGAGTTCAGAAGGAGCGCCTCTGGCTTGAGTTTAAACTTTAGTTAGAAGATAAACGAAAGGTTTTGACAGATAAACAATGCAATGTACGTCAAATCTGGAGTTTAAACTTCAAACTGAAGTTTTACTGATAGTTGTAAAAGTCGTCCTAACTCGATCGAGTGCATAAACACACTAATGTTCGTGGTGCCCACATGCAATTTTTATGTCCCACCGCTTGAAGTTTTTGTGATTTAAAAATAAATTATTATAATAAAGGCAGGTTTTATGAGTACTTTATGCCCGAAGATGTGCACTTTGAAGATGGTAACTAAGCAATAAAAACACAATTGTGACCAATCGAGTGGTGAGATGTTGTATAGAGCAGGAGCAGGAGACATCCACTACCGTATTAGATCTAATACTGTATGGCAGATTGCTCTCAGTTCGAGAAGCAGCCCATATTGCTCTGTACCTCGCAGGTTATCGGAACCAAAACGAAAAGTAAAGAGTAGGTGGTCACCAATTTGTCGATCAACCCATCTGCATACTAGTTTCGGGTCTACCCCTCATCAGTAAAGCTTTGGCTGGTCGACAAATTGGAGACTGTGAGTTCGCGGCTTAAAGCCAAAAAGCTACGGAAGAGTGGTGAGATGTTGTACAGAGCAGGAGCAGGCGACATCTACAAGCGTATTAGATCTAATACTGTATGGCAGATGGCTCTCAGTTCGAGAAGCAGCCCATATTACTCTGCACCTCGCAGGTTATCAGAACCAAAAAGAAATGTAAAGAGTAGGTGATCACCAATTTGTCGATAAACCCTTCTGCATACTTTCGGGGTTTGCTCCTTACCAGTACAACTTTGGCTGGTCGACAAATTGGAGACCGCGAGTTCGCGGTTTAAAGCCAAAAAAGCTTTACGGAAGAGTGGTGAGATGATGTACAGAGCAATACTGTACAAATACTGTATGGCAGATGGCTCTCAGTTCGAGAAGCAGCTCATAATGCAGTGTACCTCGCAGGTTATCGGAACTAAAACGGAATGTAAAGAGTAGGTGGTCAGCAATTTGTCGATCAACCCATCTGCATACTAGTTTCGGATCTACCCCTCATCAGTAAAGCTTTGGCTGGTCGACAAATTGGAGAATGTGAGTTCGCGGTTTAAAGCCAAAAAGCTACGGAAGAGTGGTGAGATGTTGTACAGAGCAGGAGCAGGCGCCATCCACCAGCGTATTACATTTAATACTGTATGGCAGATGGCTGTCAGTTCGAGAAGCAGCCCATATTGCAGTGTACCTTGCAGGTTATCGGAACTAAAACGGAATGTAAAGAGTAGGTGGTCAGCAATTCGTCGATCAACCCATCTGCGTACTAGTTTCGGGGTCTACCCCTCAAAACAACAGCTTTGGCTGATCGACAAATTGGAGACCGTGAGTTCGCGGCTTAAAGCCAAAAAGCTACGGAAGAATGGTGAGATGTTGTACAGAGTAGGAGCAGGCGACGTGCACAAGCGTATTAAATCTAATACTGCATGGCAGATGGTTCTCAGTTCGACAAGAAGCCCATATTGATCAGTACCTCGCAGGTTATCAGAACTCACAAATACAGCATGCAGTATTAGATCTAATACGCTGGTGCATGTCGCCTGCTCCTGCTCTGTACAACATCTCACCACTCTTCCGTAGCTTTTTTGGTTTTAAGTAGTGATGGGCACAATCGAATGATTTGAACTATCGAATAATTACTGAATGAATGATTCCAACTATCGAATGAATTCATTCGTTTGATAGTTTGCGTCATCTAGTGTAGAGTAGTTAAGTTACAAATAAGAATCGCTCGATATCCTTCTGAAAGTAAGAATTTCTGATTAATGTAATGATATTTTCATTTTGTGTTAATTAAAGGTAATATCCACTCTACTCGGGGATTCCCAATTCCCATCATAACGAACATAACCTTATTAATCTTAATGACATTATGTTATTCCCTTGAATAAAAAACCAAAACCAAATAAAAAATATTTAAAACAAATAAGGTAAAAAGAACATTCGATTTGTCAATTTTTCGTTAAACACTGTATAGTAATAGTTTTGTAGGAAAATGATGCGAAAAGCTGCCAAACGATCCTCTGCATTAATTCCAATGGATGATTTGACCGCTATCGAATTATTCGAATGAACTGCAACTATCGAATAATTCGATCGAGAACTCGATAGTTTTTGCTCGATAGTTTCCATCATTAGTTTTAAGCCGCGTACTCACGGTCTCCTATTTATCGACCAGCCAAAGCTGTACTGATGAGGGGTAGACCCCGAAACTAGTATGCAGATGGGTTGATCGACAATTTGGTGACCACCTATTCTTTATAAATGACAATTTTATATTGTGTTTTTCATTTCTTAATATTACATTTAGGATGACGTATTTTCTTAGTTTTAGTCACAATTTTACCAGTAGATAGTAGATTGTTTTTATGGGACATGGTCAGTGGTAGAAAAAAATTGCTATTTTTTAGAGCTGTCTTAGGGCTTAGTGAAGTATTGTATGCATATTTCTAGCGAAAAAATCGTTTCGAGCAATCACGATAGAATGACCCTTTTTTATACAAAACTATTCACACGGGTCCTATTTAGCAAACTTGCAATTTTCCAATAATTTTATTTCCTATTTTGTGGAAAGCATTTTGACCGGGAAGAAAATTTCTTAGGTAATGGGGAGGGGTGTTATGAAGAAAAACTTTGCTAAGAAGATTTTTTTCCTAACGCCCCGACCAACAACATAAGAAATTTTCTTCCTTGAAGAATAAGGAAGAAAACCTTTTTAGCTAAATCAAGTAACCATTGTAGCCCTGAAGAAGCCAATAAACGTTGCCGAAAGCTTGACTTAGCTAAGAAGTGTTTCTTCGCCCTACTCTTCTCGACTATCCAATAAATCCTTTAATTCTTAGCTTAGATTTGAATGCGTCAAATCTACTGTTGAATAAAAAGGTGAATTTATAAAAGTAGCAAGAGACTTTTGTAACGAACTTGCTTACATGTATAGAGAAAGTCTAGAGTTTACAATTGTCTTCTAAATTGAATCAAGGGACACACAAAAATGGCGGTGAAAGAAGCAGAAAGTGACTTCACTTAACGTCTTAGGTCAAATGAATCAAACATTACGTCATGTGACAAACAAAGAGAAAACGGAACTACTTTGTTACCTCCAGGCTCTCTCCATGCACTTTTGTTACTCCATATCATTTTCTCACGGCATTTGACATTTTTTCTTTAATACCCCGTTCAATTGGTTGGTTTTGGTTATGCGGTGACTATTATTTTTAAGTCTCCTTGCGAAGAAGTAAGGTAATGATCACTTGCTGTTACATACGTGGCCAAGATACAAGATCTTCAAGTGAGTATTACCGCAACAATTTTGCTCAGAAAATTATAAATTTGACGTGTCACCTTCTCACCTTTTGTATGCTTTTTTTAGTTGAATTGAATTTTATACTTAAAGATCTTTTTCCCGTATAACCCACCATATATTGAACTAGAGGATCGATAACAACGTACCAAATTTGTACTTAATTTTGTTAAACTCTTTATATAAAACTTAAGTTCAATTAGTAATAATTTACTTTATGGTTTCGTTAATTTTAGATATAGTCAAGATTCTGTTATATAACAGAGACAATAAAGCAAGATTTGATTTGAATATCACGCTTTCAGTGCATTGAGTGTGCAATTAAAGTGTGTACTTAGTTTTCGCTAAACTGAACTCTGGGGTTGGCTTAAAGACAAAAACATGTTTTTGTGTCTCGCAATCTACTAATTAAACTTTGACACAAACTTACTTTTAATTATTATTTCAATGTCACTTGGCTAATAATCAGTTTGATTTAATATTAATGAAAAGCTATAAAAATGTCATAATCTTATTTTTCACAAATTTATTGGTTTCAGACAGGGAGAAGAAATAAAACATCAACTGTTTGATCACCAATAAAATAGCCCATATGACAGAACCGTCTCTGTTTTAATTATTATACGTGTTCATAACCAAAAAAGAAAATTAATAAAAACTGGCTCATTTTGTCGATTAACACTAACACAAACCAGAAATGCATCGTATAGATTTGCTTAATGGATACATATACAGAGGTTAGATGTAACTTAAAATTAAACCTCATAAATGGCAACGCCGCTTTTTTCATTTGTCACTAAAAGTGATCATTATTGCGAGCTGGGCAATGTTGCCGTCATTCCCACAATGTCCCCATGCTAAATAAAAAAAAATGCAACAGTTAGGTAACATAAGCGATTTAGCAAAAGAGGCGAGTGCGGCCCTGCTTCGAATTAATCCCTATCGCGAGCGTTAAAACCAAAGGAAAGCGCCGAAATGTAAAATTTTATAGCCCGACCTCGGTGGTCCGAAAATAATTAAAAAACACATTTACGGCGGCTCTAAAAAATCGGGATGCCTTCCTAATTGCTTATTACGGATTTATATTGATTTCGGTCTCGATAAGACAGAGACGGAATGCGCACCAGAATGGAGACGTTTCCCGGGCCCAATTCAGCGCCCGAAAATCGTAAACTATGCACGAGTTGGTTAACGGCTCTTGTTTACCAAAAGACAAGACAAGACATCGGCACACCGGTCCCCATCATCAGTCTAATGCGTGCTCATCCTAGTGTGCCCCGAAAGACAGTTTTTTTGTTAGCCGATTAATTTTTGCTCCACCGGCCCGTAAAGTCAAAGCCCCGACATAGATCCGATTTTGGGTCGATTCTCGCCTCTATGTTTCAGGCACTTATGGACACTATACTGGTTCCCGGTCCTGTCGACTCAATTTTCTTCGAGAGACGATCGGCGTTTGTTCCCTTGTTCTGATGGACTTAAGATTGCTTAAGTGGACCATCAACCCTTTTAGAAGGTTTTTTTTTGTAGAAAAAGTAAAGAATAGGAGGAACTTTTATTTTCTTAAGACTGGGTCTTAGAGTGAAAGTAACGTGTCAAGTGAACTTCATTCCGGATAGCAGTTGCCAAGAAGTCGAGGAAAAAAGTTCACATTAATTAATAGACCTCTTAATTGGAAATCCCAATTTTAAAAAAGGTTGGTATGCAAAAAAGCTTAAACCAGCTTTCCTCTAGTCCCATAGTTCTGGCAAATTCCAGTATAATATGGAATGGATACGCCAGGAACATCAGCAAATGGCAAAAGCTAGGAACACCATAGAGTAGCTTTCAAGCTAACCAACTTTTGGTTCTCCAAACCGGCAGCGTGGTTCTCTTAAGGTCGAGGCAGTAGTTAGTGCACTGGTCGAAGGTGATACCATGTCTAGCACCAGAGAATAAATAAAGATCCTTAACAACTTATCAAGTAGGTATACAGATTGCTCAAAGAATATTGGTCAAGTCGCACAACAAATGATCCTGGATGACAAAATCCTTTTATCTTCTCTCTAGAAATCTATAAATGGATAAGCTATAGTGACTGTAGAGCGCTATATACATGAAATTTTAACATTTCTTGTGGAACAGCTCCATAGTGACGAACTACAGCCAAGAAATTTCCAACAAGACTACTGCATATTGCACCCGAGAAACTTTGAAATTTTTGGAAAAATGCAATTAAATCAGTGGTAGTGGTTGTCGGCTAGGAGATTCAAATACCAATGAAGTTGTACTATCCAGAGACATGAGTTTTGATGAGATGCAAATGAAGTTCCGAAGCATTCCAGAAGAAACAAATCACATGGAAATTAAAACTGTGACAAATGAAGAAAATGCAAGGAAACATTTTGTGGACAATGAAAATTTGGGGTCAAATGATGGAGAAATATACTAACAAATATGTCAAATAAACAGAAGATGGAATAAGCAAGAGGATACCAAAATATTTGAGCGAATACGAATCCTACAGTGCTCACTGCTTACTTGTGTATAATGAAGAAGTCATAAAAAAAAAATGTTGGAATGACGCAGTACAAGAACAACTAAATTCACATGAGGAATTGCACTCCTGGACTAAATCAGATCTATTAGAAGGAAAGATACCAGTAAATAAGCCAAAAAAATATAAACAAAATGGGTATTTAGAACTAAGGAGCAAGGAATAAAAAAATCCAGATTGGTGGCCAAGGGCTTTCAAATTAAAGATACCTACTCTTTAAAGACTTTCAACTGTGAGAGTTTTGCTATCTGTTGCATTGTTGCAAGAAAATTGAGAAATTAATATATATTTATGTTGAATAATGTGATAAGTAGCATAAAAAAAAACTTTTATGCGCATTGAGCGACAACAAACATCTTCCCTAATATCTTGCATTTCCGAGAATCTTCTGTTAATTGTACATAAAAAAAAATTTTGGCGGTCTATTTAATTTAACCTAAAATTTTAGATTTGGGTTGAAGAAATGAAGGACCCTTATGGAACTTTTACCACCCTTTAAAATGTTCCATAAAGGCCCGTCCCTGGTATTGGTAAAGTAAGTTTCAAAACGTGATGTAATGAAAGAAATTTCTAGCGCACCTAACAAATAAGACTAATATTGGGCGTTTTTTAACCAAACTATTTTTTATACGTTAAAAAAATCCGCTTATCACATAACTGTTAAGTCAGGTTCTCTATGATTAGTTTGTGATAGTTTAGGTTAATATTGTGTGTGGTTGACCAGACTGCAGAGAACAGTCTGCCTAGCCATGACGGGTGCAGTCAGAACAACACTGGGAGCAGCACTCAATGCCTTACTGGGCCTGCCGGAGCTTCCAATCTGGGTTAAGAGGGAGGCGATGGTGTCCTACAGGAGGATGGATTGCTACGACCAGTGAAAGGATGCAGCTATGGAAAGTGGTAACACGCGGATGAACCATTCCGGTTCATTCAGTAGTCGGTTCCGCTTCATTCAGCGGAACATCCCGATTGTCCTGTTGCAGAAGGGGCGTCCACGCGAACAGCTGAGACTATAACAGCCATTTGGGATACACTTCCCAACGAGGGACGAATTGAAGAAAGAGCTGCTTCTGAAAATGATCTAATATGGTCTACAAACGGATCAAGAATGGCTAATACCCAGTCGTCAGGAGCCGGAATATACAAAGCAGGCCATGTATAGGGCGAGGGCTTCGCCTTGGGAAGCCACACACAAGGTTTTCCAGGCAGAGGTGTTTAAAATAATCGAGGTGGCTACACTAAAAAAAGTCAGACAGGGAGCAGAGCAGGACATCTACATCTACTCTGACAGTCAGGCGGCTCTGCGAGCCATCTGCAGGAGCGGAACGAGTTCAAAGCTCGTTCAGGACTGCAGGAATGTTCTAGAGTCACTAACAGAAACAAAAAGGGTAACTCTGTGATGGGTTGTCGGTGGGAATCGGCCAAGCGTGGTTCCAAGACATGCTTTACTGGACCAGAGCCCTGTCTAGGAGTAACTAAAAGGTACGTCTCTCACACTCTGAATGAGTGGGCATAAGCGAGTACAAGGACAAACTGGACACAGTCAGGGATATGTAGACAGACCAAGGAAATCTGCCCTAACCCGGATAGATCCAAGGCCTCATGGAGTACAAGGACAAACTGGACACAGTCAGGGATATGTAGACAGACCAAGGAAATCTTCCCTAACCCAGATAGATCCAAGGTCTCGTGGCTTCTTAGTACCTTAGGAATCCTTACTGGACACTGCAGACTAAACAGGTACTTGCGCCTCCTGAGAATGGTTCACTCCACTCTGCACCCACTATGGGACAGCGGAACATAGTGGTCATACCACTTTCTGGGAGTGTGCCATAGGTGGGCGCGACTGCGCCATAGGTCACTTGGAGCCGCTTTTCTTCATCGAGGAGACCTTCCAAAATTCTTCTGAAATGGGATACTCTCCTGCATTAGAGGAACGGCTCCACTCGTGGAGGGAATGAGGGCCCTGGTGGAGTAGGGATGGGTGGACCGGAGGACTGTGAAAAGGGCCGCTAAGACCTAGTCGTAAGGCTTCTGCCTCTCCCCCCCCCCCACTGTTTACTACTACTACAAGGTTAATATTAGTTAGTTCAGGTTAGTTTAGTTTTCGCTTTACTTACTCAGGTTAGTTCAGGTTAGTTATCTATATAGTAGTTTAAGTTTAGTTTTCTGTGTTGGTTAGATGAGGTAAGTTCAAATTCACGCTATAGATCCGTCTGATGTGTTCTTTATAGGTTAGTTTCAGGTTAGTGCCTGTTTAAACAGGCATTATTGGCATTAAAAAAATGCAACTGCATCATCAGGAAGAGGAAGCTGTGCTGTGGTGAGTCGGATATATACAAGATGAGCTTTTTCGTGTTTAACGAAGGGATCTCGAAAACTAACAGAGTTACGAAATCAGCAAAAAGAGGAAAAAAATGCCGTTTTGAGAGCTTAATTCAAAACCATTTTTGTGTTTTTGGTAAAGTTTATGGCTTACTAATTCAGCAAAAAACTAATTTTAACAGTTAAAACATGCCCATTTTGCCGCTTTTTGTGCTCCATTCCATTATTAGAAAAATGGAGGATTTAGAAAAGTGGAAGAAGCAAACAATTATCAACATTTTCCTAAAACTGGCTTCGTTTTTTGTCTGAAAGTTTGCCATGTTTGTATGTCCCATCACAACAATTCACGAATCGTATATTATATATAGAGATATGAGGCAGCTTATCTTGTGTTGTCTTTCCTACTTTTTAAAATGTTGGTAAGACAAGACAATCTGAGGAAGTTCAAACTCAGCTCAAAATATGAGTTGAGTATAGACTATGAGGTTGACTCGATTCATTTTTAAGCGATTTTTTCCCTAATCCTACCCTGCATTTTTAGAAGCGTTAAGTCATTTTTAATCGATTTTCGCCGTAATCCTAAACTGAAAATTTCCAAAAACTTTTTTTTAAAGCTTTAAGGTTTTTAAAGCGACTTGGTCTAAATTATTATCTGAAATTTTCTAAAAACCTTATTTTCTGAATTTTTCAATAACTTTAAGTTTGCATTTTTCGACGTTTTGGAGTTATCTTAGACAATTTTGGTCCTATTTTTAATCTGTAATTTTCCAAAATATTCAAATTTGCATTTTTGGGCTCTAAGTATTTTTTACCTGATATTTTGCTCTTATCAGAACTTGAATTTTTTCAAAACTTGTAATTTGCATTTTTAAAATGAGTTGCGTTATTTTTAACCGATTCTGGCAATAATTCAAAAATTCCTTTCTCTAAACACTCCAAATTTGTATTTTTGTACGTTTAGAGTAATTTTTACCCAATTTTGGCTTTACTTCTAACCTGACTTGCTCGAAAAATTCCAAATTTGCATGTTGAGGCGTCTTGAACCAAGTTTCATTTATTGTAGTCTAAAAACAAAATTTTCCAAAAATAATAAAACAGAAAACGTAAATCAGTTTTCCTTTAATTGATCCTAAATGTGTATTCCTCTAAAAACAACAAGATTTGCGTTTTTAGAAGATGTGGTTTATTTTTAATCAATTTTAGTCCTAATTCAAACCTGCATTTAAAAAACTGAAAATTTATCTTTTTAGGGGCTCTAAGTCATTTTTTATCCGGATCTATTCATGATCTGAATTTTTCCAAAAACTTCAAAAATTTTATTTTACACGTTGTGTCCCCCCCCCCCCCCAGATAGATGTCGCCTGCTCCTGCTCTGTACAGTATTTCACCGTTCATCCGTAGCTTTTGGTTTTAAGCCGCGAACTCAATTTGTCATGTGCAATGCAAATGGGTTGATCGACAAATTGGTGTCCACCTACTATTTACCCTTCATTCTGGTTCCGATAACCTGCGAGGTACAGAGCAATATGGGCTGCTTCTCGAACTGGAGCCTGGATCTGCTCTGTACAACATCTCACATCTCTTCCGTAGTTTTTGGCTTTAAACCGCGAACTCAATTTGTCGACCAGCCAAAGCTAATGAGGGGTAGATCCCAAAACTAGTATGCAGATGAGTTGATAGGCAAATTGGTCACCACCTATTCTTTAATCTATAATTTCTAGAATAAATTAAACACTATAGGTATTCATATAAATAGATAAAATCGCAAATTTCAGTGACGGATCTTTATGGAACTGTTACCCATTCTTTTGCTGATCCTTGTCGAACTCTAGGCCTAAGGTATAGGTAAATATTCTTCAATGTCATTTATAGACTTCAATGTCATATCTATCAGCCATATCATGTATGAAGCTCTAGCAGAATCTTAGTTTTGTAGAGTAAAATGCAGTTTGCTTATTAATAATTTGTGGCGGAACTTCATATTAATAATTTGTGGCGGAGCATCAACGGCCGGCTCACAGGTGGCAGCGCCGAAACTTCCCAGCGACTCACAGGTGGCAGCATCAGTTGAAATTCTTCATAACATCACACCGCCTTTCCTGCGCTGAACTTGTCTTCAAATACAAGTTCCAACTATTAACTCTCACCACGGCAAGGGTCTACCACGCCTTACTGGCGAATCCAATGTAGACCCCGGGACGAAACACCAACACCATTGTAGATAGGCTATAACGATCTCAGATCGTTCCAATGGTGTTTCCCTGAATAACAACAATCTTTTCTGAAAATACATTTCCCATTTTTGGTTCATCATTTACAACACCATAATTGGTGACCCTCAACAAAAGCAACACGCAATCTTCGGAGCAAAAGGGCGCAACAAGGATCGGTTCAACGCCACGCGACTACCAGAGCAGCATCTCTCTCACACCCACCGCACGCAGCAACCAACAAACTCTCACTTCACTTCTCACTTCTCACTGCACCATGGCATTATCTCACACACATCACTCCCTGGTAACATTCTCGGCAACACTGGCACATCGTCCATCACCTCGCTCAAGCAACAGCAACACAACTTCTTCCCCTCAGTTCGCAAAAAGTGCCTCACTTCTCTCCCATCACACAACCTCCGTTCTCGTGGTCACTGGGAGGAGAGTATTGTGGCGGAGCTTCATCCACCGACTCACAGGTGGCAGTGCCGAAACTTCACTCACTGACTCACAGGTGGCAGCATTAGTTGAAATCCTTCATAACATCACACTGCTTTCCTGCACCGAACTTATCTTTAAATACAAATTCCAACTTTGAACTCTCACCACGGCGTATAAGGCAGGGGTCTACCAAGCCTTACTGACGAGTCCAAGGTAGACCCCGGGACGAAACACCAACACCACGTACATAGACTATAACGATCTCAGATCGTTCCAGTGGTGTTCCAGTCAACAATCAATTGGTTGTTATGACAAAAACTTGGTGTGATTGTTGGTGTGACGTAATGTTTCAGGCATGAACTGATGACATTGGAATAAAAAGTACGTATATTATGGGTATATTTTGTATCAAAAATCAATAAAAACAAGCATAATAGTTCCTTAAAACAGATAAAAATATTTGGCACGGCTGTAAGGCAGGTGCAACTATCTAGATAGACAGACTATAAAGTCTAAATTATATTATAAATCAGTCATTCTTTAAATATTTACTTTCCCGCACGTCAAGTTTACTTTCACGCACGCCGTGCGGGAAAGTGAAGCATTCAAAAACCAAATGCGTGCGGGAAAGTGATATATTAAGAACGCTCGTAGAAAAAATCTTTTCTGGAAATACATTTCCCATCTATGTCAAAGCACGTCAATTATTGACGTTATAAATTCTTGCACATTTTATGTTCAATACCGACGCCTTTTTTGTAGGCTGTCCATTTTCCTGCTTACGTGTTGAATTTTTCCATATCCTGGACTAAATCTGTTGACATTATAAATCGTAAAATACGGATATTTGCTATGTTTGGATCTGGGCATTTTACTAATAAAACCCAGTCAATTTCCAAATTAACTGCCATTTTGAAAATACTGATTGAACACTATTAATTCAAATCAACGTCACTTTACCACTTGACATGGATTCTGTTAGTAAAATTGATATACTGGAAAGCTCTTTAGCATAAAAATCAAAATGAGCTTAATACACAGTTTATTGCTCATTCGAATTTGTCTATGTATTAATAATTAGCAAATAATGTATTATAATTCCTTTAAATGCTTTTAACGGGAAACAATCGCGACCGATTCAAATTCCGAAGTGAATCCGAGTTAAACGGCAATAATTATTATTATCGGCAACCGCGGGTCAATTCGTTATTTGTTCTCTGCCACTTGGTGTTTACCAATAAAACGCAAAATAAAAATCGCTGGATAAAAATTGCCCAATGGGGTTTTAACTCTAATTAACAGCTGCGTCGACTGTAAATAATAAATAATTAAAACAAACAAAGAGCGCGGTTTATTTATAGGAAAACTGTTTTCGCTTTATTCGGAACATGTTCAAACGATTTAGCTCCGACGATAAAAATGCAAAATTAATTGGTTATTCTAATTAAATGCGATAATTATTGACACTATCGGCGGCTATTTTTAAGCTTCGTCGTCGATTACAACAAACACTTTGTGTTGAATTAACAAACCAGTGCGGCGGCGAAGAGAGCGAGAGAGGCCTCGCTCTCGTTTAAATTGATTAAATAAGGGCGAATCTTGCAAATCACCCGTTATAAATTGACAATCAACAGTTTCCCACAGGGTTCGCTAATCGTACCGTAAAGTCGAGTGAATGGGTACCTCGGCTGCATGTGCGACTGGTGGCGCCATCGATCATCGCGCGCCGAACCACGCCTAAAGCTGTCTGCTAAACAAACATATAATTATGTATATGAACCTCTGTTTATGGCCGAGACCCGTGATTACCGCTCAATGCCTTTATGCCGTGCTCAACAGGGCCACCTTGTTGATCACCAAAATTGATATCGACTGCTAGTTGGTAACAAGTGGAAAAGAGGACGGTCTGTAACCTCTCCCCTGGACGACTATATATAAATCTTGACTTTAATATTTGATGAAACAAAATCTTAAAAAGGATTTGAAAGACTAAAAAGTAACATCCTTGAAAAATTAGAAATATATGATATAATGACGCTGTAATTTGGAAATAAATTTTATATATACCTAACATATTTTTCTGTATATGGCTGTAGTCTTGCACAATATCCCTTATATGTGTATACAATTTTATTTTTAGCCCTGAGCGTGACCAATTATATGGTCGAAACGTCAACAGTTTAGAAAAACAAAGAGTTTTTTTTGTTTTTATTCCTATATCCCTAGAGCTAACTAATTGAACTAATCCAGGATTCTAAGCAGCTTCTCATCAAAGCTAAGCATTTCAAAGCAACTTTTTACAAAACTTGGATTTTTAATTCATATGTGAATTAATTACTGACTGTATTAATTAATGGAAAAAGAAGTCGAAAACTAAGAATTAAATTGCATATTTTCCGGAAGATAGAAATTTCTTTTTCCCCGTCTACTTAACAACAGTAATTCCTGTAATTCCAAAATTTAAGCGTGGGGAAAGTGAGAGTTTCTGCATTAATCGCTTTTCTCCTACGCTCTCCAAAATAATTGAGAAGCTGATGAGCTTGAGGATGCTATCATTTCTTGAGTGCACAGAACTGATGAGTCTCCTGTAGTTCGGCTTTTATATAGTCTGGCAGAGAGAGGGTACAAGAACAAGAATGCCTTATTTTTGTTTCTGGACCATCCCTACGCTCACCTGAACAACTGGGCGCAACTGTGTTCTGGCGATCTCACAGAAGCATTCGATTGCGCTAACCATGAAAAGCCGAAGAAGGAGCTGGAAGTGTATAAATATTTTGAGGGGTGTCGCACAGCTGTTTTCCTTCATACTACGAAGGACCTATTGACAGGCCGTAGTTGCGGGTGAGTTCTCATCCATCTTGGGGTGTCCCAAGACTCAGTTCTTGGTCCTCATTTATATGACCTGCCCTTCCAAACGGTTGAAAGTATGTTCAATGTGTTTGCTGACAATGCTACAATTTTTGGGGCAAGAAATTTATGCAGATCATCTGATGTGCGTCGTAAACGATGACCTTATCGTTATCAAGTAAATGTGCAATGCATACCAACTTAACCATGTGATGTTACCAACTGATAAAAAGAATATCGGAAATAGGACATTTTTGTCCTATTCTCGACATTCTCCGTACGGTTTAATAAAATGGGGATTATGAAGCTTGGATTATGAGACTGACGAAATGTATCTGGAAGACACTCCTAATGGTACCTCTGGGTCTTAGTCATGACGGCGTACTAAGCCTTAACAAGTGATAAGTGTATGTGGCAAAGATTTTCCGGGCTGCTATGCTGTTGGTCTAATGTATGTTGACATTGGAACTTCTACTGTCCGTCAGGACTACTTCTCACGTCACCAGTCGGCACTTCTCGGTACGACATCTACTTTTGGGGCTCTTGCTGCCCTGGAGTGTTCAATAAGCTGTTTATTATACAAAGAAAGACTGTCAGATTTGCCTGCAGAGCGCATTCTCGAGAGACTAGACGCCCCTCTATCTCATACACTGTATTTTCTATTTCCTTGAAACGGTTTGCACGGTGCTTAAGAGTTTTCGTGGGGTATTATACTTATCCAGAAAGTTCTGGGAACGAGGACCACGTAGGTTTGACCTTTATATTCTCCATAGGGAGAGCGAAGTAATCCATCATATATAACGGAAAAAGGTACTTTCGAACGACGAGAATATAGCTGATATCTCATGCATTCATTAGACCGATGAAAAACGTCCCGCATTTCTTCCCGGATAAGGCATTTTGGTAAGCAGAGTAATGGCAAAGTCGAAATACCTTGTGGTACCTGTTTTGGAGAAGATAAACGGTCTACACGCTCTGGTCACCCTACCATTTAGTGATACTTTTACAAGCATTGAAGTTTAAAATCCGTATTTGACGTATTTATCGTTGATTTATCAAAATTTTTCGTTTTTATCTATCAAACTAAAGTTTAAACTGAATTTGCAATTGACAATCTACTGTCAAAAAGATGTTTTCCACTCTTAACGTCTATGTTGACAACACAAAACATCCCCATATAGAACGGAAAGTGAAATGTTACACCTTGGCGATATCTTTCAGCGCCATCTGTTAACAGGAAGGCATAGTTTTGGTAATCCTGGCGCATTCACCATTTTTAATTGCGCTTTTTGGAAGGCACCATTATACAGATGCAATATGTTATTCTACATTTCATTCTAAGCAAAAATGTTCCTTTATACCATAATATCGGCAGAGGCTTTATGTAGGATATACTCTAATTATATCCCAAGTTTATAAGAACATTTTTGCGTAAAAAATATATAGAATAACATATTGAAGCACATATCTTCTTCCTGAAACAACCTGCTGGTCTATCTAATAGATTATGGTATTGTATTATTATATAAACTTAAAAACTCAAAAATGTTCCCATATAGTTTTAAACTTGCTGTCACGTATAAAGCAAAAATAAATATTTTTTTTACTGGTTTTAGCTGGTAGAAATCATTTACCAGTTCCCATTTTCGGTTATAAGCTTATTTCAAGTTATACTGCATCAGATGCATTTCCATGATTTTGTAGAATCTCTTTATTTGATGATGTATAAATCCATGTTTTTCAAATGTATTATCAATGTTCTTCAAAGTTTTAATTTTCTTGATAATCTCTGCAAATATTGTTGATGTAAATATGTATTTCTTTTTGCAGAAATAGCATGTAAACATTAGGAAACAATACTTTTTTCATACATGTGCAATTGTATAATAGATGTATAAAATATCAAATTCTAATATTTTTTAATAAAATTAACTTTTTGCCCAAATATTTTATGCTTTCCGTATCATGTTCAACATGGTAATCTGTCTCATATATACCGTTTCTTTTTTTGAATGCCATATTAATAAGAGTATATTAGATAGTATAGAAACTAGAATGATGATGGGCTCAATAAGCAAACTTTCGCAAAAATCATCTTATTTTCAATTTTTTTATGAGATACTGTATGTCCAAATACATTCAAAACGAGAAAATCCCATAATAGCTATTTATGTAACCAGTTACGAAAAGTCCGATTTTGTGTAACGAATGAATGTTTGCGGGACGAGCGCAGCGAGTTCCCGCAATTTGAATGAGATACACAAAAAAGGTTTTTCGTCACGTGTTTCATACAAGATTTTTTCTAATTTTGACTACAAATACCTACTTAGAGAGACAATTATTATTATTATTAAACTTCAATATTTACTTTTAAACCACTTTGTATCTACTTAATACCGTAAAACTATGGCAACGGTGTGCCACAGCCGAAACCTGCAACTGGTGGTGACACCAACTTTTCATCACTAGTTACGAAAGATTTTACTTTTCGTAACTAGTTTCGTAACTAGTTACGAAAAGTAGCACGTTACGTCACTGTCATCAGTATTGAAAAGTGCCACTTTATATGTCAAAATTAGAAAAAGTATATTTTACAACGGTATTCCTTTCCTACTCCTGGAGTAAGATTTCTACCATCCTCAAGTAACCACATATTTGCAATAATCAACTCTTTTGAACTAAATGATACACTCAATAAGTAGCAAGTCGAAATCATTGAAATTAAACGAAATTTGTACCAAAATTTGAGTACTGCCGAATTGAGAAAGACGTGAATTTTAAGTGTCCCGTTATTGTCACCTTCAACTTAACCCAGTTTTTTGGTATTTTTTGAAGAAAACTGTATACTTTGAAAATGGAGTACTAGTGGCGCTCTCACACAATAGGAAGGCAAACTTAAAACAGTTAACCGAGCCTTCCATTTGATCTTTCGTTTCTACAGGGGGATGTTTTGTGGTTGACAAATGGTTTTTGCTTCACATTCCCTTTGGTGGGTGACCGTTTTATTATTAAATTGTTAATAAAGTTTTGTCTTAAGCTTTTCATAAACAAATCCAGGTTGGGAGGGTTTAAAAGTGTGAATACTTCTGTTGACAATGGTAATCCTTCAACAATCACCATACACTATTATGTGCTGTTTGGAGCACTAACAGTACTGCTGGTAAAGCTGTAAACCATTCGATGGAAATGTCGTACTTCTTAAGTTATATGGAATCGTTTCGTTTTTCCATAATTTGGATTGTCACCGACCCTCCATTACTTTGGGATATAACTACTCTCCATTACTTTGGGAGGAAAATTGAGTTTTAGGTGTGGGTGTAGTTGGTAGTTCAGTTCTTGTGTGATTGTGACTTTTTGATATTCGACAACCAGTCTGCATGTTCCTCATAAGCTTGTACGCACTAAACCATGAATTCTTGTGGTTCGTAATTTACTAGTGGCCTAAATCTTTGAATATGAGGCGTGGCCTTGTTCGCAGTTCCTGTAGTTCTGAAATGACTTGAATGACCATTCTTGAAAAAGTCTTCATCTGCTGTCACATTCACTTTTCCTTTCACACACTCTATGTCTGTTTTAAACTGGCCTTGAAACTCCCGATGACCTGAGCTGCTGCTCTTGGGTTAGAGCCATGTTTTCGCTTGAATGGGACAGTCGAAGGTTTGTGGTTTGTATATATAGTCTATGTCATTTCAAAGGTGTATTTCAGCCTCAGTTGAACTTAATTTCTTTGTAAAAAATTCCAATAATCGTTCACCGTCTTGTTTGCAAAACAACACCTTTTTTCTGATAATGAATATAAATTAAAATAAATCTACTTGTAAGATTTGGGTTATAATTAGGACACTGCTTTGATTTGAAAATGAATTATGTATAATACGATCATAGAAGGAAATAATTTTGTACCAGTTTTGTTCGAAGGTAGAGGTTGGAATTTCTAGTTCGGACATTTTGTTATCTAGAATTTCGACTTTTTTGAGTTGTGACACTATTGCATTCAGTGAGCGTTGTGTTTACTGTGGTTTAAGGTAGGTTTATGTGGACTCTGAGGGCACCTAAGTATCTACCGAATTGACGCATAATTTGAAAGTTACAAAAAAATCAAATTAACGTCATTTTCATCTATACTCATCAATACTCAACTTGATTTTACTCTCCACTTAGTTGAGTGATGTTCTCTATACACATAATATAAATAACAGAAGACAAACTACACTTTCCGGAGGAACAACCATCTCAACCTGCAGCCGCTCTGACAAGTGGCTCAGACTCTGTTCCATTGTCTGGTCGAAATATCTCTGTACAATATAGAAGTTTTTTTCAATATCACAATATAGAATTTTTTCTGAGAGCCGTTTATTAAAGACTCGAAAAGTAGAACTGTAGTTCCATGGTTCGTAGTCTACTGATTTAATTCTTTAGGACTTCCTTTTGTTCATCCCAGTTCATCTATATCATTAACTTCCTCATCTTGCTGAGACTTTTGTAAATTGAAAATATCACGCTAAATTAGGTGAACTGAACCAATTTAAACACCAGTATAATAGATATGGCGATTTTCTTTTACTAAGGCGTCAACAGCTGCTAATGAACTCTCGTGTTACAACAGGATTTCCTTGACCAGGTCGGTGTCAACCTCTAAAAAGGTTTTTTAAAAATTGGTCCAAAAAAGGCATTCTAAAAGTGCCGAAAAATCGACTTCCGAAAGGGTCTATCTCCGAAAATATTGCACCTACGGAACTTCCGATGGTCGGAGGTGAAAGGACACCAACAAGAAGAAAAAACAGTTGGATTCACTCTAATCGCTCAAGGTGTTTTCAAGTTACAGGCGGCCAAAGTCAAGAATTTAGAAAAAAGTCGTAATACCCTTACCTCTTTGGACATTCTCAAAATAATTTCGGGAACATTTTTTTGCTGTTTTTGATCTTAATGGCACGCTTGCAATATCCTAAGAATGTAACATACTTAATTCGAATGAAATTAACCTCTAAAGAGGTTTTTTAAAGGTGGTCCAAAAACGCCATTCTGAAAGTGCCTAAAAATCGACCTCCGAAGGGGTCTATCTCCGAAAATATTGCACCTACGTAACTTCCGAAAGAGGACATCAAGAATTAGAAAACACAGTTGGATTTACTCCAATCGGTCAAGGCATTTTCAAGTTACAGGCGGTCAAAATTATGAATTGAAAAAAAAGTCTTAATCCTCCTCCCCCCCCCCCCTTTTGGACATTTTGAAAAAAAAAATCGGGAAAATTTTCGGGGAATCGGAAATTTTTTTTAAAAAATGGTCCAAAAACGCCATTCTAAAAGTGCCTAAAAATCGACTTCCGAAGGGGTCTATCTCCGAAATTATTGCACCTACCGAACTTCCGGTGAAAATTATGAATTGAGAAAAAAGTCTTAATCCTCCTCTCCCCCCCCCTTTTGGACATTTTGAAAAAAAAAAATCGGGAAAATTTTCGGGGAATCGGAAATTTTTTTTAAAAAATGGTCCAAAAACGCCATTCTAAAAGTGCCTAAAAATCGACTTCCGAAGGGGTCTATCTCCGAAATTATTGCACCTACCGAACTTCCGATGGTGAAAGACTACCTCAAGAGAAGAAAAAACAGTTGGATTCACTCCAATCGGTCAAGGCATTTTCAACTTACAGTTACAGCGGTCAAAGTTAAGAATTTAGAAAAAAAGTCGTAATCTCCCCCCCCCCCCCCCTTTGGACATTTTCAAAAAAGGTCGGTGAACATCAGATACTGAATTGGGCCTTTTTTTTACTTTAAACTTGACGGGGTGGCAAACCTGAACTTCCATATTGTATAGCTTCATTCTTTGATGTATATCAATGAGTTTTAAGCCTTATTCACTGTGCAAGCAAGAAAAGTACAAACGGTGTTGCAACGTAGTGCAGTGCTCTGGTGGGGTTGTCATTTTAAACTGTCTGATTATTTTTAACTAGCACTCAGAATTCTGTTTACATTATATCATCAGCAGAGCCTTCTAGATCTAAAAACTAGCATTTCTTCCAAATTTGAAGACAAGGCACTTTTAAGGTTTTCCTTTTCTTCTGCCTCGTGTACTCCAACATACACCGAAATTTTATCAGAGTGAAGAGCTTGATAATTCCTGGAAAAACTATTGTTGTCTCCATGGCAATAAATAGACTGCTAATAGAGTCGGTCTGATAACATTTTGTTGAGTATGGCGGATAACAAAATAAGACTATTTAAATAAAGAAATAACCAGTAACTGCCCACCTTTAACTCTCCACTTAGAAGCGTCGTGGTCATCGAGTTTTTGCCTAAATTTACCTTGTTATTTTAAAACTCATTATAGCTAACACATCTAACGATGAGAGGACGGGGCGACTTCGCTGCCTAACCCAATACCCAGTTGTTATGCCCAATTAAACGACCATATTTCATTTTTTTATGGGCCCAAAGCACTGCTTAGCCTCTGCGACAAGGACACCTCTAATAATAATTATACCTCTCAAGCCTAAAGTTTGTTTGGTTTGGTGGAATCTAGAATTAGCAGGTGCATTGGTCAGAACAAAAAAAACTGTTTAGCAAATTTGGCAGGTGTTTCATTAGGCTATAACGCCGCTGTGCCATGAGGAGTCTAATAAATAACACATCAAACGGCCCTAAACTCGGGCTGTCACCAGGGACAAAGAGACGCTGAAGGACAGATAATGGGGTACCGTTCGAGGTACTCGAGATAGGGCTACCACAAGCCGCTTAATCCTATGTAAGTACCCATCGTGGCATTGTGTAGGCAATAATGAGACGAACCACAACACAAAGTGGCGGTACCTTTTGGGCCGGGGATCTGTTTAACGGGCTTAAAGGACCCACTCGAGGACGTCTCGTAAATATACACGAAAGTTTGTCTGTCGCCCATGGGAACTTTATTTGATTAGGTAGGTGAAGTTCGCATTCACACACAAACAAAAAACAATCGGGCGAAGATTGGTTTGCTTGCCGTTGGTGCGTACTACGACCAATATTTTAGCGGCCGTCGAGGCTTATCAAGTGTTAAAAGGACATTATTGTTCATTTATATGAGTCGCCACCCAAAGAGTGGCAGCACGGTAGCTAAAAACCGATAAAGAAAGTAATTTAGATAGAGGAACACCGCTTTCTACTTAGATTGAATAGTCGGCACCCACTCAGGATGGGATGAGTATGCGGCCGCGGTTTTCGATATTTCAACACTCCGGATCTGCAACGGTTGATTTTCGTGCTTTAGTGTGAGGCAATTTCACTATAGATATAAAGTTTCATGCTGATCTGATGTAGTAAAAAGCATTACAAGAGTACCCAAGATTAATTTTTGTATTAGAGCCAGTGAGTAACTTCCTATACTAAAGCTTTCTTTAGTTTGGTAAAGAGATGGTAGACAGAAGGTGCTAAGTCCAGACTGTGCGATGGACGGGTCAACACATCCCATCCAAAGCATTCGAGAAGTTTTTATCAGTAGTAAGTCAGCTTTTATTTTTTCTTAACTTTGGAATTGCCCGGTCAAGTTTTTTGAGGTTTCCCTACAAGGCACTGACGGTTTCGGTTTGAGGTAAAAAATCAATTGGGAAGATCCCTTTTTCATCCCAAAAAACCGAAGCTCAGATTCTTTTCGCTGATTAATTCGTTTTGGATTTTTTCGCCGATGCAGACCCCCCAAGTTGCGCAAATGACTTAACAGAGGTGTGAACCTTCGTCTCCGAGACGCTGCAATAATTCTTCGGTAGCATCTACTGGACATCATTTTGTATTGTGATCAGTCGACTGTTTTGGAAATCAACGAGCAGAGTTTTCGATGTTCCAATTTTTCCTTGATTTTACTGCAAGAAAGGGATGCAAAGGAATGCAGGAAGCACACGACATTCTACTAGAGTTAACCGACCATCTTCATTAACAAAATTTTCAACTTATGCAAATATTTCGTTAGGCAAAGTGAATGAATTCCACTTCTTTGTTTGCCATAAACATCTCTTCCACTACTCTTCCTTCTTTAGATTCACTTCCTTACTTTATCCTTAGTCACCACACTTTCACCATACCATACATATAAATTCAAGTTCCCGAAAAGTTTGAGTTTTATCCTTCGCGACAAAAAAATGAATATTCGTCACTGTCGTCGCCATTTTGAATGTGCTGACGTGAAGTGACGTCTTCGCAACGAGCTAATATATTATATAAGACGAGGCCATTCTGTTTCACAGTTTTAGCCATCTTTTTAGTAGTGCGACACACACAAAAATGGCGACGATATTATTACATCATGTGTCACACAAATATGGCGGTCAAAAAACGGTACTAATCCTCCTAGATTGCTCCAGTTCCAGTTCTAATAATCGCTGATGGAGACTCTATCCAGATCGCGCGTTGTTTGACAAGAAAATATGAAGACCCAACTAACTATTTTCTATTATACAGTCGCAAAGACTACCCCTAAGTCATCCTTAGACCACTCTACTAGTTAAAAGCAAGACAAGTTCTCCAACCATTTATATAAAAAGTAAATGCTATTTGCGAAATATAGCAAAAAGGGTGACCGCTAAGACGTCTATTGGCAGAGTTAGCGTTCTTCACAAGTGTACGTCTATCCTCTGATAACCCAAGAGAAGTTTAAACAATGGAAGAAAACTGGGGCAGGCACTGGGGCAAGCTTAAATGAACTATCCTGCGCTCTTGATCACCAAAATACTTTCGACGTCTCTTATAAAATTCAGAAAAAATGTCTAATGAAAATGGCTTCACGAATGTTTCAAATGATATATCGAAGATTATTAGAACCACAACCACTGGTATCTGCAAGCACTGGCGGAGCAAAGTGGCCTGAACAATATCACAAAGTCCAGACAGAACCTGTCCATTCTTTTGTATCGCCCATCGATTTCCAGAAATGTTCTATCAACATTAAGGAACAAATTGTCAGAATCTGGAGATGATGCTGGAAGAAAACATCCAGAAGCGTTGACACATCGAAAACTGTTATCTTGTGAGGAGGGCGCAAGTCTTCATCATATAGTTTGATAACATAAACCTATTGATTCTTCCGGACAAGGAACACAAAGTAGCTATTTTTACTCTTAATTGCAACGAAGTTATTTAAGCCAGGCTAGAATTTTGTTTTGACTGTGTTGATTCGTATGAAAGATGTCACAGTCAAAACAAAACTTATTTTAAGCTTGACTTAAAAATAACCTTTCGTTTGTTATTTTCGTACGTAAATGTATATCGTAAGGATGATATCATACTATTAACTTATCTGATTATATCAATTGAAATCAGATAGTTGCACCAAAGATATTTAAGCCAGGCCGAAGATGAGTTTTGCGTGGATTGTGAAAAATTATATGAAAGATGTCAGAGTCAAAATACAAGTTAACTTAAGCCTGGCTTAAAATTACACGTTTGTGCAATTAATTTTGGTGCGGTTTTCAGCTTCCTGGAGGCAGCGTTGATTGAAAAGAACAAACAAAATTAATCAGAAGGGGTGTTTATGATTTATCTAAGGCATTTGATTGTGTGTATCGTAGCAGACTTTTCCAAAAAAAATTTCTGTTTTCGGGTTCAAGGCTGTGGCGCTTAGATTGTTCCGGTCCCTTATGTCTGGCTGGATTTCTAAAGGGGAAGAGGAGTCTGAGCTTGAACAGGCGGTCTGCGGACTGTGGAGAGCCCTGGGGCTCCGTATGGGCTTAATTTCTGTTCCGGCAGTACATTGAGTCCCTTGATGTAGTACTTGATGCCCTTTAGAATTACCTGGAGCCAATCTCGGTATTTGCCAACGATACCACCATTTTGTGGAGACATGAGTAGGTACTCCATTCCCGTACTGGCTTTAATCTGAAGACTATCAAAGTGTCATGCAAGGCAGACCTTTTGACACTTAACAGCGTCAAGACGCATATTGTCACGAATTAATAATTTTTGGACATTTTCCTGAATTCAACGAGGAGATATATCCTTTTCACTACCAGTGGAGACCTACACCTCCACTGGTCGAAACGTTAAAAATCCTGGGAAGCTGTCATTTCCCGGGTAGCTGACTGACAAATTTGGAGACTAACACAAGCTCCTCGGGATGATTTAGAGGACCCAAGGGCAGATTGGGAGCTCTCCAAAAAAGTGGTCAGTAACATAAAACTCTCGTAAAATCCACGGTTATGGCTTTTCAACCATACAAATCCCCTGGGGAGGATGGAGTGTTCTCGGCACTATTACAACAGGGCCTAGATCCACTCGCATCTCTTACAAAGGCTCTCAATACAGCTCTTTAGAGCGAGCCTTGCATGGAACTTTATTCCAAACTGCTGGTCCAGGGTGAGGGTAGTCTACATACCAAAGACGGAATGTGGGAGAAAAGATCCTAAATCGCTCAGGTCAATCAGTCTCACCTCGTTCGTGCTGAAAACCTTAGAAAAGCCGCTAGACCTTGACATGAGAGAGGGAGCGTTAACAACGTACCCCCTTAATACGGAACAGTATGCATACAAGATTAACAAATCAACAGCACTATCACTCCACAATCTGGTGGAGAAAATCCAAGATACCCTGGATACAAAGGGTGTCGCAGTTGGTATTTGCATAGACATCGTAGGGGCCTTTAATAATGCACTTACAGACTCTCTCCTCAGCACCTGTAAAACGAAAAGGGTCGAGCCAACAATGACCAACTCGATCGGATTCGCAACATGTTAGAATCCAGACTGATCGTTACATCATTAAACGATGACACTGTCAGATTCACAACAGCGGAAGGTTGTCCACTGTGCGGAGTCCTTTCACCACTCCTATGGCACTACTAGTGGACGATCTTCTAGCTACTTTGGAACTATGGGAAGTTCAAGCATACGCGGACGACATCGTTATCTTATAAGAAACCACCCAGTCCTACAATTCTCCAGCACGTTGCAAGAGCAGCTGCTGGATGTTATACACAGCTGGGGTTCAAAAGACAACCTAGCAATAAACTCTAGGAAAATGGTGATTGTGCCATTTACCCGGGGAAAGAGACTGGACTTCCTGAAACCGCCATCTTTGTTCGAAACGACAATCCCGTATACCAACGAAGTCAAATTTCCTGAACAAATCACTCACATGGACTCCACATGTGACTCGTACCGTTAGGAGGGCAGAGCTCTCCCTTTGGTCGTGCAAGAACCTGTGTGGCAAATCATGGGGGATAGGACCTCAACAAACTGTGGCTACACGTGACGGTGATAAGACCGATAATTACGTATGGGGCCATAGTTTGGTATCGAAAGAGCAGACAGAGCTCCATCAAAGCTAAACTGTCCTCTCTACAAAGACAAACATGTTCTTGCATCACGGGGGCATTGAGAACGACGACCACGGTAGCCATGGAGGGCATGCTTAACCTGCTTCCACTTTCCATACTCCTGGAACAAGAGGCAATAAAGGCGACATACCGGCTGCAACCAGTGACGCACATAGCACCGCAGCCATTCGATGGTGAGAGCAATAATGTCCAAGCTGGCTGGGAAGGCCTTGCGATATTGAACATGATCTCCGACTTAATGGCATCAAAACGTACATATCGCAGGAGAACAGCGCCTCACTGGTATGGATCCTGGGTCATCGTGGTCACGAAGGCAATGAGAGGGCCGACTCTCTAGGCAGGAGGGCTGCGGGCTCTGCATTCGTAGGCCCTCAGACGGAACTGGGAGTCCCATACTCTCTAGTCAAGGCTGAACTCCAGCAGAAATGGAGCAATGCCAAGTCCCAGGACTGATAGGAGAACCTACCCGGACTATCACGATCAGCGAGGGCAAAAGCCAAACCTTCCTTAGACTAAATAGGAGATAAATCAAAGTGGCCACTGCACTGTACACCACAGGACATAGCCACGTAAGATTTCACATGCACAGACTCGGACTGTCCGAAGAGACGGAGGGTCGGCTGAGCTTGGAGGCCGGAAACACGATCATTGAGCCTCAAGACGCAAACGCAGTGTGCTCAGAATCGTTGAGGGTCTGGGTGACAATTAATGGAGCAAGCAGGAGCCAACTTTGCTGGCAACACTTCGACTGAGCCAGAATAGACCGCAGGTCGCGGTGGAGGACTGTACAAGTCCACTCACATTGAATACATTAGAATACAATATACCCCTTTCATTTTATCAAGCATCAAAGTACCAATATTTGTCTAGTTATCTCTTGCAGTTTTACAGATTCTGTTATTGAGCGGTAAATTTGATTTACCCTCTGCTATATCTAAATTGTCAAAAATTCTTTTTGGCAGTAATCCACAAACTTTTTTCTCTTCAGCCGCTTCAGTCTTCTTATATAATCGTCCAATATGACCAGATCGTGTTACTCCTTGTTCCGGTCCTGTGTGCTTGCACCAAAAAAACTCCGCATAGCAAATGAGAAAGTTAGGCGCCTCTACTAATCTTACTACGTCAGGTTTTGTGTTTTTTATTGGCTTCGTTTCCAAAAGGCCCTTCTTATTATATGCATAATCTGTTGTCAGGGGCGTAACGCCCTGATTCCACCAACCCTTCACCGCCATATTTCTACCACTTTAATGTTACGATGTTTCGACAAAACTCAGGTGATAGAACTTCATTTTCTCTGCAAGAAAAGTGGAGAAACTTCTTAGGGATCAAGGGCAGCCTAGAGGCCAACGTTAGTCTACGCCTCTGGCTGGTCCATAGAGCCAGCCTTTAACAAAGCGGCTCTGATCTTTATGAATAAAATTAATTTAAAACAATACGTTTATGGTTATTTATTCGTGTTTTCGGGAAGGTTCGGTCGAGTTAACGATGGTGTCTGATAGGGGAGTTTTTGCATCAATCGTGACGAATGCAATTTGAAATTAGTTCAGTTAGACAACCAACGGGGCAAAATTGCAATAACAACCATGGATCGCCCCATGGGGGCCTTGATTTTCTATTTCCTCAGTTGAAGTGTTCGTTTAATGCACGCGGGAAGTGTTACAAATATAGCCTCTTCCCTGGCAGATTCGTTTCATTAATTCCGCCTTTATATTGCAATAATGAATAAGAGCTCTTCATGTCATCAAACGTAAAACCACCGGGTAATTTATAGAGTGGTCTATTAGGCCATCAAAGGAAGATTACACATCAAACTCATTTTTGTACAATTTGGAAAAGTGGTTTGTCCCATATTGCTTAATGCAGTCCAGCAAAAAGCTCGTAACGTCTAAGTATTTCGGTGGTGTTTCGGTGACACGCCACAGGATGATGGAAATAGGCAATTTCGAGGCGAAAAACACGCTCTTAAAGGTGAATCGGATGAATAATGGGTCAGTCGTGGAAAAATATCTCAGTTTGTGTTAAAAGAAAAAGGCACGGAAACTTTCAATCATCATATGTTTCTACGCCAAAAAGTGATTTTAATCACAAACGCATGGGAAATGACAGAAATGCACTTCTATTGACAGCACAAGATTCTGTTGAATAAGGAGTGTATGAAATAGAACGAAGCCCAAATTAAATATTACTTTGTATTAGTGATTGGTGCCTACTGAATTTAGAAAAGATTGGTGTTTTTATTTTTTGTTTTCAATTTAGATTAACCCTACATTATAGTTACGAACACCCTGTAGGACTGGTAAACAATAAAAACTTTAATATGCAAAAAAGCCCTGTAGTTGACGCTAATCAAGCGCCGCATATAAACCTTAGGGTGCGAATAGTCGACCGAGTCTACATAATCTTGATTAGGGGGTGCTCAAGATTAATATGACATTTTAACTTTAAACTTATCAAATTCATATTTGAAGAGTGGAAGTAATAAAGAGGGTAAAACTAACACTTATATTTTGTATGTTTCTCTGTCTTGTTAATTTTCGTCAGAGTAACCCACGGCACTGCCTCAACTAGATTTTAAACATACTAATGGATTTTCTTTTTTGGCTAAGTATTTTTACTTTTCATAAAACTAAAAAAAATAACGAGTTTCCAAAATGTCAGATTACCAAAATCACCCTGTATCGGAGAAACCAAAAGCGCTATAATAATTTTGTTGGCGCCATCTTTAATATCACAAAAAAAAGTAGCATATTGTTGCGAAAACCGCAACCCTCCATATTGAAAAATAAGAAAGATACTTCTCTAAAATGCAGAAAACGGGATACTCTGTACATACCTGCGTTCTTCCCTCTTTGTTTGCCAAAGTTAAACCGATCCTTAAGTGGACATTAAACACAAAACAGTCTGCAAACAATTAATAAACACAAAACAGTCTGCAAAGAGTCAACAGGAGCCGCAAAGGAAAAGCCAGATTAGCCATTTTTTCCATGATTTAGATACCACCAGGATAAAAATACTAGACATGGAAGGTATTTCTTTCCAAAGGAACATTAGCGAAATCATACACGTAACTTAGATTAAAACAGAAAACTTTAGAACAGGCACGGCAGGTCTGGAAACCTAGTACAACCATATACTCAATACCCCCTATTGAGTCCAGAGGGTCTTCATTAAAAAAAGTTCGACTTTACCAAAAAAAAAACATTTTCTGACATTTTCCAAGGCTTTCTTGAATTATCAAAACCTAAATTACGCTTGAAATTGGTCTGTGACCATGCAGGTCTAAACCCCAAAAAAAAATATCTTTTAAATTAGCATGTTTTTACTTTTTTCAAGAGTCGTTTTACGTCTCCCCGGGGACACGATATATATACCATTCTTGACAAAAATTCGTTCAGAGTTTGGGAAAAATCTCAAAATTTTCCGAATTTATAGATTTTGTAGATTCTCTCAACGTTGTCACCCCAAAAAATGACATTTTGAATTAGCATTTTTTTACTTTTTACACGAGTCGTTTCACCTCTCCCCGGGGACACGTTGTATATACCATTTATGACAAAAATTCGTTAAAAATTTGGGAAAAAGCTCAAAGTTTTCAGGATTCGTAGATTTTGTAGATTCTTTCATTGTTGTCACCACAAAAAATGATATTTTAAATTAGCATTTTTTCAATTTTTACAAAAGTCGTTTTACCTCTCCCCGGGAGTACAGTGTATATACAATTCTTAACAAAAATTCGTTCAAAATTTAGGAAAAAGGTCAATATTTATCGGATTTGTAGATTTTGTAGATTTGGAGTTTGTTGTCACCGCAAAAAAAAGACATTTTAAATTAACATTTTTTACTTTTTACATAAATCGTTTCACCTCTCCCCGCTCCATGATGTATGTACCATACTTGACAAAAATTCGCTGAAAATCTAGGAAAAAGTTTAATATTCTCCGGATTCGTAGATTTGTAGATGCTCTTATTGTCGTCACCGCAAAAAATGATATTTTAAATACGCATTTTTTTCAGATACGCAATCAAATACGCGATGTATATACCATTCTTGACAAAAATTCGTTCAAAATTTAGGAAAAAACTCGATAGTTTTCGAATCCGTAGATTTTGTAGATTCTCTAAAGGTGTCACCCCAAAAAATGACATTTTAAATTATAATTTTTTTACTTTTTACAAGAGTCGTTTTACCTCTCCCCGGGGCTACAGTGTATATATCATTCTTGACAAAAATTCGATAAAAATTTAGGAAAAAGGTCAATATTTTCCAGATTCGTAGATTTGTTGATTCTCTCATTGTTGTCACCGCAAAAAATGACATGTTAAATTAGCATTTTTGTACTTTTTACAAGAGTCGTTTTACCTCTCACCGGGGATACAGTGTATATACCATTATTAACAAAAATTCGTTAAAAATTTAGGAAAAAGGTCAATATTTCCCGGATTTGCAGATTTTGTAGATTCTCTCATTGTTGTCACCGCAAAAATTGACATTTTAAATACGCATTTTTTTACTTTTTACATGAGTCGATTCACCTCTCCCTGGGGACACAATGTATATACCATTCTTGACAGAAATTCGTTTAAAATTTAGGAAAAAACTCGATAGTTTTCGAATCCATAGATTTTGTAGAATCTCTTAAAGGTGTCACCCCAAAAAATTACATTATAAATTATAATTTTTGTACTTTTTACAAGAGTCGTTTTACCTCTCCCCGGGGATACAGTGTATACATCATTCTTGACAAAAATTCGATAAAAATTGTATAATAAAAAGGTCGATATTTTCTAGATTCGTAGATTTGTTGATCCTCTCATTGTTGTCACCGCAAAAAATGACATGCTAAATTAGCATTTTTGTACTTTTTACAAGAGTCGTTTTACCTCTCACCGGGGATACAGTGTATATACCATTATTAACAAAAATTCGTTAAAAATTTAGGAAAAAGGTCAATATTTCCCGGATTTGCAGATTTTGTAGATTCTCTCATTGTTGTCACCGCAAAAATTGACATTTTAAATACGCATTTTTTTACTTTTTACATGAGTCGATTCACCTCTCCCCGGGGACACGATGTATATACCATTCTTGACAGAAATTCGTTTAAAATGTAGGAAAAAACTCGATAGTTTTCGAATACGTAGATTTTGTAGAATCTCTTAAAGGTGTCACCCCAAAAAATGACATTATAAATTATAATTTTTTTACTTTTTACAAGAGTCGTTTTACCTCTCCCCGAGGATACAGTGTATACATCATTCTTGACAAAAATTCGATAAAAATTTTATAATAAAAAGGTCGATATTTTCTAGATTCGTAGATTTGTTGATCCTCTCATTGTTGTCACCGCAAAAAATTTCATGTTAAATTAGCATTTTTGTACTTTTTACAAGAGTTTACCTCTCACCGGGGATACAGTGTATATACCATTCTTAACAAAAATTCGTTAAAAATTTAGGAAAAAGGTCAATATTTCCCGGATTCGCAGATTTTGTAGATTCTCTCATTGTTGTCACCGCAAAAATTGACATTTTAAAGTAGCATATTTGTACTTTTTACAAGAGTCGTTTCACCTCTCCCCGGGGACGCAGTGTATATACCATTCTTAACAAACACTCGTTCAAAATATGGGAAAAAGCTCAATATTTTCTAGATTCGTATTTTGTATATTCTCTCATTGTTGTCACAGCAAAAAAAGCTATTTAATTTTTACAAGAGTCGTTTCACCTCTCCCCGGGAGTACAGTGTATATACCATTCTTAACAAAAATTCATTCAGAATTTAGAAAAAAGCTCAATATTTACAAGAGTGGTTTCACCTCTCCCCGGGCACAAAGTGTATATACCATTCTTGACAAAAAATCTTTTAAAATGTAGGAAAAAGTTCAGTATTTTCCGGATTCGTAGATTTTGTAGATTCTCTCATTGTTGTCACCGCAAAATATTACATTTTAAATTAGCATTTCTTTACTTCTTACAAGAGTCGTTTCACCTCTCCCCGGGGATACGTGTATATACAATTTTTAACAAAAATTCGCTAAAAATTTAGGAAAAAGCTCAATATTTTCCGGATTCGTAGATTTTGTAGATTTTCTCAATGTTGTCACACAAAAAAATAACATTTTAAATTAGCATTTTTTTACCATTTACAAGTCGTTTGACCTGTCCCCCAGGGAAATAATGTATATACCATTTTTGACAAAAATTCGTTCAAAACTTAGGAAAAAGCTCATTATTTCCCAGATTCATAGATTTTCTCATTGATGTCACCCCAAAAAATTACATTTTAAATTAGCATTTGTTTACTTTTTACAAGAGTCGTTTCACCTCTATCCGGGGATACAGTGTATATACCATTCTTAACAAAAATTCGTGCAAAAATTAGAAAAAAGGTCAATGTTTCCCGTATTCGTAGATTTTGTAGATTTGTAGATTCTCTCATTGTTGTCACCGCAAAAAAATGACATTTTAAATTAGCATTTTTTTACTTTTTACAAGAATCGTTTCACCTCTCCCCGCTCCACGATGTATGTACCTACTTGATAAAAATTCGTTCAAAATTTAGGAAAAAAGTCAATATTTCCCGGATTCGTACATTTTGTAGATGTGTAGATTCTATCATTGTTTATGAAGGACAAGTGTGTTCATTTCAAAACCTCATCTAGGTGGCTGTGAAATGTCAAAAGAAAGGAACAAATCACGGAACAAAAATCAATTTACTTTGATTATTTCAACCTTTCCTCTCAAAAATTATATATAAAGTGTACGGGGTGTTCATGCCGTCATCTTGAATTTCTGTCAGAAAAGGACGACAAAATCAAAGTAAATGTAGTTTTGTTCTTTTATCTTTTTCTTTTGATATTTCGCAGCCAACTAGATGCCTTTTTCAATAAAACACCCCTTATATGCGCCAATGGAAATTCACTTCTCGCCGCAAAGCTCAATAATGAGTTGCTGGCGTACATTTATTTAACATTTTCAGGCCCACTACGTCAGTGTTCTGATAATTTTAGCAGCAGTAGTCCGCATTTTTGTTTAAACCAATTGTCATATTTTATTATCTTCAAACTGAGGATTGAAAACCTTGAAAATTCAGAACAACAATTATGGAAAAAACTCGAAATGTGAACGTAAAAGTTTCGATAAAAATTATCCTTTTGGGAAGTTGCCAGGAGATTAATCTGTCGGGCCTTTACCTCTATTTAACGTTGCTCTTCTATATTATACTTTTTCTATTCCTTATTGATATTTCTCAGCCATTTGTCTTAAAAATATTTCCTCGTTAACCTAAGGTAGTCGTGTATTCTATAGAACGAGCCTAGGAGCCCGGCAGTTTAATAAACCTTGACACGCCTTGATAGCACTGTTACCAGTGAGATCGTCTCTGTAACCAATAGGAATCCATTTCCCGCCGCAAAGGCCAACAATAAGTTGTAGGCTTATCAATGGCTCTTTATAGTTAAAGCCAGGCGTCACTCGGATTATTGTTAATTGAAGATTAGCGTTAGAGCATTAAGGTTGGTCATCTGTGTCCAAGACATGGACATATTTCACTAGCACACCAAATAATTATATATCAGACATTTCTTTTAGTCCAGGGAAAAAATATCTTTATTGTGTGACTTTGGAAGTACCTAAAACCATGAATACCGACTTTTAACTATTCCAAGCTCTTTCCTGATAATTAAAGAGCGAAAATATAAAGTGCCAACAATTACATTTTGGGATAATTAGCAGAAAGTTAATAAAACAATGAAATGCATAGACAAAGATAAAGAGACAGTCACTTAACATCTTTCTATGGATATATCTCAAAACGACGAGCTTTGGCACTTCCTCCATTATTTTACTTCCACTCTTCGTTTGATGGTAACTCGGAAGGTTTACAAAAATGTTTCAGGTACGCCGCTGTCGGAATCGCATTTAATTAAGCGAAGACCGGTACATATAGTACATGAAGTGGTACGAACACATTTCATGTGTATTTTCTTCGCTCTTGTGACTTATGGCGAATTTCCGCGAACGCATCACTCGAGCGGCTCTCGTACAAATCGCCACTAAAACAGCGGAACATCGACCAAAGTCGGTGAGCTCTTCAGCAGCTTCCAAATTGATTATTGGGTAAACAAAAGAATGTTCTGCAAACATGGCGGCCCCGAGTCAAAGGCAGCCAGGGACAAATATTTGATCGCGTATTAAAGCCCCGGCCTACTTCGATTTTCGTTTGTTCTGCGACAAAAAACTAAATGAAAAATTGTGTTTTCTGTTAATGAACGTTTTGAAAGAGGTGGTTAATTGGTCGGCCGCGGGGCCGCTAGATGGCGGCTTCCAGTTTGACGGGCCGACGACAAAAGCGCGGTTTGTTTGGCTTTTTGACGTTTTTAACACTCTGTGTGCTCTTCTTAGGGCCGTGTCAACAAGGCACGCTCGACAGTAGGAAAATTTACGTCGCTCTATTGTTCTAGGCCCCACCGCCCAGGTAGTTGTACAAGGAATTATCGCTGCAACCTGTCGTCGAACGTAAAAACTGGGCAAGTGCCCCATAAACCATGTCCGAAAGCCAAAATGTCATCTTTTTTTTTTTCGGTCGGCCGGTAGGGGTACTACCTTGTCTGCGGCGGCATCAGCCAAAAATTACCCCCCGTCGGGGTGGCGCTTATAAATTGTTTATTACGCCATTTGGTGCCTTTAGTTTTTGGACCGTAATTGTCTTCTGTCTCGTAAATTTAGCCGAAATACTTTTGTTTTCAAGTTTTCCTTCAGCAGGTGCACTAGTATTAATATTTATAGGTAGCTAAATATTAAGATTTGTAAGGAGTTGTCTGGGGGTCACAATGACTTATGCTACATCTGATACTGAAGAGGCGGTAATAGAATTACGAAATGTTGAACTATTGATTTTCCAAAATTTCTGCTCGTTCTACAATAATAATTATTACGAAGTTTCGACATTCTTTTGTTACGCTAGACTAGATGATGGATCACTTTTACCTATTGTCGATAGGATTCTCCTATAATTTAAACCAGAGCTCATCGGTAGCATTGGTAAGTGGGCGAATTTATCGTGCCCGAACTGTAAAGCCACTCTCAAATTGAGAGATAAGAAATTAGGTATGCTTAAAATATAGAACTCGTTGAATCTAATGACGATAACTTTAATAGACGAACAGTATAAATATCCCATTAATAGATAAAACGTCGCTTAAGGCTGGACCACACCAAATCTTTGTGTGGCTACCACGTTTGAGATATTTTTGTTTAATTAACCTGAGGGACGGAATATGTCCTTATATCGCCTATAGACTGGCAATATCTAACAAATTAAATGAATCAATCACATTTATCATCCGATATGAAGACCATGAAAGAAGCAGCTTAAATGCTTAGGTACCTTATATATTGTATAATTTTTTTTATTGTTAGCTATTTGAGATCGAGATGGTCAGTTCGCCAAAATACAAAATGCTTAATTACTACACTTTTTGTATTCAGTTATAGCATTTTTCCAAAGTCTTCAATCTTCCTTCAGTAAAATGAAGATGGAGAAAAGAGAATTTTCACTAGAAGGCAAAAAGCTGAACCAGAGATATGTCACCCAAGAATAACTGTCATATTCTAGTTTTAAAGAATAACGTCATTTGGCTTAACATGTTGAATAGGCGAAGATCTAAAGCACTTGATTTTTATTAAAATATTTAATTATAATTAATTTCTTTTCGTTAATTTCTTTCTCATGTGAATTGTTGAAAATGAAAAATAAAAGTTCAAAACATCTTTCTCTATTAAGACAACATCTGTCCGAAGTCTTATTTATTCTTCTTTCAGTATAGATAGAGACGAGAGATTCTCACTGGAAGGTAAAAAGTGGGCCCAAGAATATTTCTTTTAGGAATAACAACTATTAAATTCTGCTTGTTAGGAAGACTTTAAATTGGATTTTAGAATAGTTTGTTGGAACATTCTCATTGTTGGAGGATTCTCACTAGAAGATAAAAACGCTGAACCAAAGTTATGCCATTCAAGAATAATTGTCATATTCTAGTTTTAACGAATAACGTCATTTGGCTTTTAGCGTAACATATTGAATCGAAGATCTAGAAGAGTTGATTTTTATTAAAACATCATCATCAATTGCATTTTTGAAAATGAAAAATATAATTTAAAAACAAACTTCTTCCACTAAGACATAACATCTTTCCGAAAACCTACATTCTTCTTTCAGTTAAATGTAGACACGAGAGATTCTCAACATTCACAACAACAAGTATATTTCTTTTAGGAATAATTACTGTTATAATTTTCTTTTTAGGAAGACTTTAAATTGGATTTTAGAATAGTTTGTTGGACCATTCGAAGATCTACGCCATTTCCAACTGTAATTCAGAAAGTATCAAGTGTAATTAAGAATAGTCAAGTGTAATTTAGAAACCATCAAGTCTAATTCAGAATAGTCAAGTGTAATTCAGAAATCTTCTAGTGTCATGCAGAATAGTCAAGTGTAATTCAGAATAATCAAGTGTAGTTCAGAAATCTTCAAGTGTAATTCAGAAATAACCAAGTGTAATTCAGAAAGTATCAAGTGTAATTCAGAATAGTCAAATGTAATTTAGAAACCATCAAATCTAATTCAGAATAGTCAAGTGTAATTCAGAAATCTCTAGTGTCATTCAGAATAGTCAAGAGTAATTCAGAATAATCAAGTGTAGTTTAGAAATCTTCAAGTGTAATTCAGAAATAACCAAGTGTAATTCAGAAATAACCAAGTGTAATTCAGAATAGTCAAGTTTAACTCAAAAATTACCAAGAATAATTCAGAAAGCAACAAGTGCAGTCGGAAATCGTCAAGTGTAATTCAGAGAGCGGTATAATTATAGAAATTAACATAACTCTGAAGCCACGTGGACAGTAACAAATTCTTTGGCTTAATATTTAGGTAGAAGTTTTACGAATATTTACGTAGAAGAGAAATATGAAAAACCAGTGTTGATAAAAATCAGACTCCAACTCCTCCATATTTAGAACCTTGCTAACTTTAATATTAACAGAGATATAACCAAAAAAATTCGAAAATGAGACACCCTGTACTTGATGCTTTCTGAGTTAAACTTGATAATTTCCAAATTACTCTTGACTATTCCGAATTACACATGATCTTTTCCGAATTACCTTTGACTATTCTGAATTGCACTTAATACTTTCTGAATTACAATTGACTATTCGGAATTACATGTGACGGTTTCTGAATTACACTTGACTATCCTGAATTACACTTTATTTGTTCTAAATTACACCTGCTACTTTCTGAATTACAGTTAGAAACGGTGTAGTTAGATAGCTGGGTAGAAACATACCGACTCAATGTCGCATTTTACCTGTCGGTTAGGAATGGTCTGGAATTATTAACATAACTCTGAAGTCAAGAATTTAAATTCATGTGGAACAATAACAGATTCTTTGTTTTACTAATTTACGTAGAAGTTTAAAAAGTAATATGAAAAACCATTGTTGATATAAATCAGACTCCAACTCCAACATCCTCCATATTTAGGACCTTTCTAACTTTAATATTAACAGGGATACAACCAAAAAAATTCGAAAATGAGACAACCTGTACTTGATGCTTTCTGAGTTAAACTTGATAATTTTCAAATTACACTTGACTATTCCGAATTACACTTGATCCTTTCCGAATTACAGTTGACTATTCTAAATTACAAGTGACGGTTTCTGAATGATACTTGACTATTCTGAATCACACTTAATACTTTCTGAATTACAATTAACTAATCTGAATTACACTTGATTTGTTCTAAATTACACTTGCTACTTTCTGAATTACAGTTGGAATCTGTGTAGAAACTTTACTTCTTTATTAAAATGTTAATAAGTTAATTTCTTCTTCTCCACCATGTGTATTTTCGAAAAAGAGGAATATAAATTCCACAAATTAATTTTCTTAAGTCATAACATCCTTCAAAATTCTTTCATTCTTTTTTCAGTGGAATTAAGATGTATATAGGAGAATTGTCTTTAGATAATAATAAGTTCATATAAACAATCTATCTTCTTTTCAGTACGAATAAAAAGTTATTTGTAGCTTAGTTGTGAGTGTTGAATAACATACGAACTAAAAGAAATATATATTACAAAAAAAAAACAAATAATTTACTTCTTCTGTCTCATGGACAGGGTGGTCATGAGAGGTGATTTTGTATCTTATCTTTAAAAATATAACTTGAAAACTATAAGTACTATGAGGAAAATTCCAATACAATCGAATGGAACGTTCGCAATCCCTTAAGAATATAACAAACTAAAGTCGAATAAAATTAGCCCCAGAAGGGAGTTTTTTAAAAATGGGCAAAAAAATCGATTCTAAAAGTGTCCAAAAATCGACCACAGGTGGGCTCTATTTCAAAAATATTGCACCTACAGGACTTGTTGGTAGTACGTGAAAAAGGACATCAAGATGAGAAGAAAACAGTTTGATTGACTCCAATCGGTTAAATCGTTCTCAAATTACAGGCGGTCAAATTTGAAAATTGACGAAAGAGAGCAAATACCCTGCACATGGTCGAAAAAGAAGGTCGAAAAATAATTTCAATCATTATATTACGATTAACGCATAACATCTCTCCAAAGTTTTACCTCTTTCCTCAAGAAATGAAAATGGAGAGGAAAATTTTACCATTACAAGATAAAAAGTTGAACAAGGGTTATTTTTTTCAAGAATAATGGACATTCTCTTTTTTTATTAGGCATATAAATTGATTTTTAACGTACTTCGTTTAACATTGTAAGCTCTAGAACTTTTGTTTTTTTAGTAAAGTATTAACTAATTTATTTCTTCTTCTGTCAATAATTATCCTTCCTCTGTTAAGACATTTGAAGAATTTCACTGAGGACATTCTACAATAGACTAGGGTTTACCAGTCTATTTTTTTTGGCTACTTAGCCGAGTAAAACCGAGTACTCTGCACTCGGTGCACCGAGTAAACCATAAACTTTAGTGGTTTACACAGGTGGTTACTTTGGTCCTCAACAGGAAGAGCTGAGCGTGAAATAACAACTGTAGTTGAATCCGCACATACAATAATTCAGAGAATGGAAAGTCATAAAATACTGGATTTAACACAAAAAAAGAGCTGCTTTTGTGTTAAACCTAACAAGAGCATGTTTCCAGACAGACGGTACATCATACCCCTCAGAGCACGGTTGACGTTAAAACCTTCAGAGTTTTTGGTAACATGTGCCAAAGACACGTCGTTTAGAGAGGGATTGAATCACATGATTGCGAGGATATTAAAGCATACAAAATTTTAATCTCAAAGAAAAATAAGGTTTAGTTTCACTGAGACCACAAAATGACAACAGTAACTTCAAGGGAGAGATGAAGAGATAACCATGAAGACAGGGTAAATGAAGTACCAAATGAGAAGAAGCATTATAGATAAAATAAAACGCAATTTTTTCCAAATTAGTCCCAGCTCACTCCATGGAAGTCGAATGTCGACGCTCATAGGGAGTGAAATCCGAAGGGTTTCCAAAATTCGTAGCTGGTAGCAACCTCAACACAACATAACCACATGGGTATTTTATGTAATTACTAATAATTTAATTTTTCTCTCTATTTCATTATATATATCCATACATTTTACTGACTTTTAAAATACTTATTAATCATTGGTATATCTTGTTACTCGTTATCTCATAGCCGTACTGGTGCAAAGGCAACGACCAAGCATGCACCCGACCTTTGGAGCTAAAATTTACTGCCACGTTTTCCTGGAAACGTCTCATCGCATGCCAAGGAAAATGTCTTCCATATAATTTCCCGCATTTCACCGCTACGCCCTTCGTTCCCTAACTGCTTTAAGCTCGTTTTCCTCTGCCAAAAGACTTCAAAGTTTAACGCTAACCGTGTCTGCGGGCGAATTTTTCTTTAGGCCATTCTCGCCCTTAAGCCCGATCGGCAGTGGGCCGCTTTTCGGGGACTCGACGTAATTTTCTAGTGTTAATACAACATTGAAATGGCCAGTAATGTTCTTAGGTGTTTGCTTTATGTGGTATTGTCACGCCAGAAAGGTATAAAATATGGGCCAGACACGCCACGGGCTCACTCGCCCAGGGGAAATGTCACGGGTGTCGGAATAACGAAAACAATCGTTGTTTGGACAAAAGAGGAAAATCTATTTTCGTTTCGGGCCCGAGAGGCACGTTATTGTCGCGGATATTAAGGCGGACCAATCAAATCTGGTCGGAGGTATGCGAGGCCCGTCAGAACTGTCAGGAACGTCAAACACGCCGCCCAATCGGCATACGCACGTCTCGAGCGCGATCCGAGGACCGGCGTCCGAACGGGGACCATTGTTCCCCGTTTTCGGGGGGACAAAAAACTTTTTCTGAAAATAATTTATGGACACTTCTGGGAACTCGGCCATCAGTCGATTTCGGTCGCGACCGAGATGCCCCGCAAATATTTGCGTCGCTGTCAATGCGAAACAAACACGGAGGGTTCCACGTTTAAAACTGGACCGAGTTAGGGGTTGTCTTGATGGTTAAGTGGACAAAGGGTCACATTAAGCGTCCGTATACGTATAATCTTCGTTAGTTATACCTACACGAAATAAATAGAGCTCAGAAGGTAAAAGTGCAAAGGAAAAAGATTCTTATTTTTGCTTTTATACCTTATGAAAGATGTAATGATGAGACTCAAAAATTGAGATCAAACAATTTCAAAACAGGTTCACAAAAGGTAGAATTATTTCATGGTGGCATTGATGGAAAGACTACAGTTGGTGTGCACTCATAACCGTGGACGTGAGAAAACTATTTAATGGGCTTTCAATAACTGAAGTTCAAAAGAAAGATAATATATTGTGGCGAAATTTCATCCACCGACTCACAGGTGGCGGCATTAGTCGAAGTTCTTCATAACATCACACCGTCTTTCCTGCGGCGAATTTGACTTCAAATACAAGTTGCGACTATAAACTCTGACCCTGGCGTATAAGGCAGGGGTCTGCCATGTCTTACTGACGAGTCAGTCCAAGGTAGATCCCAGGACGAAACGCCAACACCACGTACATATAGGCTACAGCCCTCTGAGTCAACAAGATGAGTTTGGCATGATGACAGGAATCCCTCGAAGGCCAATCTTCTGATGCTTTGGGACAATTACATAATGATATATTGAAACAAGTTTGCTGCAAAAAAGTAGTGGTAGTAGAGAGAAAGTAGCAGCAGGGAAATTCTGATGACGTAGCTCTGATAATAAATGCGCCTGATATATGCGCTATTCAGGATTTTTAACATATTAATAGCCATAGCCATTGCTCTCCCATTGCTCATGTCAAGAAGATTGGCAAACAACGTCAAAGTCGAATCATTTTTAAGGCTAGCAAGATGCCAAAAATTCAGGAATAGTTAATATACGATGTAATTTACGTCGCAAATAGAGCAATCAGAAGAACAAAAGGAAATATAACAAAAATACCAAAACATGTTACTTCTTTACAACGCCTGATACAGGACAGTCATCGCTCCTGTGGTCCCTATTAATAGACGCCTTTCTGGCTACTTTGGAACTATGGGGAGAAGAGGTCCAAGCATACGCGGACGACATCGTTATCCTTATGAGAAACACCACCCACACCAACAAATCTCCAACACGTTGCAAGAGGTGCTGGATGTTGTACATAGGTAGTGTTCAAAAGAAAACCTAGCAATAATCCTTAGGAAAACGGTGATTGTGCCATTTACCCGAAGGAAGAAGCTGGACTTCCTGAAACCGCCATCTTTGTTCGGGCCGACAATCCCGTTTACCAACGAAACAAAATTTCTAGGGATCATCCTGGACAAATCACTCAAATGGACTCCACAAGTGACTCGTACCGTTCGGAGGGCCCAGCTCTCCCTTTGGTCGTGCAAGAACCTGTGCGGGAAATCCTGGGGGATGGGACTCCAACAAACTATGTGGCTATACGTAACGGTAATAAGACCGATGATCCAATATGGGGCCATAGTTTGGTATCAAAAGATCAGACAGAGGTCCCGCAATGCGAAATTGTTCTCTGTAAAGACAAACATGACTCTGCATCACGGGGGCAATAAGAATGACGCCCACGGCAGCCATAGAGCGCATACCTGACCTGCTTCCACTTCCAATACTCTTGGAACGAGAGGCAATGAAGGCGACATACCTGTTGCAACAAATGACGCACCGCAGCCTCTCGATGGTGAGACCAGTAATGAGACCGGTATTGAACATGGTTTCCGACTTAATGGCATCGAAACGTACATTGGACACTCGCTACATCGTCAGGGTTCCCTCATGGGCAGACGGGGACGAACGCGGCGAAGATCTGCAACTGGCAGGAAGTACCTGGTGCACGGACGGATCCAAAACGCTCCGGAGTGTATGGATCTGCTCGGATAGTCGGAAAGCGCTTCTAGGGCTTATGTCTTTGCGCTACAATTCCAAAACTGTTGGAACTGCCACAGGACTCTGAAGATCCTATCGCAAAAGAACAACGTAACACTGGTGTGGATCCCGGGCCATCGTGGCCACGAAGGCAATGAGAGGGCAGACTCTCTAGCCAAAAGAGCGCCGGGTTCTGCATTCGTAGGCCCGAAGCCGGCACTGAAAGTCCAATACTCTCTAGTCAAGGCTGAACTCCAGAAATGGAGCAATGCCAAGCCCCAGGACTGATGAGAGAACCTACCTGGACTATCACACTCCAAAAAATTTATCGCGGGAACAAGGAGGGCAAAAGCCCAAACATTCCTCAGGCTAAATAGGAGATAAATCAAACTGGCCACTGCACTGTACAAAGGACATAGCCACCTAAGATTTCACATGCACAGACTCGGACTCTCCGAGGGGACTGAGTGTCGGCTGTGCTTGGAGGGCGACGAGACAGTCGACTATGTGACTACCCGGCTGTTGCCAGATCGAGATACTCACTGTTCGGAAACACGATAATTGAGCCTCAAGATGCAAACGCAGTGTCGCCCGAGAGACTCATCAGATTCGTTGAGGGTCTGGGCATAACGGATCACAACATTGCCCTTTACAGCAGCAACCGAAACCATCGCAGAGGTCCCACCCATAGGCCTCCTGATAGAGGAAATAATTAAAGAGTTTAGAAAGAGACAGACAAATGACAAAAGACAGTGGACTAAAAAGCTTATACCGGATATAACCATTCAAATTCAAGCACATGCGTACAGATTACTACTTGACACAAGGTTCTAGTGGACATCAGTTTCAATAAATATCTAGCTCAGAAACAGTCAATTCTATATGGAACTAGCATTGGATGCAATAATAACGCCGGATAATTTTATTGAGCAGATGATATGCAAAAGCGCCCAAGATGTGGAATTTATGTCAAAAATTTACAACTGACATCATTCATGTTAAGGAAAGAGAGAAAATAGCTGGAATATGGGATCAACGCCGTCGGTTATGGCGGACATCATATAAGAGCCCATGCCAGAATGGACTAATCTATCTATGTCACAACTAACCAACAACTGAGGACGCACTGTCTCCTTTCTTCTTCTCGACAATAACATAGCTCTGACCGTCGTTCTAAGGAAGACACAAGAGCTTAAAGCTGCTAGTAGAGGCATTCTTCCTGCATCAAAATATAAGGGCAACAATGAAAACCGATGTTCAATAATGGTCCCAATTAAGAATAAATCAGCCCCGACTCTAGCTCGTCGGGGTGTCTTACAGGAAGACTCAGCAAGTTTACAATCGACTTCTGCTCTGCTTGACTATGTCATGACAAACCCGATGATTTCCAGGAAAACTAACATCTAACACCATATTATACTATTGTATATGTGGTTCCGTTATTGTTACTTGTATTTAAAAATTCATCGTTTAGATTTCAGAATGATGTTATCTAAATTGCAAATAATAGTTCTGAAACCCAAGCGAAGGTTTCTGCAATGTGAAACTGGAGTATAGTTATGGTTGGACTAATCCAAAAAATTGTCATTGGCGACAGGGCAGATAGTCTTACATTTGAACGTTGCAAAGTACAATTAGAGAAACCGAGACGTAGACAAAGAAGAAGAAGGCCCTTTTCTGCGTTAGGTGAGGACCAGCCACATGTAGTAAAACACAGCCGTGAACCTAGAGAGGATGGAATCGAAAAATGGAGGAGGGTATTAACAATATTCTCAGCTTGTCTCTCAGTAAGCACCAAAAAATCTCCATGGTGAATGCCACGGTTGTGCCTGCGGTCCTATACATTTCAATAAAGAGAGGAAAGTGGAGTAAATTCTTGAAGAGGTGCAGGGGTCTCACCACCAGGATCTGCAAGCGTCTAGTGGAGCCGAAGTTTAAGAGCAAGACCTACCAATGAAGAAGAAATGACTGGATAGGAAGTGATATAGGTGAAGATAGGATGAGGATATAGAGGTGGGGGTCCAGACCGTTAAACAGTGTGTTCAAGCGCTTCAACACCGTCTTGAAAAGACATAGTGGAGCAAGACAAGCTGATGTTGAGAGAAGGAAATAAGGTGTCATTTTCCGCACTTACGTCTGGAGAGGGGATTAATCAACCCCAAGGCTGAGAAACAACTGCTCCGCCTGGTAGCCGGACCTAGCAGCTGCAGAAGCGAATACGATGTGTATGAGACCTGTGAAGAGTCACGTGTTATGGCTGGTCACGTTTCCTGCATCGACACCTCATACAAAAGTAGACATAATTACGTCGTGCATTGAATCATCAAAACCTTCATAAAGGCCATGAAAGCACTCAGACGGCTAGAATTTGGCAGAACCACTTGTCCAATTCCAGGGAGACCCGGTTAAAATTAACTCAGAGGTTCCTAATAAAGGAGCTGCTGTACCACAATAGGACCAACACTGTGGCCAAGAGAAGGTAGTGAAAACCTTATATACTATCAACCCTGTGTTGGCACTTAGAGAGGTCATTGGACTTGAGAATATGGAGTGAGAGCAAAACGAAACGATTACTGTAGCGAACAACCTAATCAGCTCCAGAGTAGAGATTTCAACAACCAACCTGTTGATGAGAAGATTCAATTCATTACTGATAATAAACTGTGATAACTTTAGAATTTGTAGCATGTACTACGGCCTAGATCAGTTTTGTTGTTTGTTGGTGTCCTTTAGTTTAATCAGGCATACAATCATTGCTAATAAAATTTTACTTAACACCTTAGTAATGTCAAATAAATGGAGTATCAGTTAACTCTTCCGAATAAACTACAAGTTGCGAAATTGGTTGATCACTAAGTGGCACCGAATAAAAGTCAGCAATCAAAATATTCAAAATTCCACATTGAATTTGCCTTAAAATGATGATGTGTCTCATTACGCCCTGCGTTGTTTAACTCTGCTACAACTCAGAAAAGTGACACAAATTAGTATAAATTGTTAAAAAGTCATAAAACGTGTATGAATTTAATTGAATAACTTATTGGTTTAATGACTAATTTTCTAAAAAAGCTTATGTAACATCAATGCTATCAAATGCAGCCTCCCATTGACATGGTTTTTTGCAAGTTTGAAGTCACATGAGTTTTCAGCAGGTTGTTAACCCAACCTTGAAAGAATAACTCCAACTTAAAAAAAAACTAAACAAAAGTAAGAAATGGCCAGAAAAGCCTTTTGAAAAAATGGAAATTAAAATGATTTTTTACTTTTAACTCCCCTAAGTCGTAGAGAGTATATTTCTATCCTTACATTTGGCTTAGATTAACAAAGGATATAACTACTATTCAGTTAGCTTAGTAAAAATGTGTTTTATGTAATACTAGACGCCGCTCCTTTCGCTATCTTTGAGAAAGGCGCAAAAGGAGAAACCACGTGCAGATCACTTGTTACTTAAGCAAAGATAATACATAATGATTCTTTAAATTTAAATAATTAATACTTGAACAAGTTAAAATTATTCTATAATTACATCTTCCCTAGTAAAAACTTATTAATGTATTCTTTCCGGCAAAAGTTAAAACGGTCGTAAAACACTAAATTATTAGTCCGGCGGCGCATAAAACTCAAGAAAATATGATTTAAACGGGACGTTTTCAGTAAGTTTCAACCTTTTAGCAGACATTACGGTTTCTGTTGGGCAATAAAAGACCCTGCACGTAAAATTTTCTGATTTACTGCCGCCCAAGAACAATAAAACTAGCGCTAATTTATTCAACATTAGAACAAATTATCATATAAATGTTTTATAAGGGTAGAGCCGAAAATTTCACTGGGGTATATACCGAGCAGTGCAATAGCACATGGCCGAATTGAGAAGGAGTATGTCTGCCTGAGTCTGAAGGTAGAGAGAGTGACATCAAAAGGGCCTCGGCTCGGCAAAAGGGCACAACATAAGCGAATTACGTGTCACGCCTTAGGGCGGAGCGCGAATGTTGAATAAGATATGTTACCCGGCATATATTATGCATTTGCCCGGGTCTGTCTGCAGGAAAAGGTCGGTAAAAAATTACCAGGGACGGACCATCATTTTAAGATTAGTGCTTCTGTTGTTGCGAGATCTGTAGACTGTTGTTATAATACAGACAAATATCTCATCAGGTATAAAAATAAATCGCTTTTAGTTATTTCATTACTCTTGACCCTTTAAATTAACAGTAGTTAACCAAATTTTACGTCAAAAATGACAGACAGTGAAGGATGGTTTAATCTCCCCGATTTGTGTAATTTAGGGTGACGTCACGGCGGTCCACCAGAAGCAACATGTCAATTTAGTGTATTACGAAGATGCATCGTTTTTTTAAATAACGCTTTAATATTTTAGTTTTTAGAAGTTTTGCCAAGTATGAAAGGCCGGTAATGATGCCAGTAATTATCATTTCAAGTGAAGGTTTATCATACAAGGAGCATTTTCCTTGTCCATTCTCCTTGGTTGGAAGTGCCTCAGTTCGGATCAGGTTCGAAAGAGCTATAGCGTCCGAACAGAGAGAGAGAGAGAGAGAGAGTAATATAAATGTCTGAGTAAACAAAAAACGAAGTGTATAGCTACTCCTTGTACTAATTGTGATTGAGGCTCTCTTCATACTCAAACAACGATTGTGGAAACTTAACTTTTTCTACTCACGCCAATAACAATTTTCGATCAATTGAACAATCTCATCTTACGTTTTTTCCACCAAATTACTCTTGACCCGACATACAAAACATCCGGGGACGAAATTGTCGAAATTCCCTTAGAAAACGCATCTCCAGATTAAAGATCTCGCGTTCTCTCGTTTATGGGACGTGATGTACACGGAGGGCCCCAAAGGACGCCGCGTCGCCGTCTCGATCCCCCTTAAAAAGGGGGACGCGCCCTCCCCCGCTCGGCTCCACTATCGTGCATAATGCGATTGGGACGCCCCCCCTACCCCTCGACATATTTCCTATATTTAAATATTTAAATATGGTAATTTCTCGCGGTTACCGAGCGGGGATGTTTGTGCGGTGGCGGCATCATAAACGCGAGGATCGCATCGAGAATTATAACAAGTTGTATGCTATCAACGAAAAATTGTTTTTCCCAACAGATGGAAATGCAGTTTTCCTTTTGTTATCCACTCATACTTTGAATTAAAACAAAATTCATATTTTTGTATTTAAAATGTTATGCAGTCAAGAGAGTACGGACAACTAATTGAAGTAATGAGGCTAACAACCGACAACTTTATCAACTTGATTAGAACAACTTAAAGACGTATTTATTTGATAACGATCAAGAGTGTACCAAAGGTTTCCATCTTCATAAGACATGGAAAGGGCATTTACCAACCAATCAAATGCGTTTCCGTCGCCGGTTGGTCGATTTAAACTTTCCTCTATGCCCCGCTACGAAATTTAAACTGCTCAGAAACATTTGCCATTGAAAGTCAAAGATAACAGAGAACAAATGATTGTTTCATCCCCTGAATTTATGTACCTGAAGATGACGTCACCGTAGTCCACTGGTAGAATTATCATTGTCATTTGAGAGTCTCATTGACAAGCATTGTTTTTTGAAATAACTCTCTAATCTTTTATATTTTGGGAGTTTAACTAAGTTGCTATTTCAGGTTTATCTAGAGCTTTACGAGACCACGAGATAAGTCTCGGTCGCGGTCTCGGTTCCGTTCGAGACCGAGATTGAGACCGAGACTTTAATATCGATTTCCAGACCGAGACCGAGACTGTCTTGGTCTCGATCTCCGTCTTGGTCTGCGAAACCGAGACCGAGACCGATACTGGCAATCAAGACTCTCGAAAGTCTCGGTCTCGAACAACATCATTCGTTTGCAAGCTATTAGGTATTATAATCTCAGCAGGCGAGCAGGTCCTTCTCATAGTGCTTTGCGTATAGTTATTCTTAGTACGATAAGACACTTTAATAGAAGTACTCTAGTACATACTTACCTGGGTTTTACATTTTTCTAATTTTATAGTAAAACGACATTTCGTTTGTTTATAAAACTAAAATTTTCCTGAAAACTGTGCATAATAACTCATAATTCGGTAGAAAATTGAATATGCAATTCAAACATAATAAAATTTTTTGAGATACTTCTTTTTTCTTTCAAGACCGAGACCAAGACCGAGACTGAGACTTGAGTTGCTGTTACGAGACTAAGACCGAGATTACGCGAGTCTCGGTCTCGGTCTCGATGCACAAGACCGAGACCGAGACTTAATTATAAATACGAGACCGAAACCGAGAGTATCTAAGTTTCGTTATGGGTCGCGGTCTCGTCAAGCTCTAAGTTTGTCATAATCATTATTTTTCATAACCTTAACAAATAATAGTAAAAGACCAAAAAAGTGAGAAGTGACAATTGAAAATAAGATGCTGATTTTGGTGACGTCATCGAGTTTATTTCAAATTCAATTTTGTTTTTTTCAAATAAAAACTTCTTAAAAATAAACAACTTTTGTAGGAACTTTTTTTATGTCAAATAAACTTTCATATTTAACACATTACAGTGACGCTGTTTTGAGATTTTTGCCTTCTTCTTTTAGAGCGACAATTTCGGTTTTGCCTATTTGTATCTCTTCTACTTTTTAATAACTACTCTCCTTTTCACATTCTGCTTCTTATATGTTGTGTTCAAATATTGTTATTTCTTGAATATCATCGGTAACTTTTTGATTTTAATATTTCGATTTTTACTTTTTTTTTACATCAATAACTGGGCTTACTGGGTGGCTCTTTTCTAGACTCCTCTGCTGAACCAGACGTTCCTCTTTAAAGTCCCTTTTGTTTTTTCAAATTCGTTTGTTAATTACTTTTCTTCAGGAGCATATTGCAAAGTCTTGGAAACCTCTTCAATTGTAACCGTTGTTTGTGGCTCTTTAGTTTTTCCTCCATAGTAATAATTTCGGTGTTTACGTCTTTATTGCTTTTCTATTTCTTTATTATTAGTTTAATTTTTTGATACACATTTTTCTATTACAGATCTTGTATAATTGCTGTGGCAGTCGTTCAACAAGAAATTCCGACGATTAAGATGTTTCTTCCTCCTGTAAATATAACCAACAAAATACCAAAACAAAATTTGTCGTCTTTTTTTTTTCAGGTTTTTTGTCTCTCTTTGTTTTTCATTTTCCTTTTTTTTTATTAGTCTTTATCATGTTTCGTATAACTTTTTGATCTTTAAAATTTTGTTATCATCGACCTATATTGGACTTTGGGTTTTCATTATTGTGAGGAAATTTTAATAAAAATTGCCAACGAGTGAACACATATAATGTTTATTGACTTGTAATGTGACACATTTGGTCAAAAACTATGTTTTCTAACGATTAATGAATTCTTTAAGTTTTCTTATATGGTTTTGGCCGAACACGAGTCAAAAATCGTTTTTATCGAAAGATTTTTGGTCTATAAAGGATTTTTTTTGCATATGTTTGAAAGTATTTAAATGATTTTACTTAAAATTACAAATATTTCAAATTCGTGCTTCTCTTTTAGACACAATAAATGTATTATCATTATGGATATTTTAAATGGTACATTAAAGCAAGTAACAGAGAAACAGAGAAATGTCACAAATTATGTCAATGCCAGTTTCTAAGAAAAACAAATCACTATACAATTTAAACCTAATTTAAAAATTGAAAACTATATAACAATGTTCCTTTTATTTTAATAAATGTTCAGTTAAATGAAAATGGTTACCACCAACTTCAACACACTAATCAATTCGCTTGACATTTAATAATAGTTTATCTATCACATTTTGCGGTGTTGTAGGTGCCACCTGATACTCTTTCTTCAAGATAACCTCACAAAAAATCTAGAGGCGTCAAATCAGGTAACCTTGCAGGCCATTTAATTATGTTGAACTGCTGAAGGAAATAAAAAACAAAACTTTTAGAGACAACGCGGAGACTTAAGTCTGTCAAAATATTTAAAAACTTTACACATTTCTGGACCTCACATTTTTTTGAGCCACCCAGAATTTTTGAATGTATTTTCAAAAAGATTTTTTGTGCGGTAGTTATTACCCATTCAGGATTTTTTGGCATCTTAGTAGTTCAATTTTGAACTCTAATAGGCTTGAACCCTCTAATAAAGTTAATTTAATAATAAAAAAAACTTCTACGATTGCCTCGAAAATGAACAAATGCGCCATACTAACTAAAGTTGTGCGCAAAGTCCACTTTGCACACGTTTATGATTGCTTTCCACACGTTTTGCATATATTTTATGATACGAATGATCATTTATGAAGCAAAATCGCAGTCAAAGAAGAAGTATAGTGTGCAACACGTACGAAAATTACTCTTCAAACTCTTGTGACGTTGTATCACTCGCCTACAGCTCGTGTGCAAACCGAATGTTTGACACTAGTTGGACAATATTATGTACAAATCTGCTTATTTGCAAGCTTTTTTGCAGGAACAAGACTAAAGTGAAAAGAACTTCTACCTTTTCGTAGAAATTTTGTCGACGTTTTGACGATTATTTAACGTTTTTATCAAAGCTATTCTACTAAGCATGATAAAGAGCTTTAATTGCAAATTACTCTACGGATAAAGCAATAACAAACAAATTGCTTATCATTAGGTAGTTGTTGCATGCAGTAATTAAAATTATAGGTTTGTTTCTATTCAAAAAAACAAAATTGACAAAAAAATAACCTTGATGACGTCATCTAAGTTAGTAACATAGCTGGCATTTTATTTCCCGTCTTGACGTTGTGTAACTTTAATTTGAGGGTTTTTTTTCTAAAATTAATGCATAATTTTAAAGAAAAAAGCATACGGAATTTATAAGAAAACGCAACAGTAGCAATGTCAACATCGGATTACGAAGGATAAATCAGGAGACTGTTGGATCCCACCACCTACAAGAAGTTAACTCGTGTCCCAACCACCCGGGTTCTGAGGGCCAACAATTTAATCAAAGTCGTGGCATCGGATGAAATGACTAAGCTTAAAAAATCAGAAGCCTTGCCACCAAGGCTGTACGGTTCGCCAAAGATCCACAATCCGGATGTGCCACTGAAAGCCATCGTGAGTACCATACGAAGCCCGACCTACGAAATCGCGAAACACCTCACAAAACTGCTCAACCTAAAATAGGAAATACTGACAGCTTTATAACACATTCCATTCATTTCGTCGAAAAACTGCATTCTTTAACTCTTTCTCTAGGAGAAACTCTCGTTAGCTCCAATGTTGTTTCGCTCTTCCGATTCCAATATATTAGCCAAGAATGTCCGCAATATATTGCCAAGTTCTTCCAACACTGCCCAACCACCACATATTTTGAATGGAAGAAAGGTTTCTGCGAACAAACTAATAATGTAGCTATGGGCAGCCCCCTTACTAAAGTAATGGCCACCTATTTTCTGACAATTTTCGAGGCCAAGGCGTTGGCATCGGCAAATAAGAAGCCAAAGTGCTGGTTCAGATACGTGGACGACATCTTTGTTATTTGGAATCATGCCAAGGCCGAACTTCAAAACTGCTTCCTACACCTCAACTCTATCAACCTAAAAATTTAATTCACTATGGTGGTAGAAAAGGAAGGGCGCCTACCGTTTTTGGATGTTTTGGTATCAAGGAGGCCGAATAAGAAGGAAAAGGATCAAATCATCATCCCAGATAGAAAAGGGGAGTCACAAAGACTAAGGCTGTAAGAGCCAAGAGAATTTCTGAGCCGGCTGAATTGGAACGGGAAATGAAGTATCTGGAAAAAGCCTCTGAAGGAATGGATACAGCAAGCAAGAGTTTGATAGAGCCCTCCGTCCAAGGAATGTAGAGCGCCAGGAAGGAACAACGGGAGAAGATGAAGATCTACATCCATACATCCACAAAGTAACAGACAGGATCGTCAGGCTGCTGAAAAAGCGCAATGTTAAAACTGTCTTTAAACTCACTCGTACAATATAACAGAGCTTGAGATCGGCCAAAGACAGCAGAGATCCCCTATCGAGTTTACCGAGTTCCATGCAACTGTGGGTGGGTATACATTGGCACTACAAAACGTGTCAACACGAGGACTACGGAACACAAGAGGAGTTGTAGGCTGGGACAAACGCAAAAGGCAGCAGTAGCATGCTCTCTCCGAAGGTCATGACATCCTTTTCAACGAGGTGGATATCTTATATCAATCCCAGCGTTTCTATCCGAGACTTACCAGAGCGGCCATTGAGATCTTTAAACACGATAACATCTTCAACAAGAAGGAGAAAATTACGTTTCTAAATGCAGACTGGAAGCGATTCTACGATATACTTCAAGTGCGTCAAAACTCCGCGCAACCACTACCCCCACCCCAGTCCCTTCTCTGCACCGCGACGGCGGGGGAATAAATATCACGTAGCTCACCAAAGTCGAATTAGTCAACGTTGGGAAACACGGGAGATCACTTCGCCCATTGCCTCATCGCCTTTGATAGTGTCTGTGGCAGCCGTAGACAAAACGTCAGGAAGAAATTCCATTGGACACGGCTTCAAAGCCCAGAAAACACTTTAGATTGTAATACGTAATTGTCTAGATATTTGCCTATCTCAACTTAAATGGACAGGTCTGTATATCGAAATAAATTTGACAATTCTGGACGTTCCATTTAGAGGCAACCACGGGAGTCTTCTCAGAGAATGAGTACGTCACGAGAAGTTAGACCTAACTATTTAACCCTGAAATTAGTTGAAAGAAAAACGTTTCGGAGGTCTCCCTCGCACACCATTATCTATTCACACAAATTTGACATCTCGTTAGCCTTGGAAATTGACTTTGACGTTGTTTGCCAATCTTCTTGACATGAGCAAAAGGGAAATGGGTAGAGAAAAAATAAACATTTGATAGCCACTAAGATGCCAAAAAATTCTGAGTGGGATATACCTAGATTATACCTTTATTCATAGCAGCTGATTGGATTGCCATGTTTAAGGAAATTATATGAACTATATTTTACGTCAAATGGATAATTTTCATTACGGTGTTTCAACTGTGACACAAACGTCATATATATTTGAAACAAGGCATTGACAGTTAGTTGTCATAATGTGTCAAATCTCTGCCAATAAAATTATTATTATAATTCAGGAGTGGAGTTCCACTAATAAAAGAAATAATCATTGTATATATAGATACTGACATTTGGCAAATTCTAGTTACATGGCCAAGTGTCAAACGACCTATTAAAACGTCTCAAATTGTCATATATGGTTTGGCGCTGACCTATAAAGTTTGTCAGAGACAAACATATGTGCAGCAAACATCATTGGTATTTGAAATATGACAATTACCGTATTAAATTGGTGACAATTCCTTTTTTTCACTTCTGTCAGTCAAACGTCAAATTTGAGCAAGTACAGTGACAAATATTTATATATTTTCTCTATCCAGTTTTTTGCTCTTTAATTCATTATGACACCATGATGGTTTCCATTCTATATCACAAGACCATTTATTTACAAAACAAGATACCTCACGTGGTAACTGTTAAAAGTTGCGAAATGATATTGACTGACAAGTGACAGTGACACCGCACATTATGTACAACCCAATGACCTAGCAGATATAGACAGAGCCAACAAATACCGATATTTTCCGAAAAGTGGCCCCCATTTTTGGCCGAAAATCCACCGCTTTAAAGGTTCCCATGACGCAATGTTGTCGTCAGCGCACGTCATACAAGCGTCATAGCACTTTTTGCTGATTGTTAGGTTGGAACAGAAATTTCAGAAAACTATTTCAAAAAAAGATTCCATATTCGATTGGATTGGAAATAAGAGATAATAAAAATAATGACAGTGACGACTCTTTTACAATAATTTGACATAAAACGACATGACGTCAGCGATACGTCACTTCTGCCGAAAGTGGTCATCACTGCTAAAAGGCGTGGGGGGGAGGGGGGGGGGGTGTAAAAACAGTAAAACAGGAGGGGGTCTCCAGATAGCTCTATGATACAACTCATCTAAGGTCTGTTGTGGCCATGGGTATAATTTAATTTTAATGGAAGAGCGGTGAGATGTTGTACAGAGCAGGAGCAGGCGACATCCACCGGCGTATTAGATCTAATACTGCATGGCAAATGGCTCTTAGTTCGAGAAGCAGCCCACATTGCTCGCAGGTTATCGGAATTAAAACGACCACATACTCTTTACACTTCGTTCTGGTTGCGATAACCTGCGAGGTACAATTCAATATGGGCTGCTTATCGAACTGAGAGCCATCTGCTATGCAGTATTAGAACTAATACGCTGGTGAATGTCGCCTGCTCCTGCTCCGTACAACATCTCACCGCTCTTCCAAAGATTTTTTACTTTAAACCGCGAACTCACGGTCTCCAATTTGTCAACTAGCCAAAGCTGTATTGATGAGGGATAGACCCCGAAACTAGTATGTTGATGGGTTGATCGACAAATTGGTGACCACCCCACATACTCTTTAATTGTAATTTAAAAAAAACGTCACGGTCTCGTTAAAAGATATTAGTGTTGAACTTTTCTAGTATATTATTTATTAGACCAACAATAATTAGCGGATGTAGTTTAAAAACGACTCAAAATATCTCAAAAAAAGTCCAATTTAAACACAATTTTTTGCTTAAAAATCGCTTTTTCGTTTCGGAATGTTAATAAAATTCACTAGTTTTCATTTTAGCAAAATAGTGCATGAGAGAGTACTTACAAATCCGTGTTTATCCGAGATGTTGTTCGTCAGCTTGAGCTTGTGGAAGCTGACCACTTTCTGCATCCATTGTTCGCCAGTCGAGGGCGAGTCCGGGTGGATGTACATCCTCTTGGGCATTTCCGGGTCCGCCTTCCCTGCCACCATCCATCGGCTAAAATTACCAATTTTATATTACTTTTTGCTTTCGGGAAAAACAGCTTATTTATTAGGTACTAAACTTGATGCAAAACAGGATGTTACGTTTACGTTTTTTGACGGAAGATCCCGTGTACCCAATCGATTAAACCTAATCGATTCGATAGTATAACATTTTTATATTCACCACGTGTCCGTCGAAAAAACACAAGCGATAGCTCGGCGAGAACGGCAAGTTTGGTTATTCGATAGCGACATGTAGCAATTAAAGATAACGAATGGTTTTAATTAAAAAAATTGCACATTTGGTGTCCAATTTACACCTATACGTTTGTCGTAAAAAGCGCGATTGGTACTGACATTATTTGTTTAATTTGGCAATAAAAATGTAATTATTGTAAGTAAAAAAATTCTCGATGGTTAATGACTAGAGACCTTCGAAATTTATAAATAGCATTGGATAACCGACCTTTTTACAAGTACATTAATTGTAGGACATTTAGGTTTCAAACAAGACCAATAAGGTTAAATTAAACTAATTTCATAAGGGGTGAAAAAGTGGTATGGAACTTTGAGGTTTGAAATTTATAAAAAAAGTTTTGAAACTTCTTTCAGACCTTAAATTGTATCACATGAAAAAATTTTGAAACGTCTCTTGGGTCGTAAATGTTTAATAGGAAAAAGTTTTGCGTGTGTGTAAAAAACAGATTTTTGCAACATTTTTAAATCTTTGATGATGTGTCACAAGTAAAAGAAACGTTTTTCAATGTCTTTTAGCTGGTTATGTCACAAAAAAGGTGCATGTCCTCTTTAAGATGTGTCAAAGTTTTGATGTTTGTTGGTGCGTCTAAAACAAATGTTTTGGAACTTCTTGGAGACCTGAGATACACCATAAAAAAGTTCTGAAACCTCTTTCAGGTCTTAACACTCTCAGCAGAAAAATTTTTGAAACCGCTTGCCATGTGTCTCGAAACAAGTTTTGGAACCTCTTTAAAATGTTCGATGTGTCACAAAAGAGACGTTGTGGAACGTCTTGCAGATTGTTAAATGTCACAGAAAAAAATCCGAAACCTCTCTCAAATCTTCAATGTGTCTTAAAGAAAGGTTTTGAAACCTCTTTCAGATCTTAAATAAAATAATAATAAGGGCGAATTCCAAAACTCACCAGGTTAACCTGGTCATGTGATGGCCACCTAGCAATTCAATGGATTAAGCAGGTGACTGATCTACCAAGAAAATGAACTGGTGAGTTTTGGAATTCGACCTAATTAGAATGTGACTTTCCAAGTGATACAAAATAAGTGTTAAAAGTTTATTTCAAAAAAAGTTTTGATGTCACAAAAAAGGTCTGAAATATGTTTGTCTGAGATGTGCGAATCTTCTTTGTTGTAGGGTGTAATTCCTAAGGCGCATTCCTGCACTAAACCTGAACTAAAGTGGTTTTTAATGATTTTCTGAAAACTAAGCAGAGAAAAATAAGAGACAAAAAAACTTCTATTTTTAGCTGCTTAATCTGAAAAAAAAAATGTCAGTGGAGTACAGTTTTTTTGTCAATATTTTTTTTATTTGACACTCTATATAATAAAAATTTATTGAATTTAGTTCAGAATTGCGCACTGAGGATTACCACCAATCATTTTGTAACACCCTGTATAGATAGGTCATAAAATCTTGAAACATTTCTCGATGTATAAGAAAAGTTTTAAAACTTCTTTTTAGGTCTTATGTGTGATAAAAAAGTTTTTACATCTCTTCCCACGTGTCGCAAATAAAAGTTTCAAAACCTCCAGATCTAAAATGTTTTACATTTAAAACCATTTTAATTTTTTTTTTAAATTATAAAAATTTAAATAATACAATCTGTTAATGGCAGCATTTAGGTGTTAAAAAAATAATTCTAATTTTAGCAGTTTATCAGATTAATAAGTAAAAATTTAAAATTTTGATAAACTTTTTTGTATCGTGTATAATCCCTAAATCCAAAGTTTGAAGCATTTCTAAAGTAAAAACAAAATACTTTCGCCTAAACTTTGTAAATACCACCTTTTGTAAATTTTATTTGTGGAAACAAAAAAAAACAGTTTTAAACGTTTCTTGAGTTAGAAAACTAAATTAAAACTTAGACAATATGATATTTTTTTAATTTCCATCCTCAAACTCATTTTGTTGTTCTTTTAACTTTTTCTGGTTATCTTCTACTAAGCATTCTTGTACTGTCAAAGTTAAACATTTATTCTAAAACATTTTGTTAATTATTAATGTGTAAATTAAACATTAAGAAAAAAAAATAGTAAATTTGCAATATTTTAAAAATTTTGATACATCAACCACTTTTATTTAATTCAGGAATTTTTTATGTCAGTTGTATAAAAAAATTCAAAATAAAGGCGGTAACTATTAAGTTTTTCGGGGCCTTTTGACGAACTAGAAATGTACCATCTTTATCGCATTTTTCTCACAAACCATTAATGATAAATTTTTTTTCAAAATAACCTTTTCTACGTAGAACACTAAAAGGAAATGAAAATATTAATAGGTGCCCCCATAGCTCCGCCCTTGATATGAATTTCCTTATGCCGATGACATTCAAAATATTCCTGATGTAAGAGTAGTTGGTAGATGTTAACAAAATTGCAAAAAAATTGATTGTTCGTTTTTGAAATAAAAAATAAAAACTACTTTTTGAACTCCACCTTTCAAGAACTTTAGCACATTATAAAACATTTCCGGACACATTTTTATTATGAATTTTATTTCTAGTTTTTTTTATGTAGGATCATACCCCAAAAATTTGGCATAGGAAATCCTAGAAAGAGTTTAACTTTAATTTTGACAGCACAAGTACGTGAAGAGAGCGAAAAATGAGAAACCGCGAAAGAAAGATTAAATAAAACAAAAAAAAATTAAATTCAATAGAAAAATAATGAAATGTTAAAATTAAAAAAAAATAGTAATCTACGAATATTTTTAAGACAAAAGATTTTTTAAATACTTTTAAATGTGACAAACGACAAATGAAGTCGATTTTTTCACAAACAAAACCTAAAAACTTGAAGAACAAAAAAAAAAGTTATTTTTTTAGCCAAAGGCAAAATTACAATTGATTGATGTGTGACAATTGATTGATAAGACTGTGAAGGCTTTCACAGCCGGTCAAAATACAATCTAAAGTGTTATTCGGGCTTTAAAGCCGTGGTCCAATGGAATTTCTTCCTGACGTTTCGTCTACAGCTGCCGCAGACATTATCAAGGGCTATGAGGCAATGGGCAAAGAACGGAGCTCAACCACAGTCGAATCAGTCAACGTCGGGAAGCACGGAAGATCAGCAAGCACAGCTTCAAAGTCCGGAAAACACTTTAGATTGTAATTAATTGATAAAACACAATTTACAAAAATCTAAAATTTTATTTGCTATAGCGCAATCAAAGTTAAATTGAATATTAAAAAAAAATAAAAATAACCGCGATACAAAAACAAAAAAGTTGAAAAACCGAAAAAATTAAAAAAATATAAATTTAAAAATATTAAAATGTTGAATACAAAAAAAATATATTAATAATCGATGAGTATTTTAAGATCAAAAAGTTCGAAAAAAAAAGCGGAAACAGATTAACAAAATTTTAAATTGCAGAAGGTTTGGCAATTTTTTTGTCATTCTCATCTTTTATAACATTTTACTGTTTTCTTGCTTTGCAACTTTTCTGTTTATCGGGGAAGAGAAAATAAAAATTTACACGTATAATATTCACCAAATAAATAATAATAAATTGTATAGGAATTGTGGAAAAAAAATTGTTTTTTAAATATTTAAAAAATCATTGCTGGTAAATAAAAAGTAAAAATATTGTTGTATTAAAAACTGAAAACATATTAGACCTAAACACTTGGATAAAGATATTTAATATTTAAATAAACTATAAATAAAAAAAGTTATTTTTTAAAATATATAAAACAAAAAGTAAAAGGCTATAATATTGTCGACGTTTTGGCCCTTATCAGTCACCTTCAGGACAAAGAAAAGTAATAATTTTCATGTAGGTTTTCAATTATTTCCTTGTTTCACTTCCCTCTTTGGTTTGCAGAGGCCCTTTTTTCAAACCCCATAAACTACTGTTTCACTTTGTATTCCTTCTAGAGGTAAAGCATTTGATACCAAACCAATTTTGTGTTCTCGCCGATTATTGCATCCACTTAAATTTAACACAGTTAATAAAAAATGACCTCAACAAACTACAAAACGCATGCTTCGTGCTTTCGAAAACCCCCTCGGGCGTTTCCTTTGAAAACAATTCGCGCTCTCTTTCTCTTGTTTTTTGTCCGGTTATTTTCAAACGAAAACGCCCGAAGGCACCTTGTTTCGCTCTCTAACACTTTTACTGTTTTAAATACTTAATCTCGGCAAACAAAAATGAATCGCGGCCTCGGCTTAGGATAGAGAGGGAAACTGAACACCAACATACGAAATAAAAAAAAGGGAGATAGAAAATCGTCTAACCTGTTGTGAAACTTATATCGGCAGTCATCGGCCGCCACGATGTCCATCAGAAGTATATATTTGGACTTTTTGTCTAAACCCGAGACCCGGACTTTATAAGCAGGAAACATGCGCCTGTAACAATTTCATCTGCATTAAAATCTATGGAAATCGCTATCTACCTGTTGTGGAACTTGTAGCGGTAGTCGTCCGCGGCTACAATGTCCAGCAAAAGAATGTATTTGGCCTTGAGGTCCAGGCCGGATACGCGGAATTTCATTTGGGGAAACATTTGCCTGGAAAAAACCGCAAAACCACCGTTAAATCAAGTAAGACCATTTAAAATTAAAAAAAAAATTAGAACACAATGTGCTGTTATTTGGTGTTTTTCTCCTAAATCATTAAAAAAAAACACAGACCTAAAATATGGAGAAAAGGACACTATTGGCAACACTAAATGGCAACGCAGCGTTCGCCTTTTGTCAGAGAAATATGGCCGATCTGCTTGGCAAGGTAGTAGCAAGGAAACGTCATACATCAAAATTATGAAGTGTCAATGAGGTATGCAATGTTGCCAAACGTTTATTGTTTTCTTTGACGATGGGTTTTGATCATTTTTAATGTCTCGACAAAATGGCAAAATCCTGTTGCACTGTATTAATTTTGCAGAAAGGCGAAACAATAAACGACGCTACAAGTGTCTGCATATCAAATCTATTGAACATTTTTAGCTTATGAAGCCTGACAAAGGTTTTTTTTTGTAGTATTCTGCTATGATAATATGTGTTTTCCCCCTCTAACACTTAACGATATTTAGCAAACAATTGCTTAATCATCGGCCGCAAGGTTAATTCCCCGAAGATTTATTAGTTGCTTGTCTATGCCTTAACAATTACTATGTTCCGTGTCTAATGGAACGACACTTACCTACCTTCATCCATTTCGAGGCACTTAAATGTGTCGCACGGCCTATACTGCCCGCTATCAGCAATTATTGTCATTGGTTCAACTAGTACAATACGAGTGATGTTGTGGTGCAATTACCTTGTCAACGTCTATGCAATGGCATTAAACTAGTGGATATTTATAACAAATAGCTTATGTCAGCATTCAAAACGTATCGCTGCTATGGGCAAACTATCTTAATTAGCCAGCGTCCAATATTGCAAACGGTATCTATCAATGTCTAGGTCAAACAAATGTCAAAGCATGCATTGGTCAGGACAGCTTTAGAAGTTATATTAAATAGTTGAAATAATTAAAAAATTACTTGCATGCCAATGTTTCGTTTGCATAAATTATGATACTCAAAGCGCTAGAAAAAAATATTTAATCATTTCCAAATCGCCGAAGTAACTAAAGCTATAATAGCGATCATTAGTAAAATTAACGGGAATAAATTAACGAAAATAAAAAAATTCCACTAGGTCAGAGGAAACTGCCGACGTTTCGATGTTTATTGACGTCGTCCTCAAGGTTATTCCATCACTGATGATAAAAAGCACAAATAAGACCATCAGCACCGGTAAAAGGAAACGCTAACGGACAGGTAAAATGCGACATTAAGTTGATATGTTTCTACTCAGCTATTTCACTACACCGTTTCCAAATATAAATCAGAAAGTAACAAGCGTAATTCAGAACAAATCAAGTGTAATTCAGAATAGTCAATTGTAATTCAGAAACCGTCATATGTAATTTAGAATAGTCAATTGTAATTCAGAAAGTATTAAGTGTAATTCAGAAACCGTCACTTATAATAGTCAACTGTAATTCGGAAAGCATCAAGTGTGATTCGGAATAGTCAAGTGTAATTCAGGAAACATCCAATGTAATTTAGAAAGGAATTATTTTAACAGTGGTTTTTCATATTACTTTTTCTCTAGGCTACTTATTAAACTAATGAATCTGTTATTGTTCCACATGAAATTTAAATTCTTGGCTTCAGAGTAATGTAAATAATTCCTAATTATACTGCTTAGTTAGTTACAAAGACCGTGTAAAACTTATTGACGCCCAAGGTGGGGCATATAAAATGGTGTGGTAATATTTCTGTTCTTCGTGCAGTTGGCAAAAGTTTAAAAATAAATAAATGTTGTTTACCTTGGTTTACGAAATTTAATGTATGTAAGATCAGGTTTTAGTAGTATTTCACTGCATTTATGTAATTCAGAAATGGTCACATGTAATTCAGAATAGTCAATGGTAATTTAGAAAGTATTAAATGTAATTCAGTATAGTCAAGTGTAATTCAGAAACCGTCACTTGTAATTCAGAACCGTGAACTGTAATTCAATACTGAATAGTCAAGTATAATTCAGAAAACATCAAATGTAATTCAGAAAAGATCAAGTGTAATTTAACAGTGGTTTTTCATATTACTTTTTCTCTAGGTTACTTATTAAACCAAAGAATCTGTTATTGTTCCACATGAATTTAAAATTCTTGGCTTTACAGTTATGTTATAACTCCTAATTATACTGCTTTCTGAATTACACTTGACGGTTTCCGAATTACACGTGTTGCTTTCCGAATTACACTTGGTTATTTCTGAATTACACTTGACTGTTCTGAATTACACTTGACTATTCTGAATTACACTTGATGGTTTTTAAATTAGACTTGACTATTCTGAATTACACTTTATGGTTTATGAATTACACTTGACTACTTTAAATTATCCTTGATACTTTCTGAATTACAGTTGGAAATGGAGTAATTCCAAACACGGTGGTTTCAAAACAGTGGAATAGCCTTGAGAAAGAAGTTAATTAACGTCCAAACGTCTGCAGTTTCTGCTTACTTAATGGAAAATTTTTATTTGTCATATTCCCGACAATCTTACTACGGATTCACTTTGGGGAGGCTACATCAAATCAACTTAAGTCTGGCCCAATCCAATGGCTATAAACTTATTTTAGTCGCAATAACAGCGTAAGTGTCATAAAATTGGCTCCTAATGTGGGGATGTACAAAAACTTTTATTTTGAAGTTTGATTGTATTCGCTAGATCAGGTAAGTTACAAAGACCGTGTAAAAATTGTTGGCGCCCAAGGCGGGGCACATAAAATGGTGCGGTATTTTTGCTATTCTTCGTGCAGTTGCCAAAAGCTTACAAATAAATAATTCTAATAGTATTTCCCTGCATTTAGGTAAAATTTCTGGTAGGTGTACCTACTCTCAAGTATATTGTCAGTTTTATTGGGCAATAAACCGTACAAAATATTTTGACGCCCCTCACATATAAAATGCTCTTCGGTGTTGTTTTTTGTTCTCCGCGGATTTTTCCAAAATGTGATTCTTGTGGTGAGAAAAAAAGCATGGACTAGGCGCTCAATGTGAGTGTATTAAAGCTTACCATCTCATTTGCACTTTTAGGTTAAGGGTAAAATGAGAGTTTCATTTCTTTTGGCGCCCAACGTGAGTTTTAAGAAAATGATATGCTTTTTTTGTCTTGGTGCTCAACGTTGAGATTATTAAAAGATAGTGAGATTTTAAAAATTTGCCTTGCAAGGTTTAAGACAGTTACAAATTGTTGGTGTTCAACAAGGGAGTTATTAATATTTCGCCACATTTGTGGAATATTCTTTTGTTTTAGTTACTGCTTTCTAAAAATTGTTTATTTCCAGTTGCATCGAGTAATATATATAATACAAAGCAGACCAGTTGGTCAATAAATTAGCGCCTAAGGCGCGGTGTTTTGCGGAAAATTTCACGCGGCTATACCACATCAGCTAGACCTAGTAATGAATTTGAGTGAATGAGAAAGAGATACATTTTGGAACTACTAGGTCCGGTAGACAGATTCGTAGTGATCTCTATATAGTTACCTACCATGTGTAATAAAATGGAGAGCAGTCTACTTTTAAGAATTAACTAAAATGTTGGATTTGGGATAAAAAACATAGCTATATCTCATCGTTATCCCAGAATTGCGCTGATGATGGTCTCAGAGCCAAAACCGGTCCACCAGAAAAGGGTGTTTAATTAGATTTTGCCACAAGCATACGCTTATTTCTTTCGTCGTCTCCTTATTGAATTTTTGTATTTTTTTACGTCTGTCAGATCATTCGAGTTGAGCTATGATGGAACACTTGTAGGAACAAAAGTGAGGATCTTGAGCATCACCAACCAGGGTTAAACACAATTCCTCAAAAGATATACTCTACTTGAGAGAAAAAGTTTCGTAGAAGGTATCAAATCACAACTCCAAGTGCTAATTTAGTTAAGTTAACTTGATATGTGTCTCATTCTCACTTTTTCGTTTTGAAAAGCTGATCAGGTTAACGTTGAAATGAGTTTTTTTTGGCGCCCTACGTGAGATGTAGGAAATTATTTGCTTTTTGTAAGTCTTAATGTTCAACATTGAGTTTATTAAAAGTTAGTGTTTTTATAAATTTGCATTGCGAGGTTTAAGCGCGGGTTTAAGACAGTTACGAATTGTTGGCGCCAAACTAGGGGATTATTAATATTACACCACATTTGTGGAACATCCTTTTTAGCCACTGCCTTCTGAAAATTGGTCATTGTTCACAGTTGCATCGAGTACTAATATCAAGCACCTCATTTTAAATGTGAAATGATCGTTCCAAAATTTGTGGAAGAACCAAAATTTTAATGATTGTTAGAGATTGAATAAAACGAACAATCATTACCAACAGGGGACCTAGTGGAATTTATTTGCCACTGTATATGTAATCTTGATATTGTTAACCTCGTTTAAGGTTGGGAAATGTCGTATTACATATCTGTTTCACTTTGTACGCTGGAGGGCGGTAAGTAAATATTACCTACTTCTCAATACTTTTCACAATACTTTCAATAATGGCGTTAACGACTGCAAATAAAATAGTATACAAAGCTCGGTAGAAAGTTTAATTTCAGTCTCAATATTCATAATGTGTAAACAAATCTCTTTCATACTATACGGTTGCTACGTGTATGGGGGAGGAGGTTGGACCTTTGGAATTTCTCATCAATTTTTAAAATATATCTGTCAGAGCTTTCGATGATATGTGGGCGTTTTTTTATCAGTAAAATCAATACACACAGCATAACAAAGGTTGATATAGACGGAATATTAGAAACAGTTATTTGAGTGTAGGAGTAGATTTTGGAGTTTTTTTCTATATGAAACCATTCCAAGAGATTTAGGTCTCCTTTGTTATTCCCAGTTAAAATTTCGTTTTTCTTCAAGGCTTGGCTAGAATCAATCGTTTAAGGTTATTTTGTGGTCTACTAATGTCCCGCGATCGAATTTCTTAACTGCCAAGTCGTTTGGCCGACGTAAACACCGTTACACTTCTGACAGGGAGTTCATAATTTATTAAGTAGCGTTTTTATTGGTAAAACTTGTAACTTTTAGCACTAAATTTTTGGCGAAATGGGAACGCGGTTCTAAATTTATAAAAGTCAAGTTCAGTTAATTAGGATTAACCGAAGGGTTAACGGATGTAGATTAACTTACGGCATGTTTGTCAGCATTTAAAACTTGTAAACTTCTTTCGAATTCTGGTGATCGACTGGAAATCTATACCAGTCCTTAAATAGTTTGTTTTCATTGTTGTTTCCATATAAAAGAGCTGAGGAGCAACATTTCGGGGATTCGATCGCCAGCCGTTGAACAATAAACATTAAGGCAATCCTAGATGTCCTAGAAGTAGATCCGGATATAAACAGAGCGAGGCCTCGATCCTTGTAAGACCCATTTTCACACACTCACATAGCGATCATATAGCGATCGTTCGACCCTCCCTCCCCCACTCACATAAAATAAACAGGGCTGTAGCGGTTGTTGAGCCTCATCTACACACACATACAGACCATAGCGATTGTTGGGCCCCATTATCACAAACTTACATACAAGGGTCTTAGCGATCGTCGGACCCCCCCAACAGTATAAAATCGACAGGGCTATAGCGGTTGTTGAGCCTCATTTACACACAGAGCCATGCCAAAGCGATTGCTGGGCCCCATTCATGCACATACATACACGGCTTAGCGTTTGTTGGGCCCCAAACATACATTTCACCGTCAACTTACGGAATTAGATAAATTCCCGTACCCATCCAAGAAACCGTATATTTTCCTTAAAATTACCGATCGTTAGAGTGCCATAAAAGCCCTAATTTGATACACTTTTATAGCCTTGTTGACACTGCATCTTGAAAATAGAGTTTTACCGTATTGAGTCTACTGCGTACCTTTCACTCAAATCGCAACCAAAGACAGAACGCCTGGACATCCTTCTCTACTGTTTAAAAGCTCCTTCCTGATAGGCATTCCTGTAGACCCTTTACCACGTAAAACCCTTTGAAGGTGGCTCCCGAAATAATTTTATTTCAAGCTTGGACGTCAACACCAACGCTTATATCCATCGCTTATTAAAATACACAAAATTATAAAAAGGTTAAAAGTGACAGATTTGTTTACATGATCTTAAGACTAAAAGAGGAAAGAGAGAGATTGGTATACTATCATGTAGTGAGCTGGACTCGTAAGGAAAAGCCTAGATTTTACATTTGTTGTGAAAAGATTGGCGAACGAATTGTTTACGTTCTTGGATCAGATGGTATATGGAAAGCATGGCCGATGCAAAGCAGGAGTTCTTTTTTTTTGACGTGGCAAGTCAGATAAGAGCGAAGCATAGAAGTATAAACGAGCGCATATGTGTAAGATAAGTTGTGGAAATAAATAAATAGTTGGGTTTTGTTCAGTAGTCCTTTAGTCGATTCTACCTTCTCACTATAGCGGTTTGCCCTCGCAACACCAGGTCGGGAACCACTCTGTACCTATACTAACCACGGATGACTTTCGATAATTGACTTCCGAAGCGGGCGGCCAGTCCCATGCTGGGCTGAGGCGCCACTCGGTAGTTTAACGTAAAACAAACACAATCCCATAGGGCCCTACCTGCGTTTATATGCCTATCTATTTCTTCGACTCACCGAGGTATGATTTATAACCGCCCTGGGTATACCACTCTTGACCGCGGTCCGGAGGTAATTACCACATTTTTTTTTTTTAGTTAGTTTAGAAGAATCGGATAATAATGTTGTGGTCATTTGATGCTGAATCTGTAGGAATGATGTTTTTAGTACTAATTGATAAAAAAAAACACATTCGTGACGATTTCTCTTTAGCTGGTGTGAGCGTTAGCCCTAATAAAGAGCTAAACTAAAAATCGAAACGTTTAAAAATAGAAAACTTTTTAAAACATTATAAACTAACTAACCTTTGCTTACTATGAAAGAGACCTAGATAAAAACCAAGTGTGCAGGTGACGAAAAGCGTTAGGTAAACTTTGTACAGCAACTTAAGTCCTTAGGTGCAATATCACGTTTTTAATCTCCAAAACAAAAGACGGCTGACGAGAGCGCCACATAATTTTGTCGATGAAAGGGGCGTAAAAATCCCTAAAAACTTAAGCAGTGGAGAATATCGCTCGACGTGGAGAGCACTTTTCAAACCAGAAGGTGACGCAAAAATGTTGCCAAGGGCCTTTTGTGGCGCGGGAGTGTGTGTGACGGAAATTGACCTAAAAACCTTGAGGAGGGCGCAAAAAAAATTCCTGAATCGATGGCCGCCGAGATCTTATTTCGAAAACTAGAAAAACCACTTCCTGACGCAAATAAAAACGAGAAGGGCACAATGACGTCCCCCCGGGGTGTAGGCCTCGGTGTGTATAGAACCACCCTTAAAAATATAATCTTTCACCCCGCTTTTTCGGTATGATAGATCGTCGACGTAGACAGCTGCCCTAAAATTTTTAGGGGGTGATCGCCATCATCGTCCTGTCTATTATTTGCGCGCTCAAGCTCACGCAATTTTCGACTTTACGGCTGCAAGCAGTGAAATCGTCAAATAATATCCTCGACGTGGTGGTACCTACATGGAACCAAAATCAACAGTCTGATCTGATGGTTCTCTCGCAGCCCATAAACAACCAAACCGGTGATTAAATATCCCAACTCATTATTAGCCCCGGTATATTTTAACAAATTTTCTCGATGTCTTGATTCGGCCAATAAATTATATGGTGGATGGCGCCCGGTAATGTAACGGGAAACAAGATTCAGTGGCGGGGTTTTAGTACGTACTCAAAAAAACAAAAGTCTATTCTTTGCAGGCATTTCCTTAAGGTTGGTGAACAGTGGCGGATCTAGCCTTCTGTGAAGGGGGAGGCCGGGACAAAAAAAATAGGGCAAACATTTTTTGAGGTTAGTTCAGGTGAGCTCCCCACTTTTTGTTAAATTTTGACGGATATTTTCCCTATAAGGAGAGTGCAATTTTCAAAAAATTTCAGCAAAAATTCCACTTCATCTAGACAACGATTAATTTCCGCTGTCGCCTACTAACTAACCATTTTGACTGAAAAAGTCAGTATAACAACTTCAGATTTATATTTGACAAAAGTGGTGAAAATCAATCTATTCATTTGTGCATTTGCGTTTATCAGTCAATCAAACAAAAATTCCAAAGAAATCTAAAAGGAGTGGAAAAATAGAGGAGGGGAGGCGTCGCATCTCCCCCCCCCCTCCCTCCCCTCCCCTGGATTCGCCAGTGTTTTAATAAATTGGAATATACAAGTAAAACTAATCAACTTTGTTAAAGTTACCACAATGTAAAAATCATTGTTTTTCTATTTTCTTAAATTTTAAGTTTCGTCTTGATACTTATTAACATTCTAAATGATTTACATATTAAGCATTCGAAGCCAGATTTAGTTAATAATAAAATAGATCAAATTATTGTAAATTTGCATCAATTTTTGACATCAGAGACTAGAAATTTTAAACCTCAGATCTGACCTCTGTCAAAGTCAATTGGTCAATGGGATTTTTACAAAAAACGCCAAATAGGTTGGTGAACGCCCTAATTCTAACCATAAATAAATGAAAAGAGGTTTTAAATGTATAATTAAAATTAAAAAAAAATTCAGAATTCTTATGAAAACTCTAAGAAGTAACAAATATCCAGTTGAATCGCTGTTAATTGGAAGAATTGGGCTGAAAATGATTCAAAATTTGAAAAATAAATTTCAGATTTATAATATCTTGAGAACAAACCGAAGAATAATGCATGAGAATGAAATCAAAACAAATGAGAGTGATAGAAATTCTATCTTGAACGTCTTGTTAATTAGGAAACGTTGGCTGAAAAGGCGTTTAAACCTGATAGGGGTATCTTTAAAATTAGAGAAGTTACGACATATCTTGAGAACGCTTAGATGTATCAAGATTCTGCTTAAACAACGCGCTGGCTAGTAGGAAGAAGTTTTATTAAAACGAGTCAAAACTTGTTATAACTATCTCTAAAAATAAAGAAATTTGAATTTTTTAAAAAATAAAGAAATAGAGGAACATCGAGTAAATTGGGAAAAGTGGGTTGAAAAGGCTACTTGATAGAGATGTCTTTAAAAATAAAGAAGTTAGGACATATCTGTAGAACGTTTAGAAAAATCAAACCGATTACCCGTTACTCAATTGGAAGACGTCGGATGAACAGGTTTCGATACTTAACATAAAATCTTAAAAATTAAATAATTTTATAGGGTCGACTGGGGTAATTGTAAATTAGGGTAATTGAAAACGACTATTAGGGCAAGTAAATCAAATATATATAAATTAATTTGGCAACATCTACAGTTAATTTCCCTCCATTTTTATGGGTTGAGAACTTTTCAGACTTGTTGGGTCACTAACCTCAAGTCCAGGCAACAGTAAAGACCTACGTGTTGTTTCTATTAATAGATAGCAGGGTCACCGAACAATCGAATGGAGTTTGCTACCGTAACTATCTTAAATCGTACTTTAACTGACTACCCTCTCTAAGTGAGAATAGCCCTGATGAAGACTAAATAAATAGTCGAAACGTCGGCCATTTTCGAATAAAGAAGAGGTGCATTATTTGTCCTAATCCCGCTAACTTCACCAACTGTTTCTATTAAAATTCATTTTTATCAAGTGTCTGTAAAATTGAAATTGTGAATTGTGTGAAGCTGCAGCTAAATTACAAACTCTTTTATTTTGCTACTTAATAAAAGGTAAGTCAGGTTATATTAATGTACTTCAATTATTTCAGTTTCTTGTTCTTGAAGGGAGTTATTTTTGGTTTACATTTACCCGAGAAATAATGTCGCTCTGGGGTAATTGTAAATTAGAAAATGGGGTAAATTCAAATAGCAAAAAGGGTAGGTAGTGTAAATTTTTGAGAGGACCAAGGAGTAGTAATCATTACAAACAAGTTTACTGCATTCAAGAAATTGATGAAGAAGAATATCGTATCTTTGTCCAAGGGTATGAAAAGCAGGACGGCGTCAGCACCATAACGTTTGAAATGATCTTTGCAATACTGCCAGATCCATCCATTGTAATGAAGCAAGGAAAACTTATTTGAATGAAACTTATTGAAAACACAGGTGGCAGCGCCGAAACTTCACCCACCGACTCACAGGTGGCAGCATTAGTCGAAATCCTTCGTAACATCACATTGCCTTTCCTGCGCCAAATTTGTCTTCAAATGCAAGTTCCAACTATAAACTCTTACCCAGGCGTATAAGGCAGGGGTAGAAACAGCTACATACTTAGGTGTGGAGTTGGACAAAAGCCTCACTTGGAAAAAACACGTTATTAAGACCAAAAACAAGGCAAAGATGACAAGAGATCTCTACCCGATGATCGGAAGACGTTCAAAACTGGCTTTGATAAACACTGATCAAGAAAGTGATCCAACCATATGCTTTAATCGCGTGGGGCTATGCAGCAAAGACGCACCTGAAAAGCCTTCAGGCAGTCAGAAATGTGGCTCTCAGGATGGCAGTAGGAGCTGGAATGTCTGTAACCAGGACATACAAAGGGACTTCTGTCTGGACTAATTTGGGTCGAACCCAAAATATAATTGTTTTAAAACGCGTTTGTAGTAATTTTATCAAAATATTTAACTTGTTATTTATGGTACTAGTGCGTTATGTTGAAAATAAGTCACGCGAGAAAGATTTATACCACGAGGCCGTCAGGCCGAGTGCTATACATTCTCAAGTGACTCAGAAAACATAACATACGAGTGGCGTACAATGTTTTATCCAACACATCACAGTTTTGAGCCAACAAGTGGAAAAAATCGTTTATTTATGAGATAATAATTAATAAACTTTCTGATCAAATCAAAGCTTCTTGCATCTCAGTAACCTATAAATGTCCGAATGATTTAACAGTGACTTCTTTACATTTTGGTCAAAGTTGGTTGTTTGTTTGTTCTTTTAGCAAATGTTTAAATACATTTTGACCCATGTCTGTTTTCCCTGCAGAAAAAGGAAGCTTTTTTGAAGAAGAAAACGTATAGAAAATAGAAGAAAGCGGTGAAAACCTTAGGGAAGCGGAAGGATATTTGAGTTTTGGATGAATTTACGGAAGATAAAAGGTATCGATGACAATGTTCTATTGGCTTATTTTTTACATTTGCAAAAAAAGTTAGCCCCATCGTCACTATAAACCAAATACTCGATGCCTCGCTCGACTATTCACCTTTATAAAAAAATCGACATTTAAAAATATGGCAAACCAACGAGCTTTTTCAAAAGCAAATCGCAGGGATACAAACCAAAGAAGTCCAAGACATTAGAGCGACATGAAATAGAGAAGTTTTTGTACGAAGCTCCCGACGACGAGTACCTGTTGATGAAAGTGGCTTTAATAATGGGAACTAGCGGTGCTTGTAGATGCAATGAGTTGGTCAATTTGAAAATAAAAAATATTCTAGACAAAGGGAAATAGCCATTGGAGGATAAAAAGCCATGCAAGGAAAACCTTCCAAAAGACTGAGCACCAACCCAACCATCTGATGAGGAGATTTCAGTTGCCAGATAATGGGTAAAATTACAAATTATATTTTCTTCATGTACAGAAAAAACAGGAAGCCAGGACCACCCCAGAGGCCTAGTGACCGGACAAAACTCCCCACCAACAGACAAAACCCCCCCGGGCAGCGAGTTTGGACTCTCAAAGCGTGGGTATAACCGTCCCGCGGATAACTGGTGCTAGCCAGCTCTTTCTGCAATCCTGCCCCCCCCCCCCCCCCCCCGCAGTAGGGGGGGGCTTTCCTCCCTTACCCACAGTCTTAACCCAAACTCTTTAGGGTGTTTAAAACAATTTTAAAAACAAGACATTCCGAAAGGAAGACAGCCGACAAAGAAATAAAAATCAAGACAAGAAGAGCGCCTGAAGAGGCCCTGTCGGCGGGTTATCCCTAAATAGGACCCAGAAATGACAACCTTGCTCAGGACTGAACAATCTTCAAGATTACTCAGAAGCGAGACGGTTGATTGAAATTTCTGTTACAAGACTGGTCCGGTCTACAGCAAAGATAGAGTAAAAGGCAATGACTCTTTTATCTGAGGCCATCTTTTATTCACTGCTAGTGGCGTAAGGCAGGGGTCTTCCACACCTTACAGTGGTGTTTCCGAATAACAAAAATCTTTTCTGAGAATACATTTCCCATCCATGGCTTCTCAGTTACAATACCATATATCTTTAAAATTAAAGAACTTTGCATATATTTGGAGAACGATTAGATGAAACAGATTTCCGAGTGAACCAACTGGTTAGCAGGAAGAAGTTGAGCGAAAAAGAATCCAAACTTGTAAAAAATTGTTTAGCAGTACCAAATGTATGGTTTGACACGAGGGGTAAACCACTGTGGCATTAGGTGTACAACCCGTGGCATTAGTTTGACATAAGTGGCATTAGTTTTGCATTAGTGGCATTTGTTTGGCATTAGTTTTGCATTAGTGGCATTTGTTTGGCATTAGTGGCATTTGTTTGGCATTAGTGGCATTAATTTGGCATTAGCGGAATTAATTAGGCAATAGTGGCATTAATTTGGCATTAGTTCGGGCATTATTTTGGAATTAGTGCCATTAGATGGCATTAATTTGACAATTTTTGATATTTTTTTACAAGTGTCAAATTATACTAAGTTGCATTACATTGCATTTCATCAAGATAAATTGTATAAAACCATGTTAACAACTGGCGGGAATTATATTTCTGTCGCTTAAAATCTGCTGTTTCTAATTTACAGATAAAAAAACTAATTTATGAGTAATTTCTTAAAGCCTGATAGTAAAAATTTTTAGTATATATAGATAGGGTGACAAAAAGTACCATGCATAGTATTACGTGACAGAGGAAGTCGAAATAACAAAAAAGTAGATATACACTTTTTTCAAAATTCCTTTCGTCTTCGGAATACAGGCTGTTCAAATTTTATCAAAAAATTAAAAATTTTTGAATTTTTTCGAGATTACTTATGATATAAAAATGAAATTTAGCAGTTTATAACAGTTGTTATCCATACATTTTGTGCAAAACACGAAAAAAAAATCTTTCTAATTCTTCTAGTGGTATTTTTTCCTGTCGTCGTTATTTTCATGTAAAGCTGTCGTTTTTTTAATGCTAGGTTTTTATTTTTTGCTCAAAAACAAACTAACTTATGGAAAAACCATCAAGGAGAAAACAGAAAGGAGCTTTTTTGTTTCTAATTATATGGAACCGAGCATGGGACAATTAAAACTGATTTATATTATTCCAAAAACCATAAAGCGCATTTTTTTCTTAAAAAATACGTAAATTTATTTCTATATGCACGTCACTGGTAAATTTAAAAACTTTCAGCAAAACTTTTCAACAAAAAGGATTTCAACAAAAGTGTATACCTACAAACTTTTTTGTTATTTCGACTTCCTCTGTCGCGTGATGCTATGCGTAGCACTTTTTTCAATGTCACCCTATATAAGTATCCTTAAAGCTAAGGCATAGGTACTTTTTTGTAAATCCAAAGTAACCATGCTGAGACAATGTCAAGTGGTATTTAAGTATTTCTCATTAACTTTAAGGATATTTAAAAATTGAAAAAAGGCTTATTGCTGCGTGCTACTCGGCCTAAGCGGGTAACCCGAATGGTAACAATTATTTTGCCCCTTTTTTGTCAGGTTAATAGCCATTGGCTGGAGATGTGCCAATTGTGGTAACACTTGTGGCACGGACTAAGACCATAGCTTCGCTAGAGATACAAGTTAAGAATTATTATGGAGTAAGTTATGATAACCAATACTTTATTGGGAAAGTTTTAGAGGAAATAGAAAACAATAACTTTATGATGAAAGTGGCGCCATCTGACGACGGCGGGTGCTTCCACTAGGGCATGCGAGAAGATTGTGAAGCGATCCAAAAACCAGTTTTCTGCAATATTGTCACTTCCCACAGACAAATGGCCGAGATTTCGTACCTATATTGTCTGGGGGCGACGTTTAGCAGAGTATCAGACTCATTTCTCTATCAGGCAGAGGAACCATAGACTAGTTTCGCTCTTATTAGAGCTCATCAGTACGGTATACCTCGAACCTGATAGAAAAATAAGTCTGAACGGCAATTGGATCTAAATCTTGCTTAGACGCCTGTACGTATATGTAAGTGGCGCCATCTGACGACGGCGGGTGCTTCCACTAGGGCATGCGAGATGATTGTGAAGCGATCCAAAAACCAGTTTTCTGCAATATTGTCACTTCCCACAGACAAATGGCCGAGATTTCGTACCTATATTGTCTGGGGATGATCTTTATGATGAAGTTCCTTAAGTCTGAACGAGGTCTGAACTCTCTCAATATGTTTGGGCTCGCAATGATGATACTGACATTGTGGATAGAAAATACTTTTTCTATAGCCCTATTTCTTTGAAAGGAGTTGACTCGAGAGGATTCATTCAATATTACAAAACACTTTAAATCATTTAGCCGTAGATTAGATTTACTAAGTTAGCTAAAAGTTGTTGAGAAATTAGGATGAAGTAATAAAAGTACCATCTACTTTTATTACGCCTCCGTTTTGGATCAAAATTGCATATCCTAACCAACTTGATACCTTTTATTATTGAACACCTGGTACTTTTAGGTTGTGTCCTTGGTTGTATTTTTTTTTAATTGGATGTCTGAATACTTTTTATTATACACGAAACTTGAAACTAGTGAATATACTTAACTAGTTTCAAGTAATGAAAATAAATTCCTTACTTGATTCAAACTACATAATTAGTATGTGGAACAACATATTAAGAACAACATCTATGTGGAACAACATATTAAGAAAAAAAAATAGTAGGCTGTGTTAACCTGGCATTAGTGGCATTAGTTTTGCATTAATGGAGTTACTGGTATTAGTTTGGCATTAGGGGCATTAGTTTGCATTACTGGCATTATTTTAGCATTATAATGCCAAATCGCATTGTGGTGTACAAAATTCGAAGCAGCGATTTACCCCTCGGTTTGACAGCCTGTTTGGTCAAAATGGGTTCAATCGTGAAACAGTTTTGCAACCAAAGGTATCAGTTGTATACTTGTTAGATCTCATTTGGTGTTTTATCACAAGGTGTGACATAAAGAGATCATTGCAGCTTTGCTCTTGCAGCTCACTGCACTAAAATCTCCAAAATCTATATTTGGCTCCTCAAATGTTGGTATCGATTGTAGAATTCGTTCGATGTGGATTTTGGAGCATCTACACGTATTGCTCCGAATTGAGGGCTTATGAGAGTAAATGCTAAGAAATTAATTCTTCAAATAATGGTTGACTCTCCTCTCCACACGATTTTTTGGATGCTGCTTTAGATACTACACGTGGTCGAAGCTTTTTTTTCTTTTAGGATCGTATGATGGAAAAAGCCCCAAAATTTGGATGTTTGTGCGAGGTAAATAAATGAGGTCATGGTTATGTGACTGGTGTTCCATGGTACCGTAAGAAGATGGTTTACTTCTTTCATCTGACGTCCGATATTTTTGTATATATTACTTTGCTAGTAATGCGTGCCATCTAATGATCCGATCATAACTTTTGCAGCTCTTCAATCAATCGCCAATGATAGGTAACGTTGTTCCTTTCACACTTGAGGTGTCTTCTGCTAATTAATTTTTTCTTCATCAAGTTTAATTTGAAGAGTTGCCTTCTAATTGTTTGGTCGGTCTGAAGAACTTGCTCAATTTCGGAAATTTTTGCATTATCTTTCCCGATCCAGTTGAGATATATTAAAGGGAAAGAGAGACAGAGAGAAATTTACACACCATTCGTATCAGTTTCCACAATGGTACTCTACATATTTTCACGAGCGACTAGGTACTACTTTTTCAGTTCTAGTTGGGGGGGGGTGGAAATTTATGAAATTTTATAGCGCTTTCCCAGGCTTTAGTGGCATAGGTGGATTTGTAAATTTTTCAGTATTCTTGCAATGGTGAACAAGCATTCATGGCACAGCTAATGGACGGGTCGCAACTGCTAGTTGACTTGATACGTGTTTCATCAATTTTGATGATTTTAAAGCATCTGTTGCGGAACTTCATCCACCGACCCACATGAAGCAGAACCGAAACTTCACCTACCGACTCACAGGTGGCAGCATTAGTCGAAATTCTTCGTAATATCACACCGCCTCTCTTTACTCACTAGCCACCCTTTACTCACTAGTCCAAGATAGACCTCGGGACGCAACGCCAACCCCACATACATAGGATACAACGATTTTAGATCGTCCCAGTGATGTTTCCCTGAATAACAAAAACTCTTCAACGCCACGAGACTACCAGAGCAGCATCTCTCTCACATCCACCGCACGCAGCATCCAGCAAACTTTCTCTTCACTCACTGCACCGCGGAATTATCTCACATACATCACTCTCTGAGACCATTCTTGGCAACACTGGCACATCTTCCATCACCCACCTCTCTCAAGCAACAGCAACACAACTTCGTCTTCTCAATTTGCAAAATGGAGCCTCGCTTCTCGTTGTCACTGGGAGGGGAGTATTGAGGCGGAACTTCATCCATCGACCCACAGGTAGCATCGCCGAAACTTCACCCACCGACTCACAGGTGGCAGCATTAGTGGAAAGTCTTCATAACATCCCACGACCTTTCGTGCGCCGAATTTGTCTTCAAATACAAGTTCCAATCTCTCACCCCGGAGTATAAGGCAGGGGTCTACCACGCCTTACTGGCGAGTCCAAGGTAGACCCCGGGACGAAACGCCAACATCACATACATATGCTACAACGATCTCAGATCTGAATAACAAAAATTCTTTTCTGGAAATACATTTCCCATCAATGGCACGTCATTTACAACGCTATACTTCTATCAAAAACTGTACGAAAATTGTACACACAAGTTGTAAATCTGCCTTGCACGACAGTAGAGGGCAGAATCTCGTAGTATATATGGTGCAAGTCTTAAATCCGTCCTGCGTGTGGTACACAATCTTCAGGTATTGTACTGGACTAAATTCTTTCTCAACATCGTATTGATCGAAAATCCGGTCCTGTATTGTACCTGTTTCGGGCGTGGTTTCTCCGTACTTATAGGAGGACGTGTCATAAATCTGACTTTGGGTGTCTCCTTAAGTCGTTGAGCACCAAATGCCTTTTGCTACCACTAGTTGCTGGACATTTGTTAGGTCCTTAAGCACTCTGTTCAAGCACGTTATTTACTTAAGGTTGCAAAGAATGTCTGTACATGGTTCAGCTCTGGATCCCGCTCGAAGGACCCATACCTAAACGTGGTACCCATACCTAAGCGATGGAATCTAGTAGCTAGTTATATAAAAGAAGTTGGGCTAGAACAAGTCTAAACTTGTTACAACTGTCTTAAAAAATAAACAAATTTGTATATGAATTTCACAAATCTCATCCTTTACTCTTTTACTTCATTGTCTAGCCTGCTAATCTTCTCTATGTCAGTTACCACTTCTATTAAACTGCAAATTGTAGTGTTTTTGTCTTCTATGATCAAACTTCTACTAAACTGCTAACGCAAAAGATCCATTCAGCAAAATGTTTTGTAATTTTTGGGGGTTTGTATCTCAGAAATGATTTGACCGAAATTTAAAACCTAAATAGATTTTGAAAGGTCGTTTCTTCTAGAATCACGGCAAGAGACTGATCTTAACTAAGTTATTCTCTAAAAGATATACAGGATAAAGACCAAAGCACTGGAAAATGGTTGCATTTCAACCCACTGCATTTGGTAGATAGCGTAATTTCAGAAAATTCATTGTTATGACATTGAATGGGGTTAGTTGGTATCTCGGGACATGTTCGGCAGTTTTCGGTTTTTTTGGCCTACAAAATAAATTACTGGGGTTTTTCAAAAAGTTGACGCTCTTTTGTAAGTCACCCTGTATCGCGAGAATGCCGCAGCTGATTTTAATAAGATAATTGATCTTTAAGAGATAACTGGTCGTAAAATCAGCGACGTAGACTCATAGTTACTAACAATGAATGTTCTGAAATTGCGCTACCTACCAAACGCAGTGGGTTGAAATGCAACCATTTTGCAGTGCTTTCTTCTTTACCCTGTACATCCTTTAGAGAATAACTTATTTACGATCAATCTCCTGCAGTGATTCTAGAAGAAACGACCTTTCAAAATCTCTTTAGGTTTTAAATTTCGGTTAAGGCATTTCCGAGATACAGACCCCCAAAAATGACAAAAAATTTTGCTGTATCGTTCTTTTCCGTTAGCAGTTTAGATCAAATGCTAGCTTTGGCAGCAGTTTTTTTTTTACTTCGTTCAGATGATCTCTTTCTAAGAAAATACATTTTTGTACATTCTTTCTTGCCAGTCCGAGTCTCTCAACCCAGCACATCAATCTTCAAAAATCGTATACCGTGGTGCGAAGGCATTTTTCAATATAGCAGAACCGTGCGACATGGCATCCCCACCGGGGATGCCATTTCGCACAAATGACAACCGTCCCAAAATCAAAATTTTCACTATTTTTAACCCAGAACTATTATTCCACAGAAATGTATTGGTAACACCCAAAAAAATATCTCTTATCTGTGGTAGAATTTTCTCTATCCTGATCGTTATACCCTAACGAAATGCAACATTGTTGTTACTAAAGGAAACCCAAATAACTTTATAATGCACTGATCCTTTTTAAAGAATAAGCCTAAAGTTTATTATAATTAGCTTTATCCATAAATAGGTTATGTTGCCAAAGCTTTCGATATTTAATTCCCAATTATTTTCACTTATAAGTAAAGACAAATTTAGCTACACCAAAGCACTAGACAAACGCAGTCTAAGTGCACCTATCACCAGCCACAAAAACCGCAATTACAGTTGCTAATTACCTACTTGAAACGCGACGGAACGCGGTATTTTATTGTTATTACCCTGCCTAGGTCAACTAAATGTCAACACATACTTCGCGATGGATGATGACACCTAAACCGTCATCGGGCGTAAAAAACGATGCCCCTAACAATTCCGATCCGTGACTAGAACCACTCTACCTGATTCAGAAATTACTGTGTTTACAGAGGAGCTGCCTAAATGATGGGTTACGTTGAGAAGGTGAGAAAAACGCCTTTTGTAACCGCTTATTAGTCGTGCATTCCGTGAGATGGCGCCTAGAGGCAACCACGTCGGGGTACTTCCAGGAAAAAACGACCTCTGCCCAACGACCGTTTATCTTCTCGAAAATATTATGTTTCTGTCTTGTAATTTCTCCCCAATCTTCCAGCAATAATTTCTAACTCGGAAATTAGCCGTGACTTGCTTGTTGATAACTAATTACTCCACGACAACCATAAAGAACCTTCATGTGACAACCTTAATCCCTAAATTTGTCAAATTTCGTTAAAAAAAGCTTATAAAATTGATAAGAAGTGGTCGTTATAATTAGAAAACTGTGGTGATAAGTGTTTTGATATCTTCGAGAGCAGCTGTAACATTCGAACATCGTGTAGTGGTAGATAAGAGTCGAGTAACTAGTTGGAACTTAATCTTTGACATTTCGACCTTTTGCCTGATCTTTTGGGATGTTTCCTAGTCTGGGTTTCTTAATACTGAGATAAGGTGTCTTGGGATGAATAATAATGTTGTTTAGAAAAAAATATATTTTAGGAACACCACTTTTTATATATAGAAACATTAATTTAGTTAACCTTACAGCATATTTCATTGGGAAAAATAGTATAATCCTGTCGCAATTCACTTAATATAGCAAGTCAGCACTAAGTTGGCCAAAGAAGAACACCATTAAAGGGAGAGAATGAAAGCCACTTTAATGTATAAAATTAAATGACACACCATTTTCAATGTTATGAATAACTATCCACATAAGGAGTATAGCTCTCGTGTACATGGAGAGCTCATAGTAATGTCAAGTTTTTAATTCAGTGCCGGTTACATCGGAAATTTAATACTTCTAACCGTTCTCTAGATATGTCGTAACTTCTTTAATTTTAAAGTACTTTTGTCAAGTTTGAACGCCTGTCACCAAACGTTCCCCACCTGATGTTTAAGATGGAAATTTTAAAGCTCTATCCGTTTTCAAGATACATATACAAATTTGTTTTCCTTTAAAGATAATTAGAACCAATTTAGATTCTTTTTCACTCAACTCCCACTAACCAGTCGGTTAACTGGGAAACTTTATTCTTTTAATCGTTCTCCAGATATATTAAGTTTCCACACGCTTTAATTAAATTTCTTCCAACTAGCAAGCATATTAAAGCAGAAACTTGATTAACGTTTTGCAGATTTCCGAAAACTTCTGTATTTTAAAGATATCCATGAAAAATCTAAATTTATTTTCAACCAAAAGTTTAAGTCTATTTTCATCCAACTCAAGATGTTTAAGCCCAAATTTTTATTCCTCGGTTTGTGTTCAAGATGTTTTCAAATAGGTTACATGTCAGAGATAGATATGTCAAGTTTTGAACTATTTTCTATTCACGTTTTCTCATTAATCAACGCCGGTTAAAGTAGAAATTTGAAACTTTCAAACGTTCTGTAGATAGAATCTATGTTTTCCGGGCTTCTAAGCCGTGGTCCAATGGAATTTCTTCCTGACGTTTCGTCTATAGCTGCAGCGGACATTATCAAAGGCGATGAGGCAATGGGCGAAATGATCGCGCGCTTCCCGATGTTGACTGATTCAACTGTGATGAGCTCCGTGGTATTTATTCCCCCGCCGTCGCGCTGCAGTGGTGGGACTGGGGTGGGGGTAGTGGTGGCGGGGAGGTTTCAGCGCACTTGATGTATGTCGTAGAACTCGCTTCAAGTGTGCATTTAGAAACGTAATTTCCTCCTTCCTGTTAAACTGTTGTCGTGTTTAAAGATCTCAATGGCCTCTTTCGTTAGTCTCGGATAGAAACGCTGCGATTGATATAAGCTATCCACCTGGTTGAAAAGGATGTCGTGACCTTCGGAGAGAGCGTGATCTGCTACTGTTGACTTTTGTGTTTGTCACAGCCTGCAATTCCCCTTGTGTTCAGGGGCACAGCTGCATGGAACCCGGTAAACTCCGGGTGCCGATAGGGAATCTCTGCGGTTTTTGGCCGGCCAGTTTTAACATTGTGCTTTTCCAGTAGCCTGACGATTCTGTCCGTTACTTTGTGGATGTATGGTAGGCTAGTCCATCAGTGTCTTCCTTCATCTTCTCCTGTTGTTTCTTCCTGGCGCTCTACATTGCTTGGACGGACGGCCCTATCTAACTCGTGCTTGCTTATCCATTCCGACCAACGGCTCTTCGCCACTCGGCTCACAAATTCTCTTGGCTCTCAAAGAAACAGTCGTTATGACCCCCTTTTCTCTCTGGGATGATGATTCGATCCGTTATTGAGGTATCAGTCAGTGCCTGTTGAGTTTCTATAAACGGTGTGCGCAAGCTTCCAGTTCTCTAAATATGTTGTAACTGCTTTAATTAAGTTTGAACGCCATTTCAGCCAACATTTCCCAAGTAATATGACATTTAAGATGAAGCTTTTATAACTCTATCAATTTTCAAGAATTATAAAAATGTATCTTTAAAGTTTAACAAGTTTGGATTCGTTTTCACTCAACTTCTACCTATAACCACTTGGTTAACTAGAAAATTTGATTCCTCGTTCACCAAATATTTTCTAACTTTTTTAAGTTTAAAGATATATCTGAAAGGTTTTAATTTATTTTCAATAAACCTTTTTCGGGAAACAATTTCATAATAACGGTCTCTTGAAATTGCCAAGGAACTTCCTCAGGAGCATATCTTAATGTCTTGGGAACCCCTTCAACTGTAACCGTCGTTTGATGCTTACTACTTTTCTCGATAATGACAATTTTTAGTTTTTTTCCTCTCTATCGTCTATTATATTATTTCTTTATAACTAAATTTTTGACAACTTTTTTTTTAGGTACTCATTTTTTATTACAATATTGCCTCTTCCATTTGCTGTAGCAGCTCTCAACAAAAAATTCAGGCGATTTAGTTATTTCTTCCTTAACGCAAGTAACTAATAACCTAAAAAAAATTGTTGCTTAGGGCTGTTTGCTTCTTCTTCTTCTATTTAACTATTTGCATCTTCTCTGTTTTGTCGCTTTTTTTCTCTTTTTTCAAGTTTTTCTTTCCCATTGTTTCTATTTTTCATATTTTTCTATTATTCTTTATAATACGTTTCGTAGGCATTTCCTGTTCAAGAATTTTTTCTTTGATCTAAATTGGACTTTGGAAAGTTTTCAGTTTTTTTGAGGTGATTTCAACCCAAAATTTAATTTTTCTAAAGAGTGAGCAATTTTTGAGGAAATTGATTTTTAAAGAAACTACTTAAGCTCAAAATTGTATTTTTAAAGATTAATGTTTTCATATAACATGTGTATCACTACTCATCAGTCACTCAACCCACATTAGTATCCATATCAGAGCGGCAAATTGACCGATCGAATGGACTGGAACGAACTGGACATCGAAGGAGCTTTCAACAATGCCCTCCCCGACTCTCTTGATGCTAGAGGGGTAGAGCAGACCATTCAGGACAGGACGCGCAGCATGCTGAACAACAGAGCAATCACCACCACCCCTCAGGACACAACAGTTTGCTTCGAATGTGGTTCGTATCTAATGTGGTTCGTACTAGTGGATCACCTGCTTGCTGAACCGTGGGATGTGGATGTTCAGGCGTAAGCTGACGACCTTGTGATCCTGATTCGAGGCTAACATGGAGACTACTCCAGGACATTATGAATACCATCTACGAGTGGTGTCTTGGGGATAAGATGTCTCTACCAACCCGGACCAAAACCGTGGTGGTTCTGTTCACAAAACGGAGAAGCCTCCCTCTTGCTGGACAAGACCATTCCATTTGCAGAGGAGGTGAAACATCTGGGCGTAATACTAGATAAGACACTAAACTGGAATGCACATGTGAAACATGCAAAAGGTACTGCGGAAAAAAAACTGGGGATTAAAAGCCAAATTAATGCACTGGCTGTATGTAACTTGCAGTGTTAAGGCTGCCTGGCCATCAGTGGGGCATTTGGTACCACTCCAACATTGGCCATTGAAAAACTTCTCGGGCTAATCCCGCTCGACATTCTGGTGTAGGGGAAAGTCAAGTGAAGTATATACGGACTCAACAACACACAGGGGGAGAGGTTAAATTGGAACCAAACCCACTGCAGGGTGAATTACTCGACCATGCTTTGCTGGGTATGCCTTCGGACATGATGCCCCTTGTCACCTACCCATTCTGGTCCCAGAATAAACTAAGGCTACTGAGCGGGAAAACTGCTGGTACGCAGATGGCTCGAAAACTCCCGAGGGAGTGGGAGCTGAGGCGTATGGTGATGGACAGAGATACGGACTCCAGGAGAGTCTGGGAAAGCACGCAACAATATTTTAGGCGGAGCTCCATGCCATTGAAATATCTGCCAGGTCGATAAGCAATTAAAACTGCACAAACAAAAATATCAAAATATATTCGGACACTCAAAGCAGTTTACTCCAGCAGGATCTCTTCAAGAACTGTCTGGGGAATTCGAAACATACTGAACCACATTGGGGAGCATAATATGCTAACCTTAGTCTGGATTCCAGGTCAAAAAGGCCTTGAGGACAACGCGGGGGGGAAAGCGGCGAGAGCTATCTTAATAAGGGCCTGAACCGGTCTTGGGTATCGCGATAGAGGTATCGAAGAGGGCAATAATCCAGATGGCGGAAGAACAGACCGAACGTTACTGGATAGACAGCCCGGGCCTTGTCCACTCAAAGACGTTCATACAAAGATCCTGTGAGAAAAAGAGAAAAGACTTATTAAACCTCGATAGACCACAGCTCAAAGCCGCCGAATGAAGACTGTGCATGGAGGATGATGAGAGTGTAGAACACATCCACCAAAATCTTACTCAAGAAGATAATAGACTTTTAAAAGGACTGTGGGAACCACTCATTTAGAATCAATCAACCAACATGTGTATGTAAATAGAAGTTTTACAACAGATGTCAAAATTGATTTTTTTGAAAGAATTTTGAACTTTTCGCAAATTTTTAGGTACATGATTTTGGCTTAAAATTAGAAATATTTTAAACTTATGCTTCTAAGTAACTACCTCTTTTAGATATTTTTTTCTAAAATTTTTGCCTAATCCACATTTTGTTGTTCTCTTGATGTTTTCCCACATTATTTATTTAATTTTTGACTCTTATTGTTATAACTCTCTATTATTTTTCTTTGTCACGTTTCCTGTACCTTTTTATTTCTTAATTTTTCATTGATCCACATTGGACTTTTTATTGGGTTTTTCATTATTTCGAGGTAATTTTGACCTAAAATTGAACTTTGCCAACGAATAAAAAATCACTTTTTAATGAAAGAATTTTAGTTCAAAAAGAAACTCCTTTTTTATAAATAGTTTTAAAATATCCAAGTTTCTGCTGATGTTTTAGACAACAGTGTAGGAAAACAAACTAAAACTTTGTTTCCAGTATACAGGACATTTTTATTATAGAACTCGGTTATAATAGAAAATAGAACAAAAAGTCAAAAAAACACATTTTAGAGTTTATCTTACGTTATTTAGTAATGCAATTTTGAATTTTTTATTGATAACGATTTTCAAGTTTACACGTAAAGTTAGGTTTTTTTTAATGGAATATCCTATATGTTCATAGTTCGTTTGATTGCTCTTTTTTAGTTGATTCGAATGACGTAATGTTTTATACATGTATATCTCTATAGTATTCAAAGAATTAATAAAAAATATTTTAACTAAACCCTGTGTTACCTACCCCCTTTGGACTTTTTCTGACTTTCGAATTTTTCCATTTTTCTTAACTTTTGTAGTTTTTATTTTTCTCACTTTCTTATGGATCTTTTATTCTTCTTATTTCTCTATTCTTATTATTTATCATGTGTCGTTAACTTTTTCTTTCATATTATTTTACTTACTCTAAATATTTGCATTTTTCATTGATTTCATTCTTTTGGGGTAACTGGTGCTTCACATATTCAACGAGTGAATACTTGTAATTATATTGACTTCTATTGACACATTTTTGGCACAAAAGTGTGTTTTTACGCATAATGATTCATAATTTTTCAATTATTTTTATATGGTATTGGCCCGAAGTAGCACTTCCCCAATGAGTCAAAAATCAATTTTTGACTCGTTGACTTTTTAAAGAGACCTTTTTTTAGCAAAATTGACAATTGTCATGTAGACTGGTTTGCACTAACACTTTTGGCCCAACATTGTGTTTTTTCAATTTAATGATACCTACTTTTTTCAAGTTTTTATACAGTTTTGCCTGAAATAGAACTTCTCCATCAACCAGCCAAAAACCGCTTCTTTTGGGAAAACTTTAGTCCGAAAAAGGAACTCTTTTATCGTCGTTTGTGCCTCTACCTACCGATTGGGACTTTTTTTTATAATTTCCTAATATTTCCAGTTTTCTTAACTCGGTGCTTTTGTAAGTTTTTTTTTTATTGTTCTTTTATTCTTCATATTTTTCTATTCTTATCCATTGTCACGTTTTGCTGAATATTTGTTCTTTAATTTTTTTATCGAACTAAATTAGACTTTTCAATGTGTTCTCATTCTTCCAAAGTTTTTTTGACTTAAAATTGAATTGTCCAACGAGTAAACAATTGTAATGTAAATTGATTTACATTGAGATCATTTTAGCAGAAAACTGTGATTTAACGATTAATGATTAGTGATTTTCAATATTTTTTTATGTTCTTTGACCCGAATTTTTATATCGAATATAAATATTTAAATATCTGGAGAACCATTTGTACTGAACCATTGTTTTAAAATAGATTATTTTTAGATAATAGTTAGCTGAAAATGAATACAAACTTTAGGGTTAATTTTGGAAAATTAGAAAATTATTAAATATCTTGAGAACGGCTTGAGGCTCATAAAAATACATAGGACTTTCATGTTTGTTAGAAAAAATGAGATACACACAAGCAGAAGCCTCGTGATTGATTTTGGAAAATGAAAAACTGTGTAAATATCTCGAGAACCGTTTGAGGCTTCATAATTTGCACTGAACCATTGTTTAAATTGAAAAGAATTGGCTGAAAATGAATTCAAACTTTAGGGTTAATTTTGGAAAATTAGAAAATTATTAAATATCTTGGGAACGGCTTGAAGCTCCTAAGAAAAACATTAGACTTTCATGTTTGTTAGAAAAAATGAGATACGCACAAAAAGAAGCCTAGTGATTGATTTTGTAAAATGAAAAACTGTGTAAATATCTCGAGAACCGTTTGAGGTTTCAAAATTTGCACTGAACCATTGTTTTAATTGGAAAGAATTAGCTCAAAATGAACACAAACTGTAAGGGTTTATTTTGGAAAATCAGAAAATTATTAAATATCTTGAGAACGGTAAGATGCTCCTAAAAATACATTAGACTTTCATGTTTGTTAGAAAAAATGAGATACACAAAAAGAAGCCTCGTGATTGATTTTGTAAAATAAAAAACTGTGTAATTATCTCGAGAACCGTTTGAGGCTTCAAAAATTGCACTGAACCATTGTTTTAATTGGAAAGAATTAGCTGAAAATTAACACAAACATTATGGGTTTATTTTGGAAAATTAGAAAATTAGTAAATATCTTGAGAACGGTATGAGGCTCCTAAAAATACATTAGACTTTCATGTTTGTTAGAAAAAATGAGATACGCAGAAAAAGAAGCCTCGTGATTGATTTTGTAAAATGAAAAACTGTGTAAATATCTCGAGAACCTTTTGAGGTTTCAAAATTTGCACTGAACCATTGTTTTAATTGGAAAGAATTAGCTGAAAATGAACACAAACTGTAAGGGTTTATTTTGAAAAATCAGAAAATTATTAAATATCTTGAGAACGGTATGAGGCTCCTAAAAATACATTAGACTTTCATGTTTGTTAGAAAAAATGAGATACACACAAAAAGAAGCCTCGTGATTGATTTTGTAAAATGAAAAACTGTGTAAATATCTCGAGAACCGTTTGAGGTTTCAAAATTTGCACTGAACCATTGTTTTAATTGGAAAGAATTAGCTCAAAATGAACACAAACTGTAAGGGTTTATTTTGGAAAATCAGAAAATTATTAAATATCTTGAGAACGGTATGATGCTCCTAAAAATACATTAGACTTTCATGTTTGTTAGAAAAAATGAGATACACAAAAAGAAGCCTCGTGATTGATTTTGTAAAATAAAAAACTGTGTAATTATCTCGAGAACCGTTTGAGGCTTCAAAAATTGCACTGAACCATTGTTTTAATTGGAAAGAATTAGCTGAAAATTAACACAAACATTATGGGTTTATTTTGGAAAATTAGAAAATTAGTAAATATCTTGAGAACGGCTTGAGGCTCATAAAAAACACATTAGACTTTCATGTTTGTTAGAAAAAATGAGATGCACACAAACAGAAGCCTCGTGATTGATTTTACAAAATGAAAAACTGTGTAAATATCTCGAGAACCGTTTGAGGTTTCAAAATTTGCACTGAACCATTGTTTTAATTGGAAAGAATTAGCTCAAAATGAACACAAACTGTAAGGGTTTATTTTGGAAAATCAGAAAATTATTAAATATCTTGAGAACGGTAAGATGCTCCTAAAAATACATTAGACTTTCATGTTTGTTAGAAAAAATGAGATACACAAAAAGAAGCCTCGTGATTGATTTTGTAAAATAAAAAACTGTGTAATTATCTCGAGAACCGTTTGAGGCTTCAAAAATTGCACTGAACCATTGTTTTAATTGGAAAGAATTAGCTGAAAATTAACACAAACATTATGGGTTTATTTTGGAAAATTAGAAAATTAGTAAATATCTTGAGAACGGTATGAGGCTCCTAAAAATACATTAGACTTTCATGTTTGTTAGAAAAAATGAGATACGCAGAAAAAGAAGCCTCGTGATTGATTTTGTAAAATGAAAAACTGTGTAAATATCTCGAGAACCTTTTGAGGTTTCAAAATTTGCACTGAACCATTGTTTTAATTGGAAAGAATTAGCTGAAAATGAACACAAACTGTAAGGGTTTATTTTGAAAAATCAGAAAATTATTAAATATCTTGAGAACGGTATGAGGCTCCTAAAAATACATTAGACTTTCATGTTTGTTAGAAAAAATGAGATACACAAAAAGAAGCCTCGTGATTGATTTTGTAAAATAAAAAACTGTGTAATTATCTCGAGAACCGTTTGAGGCTTCATAATTTGCACTGAACCATTGTTTTAATTGGAAAGAATTAGCTGAAAATTAACACAAACATTATGGGTTTATTTTGGAAAATTAGAAAATTAGTAAATATCTTGAGAACGGCTTGAGGCTCATAAAAAACACATTAGACTTTCATGTTTGTTAGAAAAAATGAGATGCACACAAACAGAAGCCTCGTGATTGATTTTACAAAATGAAAAACTGTGTAAATATCTCGAGAACCGTTTGAGGTTTCAAAATTTGCACTGAACCATTGTTTTAATTGCAAAGAATTAGCTCAAAATGAACACAAACTGTAAGGGTTTATTTTGGAAAATCAGAAAATTATTAAATATCTTGAGAACGGTATGAGGCTCCTAAAAATACATTAGACTTTCATGTTTGTTAGAAAAAATTAGATACACACAAAAAGAAGCCTCGTGATTGATTTTGTAAAATGAAAAACTGTGGAATTACCTCGAGAACCGTTTGAGGCTTCAAAAATTGCACTGAACCATTGTTTTAATTGGAAAGAATTAGCTGAAAATGAACACAAACATGGGTTTATTTTGGAAAATTAGAAAATTAGTAAATATCTTGAGAACGGTATGAGGCTCCTAAAAATACATTAGACATTCATGTTTGTTAGAAAAAATGAGATACGCACAAAAAGAAGCCTCGTGATTGATTTTGTAAAATGAAAAACTGTGTAAATATCTCGAGAACCTTTTGAGGTTTCAAAATTTGCACTGAACCATTGTTTTAATTGGAAAGAATTAGCTGAAAATGAACACAAATTGTAAGGGTTTATTTTGAAAAATCAGAAAATTATTAAATATCTTGAGAACGGTATGAGGCTCCTAAAAATACATTAGACTTTCATGTTTATTAGAAAAAATGAGATACACACAAAAAGAAGCCTCGTGATTGATTTTGTTAAATGAAAAACTGTGTAAATATCTCGAGAACCGTTTGAGGCTTCATAATTTGCACTGAACCATTGTTTAAATTGAAAAGAATTGGCTGAAAATGAATTCAAACTTTAGGGTTAATTTTGGAAAATTAGAAAATTATTAAATATCTTGGGAACGGCTTGAAGCTCCTAAGAAAAACATTAGACTTTCATGTTTGTTAGAAAAAATGAGATACACACAAAAAGAAGCCTCGTGATTGATTTTGTAAAATGAAAAACTGTGTAAATATCTCGAGAACCGTTTGAGGTTTCAAAATTTGCACTGAACCATTGTTTTAATTGGAAAGAATTAGCTCAAAATGAACAAAAACTGTAAGGGTTTATTTTGGAAAATCAGAAAATTATTAAATATCTTGAGAACGGTATGATGCTCCTAAAAATACATTAGACTTTCATGTTTGTTAGAAAAAATGAGATACACAAAAAGAAGCCTCGTGATTGATTTTGTAAAATAAAAAACTGTGTAATTATCTCGAGAACCGTTTGAGGCTTCAAAAATTGCACTGAACCATTGTTTTAATTGGAAAGAATTAGCTGAAAATTAACACAAACATTATGGGTTTATTTTGGAAAATTAGAAAATTAGTAAATATCTTGAGAACGGCTTGAGGCTCATAAAAAACACATTAGACTTTCATGTTTGTTAGAAAAAATGAGATGCACACAAACAGAAGCCTCGTGATTGATTTTACAAAATGAAAAACTGTGTAAATATCTCGAGAACCGTTTGAGGTTTCAAAATTTGCACTGAACCATTGTTTTAATTGCAAAGAATTAGCTCAAAATGAACACAAACTGTAAGGGTTTATTTTGGAAAATCAGAAAATTATTAAATATCTTGAGAACGGTATGAGGCTCCTAAAAATACATTAGACTTTCATGTTTGTTAGAAAAAATTAGATACACACAAAAAGAAGCCTCGTGATTGATTTTGTAAAATGAAAAACTGTGGAATTACCTCGAGAACCGTTTGAGGCTTCAAAAATTGCACTGAACCATTGTTTTAATTGGAAAGAATTAGCTGAAAATGAACACAAACATGGGTTTATTTTGGAAAATTAGAAAATTAGTAAATATCTTGAGAACGGTATGAGGCTCCTAAAAATACATTAGACATTCATGTTTGTTAGAAAAAATGAGATACGCACAAAAAGAAGCCTCGTGATTGATTTTGTAAAATGAAAAACTGTGTAAATATCTCGAGAACCTTTTGAGGTTTCAAAATTTGCACTGAACCATTGTTTTAATTGGAAAGAATTAGCTGAAAATGAACACAAATTGTAAGGGTTTATTTTGAAAAATCAGAAAATTATTAAATATCTTGAGAACGGTATGAGGCTCCTAAAAATACATTAGACTTTCATGTTTATTAGAAAAAATGAGATACACACAAAAAGAAGCCTCGTGATTGATTTTGTTAAATGAAAAACTGTGTAAATATCTCGAGAACCGTTTGAGGTTTCAAAATTTTCACAGAACCATTGTTTTAATTGGAAAGAATTAGCTGAAAATGAACTCAAGCATTATGGGTTTATTTTGGAAAATTAGAAAATTAGTAAATATCTTGAGAACGGTATGAGGCTCCTAAAAATACATTAGACTTTCATGTTTGTTAGAAAAAATGAGATACACACAAAAAGAAGCCTCGTGATTGATTTTGTAAAATGAAAAACTGTGTAATTATCTCGAGAACCGTTTGAGGCTTCAAAAATTGCACTGAACCATTGTTTTAATTGGAAAGAATTAGCTGAAAATGAACACAAACATTATGGGTTTATTTTGGAAAATTAGACAATTAGTAAATATCTTGACAACGGCTTGAGGCTCATAAAAAATACATTAGACTTTCATGTTTGTTAGAAAAAATGAGATGCACACAAACAGAAGTCTCGTGATTGATTTTGCAAAATGAAAAACTGTGTTAATATCTAGAGAACCGTTTGAGGTTTCAAAATTTGCACTGAACCATCGTTTTAATTAGAAAGAATTAGCTGAAAATGAACACAAACTGTAAGGGTTTATTTTGGAAAATCAGAAAATTATTAGATATCTTGAGGACGGCTTGAGGCTCCTAAAAAATACATTAGACTTCCATGTTTGTTAGAAAAAATGAGATACACACAAACAGAAGCTTTGTGATGGATTTTGAAAAATAAAAAAATTGTGTAAATATCTCGAAAACCGTTTGAGGTTTCAAAACTTGCACTGAACCATTGTTTTAATTGGAAACAATTAACTGAAAATGAATACAAACTTTATGGGTTTATTTTGGAAAATTAGAAATGTGTTAAATATCTTGAGAACGGCTTGAGGCTCCTAAGAAATACATTAGACTTCCATATTTGTTAGAAAAAATGAGACACACACAAATAGAAGCTTCGTAATCCATTTTGGAAAATAAATATTTGTGTAAATATCTCGAGAACCATATGAGGTTTCAAAACTTGTACTGAAACATTGTTTAATTGGAAAGAATTAGCTGAAAGTGAATACAAACTTAATAAATAAAACTAAATAAACCCATAATATTTTGGAAAATTAGGAGATTATTAAATATCTTGAAAACGGCTTGAGGTTCGTTAAAATACATTAGACTTTCATGTTTGTTAGAAAAAATGAGATACACAGAAACAGAAGCCTTGTGATTGATTTTGCAAAACGAAAAACTGTGTTACTATCTAGAGAACCGTTTGAGGTTTCAAAATTTGCACTGAACCATTGTTTTAATTGGAAAGACTTAGCTGAAAATGAACACAAACTGTAAGGGTTTACTTATATGTTTTGTGGGTCCTGCAATAAAGTGTGCTCTAAAATTATATCGATTTGTCTTCTAAAATAAAAACAATGGTAAGGAGAGATGTGAAGTGTACGTTTTTGATCCAACCGATCTGAATCACTTTATGTGAACCAAGATGAGGTAGATTAAAAAAAAAGAAGCATCACTTAAATCAGTCAGGCCTTTGTATTGAATCAAATACACCCCCGGAGTATCTTTGATAAGAACCTAACTTGACAGCTATTTCTTTCTGTTATACCACTCCATCCTGTATATCACACAATATTATAATTTTGCTTTCATATAACTGCTATCATCTAGATAGCCATTTCCATCAGAAACGCCTCGAGGGAAATATGCGGCAGAAATGGAAACGCAGAAACTCAAAGTCCGTAATCGTTTATGGGCAAATGCTTTTCGCCTTGAAGTTGCAAGGACACACTCCAACGAGGGGGTCATCTCCATATTACGGGCGAACTGCTTTTCGAGAACGATTGGCCCCTCTTTGAGCAGCTCTTTCCGTTAACTTGAGATTAAATTAGATCGAGAGACGAAATTGCTTCTCTATATGCATGTGTATATATATTTAAAGGTACGCGAATTGCGCCCCTTCTTCGGCAGAGTGGAGGGGTGGTGGCGGTCTCGTCACTTTCGGGGGGATGAGGGTTTTTTTCACCGAAATGTTGCTTAAATTGGCTGAAAAAGTAAGCGCTTTTATGAGGAATTATCAAACAGCTCTGCTGGGGAATGGTTAAGTTAAGAATTTTTATTATTAGCATTACTCGAGAGAGGGTGCCATAAAAGAGAGTGTGTTGAACTCTCACAATTTCTTCACGTTTCGCTTTATATAAGGCAATAGCAGAACTGAAATCTCGCGTAAATTAATAATTTATTAGATTCCATAAATTATGCATGTTTTATAATAAATTCGCACCATGTTTTGCCGTGTGCGCTAATTGCCAACATTAAATTATTTCCATTTGCTTAAACTGTGCTGTCAGCTTCGGTTTCTACTCCGCTAAATTATGACGTTACGAAAGGTCGATGTGATTTTGTTTATCACCTATGGATTGTCTACCAGAAAAAAAACAACATCGAGATTACAATAATTACTATATCGCTTCCCCGGACAACATTCTGACAGCTAAATTAATTCATTCCCGACTGCGGTAATCACCATTTTTAACCTTCGAGGCCCTTATTTAAACCTTATTTGCTTTATGATATACGACTTCCTACCTCTTCTCACATAATCATATAGACAGGTGGATAACCTATTCCAGCCTTGTGAAGACCACACATATTTAGGTAATTTTCTCGTTTCTTCGACGGCAATTTACTAAACATTAAGGATGAGCGAACACGCGGATGATGGAGTTATTGTTCATAGTATTTGAAGAGTTGGTGCGAGAGCTTCGTTGCATTATAATATAGTCGAATTTCTAAACTGAAGTGGGGCGGGGAGGAGAGGCATCGAAATGGGAGCATCCGAGGTATCACACTGAATTTAATCCTCTTAGGAGACGGCGGAGTATAAAGGGCGTCTTAATTCATCGGCCCCGAAATCCTTTTACCGACGAATATTTAGGCAAAATCGTTTGATGCCTGAATGGGGCTATATGCTCATACAAGTTTAACGTGTAAAATGCGGTTCAGGGGCAGATGTGTCATATACAGGGTGTCGATCTCCCTGGGTCGTTTAAAATAAGTTTTCTCTACGACCACGTAAAAATAAACAACTTTCGTCATACCTTGCTCTAGCAGAAAACGTAAATTTCGTCTCTAGTGAGATAAAATCCCATTAACGAAAGTAAGTTGTTCTAATTTCGCCTGTATATCGCCAATTAAATGCGATTTAACTGGTCTAATCTTATAACACCATGGAAAATGATGATATCATACAAAAACATGTATACTTTGATTACTTTGCCTGCCCGGGCCTCAGAAAAGTGAATCAAATTTGACCAAACTGAACTCATTTACAGTCGAGGTGTCATGTTGACCAATGACGCGCCTTAATTTTTCAAAGACATATTCTATGATTGTTTTTTTAAAGTTAATGAAGACTTAATGTTAGCATGGTCGCAGTAGTGTTTTACTCGTCAAAAAAGCATTTTCTATCGCTTGAGAATATTACCAAACTCGGTTGGTAAACCTCGGTTAGTAAGCTGTTCTCTTGCGAGAGAAAATGCTATTTTCGTCACTCGTTAAACAATATACTATTAACCACACCTCTGAGTGATGAGACTGAGAATGTGTTTATTTTAACTTGTAGTATCTTATCTGAGTACCTACTAATTTTTTTATTCAAAAAGATTCAACTTTGAAGCATTCTGCTAATTCATCATAATATGAGAAAGGAAGAAAATGATAAATAGAAGTCTCGAGATAAATGCAAATTTTCAAAAGTTTATAAGACTGTGAAGGCTTTCACGGCCGGTCAAAATAGAATCTAAAGTGTTTTCCGGGCTTTGAAACCGTGGTCTTTCCAAAACCGCATATTTTGGAAATACACATAGAAAGCAGATAAGTCTTCACGTTCACAATTGTAAATATTTCTTCTTGCTGCTACCTGCCCTGACACGTGTTGATTCACATCCTGAATACACAAGTCCTGTGATGTATTGAGCAGTAGCTATCAACCCAAACAGAAAAGTGCATTAGAAGAGGAAAAAGGAGTCCGTAACTTCCAACGTTTGATTGAGTTATTTATATCATGATTGTGCTTAAAACACTTGAGAAAATTTTCTGGTTGTTCATATTATGAACAAATTTGGTTCTTATGATCCATTGTCTATACGGTATGTCCGGAAATTCATATGTCAATCTTCAGGGTATAATTCAACATTAAAAAATAATAAAAAAAAGATTCATATAATTATGTGTCCGGGAGAAGATGGCGCCCAAAAGGTAGCTTTCACATTTTATTTTAAAAATTCGGTATTTAATATTTTTCTTATTTCTGATGGATTCGGGGATTTTTGACGTGAGATAAATAAAAAAATTCAAGCCATGGGCAGGGCACCTATTAAGTCCTTCAGCGCCTCAAGGCGAACTAAGAATGTTCCATGACATGACTGCCTTTTTCGCCTTTTTTTTCATGCATTAATGCTACACATTGTTTAAAAAATACTTTTTTGAATTTCAAAAATACCTTTTCGAAAAAAAAAAATTTGAAAGAAAAATGGTCGAACGCTAAAAGAAAATACAAAAAATAAATAGGTGCCCCTATAGCTGCTGAATTTCTTTATGCCTATGAGATACGAAATATTCTTATATCAAGAGTAGTGTTGATGTAGCAAAATTGAAAAAAAATTGATACTTACGCTCGTTGTTGTTTGAGAGAAAAAAGTACTTTTTGAACTCCACCTTTGAAGAGCTCTAGGGTATTATACAGAATGTTTCAGAATATTTCTTGCAAAAATTTAAAAATATTCAATTTAAATTTTGATTTTTTGAGGTTTATTTTTGGTTTGTCAAAACCAATTTCTGCCATAAATCAAATTAAAAATTTAAAAAAAGCTTTGGAAACTGTTAGGAAACATCCAGAGTAAACTTTCCTTCCTAGGAGACTTTTTCTTCTTTCCTATGAAACTTTTTCTTAACGACTGTCAGTCGTATCTGTCATATAAACAAACTCAGATATAACAGACAAAAGCGATTTACTGACAGTTTCCAAGGAAGCACTGATTTTTCAACACTTACATTATGACAGAAATTAGCCTTTAACCAAGCAGACCTAAACATAAAAAAACAAACTGTAAAATTTTGCATTTTTGACTATTTACAAAAGCACTGTAGGTTAACACATGGCCTGTCAACACACATTGTAGACATTGTTTTCGGACATATGTTTTTATTAAATTTTTCCTTATTATACCCTCAAATTTGGTAATTCATTCCGAACTACCTGTATATTATGTATATTTCGCGTAATTTTTAAACAATATTACAACTTTATTAAATTACACGAGTGGTAATTTTACAAAGAAGACGTGATAAAAAAGAAGAAAAGTACAAATTAAAAAAAAGGTGGGATAGAAGATACGCGATCATCAAATATGTAGCAAAACCATATCGAAACACTGTAATCTTGTAGAAAAGACTATAGAATGAATAATTATTATTGCTAGAGAGATCAAAAGTCTGAGTAAAACAAAAATACGTAAGTATTAAGAGAACTGAAAAAGAGGCAAAAAAAAGCGAAAAGACTTGAAAGGCAAATCAGAATTTAAACAAAAATTATCAATAATACGACAGAGAATATAAAAAAAATTGACAAACTTTGTTTCAAAAATAACAAAAAAAATAAAAAAAAAATTTGTCCGTTAAACTAAGCACTTATTTTAAGTTTAGGACAAGAAGCATTAGAAACTGAATAAAATGCAGACGTTTCGACTTTTCACATCTTATACATACTTCTTTCTGCACACATAAAAAGACTAGTAAAAAACAGAAATTATTGCACCAAAAAAAAATATAACCTAACGTATTATGGACGTATACAGGGTGAGTTTTTTTCGACGTTTCGTTCAGTGAAGAGATCTCTGAAAGTAGCAGAGTTACGAAGTGGGTTAAATGGAGAAAGAATTGCAGCATTAGGAACAAAGACACTTTACATATTTTTTTTTAAATTTTATGTCTAGCTAAGTCATTATTAGTTCAGGCTAGCAAAAAGACAGTACACAATTTGGAGATAATTTTTTCCTGAACAATCTGGGAGTGCCATATATTTTCTGACAGCTGTCATTTTTGACTTATGTGCAAGCAGCACTTGTTAGGGATATAAATAGAGAGAACCAAAGAAAATGTACCAAACAAACCTGAAGCTTATGAGCAGAATTATCCATGTTGACTTCCCTTCAAGAAGCCAAGCAGGTACTTATTGTGAATAATAAGAAGCAAAAGGTGCCTAAGATTGAGTATCTGGAAAAGTTGGAGAAATTGAGTTTGAATGAGTTTAGAAAGCGACCCAAGAAACCAAGGAAGGCATAAGTTGAAGTCGAGGCTCAAAAATTTGTAACGAAGTTACTAAATTTCTGACGAAATGGGAACGCGATTCTAAAGTTATAAGAGAAAAGTACCATTAATTAGGGTTAACCGAAAGGTTAACGGATGTGGGTTACTTATGCCATATTTGCCAGATTTTAAAATGTATTTGCTTAAAATTCTGGTGAACGACTGGCAATCTTTAGCTAGAACCAGTCCTTGGATACTATGTTTTCAATGTTTTTTCCATATAAGAGAGCTGAAAAGCAAAATTCTGATCGCCACCCGTTGAACAGTAAGCATCGCCAATCCTAGAAGTAGAACCGTATATAAACAGACCGAACCCCCGATCGTCGTAAGCTCCATTTTTACACACTCACATACACGGGTCATAGCGATCGTTGGACCCCCCTCCACTCACATAAAATAAACAGAGCGCGAGCGGTTGTTGAGCCTCATTTACACACCTACCCAGGCAAAAGTGATTGTTGGGCCCTATTCATACACATACATACACGGCTTAGCGTTTGTTGGGCCCCATTTCCACTTACACATATATATCCCTCTTAGCGTTTGTTGGGCCCGACCATATAGGACCCACGAGTCAAAGCGTTTGTTGGGCCCAAACATATATATTTCACCGTCAACTTACCGAATTAGTTAAATTCCCGTACCCATCCAAGAAAATCCGACCGTATATTTTCCTTTAAATCTCCGATCGTTACAAGGGCCTCTCGTTATAATCCATAAAAGCCCTAAACTGATATATATTTATAACCTTGTTGACATTGCATCTTGAATAGAGTTTTACCGTTTTGAGTCTACTGCGTATCTTTCTGCTCAATTCGCAACCAAAGACAGAACGCCTGGACATCCTTCTCCACTATTTAAAAGCTCCCAGATAGGCATTCCTGTGGACCCTCTACTACGTAAAACCAATAGAGGATGGCGCCCTCGGTGGCGCCCGAATTAATTTTATTAGACAGACATCGAATTGCAAAAAGCTCCAAAGATACCAGAAATCGAGGAATGGGAAAGTCTGTGATACGTTCAGATAAAGATATAGCTAAGGTTTCAGATAAGTCTAAGCAGCAAGCAAAGCCCGAGGAAGGAAAAGTCCTTAGGGATTCTGAGCAAAAAAATAGGTAAATAAAAAGAAGAAACACACATCAAAAGAAGAAAAATAAATAGTTATCAAAATAAAGACACCGATATCTGATACCTCAATCCGAGAAAATAAAAATCCAAAAAATTATTCCAAAGCATTGGGTGGAAGAGACTGAAGAGGAATATACAAAGAAAGCTCCAGGGCCGGGGAAAAACCTAATGAACTCAAGTTTAAACCGGTAAAGAAATCTCAGGAGGAAGAGAATGTGGTTAAGAACTCCCAGCCAGCGAAACTTGGGAAAACAAAAACATTATTACGTATTACAATCAAAAAGGTACGGAGGAAGAAAATGATCAAACCAAAATAGAAAGGTCCAGAGAAAGCTGCTCTTATCGAAAGGGAGGAATCAGTCTACTCAAAAAATAACTCCACCAGAAGAAGAACCTCCACAGGCAGTTTTCGCATGTAAACTTAAGAAGAAGACATAATAAGAGACTCCTCAAAATGTAAAAATTATATTAAATAAATAACAACCAGAGGAGCCTTAAGGAGTAGAAGGCGAAAGACTTTTATTGAAGAAAGCACCCAAACCTAAGCGGAAGTGGTTGAAGTAAAAGTTACCGTAAGAGAGGAGAAAGTTAACATTAAGAAAAAGACAGGGCTAATTTCGAAACCGAAAGAAGTTGTAGAACTAAACGTAGAAAATGAAGAATCGCTTCCAATGTGGCTTGTGAGTGCTCCTTTAGCTGTTCTCTCAATAACTAGTCTATTTTTTTGCGTTTGTTTTATTTATTAAACTGTCAAACAGAGCTTTTCTGTTGAGTGTTGCGGCAATTGAAGCAAAAATGAAGACTGAACGAAGAGTATTTATAGGGAATATAGTAAAGAAACGACACGCTTTATTGGATCATGTAGCATCTTCTGACCGAAACTTCAGTCTCTCTACCGTTAACTTGGCAAATTTTGCATCATCGGCGTCTTTCAAACACTTTCCACCACCGTCGTTGGAGCGTTAATAATTCCCGCAGATTAAATATTATATTTCACCGGCGGCCCACTCAAGCCCGCTCAGAACAAAATATCGCTTATATAATCAGGTTCGCGTTCGACCGGTCTTAATCTGGACGCCCCCCCTCATCCCCCCGCAGCCTTGCGGGTACCTGGGTCGAAACAACAGGCGCTAACACGGGCGACTGTTGTCTCGACCAAACCGGCAAAAAAGACAGATAATAATATGTTGCGCCGTGGAGGAACTCCCCCCTAAAACAAATACCCGACCGTCGTACTTCTTTTTTGGTAATGAGCTGGCAATAAAGCGGATGCCACGTTGCCGGCTCGCACTGGTACCCGGCTTGGTTCCAGTTAGGTGCCTTAAGAGATTTCGGCGAGATGCGACAACGTGCGCTTGTTGGGTCTTATAGGCACTTAAAACGTATTGCCATAAGGTATAATTTTGTCTTTATCACGTTCGCAGTGAGGTAGGTACAATCGGCCAAGCGAGGTATTCACCTTGTTGTCGCCAGAATGAAGCGATCGCATGCATTTGTATGCAAATTTTTAATGATCAGCGCTCTGTTCTCATCAGTCCCGACGCTCCTGAGCAAATGAGGAGCCGTCTATCTGACAAAACGTCGTCACCTATTAAGTTTTTTTTTTTTCAGAAATTATCCTCAACTTTAGATAGTCATTTATTGAGTCAGTAACTAAATAGAAAAAAAATGTGAGTGACATCACATTTCTGACAACGATCTAGACTCTAGAAGGTCGATTACCATTGAACTGGTCGACTTTGTCAGTTTTTATAATGATACACTCGTTAAGAAACGTCGTCGTTTTCCGCTTAAGACAGGTGAACTCATTGAGAAATTATACACATCAGCCGATCCTACCTGTTATTTTATAATAATTATGGATTTAAGCGCTTTATCAAAATAAGCTCCCAGGGACTTAGTCTTTTTGAAGAAGAAAAATTATCTTCACGTTAAATTACGACTGCTTCATTCAATGTTCAAGGACAATGTATACCTACCTGTATCACACAATTATTCTTTGTTTCATTCGATTATTCATAGTCTTTTTCCGACTTTGTTGCATGCGCTCTGGTCTTAACGTCACATTGTATCTTTACAATCACTATAGCGAAAATAGTGTTGATGACGGAAAACGACAGAGACAAAAACACTAGAATAAAACTTATAAACAGTTCTTCTTTCATACCTCGGTCTGACAATTGTCAAAATTAACCTCAAAATTAAAACTTGCCTTTCCAGAACTAAGGACAGTAAACAGAACAGGACGGTCCACTGCCATTTAAACAACATGGGCCCAAAATCGTGACGTCAGCATAGTGCGGACTTGGGAGCGATAATGATGTCATTATTTCCCGAGCCCTGTGGCCATCATCGGCGCTGCAACTATGGCTGTCAATAATGTCATTGCTGACGCTGCGACTCCAAACTTGCATTTTTAAACGCTTTGAGTCATTTTTAATCGACTTTGGCCTTAATTTTTATATGAATTTCTCTTAAAAAATCCACGTTTACATTTTTTGACGGTTTGAGTTATTTTTTACCGATTTTTAGCTTATAACAACCTGAATTTCTCTTCCAAAATTAAATCATAAGTTTCTCTAAATTTGGCTTTTTAGAAGCTTCCAAGTTATTTTTAAACGGTAGGTATTGACTCTAATCCTAAACTGAGTTTTTTCCAAAAACTCAAATTTGTATATTTACACGTTTAGAGTTGTTTTTCAAAATTTTTTGTCCTAATTCTAACCTCAATTTCTCAAAAAAACAACACACTATTATTTATAATTCTTATTTGTTTTTGATCAAATTTTACTTTTTCTTGGTAAAAGATAAATTTTACCAAAAATGACAAATTATAATGTCAGTTTTGCCTGATTTTGTCCTGAATTTGAATTTCTACAAAAAAATCAAGATTTTGATTTTTAGAAATTGTAAGTAATTTCTAACGAACTTTAGCCTTGATTCATTCACAAACTCCAAATTTGCATATTTAAATGCTTGGAGTCATTTTCTGTTGATTTTTTCCAAAAACTCAATTTTTCGAAGGTTTGGGTCAATTTTAGCCGATTTTAGCTCTTATCTTAATCTGAATTTTTTCAAATTTGTATTTCTAGAAGCTTTAAGTTATGTTTAATCGGTATTGGCCCTAATCCTAAGTTTATCCAAACACATCAAATTTGTATTTTTACACTTTTTGAATTGTTTTTCAAGAGATTTTGGTCCTGACCTGAATTTCTCAAAAAATGGTGCACTTTAGTCGTTTTTAGACAAATTTTACTTATTTTGTAAATCATAACATTTGAATTGGTTTTGCCTGTTTTTGTCTTTTTTTCCAAAAATATCAAAGTTTGAGTTTTTAGAGACTGTAAGTAATTTTTTACCGATTTTAGCCTTAATTGTAACCCGATTTTTTTCACAAACTCCAAATTTTTATTTTTAAACGCTTTTAGTTTTTTTCTTAATCTAAATTTTAACAAATATTTATTTTTAAGACTTTTAAGTTAATTTTAACTGATTTTTGACTCTAATCCGAACCTAAGTGTTTCCAAAAACTCGAAATTTGTATTTTTTCGAGCTTTGAGTAATTTTTCAAGATTTTTTGTCCTAATCCTAACTTCATTTTCTAGAAAAACGCTATATTTTCATTTTGAAAATTTTAAGTCACACTTTACTTATTTTAGCCTTAAAATTTATTTTTCCAAAACAATGAGAAATTGCATTTTTAGACCATATGAAAGTCATTTTTAACCGATTTTAGTCCCAATTCCTGAACTTTTGCACGGTTTTTTCGACCCAAGTTTTGAGTCATTTTTTACCGATTTTAGCTCTTGTTTTAATCTTAATTCTGAAAATCTTAGCCTGAGATTTCCCAAAAACTCGAAATTTGTGTTTTTACGCTCTTTGAGTATCTTTTCAAGATTTTTGATCCTAATCCTAACTTGATTTTCTAGGAAACACTACATTTTTATTTTGAAAGGTGTCAGTCAGACTTTACTTATTTTGGTTCTAAAATTGATTTTCTCTAAAACTATCAAAAATTGCATTTTTAGACAATATGTAAATAATTTTTAGCCGATTTTAGCCCATATTCCTGAATTTTTGCAAGGTTATTTCGAACCTAATTTTTACATAATATTTTCCAAAAACTCCGTGTTTGACCGTCAGACACCGTTTTAATCATTTTTTACCGATTTTAACTCTTATCTTAATCTGAATTTCTCAAAAGTTTTATTTTCAGAAGGCTTAATTTATATTTAACCAATTTTGGTCCTAATTCTAACCTGAGTTTTTCCAGTAATTCCAAATTTGTATTTTTGCACGCTTTAAGTAATTTTAGGTTTAGTCCTAACCTGATTTTTTTTTCAAAAAACCCTGAATTATTATTTTTAGAGGTTTTAAGTAACATTTCACTTATTTTAGCCCTAAAATTGATTTTTTACAAAAAAATATTAAAAATTGCATTTTTGGACAATATGTAAGTAATTTTTAACCGATTTTAGCCTTAATTCCTGATTTTTTCAAAGGCATTTTTGCAAAGTATTTTCGGCCCCAATTATTGTATGAATTTCTACGTTGAATTTCTCCAAACCTCCAAATTTACGTTTTTGAATGGTTTGAATTGTCTAAATTTCTCCAAATTTGTCTTTTAGAAGGTCTAGTTAATTTTAACCGGTTTTGGCCCTAATCCTAACCGAAGTTTTTCCGAAAACTCCAAATTTGTATTTTTAGAATCTTTGATTCGTATTTTCACACAAACTGAAGTTTTTTACACACTGAATTTTGAGAGGTTTTTAAGTCAAATTACAATTCTTTTAGTTCTAAAATTGAATTTCCACAAGACCATCAAAAAATGCATTTTTAGACAATACTTACGTAAGTCATTTTTAACCGATTTCAGCCCTGATTTCGAAATTTTTGCAAACGCGTTTTAGGCCCTAATTATTACATGAATTTCTCCAAAACCAAATTTACATTTTTGAACGGTTGGAGTAATATTTTACCAATTTTAGCTCCTATCTTAATCTGAATTTCTCAAAATTTCCCATTTGAGTAATTTTTTGAGAGATTTGGTCTTAATTCTCATCCAATTTTGTTGAAAAAACACAAAGTTTACATAAAATTGAATTTCTCCAAATCCAAAAAAATGTGTGTCCAAAAAGTCATTTTTAAAAGATTTTAGCCTTAACCGCTAAATTTTTAAAACGGATTTCAGCCTTAATACATAAATTTCTCAAAAACTTCCAATTGCCATTATTTGACGGTTTGCGTCAGTTTCTACCAACTTTAACTTTTATCTTAATCGGAATTTCACCCAAACTTGTATTTTTAGAAGCTTTAATTTACTTTTGACCGGTTTTTGGCCCTAATTTTAACTTGAATTTTACCAAGAACTTCAAATTTGTATTTTAACACCCTTATTTGAATAATTTTTCAGGGTTGTTGGTCCTAAAAAAAACATACAAAATTTTTATTTTAAGAAATTTTATGTAAAAATTCACTTATTCTATCATAAAATTGAATTTCTCCAAAACCGTAAAAAAATGCATTGTCAGACAATACGTTCTTCTAACATTTTTAACCGATTAACATTACATTTTTCAAAAACTTAAATATACATTTTTTCATGACTGAAATCGCTTTTTAGCGATTTTGGCACTTATCTTAATCTGAATTTCTCCAAATTTTCTTTTTAGATTTATTGTTAGCCGGTTTGGCCCTAATCCTAACCTGAGTTCCCAAAACTCCAAATATGTATTTTCACACGCTTTGAGTAATTTTCAAGCTTTTTGGTCATAATCCTAACTTTTAACATAAAACGTATCAAAATGAGACGTTTTAAGTTAAATTTTACCTATTTAGCCCTAAAATTGAACTCCAAAAACATTAAAAATTGTATTTTTTGACAAGACTCAACGTATCAAAATGAGACGTTTTAAGTTAAATTTTACCTATTTAGCCCTAAAATTGAACTCCAAAAACATTAAAAATTGTATTTTTTGACAAGACGTAAAAGTCATTTTAGTCCTAATTCCTGAATTTTTGCAAAGGCTTCAAATTTGCAGTTTTGGATAATTGGTTTTATTTTTACGATTTTGGGTCCATTTTCTAGACGTCTTGACGCCCGCGGATAAACGCTTAATGATATTTCTCACCAGAGCACTAGTGTGACGTCACGCCGCGGGTACAGAAAAAGAGGGCACTGGGCCGTCCTGTCAGTCTAGCGTCCTTGCTCCAGAACAACTGATTTTGACAACGGTCGGCCATACTGCTTTGAGGGGCAATTAAACAGGGTAGCCCAACGAGCTTACAACATTACAACATGGTGTCATTTTGGATCCCTTTTTTAGCAATAGGTACCAAAGAAATACGTTTCACTTCATTATTTGAAATACTCTTCAAATAATTCAAAGTCGTGATTTGCCAATTGAAGCACTCTGACGATAATATACGTCATGAGAACCTGTACTGAGTAAAAATGGCGACTTTCGGCCAAAAAGTGGTATCATTTTTACGGAAATATCGGCATTTGTTTGTTCTGTCCATATCTCCTACATCATTGGTGTAGCCAAACGTACAGGCTTTTTGGTATTAAAACAGAAATGGTAAACGTTTATTCATATTTCAGATGCTATTTATACCTTTAGGAAAATATAACTACTGTTAAAGCTATACAATAACATTTTTACTCTATTTATTGTCGAATGGAAAATATATTTACGGATAAAAAGTAGTCAGAATATAGCAACTCTGCTTCTATTGTTTGCATATTTTGAATGGTTGGGAGAATTTTGTTAGGTGCCGGCCATGTTGGTTTGGAAGGCACATGTTGCCAAACCACGTTGTTCTGGAATGGACAATTGATTTTGGAACATCACGTGACCTCTCATCCAACCTGGCGGCACAATAAACTCAAAAAAGTACATTGATCATTCCAGAATAGCTGATTTTGACAAACGCCATACTGCTTTGAGAGGCACAAAAACAGTGTAGCCAAAGACTGTGAAGTCTTTCACGGCCGATCAAAATACAATCTCAACACGACAACAATTTGAACAGGAAGGAGGAAATTACGTTTCTAAATGCAGACTGGAAGCAAGTTCTACGATATTCTTCAAGTGCGCCAAAACCCCGGGCCACCACTATCCCCACCCCAGTCCCTCCACTGCAGCGGGACGACGGGGGAATAAATACCACGGAGCTCACCACAGTCAAATCAGTCAACGTTGGGAAGCCCGGGAGATCACTTCGCCCATTGAACAAAACAAAACTGCTGCCACCTAAAATTGTAAATACTAACAGCTTTATAAAAAACTCCACTCATTTCGTCAAAAAACTGCATTCTTTGACTCTTTCTCCATCAGGAGAAATTCTCGTTATCTTCGATGCTGTTTCGCTCTTCACGATGGTACCCATTAAGCCATGGAACATGTTAACCTAGAACTTCCACAAGATATTTCCAACTTGTTCCAACACTACCTAACCATTACATATTTCCACTGACACGAAGATTTCTACGAACAAACTGATGGCGTAGCTGTGGGCCGCTCCCTTATTCCAGTAATAGCCAACTATTTTAAGTTTTCGAGGCCAAAGAGTTGGCAACGGCAAATAAGAGGCCAAAGAGCTGGTTCCGATACGTGGACGACATCTCTGTTATGTGGAGCAATGGCGAGGGCGAACTTCAAAACTTCCTCTTACACCTCAACTTTATCAACCCAGAAATTCAGTTCACTATAGAGATAGGAGGAAGGAGGTCTACCGTTTTTGGATATTTTGGCATCAATGAGGCCGAATGGGAAGCTTGCGCACACCGTTTATAGAAAACCAACACACACTGACCGATATTTCAATAACGGTTCAAATCAGCATCCCAGACAGAAAAGGGAAGACATAAAGACTCTGTCTGTGAGAGCCAAGAAAATTTGTGAGCCGGCTAAATTGAAACGGGAAATGAAGCATCTTGAAAGAGCTTTTGGTTGGAATGGATACAGCAATCACGAGTTCGATAGCGCCGTCCGTTCAAGGAATGTAGACCGCCAGAAAGGAACAACGGGAGAAGATGAAGAAAAGCGCGGACGGACTAGTCTACCATCCACAAAGTAAGGGATAGGATCGGCAGGGTCCTGGAAAAGCGCAATGATAACAGTGTCTTTAAACCCATTCGTACTACACAACAGAGCTTGAAATGGGCCAAAAACCGCAGAGGTCCTCTATCGTCATCCGGAGTTTACCAAATTCCATGCAGCTGTGGCTCGGTATATATCGGCACCACAAAAACGCAGTGTCAACATGAGGATTACGGAACCCAAGACGAGTTGCAGGCTTGCACAAACACAAAAGTCAGCAGTAGCAGAGCACTTTCTCTCCGAAGGTCACGACCCCCCCCCCCCCCCCCCCCATACCAGTCGCAGCGCGTCTATCCGAGCTTAACGAGAGAGGCCATTGAGATCTTTAAACACGACAACAATTTCAACAGGAAGGAGGAAATTACGTTTCTAAATGCTGACTAGAAGCGCGTTGTACTTCAAGTGCGTCGGAACCTTGCGCCACCACTACCACCACCCCAGTCCCCCGCTGCAGCGCGACCGCGGAGGAATAAATACCACGGAGCTCACCACAGTCGAATCAGTCAACGTCGGGAAGCACGGAAAATCACTTCACCCATTGCCTCATAGTCTTTGGTAATGTCGGCCGCAGCTGTAGACGGAACGTTAGGAAGAAGTTCCATTGGACCACGGATTCAAAGCCCGGAAAACACTTCAGATTGTATTTTGACCGGCCGTGAAAGCCTTCACAGTCTTATGTTATTTTTGTTCTTTTTTGCAATTGTTTAATGTATGTGAAGATTTATCAGTTTTTAATATTTTAAAAACTTTAATGTTATTTTTGAAAGTGAAAATAACAAATAATCAATGGAGTGAAAAAACACAATATATTACAAACACCATCCCTTATAACTCAATACTAGGACAATGATATTTTGCACTAACTGACCTGAAGGTCCTGAACTAACCGAAACTTATTGCAAATATATATTGGGATGTAGATTTTTTAATAAAAGGGAACGCTAGAATCTGAAGGACAATTTTGATCCATATGATGAATCATTATGGCCTCAGATTTAGGAAGTTATAGCGAAAGCTGAAGAGGAAATGGTCCCAATAGCTCATACATTAGATCAACTGAAAGCTCTAGGAGGAACCACTGAACCTATTTTATCCCATTTTAAGTTAAAGAAACGGTTTATCAGTTATGACGATATACTTTGAAATTGTAGTAAGGTGAATTATGACTGATACCATTTAAATTACCATTTAAATGCCCACAAAGAGAAGACAAGACGAGGAACAAAAGGAGACACAAGACGTGACACAAGAGGTGACACAAGACGAGAGACAAGACAAGACAAGTCATGGTTTATACATTTCTAAGTGTTTGTTGAAAGCAGTTGGAACATTTTGTTTTTTTTTAATTTCGTGTGGTTATGAAACGGAAACTGCTAAGAAAAGGTAAGTTTTGATGCTGCTGTTTTCTATTCTATCCCATAATAATTGGAAAATAACCCTCATCTCCAAAACAGTATTTTAGCTGGACATTCATATTACTTGCCAAGCTTACAATCTTGTCCCTCACAAGATGGCGTCTACATTTTTTAAATCGCTAATATGCCGATTGCAGAATTACTGCTAGGGTTGGGCAAAATAGGTAATTTTTACTTTCAATAACGTTTCGGAAACTTTCCGTTTTGAGGCGGAGCTTACCGTTTCAGGAGCTGGTGGAGAGACATGTCAGAATTGTCAGTTGACATTTCGCAGTGTCAATGTTGTCAATGTCATTGCTGGAGAGGAGAGGACAAGAAGTTGACGTATGTCATTTCAGAGGTATCCTAGCGGATAACCGTTCAATACAGTTTCAGTCTTTGGTCATTCGCCCGGTGAAAGCCCTTTGACAGTTGTGACAGTTAATGGTATTTACCAAGAACGCCGGGATTTTTCGGAGTGTTTGGTTTTGATTGACAACATCAGATGCCTCAGATACCTCAGATGATATATCTATGTTCAGCTTCCTTAACAAACTTTCAGCATAATCATTATCTAAAACCATAGATATAAATTATAGCCACATGGTAAAAAGCAAACATTGAAAAACGTGTATGTAATAGCAGTACCATCTAAAAAATGGTATCTAATCAATTAAATATAAGTTTAGTGTTAATTATACCCACTTTCAAGAAAAGTTCAGCCGTCTACTAGAACATTCAAATCTTTTCCCATATAATTGATGAGTATCTGAAATATCTCCATCTTATTATTTAAAAAAAAAAAGAGAAAAACTTTTGAAACTTTTCAAACAACTGCTTCAACAAACAATTTTTTAAATCTGAAAGACGCACACAAACGTCAGTAACGACACAGTTCTAGAATTGTTTACTACCGTGGACTGTCAATGTCAAGTGATGACGTCAAAAATGGCTCAACTAGTGACGTCATACATTTCCCCTAACAAGTGACCAAAAACGCTCGGACATAGTTGGTTAATACCGACACTGTTTGGTATTTAACGGTCATTATTGGTCGTCCGCTAGGATACCTCTTTTATGTGATTTTTAGACAATCTTTCGACTTCAGACCATATGCTGGTCTCAAAATTTTTTTATGAATAATTGAAAATGAGGATCTTCCACAATTCTTAGAGAGCTTCCTCAGGAAAAAATTGTTCTTGCAATGAATTCATTGTATTTATTATGTTCTTTCGAATTTGTTCTATCCATAAACCCTCATAATGACGACCGATCATACTAATTGTCGATAGAGATGCCCCCTAGAAATTACTATTAGGTAGGTACTAATCTTTTTTCATTATTATTATGTATAGAACAGTAATAAGTTAAGTACTCTCTATTTTGTCTAAAACAGGCAACTTGGGAATTACCTACCCATAAGGAAGCAGTAGAACTAGTACTACAAGAACTATCAGGATCGCAATCAAGTCCTGGTACTGGATCTTTTTGGTTCATGGGCTTATCATCATTGGTGTTGCTGGCTTCATTTAAATTACCCTCTGTATTAAAATATAAACTATGTTTATATTGTAGACAAGAATTTAAGTGTCCTTTCAATTTTGATGCGTTTGGCACATATTTTGCTCCACAATACTTGAAAATTGCAAATGTTTTGTTGTGAATTTTTTTTTAGCCATAATGCTCCCATACGTTAGATTTTATGTGCGGCATTGTTATAATGATAAAATAATATTTTAATATTTACAATTTGTAAAATGTGCACTTAACCTCCCTTTCTAAAATAACAAAAAAACCATGTAATGAAATGAAAGTTGCCGGTAAAAGTCCGAAATTTTCGGAATCTTTCCTGAAGAAAATTTCCTCGAGTCGTTTCTTACCTTACCGGAAAGTTTTCAATTTGGAAGTTTCCAATTTGGAAAGTTTTCGAGGTGGAAAGATTCCGTCGTGCCCAACACTAATTAATGCCAATCTTTAGGGGTTTTCAAATCAGAGAGCTCTAAGTACTCGGTGGTAATCAAGATGTACTAATTCTATTCGAATACAGAACTCGAATAAAAGATCGATAACAAAAGTAGGTATACGATTCTTAAAACACTCCATCACTAAATCACACCATTGTTGAATGTTGTCTTTGTTGAAAGTGAGTTAAAAGCTGGTTGGTACCCAATTTTTGAATTTCTGAGGTACAGACAACTCATCAGCCTCATGTAAGCAAATAAACTTAATTTTATATTGCATATGGTCATTATGTTCATTTGATCATAAGACCACAGTTTAGAAAACAAGTCTAAAGGCAGGAAAGTATGTCGCATTTCATGGAAATTTGAACTAAGTACTTTTAAATAAATATCCACACTCCACACTAATCAGCAATACTTTTTCCTAATTCTCTCCTTGGAGACATAAAAGCGAATAATCCCTATTGCTTTGTTTTAAGGTTTGGAGATTCAGGACCTAGATGACTCAAAATTTACGCCTAGAAATGTTTATTAACTTATTCCAACTTCCATCAAAGTATCCCTTTTAAGAATCCAGAGATCTTTCACATTCAAAATTTATTCTTCAAAAGTTCATCTTAACAATCCTTTCTAGATTTCATAGCAGCAGAATCTACTAGGAACGCTAAAATTCTTTATTTCAAGGTTTCTTTGTTTGAATTGAAGTAGTTTTGCAACATAAGGAAAGAGTATTCTCGACCCCTTGGTAGCACTTTTTGGTAATAAAATATTGGTCTTACAACTTATTTTGGCACAAAATTGATGTTTCTTGCTTCAGTGTCAAGAATGAAGATTTTGAACGACACTTTTATTAAGCATCACCCTCTCGAGAAATAGTGGTAATTTCTGAATCCATCAACAAGCCGGTTTCAATAATAGTGAAAATATTTTTTTTTTAAATATTTAAACTCTTTAAGGCCACAAGAAAAGGGATCGTCTTGGTATAGTAGAATCTTTCCACAATAAGATTCAGTTGTGCTGGCGAATTTTAGTATAATAATGTGTTCCAGCTGGGTATCCAATCTCATCATATCAATCTCATATCAATATATATTCCAATCTTACTGAGAATGTAAAGAACACTCATCCAAGTCGAATTCTCAAATCCAGTTAAAGTTCAATTGAATTTAAAATAATTTGAAAAAAATGCAATTAAATGCTACGTTGTCAATAGTTTCTATGTAAATTTAATGAGTGAGGTTATGTCGATGAACCCCAGGTTAAAATTGTGTGTTGTTTAAGATCAATAATATTCAAATTCAATAATAGTGAAGTTTATAAGGTTAAATTTTGTCCATAATACATTATAAAAATCGTTTCTGATCACTCCTCATCGAAAATGACGCTTTTCACGTTTCCAGCTTCCCCAAGCTGCCTTGCCAGTTTGCTAACCTAAACAGAAATGTCAGCCATTTTAGGCTCTCCTACAGCCTATTATAAACCTACAATTGTTGGTTTAAGATAGACCTTTACATGGTTGCCATGGTACATTCTAGTGCATGGTTGATAGAATTTTACTAAAAATGTTGACGGCTTCTCTAACCTCCATTCACAATCAAGTGCAACGTTTTAAAACTCTGAACTAATCCTACATTTAAAAAAAATATATTGTCGGGAAGCAAAACTGTTTTTGGCAAAAAATGGTGTTCAAAAGCTTTTATAATTATTGCCTAATATTGCTCTCCTTATACAGAGCGTTTTTTTTTGATGGGCCATAGGAATTTCCATGCAATGAAGTTCTATGTTTTTTTTAATAAGCCATAGCAAATTTTATAGTAAAATAACCTGAAAGGTAGACCATTATTGAGTATGCTGGTATTTTTCTAATGACATTTATTGTTTGACATAATGAGTTGTTATTGAACTTCAGCAAAAATGTACACATTAGAAGAAAGGAAATTTATGTTTTCGATATACTGCTCTGGGTCGAGTAGCAGGCCTAAAAAGAGATAATAAAAGCATACCAAGGCTCTTCATTGTGCAAAATTCATGTCATACAGCAGTCTACCTTTCAGGTTATTTTGCTGTAGTATGTAGTATGGCTCATTTAAAAAAAAACATCGAACTTCATTGCATGGAAATTCCTATGGCCCATCTTAAAAAAAACACCTTGTATAACATTGTTGCATATGAACATCTTAACTGTAATAGAAACACAAGCGCCGCCGATTTGTGCAGCGTTACCATTAGATATTGCAGTAGTAAACCCATATTGGTCCTAAAATTTGTAGGGTCATCTGAACTGCTTCTTGGATAAAGGAAATCACTACTTTAAATCTTGCGACAATGTCTAGGAGTCTCCATGTCCCATGTCAAATTGAACATTTCCTCAAATTTGGGGCTCGTTTCTCCATTTAACCTCTCTTCAACTCTGAGTTATTAGCTTTTCAGACTCAAATTTCTTGTTCTGTTTCGGTCCTCGTTAGTTATGTGCAATGAGGAGACTTAAATGTACTGCCCCTTATCCCCTCTAGCCTTTTTGTTCACCTCCACACCCCTTTACTGATAACTTCTAATAATTCGTAAATTGTAGGTTCTGGGTTGTGGTGCACGCAAAACAATTTTATTCTTGACTATTCCAGACTCCCGTGACCTGTGGAGTAAAGACTGTGAAGGTTTCATTGTTCTCAACTCCCTTCGAAACCCACAAATATGTGGTTAAAAAGGGAGAGTTTACAGTGGAAACTTTTTGATGACAAAAATTCCCTGTCCACACCTTGATACTATACACATTAGCAACCTATCGACAGCGTTTATTATTAACAAACAAATTTTATAGGACAATTTATTGTTGGCACCTACATGTCCGTATTGCGTGAGCAAGGGTAATTAAACTAATGAATGGGTAGGGGGACTCCACTTCTTTTGTTATGGCCGATGGTAATCCGCGTGCATGTCGTACACATCATACACAACTTGTCTATCCATGTTCTTGGATAACCCACATACCAGGCGCAGTGAAAAGAGCCACGTTTTCGATAATCGATGCATTAATACGGGGCGGCACAAAAAGAACGCTGCCCAATCAGTGGGGGCTAATGACCACGCAGAACACGCGTTTATTCGATATCGTTTATTTAAATTAGGCCCATTATCATATAAATTCGCTCTTGTTGTTCGATATATTATAATGTTAAATAATTAATTTCGGCCTCGAATTTCGGTTTGCATTTGCATTCCGGCAAAAAAAACCTCCACCGTCGTCGACGCGTCCTCCTCACAAGGCCGGCCGGGCGACTACTGTTCTTGGCCTGGAGTGTACCCGATGCATTCAAACAGATCGCCCCGGATTTTAAAAGGGAGTGTACCATTAAGCATATAGAAAGGGTGGCAATAATTAGCCCTCTCCTGTGCGTAAGTTGCGAACATTTCCCTCCCGTCTTTTCACCGGGGTTAAATCTCTTAAAACATCCCTCCAACTTTATCCATGAAGCTCGATGGAAAAAAAATCGGTTGCTGAGAGCCTGGCAGTTTTTTCATTAGCTAATATAATCGATACTTTTCACTTTTTTTCGTTTTGAATCTGGAATCTTCAAACATTTTCGAAAATTAGATTAATAGGAGGTATTTGTTATTGATTTTAGTTGGCATTGGACTAAGCAATATAAGTGGTAGCGTTCTTACTGTTGGGTCTCACAGGGTGTTTTCCTTAAAAAAAAGTAATTTAGTAGATCTTGAAATGTCAGAAGAAAATTATGAAAGAACAAAAGTCACTTTGATTATGTTATCTTTTTCTGTCAAAAATCCATAGCCTTTTAGATGACTCTTTCTAATGAACACCCCCTATATGTGGTGGTGGTAGCTTTAGGTCAACAAGCTATTTATTTGGAAACTTCTTATCAATTTAATAAATTTCTTATTGCGACTTTTTAGTGAACAAATCCTTCAATTTGATGTTGAGCAAATTTTACGGTTTTTTTTTTGGGTTTTAACGTTTAGTATGGTTATCTTAAAACACTAGAGCCTTTCACATGAAACACTGATATAGTATCTTTTCTCAATTTCACGTTAAAAATAGTTATTTCCCTAACAAGTGCGGAAAGTGATACTTTTCCGCACGCCACTACAGTTGGCCGAAGAACGCGTATATAATATTTTTCTAATTTTTACGTTAAGAATTTGACCGGCTTACTTTAATCTAGCAACCTTCTGAGAATAATCAGGTATGGTATACAGACGGATCAAGAATGGCTGATTCACATTCGTCAGAAGCCGGAATATAAAAAGCAGGTCATGAAGAGAGCGAGAGCTTTCCCTTGGAAAGCCACACGACGGTTTTCCAGGTGGAGGTGCAATACTCGAAGTGGCCACACGACCAGAAGTCAAACAAGGAGCAGAACAGAACGTCTGTCAGGCGGTCCTGCGAGGCATCTGCAGGAACAGGAAGAGTTCAAAGCTCGTTCAGGACTGCAGGGATGCTCTAGAGTCACTGGCAGAAACAAAAAGGGTAACTCTGGGATGGGTTTCTAGACATAGAGGCCTTGGAAACGAGCGCGCCGATGAATAGGCCAAGAGTGGTTCCCAGACGTGCTTTACTGAACCGGAGCCATGTCTAGGAGTAAGCTATACGTACGTCTCTCACATTCTAAATGAGTGGGCACGGGAGAGAAGAAGGACAAACTGGACACAGTTAGGAATATGCAGACAGACCAAGGAAATCTACCCTAACTCGAATAGATCCAAGGCCTCGTGGCTACTTGGGATAAGTCGGCAGTGCCTGGGAGACCTTATAGAAATACTCACAGCAGGAATGGGTGGAGGGAGGGGGGGAGGAGAACAAAAAAGGTAACTCTGGGATGGGTTTCTGGACATGGGAGCCTTGAGGGAAACGAGCGCGCCGTTGAGTGGTCATGGGAGAGTACAAAGACAAACTGGACACATTTAGGAATATGTAGACAGACTAAGGAAATCTACCCTAACCAGGATAGATCCAAGGCCTCTTGGCTACTTGGGAGAAGTCGGCGATGTCTGGGAGACCTTATAAGAATCCTCACTGGCCACTGCAGACTAAACAGACACATGCACCTCCTAAGAATGGTACACAGTCACCCACTGTGGAGCAGGGGAAGAGTTGTCATTCCACTTTCTGTGGCAGCCGCGCTTACCTATAGCAGAGAGGATCTTTCGACTCTGAGATGGGACGGGATACTCTCCTTCATTGGAGGGAACGAAGACTCAGGAGGAGTAAAGATGGGTGGTTCGGGGGACTGTCAAAAGGGCCGCAGAGCTTAAAAAAATCATTAAAAGTAAAATTTTTCTTGTTGGAAACCTTAATTGTTTGACCCCTTTGCGATCTTAAGTAAATAACAATCTATCATTTTGAAAGAAAACTATTTTCGTTGTTGAAGATTTAGTTGTTCACATGCAAATTCGAATTAAATAATTTTGAGTGGGCAATTTTGATACTTAAAAGTGGCATTTTGTACCTTTAAATACTGTTTCCAATGTTAAACATGGAAATGATGTTAAATAAAGAAAATAGTTGTTTATTTTAAAAGCTCTATTTTTTCCTATTCAAAACTTAACATTATTGAATTTGCACGAAATTATTGGCAAAAACCTGTCAAAGAGACATTTAAATAAGAAAAATTTTGTTTTTTTTTTGCTATTCAACATTTGGTTTGTCAACATAAAAGTCTATGGACAATGTATTGACTTCTTTACAATTTTGAATATAAAACATGTTACTATTCACCTATTGACTAATTTGTACCTAAGAAACATTGACCTAAAAATCCCTAACTGTTTGTAATCAAAGTTAGATTTTGACTTGCGTTATTTTGAAAAGAAAAAAATATCTAGTGTTTTTGATGCTCAACGTACGTTCGTTATTTGTTACTTCTTTGCGCTTTAAGTAGACATCACAAGAGGTCATTTTGAGGCTTAAAATAAGACATTTTACTATTTGAGATTAGCACTCAGTTTGGTTTTGTTTACTTAAAAAAGCTCTAATTTAGAGCTTTAAAGTGACTTCTTTGCAAATTAATTAGACAATGTGATGTGCAAAAATAGACCATTTTTGTGTTTATGTGTATGTTATCAAAATGTGAATTTAGTTATTTCTTTAGAAGCTTAAGTGGACAATAAGTGATGTTATATTAACGCCAAAAGAAGAGCTTTATAGTTTTTGTTGTAAAACGATAGCTTTGTTTACTTAAAAAGATATTGAAATTTACAGCTATGAATTCTCTCAATCAACAATAACTTTTTGAACCTTCAATTTTTGAATTTGATTACTAAAAAATAATAAGCCTAAAAGGTTCATTAAAAATTTGAATTTACTGACTTGAGATTTTAAGTGGGCCAATTTTACCTGCAAACCGAGACTTTTCTTGTTTCTCTGTTCAACAATTAGGTTTTTTACTTCAAGAATTTTTTACTTTATAAACTGTAGCAATATCTGGAGGTTGGAAAAGGATATATTATGGTTTTTAATGTTCAACAATAGGTTTGTATACTTAAAAAATAATTGACCTGTCGAGGTTAATAATAAAAAGATCTCGGATGTGTTAAAAGTATGAAAGTTTAATAAAAATTTAATTTAATAATATTTTTGGGATTTTGAGTGGATACATCGTCAATACAAGGCGCAAAAAGAGGCATTATCTTGTGTTTACGTTCAACAATTGATCTGTTTACATCAAGAATTGTTTAATTCAATCATAAATTACTGTTTTCATCTCCAGTCTCCAAACTTTGGTTTGTTTACTAAGTATAAGGTATTTAAAAAAAAAGGTCTAAAAAATGTGGGATTTTAACTAAGCCACTACTACCTGAAAAACGAGACTTTCTTGTTTTTCATGTTTAACAATAACTTTGTTTACTTCAGAAATTGTTTACTTTCAGAGCTTCAATTTCTTTTGTTCACTTTAAATGTAGTGATTTCTTTGGGAGTTTAGGTGGACATAATCTGACATATTGGAACTTTTAAAAGGAAATATTATGGGTATTTATGTTCAACAATAGATTTGTTTACTTAAAAACAAATGTTGACTTTGGCAGGTTTAATCTCTCAATCAAAACTTATGCTATTTGCCTTGGCGTATAACTATTCATTTTTTGATAAAAAAATATTTAGTATAGATCTAATTTCACTCAACCAATAATTACTGTTTTAAAGTTTAACCTTTGATTTGCCTACCAAAAAATTTATAATTTAAAAGGTCTAATATTTGACTAAAAATTTAAATTCAGAACTTTTTTAGAATTTTAAATGGACTACTTTTACCGGAAAAATAGGGAGACTTTCTTGTTTTTACGTTAACGAATTAGCTTGTTTACTTCAAGAATTTTTTACTCTAATTTCTAGGTATCTAAGTGAATTCAAATTTTGAATTGAAAAAAATAGTTTCAAAAAAAAATTACTAAATAAACCATAGGTTGCAAATCAAAACAATAACTTTCGCTTGATAAGTCATTAAATTCTAATTTTTAGATGGATGGATATGAAATTGGACCGGATAAAAAATTGGACTTTTACACTAAATATTGTTTAACAACAAAATGAAAAGTTGAACTCCAAAACCGTAAGTTTTGATTTAGAGAAACTACCTGCCAAGGTAAACATTTTTTTTTGAGTAAATAAACTTACTGTTGAACATTATAATGTCCCTTTCAAACGTCAATATTTCATATATTGTCCACTCAAACTCCCAAAGAAACTAGTAATTCTAAAGTTTGAAAGTAAAGGAAAGTGAAGCTCTTAAAGTAAACACAAAGTAATGTGTTATTATGAAAAGAAAAGAAGAAAAATATCGTTATTTCTTACTTCTTTGTTGCTTTAAGTGGACACAAGCGGTCATTTTGAGGCCTAAAATCAGACATTTTACTATTTGAGATTAGCCTCAGTTTGGTTTTGTTTATTTAAAAAAGCTCTAATTGTGAGCTCTAAAGTGACTTCTTTGCGAATTTAATAAGACAATATGATGTGCAAAAATAGACCATTTGTGACTTTGTCAGTTTATTAACCAACCTATTTTGTTCACTTAAAAAGATATATACTTTAAAAGCTCTGTATTCAAAATGTGAATTTAGTTAGTTCTTTAGAAGTTTAAGTGGACAATATCTGATGTTACATTAACGCCAGGAGAAGAGTTTTATAGTTTTTGTTGTACAACGATAGCTTGGTTTACTTAAAAAGATATTGAAATTTACAGCTATGATTTCTGTCAATTAAAAATTACTTTTTTGACCTTCAATTTTTGAATTGGATTACTACAAAATAATTAGCTTAAAAGGTCCAATTTTTTCATTAAAAATTTGAATTTACTGACTGCTTTGAGATTTTAAGTGGGCCAATTTTACCAGCAAAACTAGACATTTTCTTGTTTCTGTGTTCAAGAATTAGGTTGTTTACTTCAGAATGTTTTACTTTTTAAAGTGGACAATATCTGGATGTTTGAAAGGGATATTTAATGGTTTTTAATATTCAAAAATAGGTATGTTTACTTAAAAAATAATTGACCTATCAAGGTTAATAATCAAAAGATCTCGGATGTGTTAAAGTATAAGTTAACGTTTAAAAGATAAATTTTATAGATTTTGACGTTCAACAATTGGTTTGTTTACTTAAAAAAGGCCTAATTTGTCTCGATCGAAAATTATTGTTTTTAATTTCAACCTAGGATTTGTTAAAAAAGGTATTAGCTGTTTAAAAAGCCTAATATTTCCCATTAAAAATTTGAGTTTACTAACGTATTTTGGGATTTGAGATGAGTGAGCAACAAGGTCACTTTTATGTGAAAAAAAATACGTTTTCTTTTCAAAAGTATTTTTTGACTGAGGAAAAGTTTGAATAAAGCAAATTGGAGTTATAAAGTAAACCATTCTTGAATGTACAAACTAATTGTTGCGTTAAAAATTAGAAAAATCTCGTTTTTTGCACGTAAAAGTGACATTTTTGCTCACTCAAAATCCCAGGTAGTATAGAATATAGAATATTAAAAATGTATAGAATAATAAAAATAGACCATTTGTGACTTTGTCAGTTTATTAACCAACCTATTTTGTTCACTTCAAAAAATATTTACTTTAAAAGCTCTGTATTCAAAATGTGAATTTAGTTATTTTTTTAGAAGTTTAAGTGGACAATATCTGATGTTACATTAATGCCAGAAGAAGAGTTTTATAGTTTTTGTTGTACAACGATAGCTTGGTTTACTTAAAAAGATATTGAAATTTACAGCTATGATTTCTCTCAATTAAAAATTACTTTTTTGACCTTCAATTTTTGAATTGGATTACTAAAGAATAATTAGCTTAAAAGGTCCAATTTTTTCATTAAAAATTTGTATTTACTGACTGCTTTGAGATTTTAAGTGGGCCAATTTTACCTGCAAAACGAGACATTTTCTTGTTTTTCTGTTCTAATTTGTCTCGATCGAAAATTATTGTTTTTACCTTCAACCTAGTATTTGTTAAAAAAAGGTATTAGCTGTTTAAAAAGCCTAATATTTCCCATTAAAAACGTATTTTGGGATTGGAGATAAGTGAGCAAGAAGGTCACTTTTGCGTGAAAAAAAGACGTTTTCTTTTCAAAAGTATTTTTTGACTGAGGAAAAGTTTGAATAAAGCAAATTGAAGCAATAAAGTAAACAATTATTGAATGTACAAACTAATTGTTGCGTAAAAAATTAGAAAAATCTCGTTTTTTGCACGTAAAAGTGACATTTTTGCTCACTCAAAACTCCAGGTAGGTCAGTGAATTCAATTGAAAAAATAGTTTTAGAAAAAAATTACTAAATATCTTTTAATAAACCTAATACTAAATAACTTTTAACAAACAAGTCATAGGTTGAAAGTCAAAACAATAACTTTCGATTGACAAGTCAGTAAATTTTAGTTGAACCGGATAAAAAATTGGACTTTTACACTAAATATTTTTTTACAACAAAATCAAAAGTTGAACGCCAAAACAGTAAGAGAGAAACTACCTGCCAAGGTAAACATTTTTTTAAGTAAATAAACCTACTGTTAAACATTACAATGTCACTTTCAAACGTCAATATGTCAGATGATGTCCACTTAAACTCCCATAGAAACCAGTAAATCTAAAGTTTGAGTAAAAGAAGGTGAAGCTCTTAAAGTAAACAAAAATCAAACTTATAGTTGAACATAAAAAAAGAAAATGTCTGAGTGAAAACTTGCAGTTTTCTTTCGTCACTTTTTTCGAAAAATTCATCCCCTGATTACTAGTAGCAGTCGGTTTTTGTCCTGATAGATATTATCTATTAAGACCAAAATTGCCCCAAAATGTTTTCAGAAGAAACACTTTGCTGAGAAAAAAAAAATTAAAAAATGAAGGTCATTTAACAGCAATTTAACGCAAACAAGAAAAGGAAAACGTTTCAACTAATTCCTAGTCCTCATCAGCGTTGCCTAAAAAAAATAAATAATTGTTGAAACGTGTTTCTATAAAGAAATAAGATGATTTGAATGCACAATAAGTACAAATAGAGTTCTATAACCAAATTCCGAGACAAATCCATTCGGATAGCAGTTAATTAAACACATTTTGTCGGGATAAAGGAAAATTATACATATCGGCTGTGGACTAAGAGCAAATTTGTTTCAAATGACAAGTAATTTGCATAAACGCCTATCGAATATATGCACGTGTTTGCTTGGATACGAAATGGCCGGTACTTATCTAACTTTATTAATTGAGCCCTGGGGCTCTCCTCTCACTCCACGATATTTTTAGTAGCTCGACGTTTTTATTTATTGAGCGTCCAGCGTTAAATACCAAAACACACACATAGGATCGGTATAAATAATAAAAACGCCATTACAAAAGCCGAATTAAAAGGTCGTTTAAATCGATGTCGATATTCATCCGCATTACACCGAAAAATCGTATTACCCAAATTGAAAAGTAATGTTTTACGTTTTTCGTTTGTTTCTAATGGCTTATTAATGACAAACATCGTTTCCATCAGGCCCCAAAAGCTTTTACTTTTTTCTCTCGCTTTTTCCGCCCATGGCGCGATTGTCAAACCGCCGGTTTCACTTAAGGCGACATCTACTTTTTTTTGCCTTTAAATTGACTGATAAACAAACGAGGTTATGCAGTTTTTTTTTCGCGGATTAGCGAACAAGAATTTGTATTGCCCATGGCGAGCAAAAAAATGCGACGTTGTAAAAGTTACGACAATATAATTAGGACGGAAAACTCACCTTCCACTTTTCGTTATCACCATTTCGGTTCCTAGTTTGTGGAACTTTTCCCAGAGGTCTTTACCTTCCAAGGTGACTTTAGGGTCATCCACCACGCCGTCATCCTCTGGCTGGATGGCACGTAAGGGGCGCACCATCGCCGAGTGGTGGTTGTGGACAGCCTAAGAACAATTTTTTATTTAGTACGTTATCGGAAAAACATCAATTTAGTTTAAATTAAGAGTGCTTAAGGGTAACAATTTTTTAAACAACGCCTTATATATTATTAGGTACATATTTAGATTCTTCTATTTTTTTTCCTTTTCAAATTTATATTATACCTCTAATTAGCTTCAACCGCAATCCATCGATAGATTTTTAAGACAATTCCTATCCCCTATAAGAGTACTTATACAAGCCAAGTTAGTCCCGTAAGAAGAAAAAAAAATGTGTTTTTTTTTAGTGCAACTGTAGTCTATGTTCAGTAAGAATTGAAGAAGGTTATCGGTAGATGACGAGAAAGAAAACCCTTCTACTATGGAAGCAGTAGTGCCAACTCGTGAAAAATTTCGATGCTCAAGAGAAAAAATATTTTTTACCCTATTCGTTACTGTCCTGCCTCCTTCCCGAGAGAAAACTAAAATGGTCAGTAGAACGAAGATAAAAGGTGTGCAGCAGAAATTTTAAATTAAATGTGCGTTCAAGACAAAGGGTGGTACTCTATAATGAAGCCAGGACTTACAATAAGTATGCAATTGCCATATTTATTCTCACCGTAGTTATGAAACTTATGTGTTCAGTAGAAAGTTGTAAAATTTCTCTTAGGAAATATGCGCTAACCTGAACTAACAAAACGTGAGATTCATAGCGTTTTGCAAGTTTAAAATGAATTCCAGTTATTCTATGCTACAGCACAAAAGCACAAAGTGATAAGAGGGATAAGAGAAACTGTTAGTGATGCTGCTATAATGACAAACATAATTAATTTCAACCCGTCTTACGTTGGGAGTCTCACTTTTAACTTCATAAATCATATTGATTTGTGAAGTAACCTTTTATGATCACTTAACATCATTTAACATTTAAGGAGGGACCTTAAAGATGGCTAACTGTTAACTTAGGATTTCAGATTTAAGACTCCTTAAATGAGAACGCGACTGTGCATGCATGAACTGTCATTTCTGGCAAATGCTTGGTTTATCAATTTATTGCCTCAGAAAATTGAAATATTATTTTCTTGAAAGGAATAGGCAAAACTGCTACCAATTGTTCTCCTTACCACTGAATTCATCTAAGCCGGTTGGACTGCAATTTCTGCAAATTTCGATATCACATGCAAGACCCTGTGCGACCTAATTTGATGCTTTTTAAATGTTAAATGGAAGCCTTAAACAGGTCAATTTTCCTTCAATTATGCCTTGAGTGTTATAAGGTAGCAGTAGTAGTAGAATTAAATAAGGAGGGGCCGAAGTCTTGCGACTAGGCCTTAGAGCCCCTTTTCACAGTCCCCCGGTTTACCCATCCCTACTCCATTAGGGGCCTCATTCCCTCCACGAGTCGACCCGTCCCTCTAAAGAAGGAGTATATCCTGTCCCATATCAGAGTCGGAAGCTCCTCTCGATGAAGGAAGGCGGCTCCCAGTATCCTGTGGCGAAGTCGAGCCCTCCTATAGCACATGACTCTTCCCCTGCCCCACAGTGGATGCAGAGTGGACTATCAGCCATTCGTCGGAGGTGCATGTGGCTGCTTAGAGTGCAGTGTGCAGTAAGGATTCCTACAAAGCTCGCTATAAAGTCTCCCAGGCACTGCCGGATTTTCCCAAGCCATGAGGTCTTTGATCTATCCGGGTTAAGCTAGATTTCCTTGGTCTGTTTACATATTCCTGACTGTGTCCAGTTTGTCCTTGTACTCCCCCATGCCCACTCATTCAGGGTGTAAAAGACGTACCTTTTACTTACTCCTAGACATGGCTCTGGTCCAGTAAAGCATGTCTAAGTTGGCCGATTCGTCGGCACGCTCGTTCCCCTTGATGCCCCTATGTCCAGAAACTCATCCCTGAGTTACCCTTTTTGTTTCTGCCAGTGACTCTAAAGCATCCCTGCAGTCCTGAACCAGCTTTGAACTCGTTCTGCTCCTGCAGACGGCGCAGAGCCGCCTGACTGTCGCAGTAGATATAGATGTCCTGCTCTGTTCCCTGTTTGTACCTCCACCTCGAGTATTGAAAACACCTCCGCCTGGAAAACCGTCGTGTGGCTTCCAAAGGCGATGCCTCCGCCCTCTACATGGCCTGATTTGTACATTCCTGCTCCTGATGACTGTGTATTAGCGATTCTTGATCCGTCTGTATACTATATCTGATTATTTTCAGAAGGTCGCTGAAGCAACTCTGTAATGAGGCTGACGATCTGCGTGTAACATCTCGCTCTTTTCTTTCGCCGTAATTCTTTTTTGAACTCTCTGCGAGCTTCGTTGTATCCATCCCACTCCTGGGCACCTCTTTTGGAAGCTCGGTGGAGGGTCCTTCTGGCGTCTAGCTTAAGACACTCCAGCGGGCCATTCCACCACGGATTTCTACGAGTACCCCGTTTTCTAAGTGAACACGACTCATCGTAAGAGTGGTCAATAGACCTGTTGAGCCTTTCTACCTCTCAATCTATTTCTTCTGTGGAGAGCACCTGCCGCTCGTTGCAACCCAAGGCCTGACTTATAAGGTAAACCTTAAATGATGAATGAGCATAACCCCCATAAATGCCGAAATATTCGCCAAGCTTTGAACGTTATGAACCAAACAAGTTTAACTTGAAAATATTAACTTGAAAATCTAGAATTTTTAAAGAAGAGTGTAGCTTTCCAGAAACACGGTCGGAAATCACTGATTTATTGTTATTTTCGTGCCGTGCTGACTGAAGTCACGTACGCGTTACTGCTTTCTGCCATGTAATACCGTAATAACACGGTATATTAGTGCATTTTATTCACTTATCTAATTTGTTGATAATAGTTGACTAAAGTGTGCGTTATATACCTGCTGAAAATACCAAAACCTGTAGGTACATCTGTACAATATATGCATTTACCTAATGTTTCTTTAAGGTACTGAAGCTTCTCCACAGCCCAATGTAAAACTAGTTTAGCACACATGTAATTCAAAATTTTTTAATTTAAAATTTAGACGCATTTAACGATCTTGAGTACAACCCTCAACTGCCTTCATTTCATTAAACTCCACATTTTAAAAATTACTTATTTGTGTAAAAAGTTCATTTCAAAAAAATCATAAAGGGCTTTATGCCGCATTTCTAAAATTGCCAATAAAATGAGTAAAATCTCAGTGAACTTAGACATTACCTGGATGTATCAAAATTCTCTAATCCTTTATGTTTTCCGAGGACTTATATTAGACAACATTTGGCTTTTAGACTCAACTTTTAGAACAATGGAAGCGATTTGAAAACGTTTCTTTCCTTTTGTACTCTTCAGGCTCCTCAAGCCAACTTTGGAGCAAAACATTTTCCTGGCATTTAATTTGCAACTTTTCTTCAATTTAGACGATTCCATTATCTGACTGAATGCACCCAGTAAAAAAGTAACTCAGCTAGATGAAGCAAATAGCTTTTCTTTAGTAGAAAAGCCTATATTAGGCCACTTAAAGCTTGTTGGAGGTTTGAAATCAAACTTGTACAATCAAGATCATGGTCATCGACAAGGTCGAAGTCTAGACTCAACAATCGTGTGTGGATCTTGAAAAGGTTGTAGTCATGCTAATGGCTGTCATCAGCGGTATGATCAAGACTATGGGATCAAGAGAGAGATCAAGATGCTTTCTTGATAAAGAAAATAGTTTTCTTTAAGTGGAAGAGCCTAAATTAGTTCACTTAAAGCCTGTTGGAGGTAAGAAACCAAACTCATATACTCAATATCATGGTAATCGACAAGTCCGAAGTCAAGACTACATAAATCGTGTGTGTTATAAATGTGGCAAAAGAGGTTATTCATCCAAAAAAGCTTGCAAAGGTCCTAGAAGAAATTCTTATACTACCTTCCTGACTCAAATCTAACAAGACTTCAAGGATCCGAAAGAGGTTGTCGTCAAGTTAGTGGATAGAATCAAAACTGACAGCGATCGAGAGAGAGATCAGGAAGTAAAAAAGCCCAGCAAAGAACATGTTTACAGCCTTTAATGTTGAAGATTGTCTACGCCGTTTCGACTTCAATTTCTTCAATTTTCGATATCACATTACCCCTTGCAAGAAATGGTCCGCACACTTCATTCAGATGTTTCCTAAATGTTAAATGGGAACATGAACAGGTCAATTTCTTAAATCTTAAGTATTGAGTGTTATAGGGTAAACCTAAAATGCTAAATGAGCATAACCCGTCGGTAAGTGTAGAAATATTCGCAAAGCAACCAAACTCCAACTTGAGAGCTTGCTTACTAGATGAAGAAAACAGTTTGCTTTCAGTGGAAGAGTTTATATTAAGCCACTTAGTTGAAGGTAAGAAACTAAACTCATACAATCAAGAACGTGGTCATAGGAAAAGCCGAAGTCAAGACTACAAAAGTCATGTGTCTTATGAATGTTGTAAAAGAGGTCAATCATTCAGGAAAAGGTCATCATCCAAAAACTGGTGCCCCTAGAGCTCCTAGAAGAAATTGTTATATCAGCCTTCCTGGCGCAAATTTGCCAACAATTTGAAGATATGGAAGAGGTTGTGAACATGCTAATGGCTGTAATCAAGGCTATGACGGAGATCAAGAACCTGGGAGAGGTCAAAAGCCCAGCAGAGAACATGTTTACCACCTTTAATTTTGAAGATAGTGATGTCATGGAAGCAAGATGTTGCAGGTTACTAACTCTGGTTTACGAATCCAGAGCCGGAGTTAGTGCTTCCCACTGGAAGACATTATTGACATTTGTGTCAAATGATAATTTCTCTTAAATATATCTTCTTCAAACTCCCCAGGCAGTTCTGTTATGAATCACACACCAAAAAGCAAAGAGGCAGAAGGTCGTAGAGAAGGAGTAAGAGAGGATCATGATAAAAGTTCGATAAACGTTGGTTGGGACACACACGTTATGTCTCATATACAGAGCGTTAGATGATATGGCGTAATTCCAAAGTGTGTCCCTGAACTAAACTCAAACAGAAAACTTCATATAAAGATGTACCCTGGAAAGTCTGCTTAGCAAGATACAGGTTTTGGTGCCAATTTAGCTTAGTCTTACTGCAGTGTCAAATAGCTAGAATTTAGAAGAAAATCACCTGTAAGAGGACGTCCTCGGCGGTGGTGTAGGGGTGTCCAGGAAGCGCGTGATGCGGATGAGGTATCTTCGGTATGAGGGTGCCGGGGTAGCAGCCGTGGGGACCAGCGGCCGCCTGTTGGGCCAGCAACGAGGGGAAGAAGGCCCCCGCCGCCCCCGGCCCCGTTGGCGACGTGTTGGCGCCCGGGGCGTTGTTGTTGGCGGTGGCGGTCAGCAACGAGCTGACGCTGAAATCCGTCTGACGTGGCAGCTGCAGAAACGGGTGGTAGGCCATTTTCTTCACGGCTTCGGCGGTGTCGAGCGCACTTTCGAAACGCATCGGGACCGAGGTTTAGCGGTAGAGGTGCTCCACCGCTTCGTTCCGACCATAAAAAGAGACTTCTCGGTGAAGGAGCTGGGTGGCTGTTGGCGGTAGAGCGTATGGGCCTGAAACAAAAAAATTTTAATCCTGATGAGTCCAGAATCAATAGATAGGTTTTTGGGGCTCAACCCTTCTTGCCCAAGCATCTGTTAACTTTTGTAATGATTAACAGCCTTATAAAACCTAAACAAACAAGAGCCCACAAAAGGTTGTTACAGATACCTTTAAAGTAACTTGTTAAAACCATTTTGCTTTAATGAAACTGTCTTGGAAAGTCTTTAAAACACTCTGCTAAGAGTTGAGGGCCCATATTTGTGATAGCTCTTACAGCTTATTATAAAATCTGACTTTCATTTCAAGTTATCACAAAGATAATTCTTAAAATTAATTAAATTTAAACTTCAGGGTGACATAGTGCTTGATAAAACTACTTGTTCTGAATTAAGCTCGGAATTAAGACAACAGGCCTTTTCAATAAAGCTATTTTGACTTTAACATGAACTTTTTAAGATTAATTGGTTATTTTGATGGCTGCACACAGTTTTTTGATGGATTTAATTTGATCTCTTGTAATATTGCTCCAACAAAATCATTTCGTTTTACTTTATTATTAAAAACTCATTGTTGTGAGAGTATATTAGAATTGGGTGCTCTGAATTAAACCATGTATATATGTTTCTTTTTGGATTTATTCCTTCACTATCACTTATCATTGATCATCACGTAGAAAGGGACAATGTTGAAGACATTGCGGGTAAGGGGGGGCCTGAGCCTCCCCTTACTTTATATATAATATATTCATTATCATTCTTACTTTATATATAATATGGATATAATAGTGATGAGGTCTAACTTGTTAAGCTATTTGGTATTGACATATGGTATTCAGTGTCACTTGATATGGAGGCCTAGAATGAAGCACTTCTAGTTGAGCGTCACTACTGATAGTTGCTACAGTTACCACTTGATTTTGTATCTTCAAATAGTGTTCCTTAACTTTACATTTAAAATACTCACTTTTCTTAATTTCGATCAAATGATTTTGACTTAACTTAGTTGTTTTAAACTTCTGCTTTATAAGAATATAGATAACTATACCAGTATTTCCCTAGGCTAAACGACCTTGTATAAACTTTGATAAAACCTCTACAAAAGCCATTTAAAACTTGTTAGAGTTATTTCCTACTGTGATTTGTCCTGCTACCCATAGGCTGGCTATAAAGAGGTTTTATAGCAATAATCTTGTAGCCTTATTTATATTTGTTTACACAGCATGGACCAAAATTCCCCATCATTCCACGGTTGCATTGCACGGTTCAAAATTAAGCAGTAAAAAGCAAAAAAAAAATACAATTTAAACATTGAATTTCAAATTTGAAAATCATCTGAAAGCTTTGATGTTGTTTTAAGTTTTTTTGAGAGTTTTTTTCATGAGGTTTTTCCCAAAATGAAGTTAGAAACTGGTACTCCACTAAGGATTTTGAAATTTAGTATTAGAGGCTTAGCTTAGAAGATTCTAAGAAATTTTCTGTGGTATGATTCAGAGAAAGGAATCTTCCAATCCAATCTAAAAAATTTGAAATTGGCTTTTTATAAGGGACGTTTTACCACAGGTTTTACCATTTCAGGGACAAAAAAAACCATTATTTTATTTTGTTTAATTATTATGGTGAAATTTAATCTCGAATTTACTACTATTGATAATAATACCTTGAGCATTTATTACCGATTTACTGGAGTCTAAATACAAGTATTTCCATTCGAACGTTTTGTGTCAAGTTTTTAGTGCATAGAAAAGTTTTTTTTGTCTCATTTTTTGCTCACCTGACCCATGTATATTTCGACTACTCATGCACCAAGGCAAAACAGTAATAGGAGATTGCAGGGGAAGTTGTTTATTATTTATTATTGTTATAATATAAATACTGAGTCGTTTTGGACCTATTTCGATAGCTACAAAACTTCGGGTAGCCACCGACGTATAATAAAGTATAAATTATTTTGTATTTTTTTTCTGGCTTTGTGTTTATTAGACAAACTTGGACAGAACAAGCAAATGGCGATATTTTCCTAAACATCTCGTTTTTTGAGGGGCAATTTTTGAGCGACATCACTAAGTAGCGATTTTATGGGACTTAATTCGTCAATTAGAAATAGAATGTGATCAAAACTGATAATTAGAACTGTTGAACGAAAAGATGCCATCAATATTAAAAATTAAAGAAACAACTGAAATACCTTTGGTGACAAACACATCATGTGACACATTTTCTATTCCTCGATATCAGAATTTCCTGGTCCCATGTCAGAAATTTCTATGAATGTTGTCACACATGACAATGACATAATATTTTTGTTAGGAGCTGAGGTTGTTCCATTAGAGACATTCTGTTTTTTCATTAACAACAACGCCTAAATCCGAGCCTAAATCATTGCTAGATTCAACGTCCTCAATAATATGTTCTTCTCGAGGTATACCTTTGCTTCTTCAGTTGTTTTGAACACCCTCGGCTTGCCCCTCGGTTTTCACAAAATTGAAACACCCTGTAGGTATTTCAAAAACAAAAGAGGTTGTTAAAGTTAGCGGCAATTAGAAGCAAAATCGGCTAAAAATTACTTAAATGTCCAAAAATTGAAATTGGGGTTTTTGAAAAAATTTCTCGGTTAGGACCGGTGCCGAATTCGGTCAAAAATAGCTCAAAGAGTTTAAAAATTCAAATTTGAAGTTTATAAAAGAAAGAATACGATTAGGGCCAAAATTGTTTTTCGTAGTTGGTATAGACGTAAAACTTAACTAAAAATACAACAATATGAAAAATTAGTGTTTTTCCAGAAAGTTAGGATTAGGGCAAAAAAATAACTTATTGCTGTAAAAATACAAAATTGGAAAAATTCCGATCATGATTATGGCCAAAATTGGTAAATGGGCAATTTAGGATTGGGGCTTAAGATGCAGATTTTGGTGTATTTAAAAAAAAACTCTAAAAACTTTTTGGACAAAAAAAGAGAAACCTCATTTAATTATTCTAATTTAATGGTTTGGTAAATTAGACTGTTAGTCCATAGTCAGTGTAATTTGCCTTTAATATTGATTCAAGAATTGGTAAAAAATTACTCCAAAAAAATAAAAATGATTTTGGAGTTTTTGGAGATATTAGGGCTAAAACATTGTCATGACGCAAGGTCTAGACATGCAAATTTTGATGTGTTTAAAAAATTTAAATTTAGAATAAAATTAAAAAAATATTCTCAAAATCTTCTAATTGATTGATTTTAGTTTTCGAGTCAAAATATGTAAAATTTGACTAAAAATATCTCAAAATAAAGATTTGGTGTTTTTCGAGAATGTCAAATTAGGATTTGGGCAAAATTACAAAAAAAAAATGACTTCAAGCCGTAAAAATACAAATGTGAAGTATTTGGAAAAATTCAGATCATGCATAATTAGGGTCAAATTAAAGTTAAAAATGACCTAAAGCAGCTAAAATTGCAGATTGGGATTAGGGCTTTTAAAATGTAAATTTTGATGGGTTTGGATAAACTCTAGTTTAAAATAAAAAAAAAGGAAAACATTCAAACTTTCTGATTTATTGTTTTTGCTGAATTACACTGCTGGACTAAAGTTAATAAAATTTTACTCAAAATGCGAATTTGGTCGGGGGGGGGGGGGGGATTTTCTCTTCGAACAGGAATCACAATTTGCACATGAAAACTCAGAGATAAAGTTAAATTTAAATTCTGACGGAGTTTTGTGCGTAAGTTTAGAAATAGTAAGTACATACTTATACAGGGTTATTCAAATTCGCCACTCATCTTTTTCAAAAATTTCAAGGTTTTGATTGGCTCCCAAATAACCAACTTCTTACCCAATTAACCGAATATAGTTTACAAGATCCCAATGATGAGAGGTGGGTGATTCGAATAACCCTGTATATATGTACATTGCAATTGTCTTAAATGTATTTTTAGAACTCTGTGTATGTAACAGATCCTACATATTCTAGGCATGTTTTTTTTTATGATAGATATAAGTAATATAAATAATAAAATAATAAATAAAATTTTGTAGGTGCCTACTTATAATACCAGGTGCAAGAGGTGGGTTGGAACACCATAACCACGAGTACATACCCCGTGTTCATTAGAAAAAGTCATCAAAGTAAATGGACCGAGAAATAGACTTTTATTTTTTCATCCTTTTCTTTTGACATTTTACAACCAACTAGATGACGTTTTCAAATGAACACTCCCTACTTAGTTTTATTTCTTTAGATATATCTAAATTTTCTTGGAAATTTAGTTCTTCCGAATTGACAAAAATTACTTATTGCAATTTGCGCGGAGATTTTTAAGAGAGCTTAAAGCTATTTTTAATAGGTCTGGCAATTTGTGATGTACCTTTTGGAATATATATCTCATTCATTTATTATTGCCACTCCAGTTGGCGTTGGAAATCTGATAGTGTTATACCCTCGAAACGTTGACAATTTTTTTTCAAATCACTGGTGAAGTTTTGTGTACACGTATGTGGAATTAGTGGTATTTAGAGAAATTTAAGGTGAATTTTATGGAATTTTTGGATAGTTTTTTCATCGTTCAAAATTTACCGGTCATTTTTCCTAAAGGTAAAATTATTCGAGAGATTTGTTGTGTGCACATCGGGAATTTAGTGAAAATTAGTAAAATTTAAAGACATTTTGCTCGGAATTTAGTATAATTTAAAGTGAATTATACGCTATTTTTGCATACACATTTTATGAAGTGATTTTTCCCTAGAGTTTAGAACAAAACTTGATACTTTACCCAAAAATTGCGTTTTCTTAAAATGGCGAAAAAATGCGTTTTAATCGTTACAAAAATTTTTGTTTCTGAACGACAATGTAAGTAGTTTCTTTGATTTTGAACAAAAAGTAAATTTTTTAATGATTATAGAAATAGAAAAGATATTTTGGCACCAGCCTGAAACATAACGTGATTTGATTTTTGTTCAGAGTGCATTATTTTGAAACAAAAATAATTTTTTTAGGATGCTTTTAGAGATTTTAGTCTTGAAGCTTGAAGCTCGACTTGAGGTATGTTTAAAATCACAAAACAAAGCTTTTGTGCCGTTTTGAGACGATTTTGTTCTTGTTTGAAGTAACAAGCAATGATCGAAATAGTGAATCTTTTGATGGAACGAAAATTGTGACTTGTGACACTTTTAACCAATTATAGCACATAGCGCAAATTTCTTGATTTTTCTTGAAAGCTGAAAAAAAAACATTTTTTTTACTTGATTTTTGCTACAAAAACGATTTTTTTCTTATTGATTTTGTAGCAAATCTTGGAAGTTTTGGACTCAAAATTGAATTTCTTTCAAATCGCAAAAAAAATAGTCTATTTTTTTAATTAAACCTAAAGGTGCTTTTTTTTCAGTTTTGAAACAAAAAATGATTTTTTTTTAATTATTGTGACCATTTTGATCGATTGTGGCCAAAATTTTTTTGTTTTTTTAAAGTGAATTTTTGTCCTGGTAATGATTTTATTACAAAACTATTTTGTCAATTGAGTTTTAATCAAAAAATTGAGATTTTCGAGATTTTAGTCCCTAAAGTTAGTTTCATTAAAATTTGCGAAAAATGTGCGTTTTAATCATTACAAAACGTTTAATTTCGTTCAAATCAAAAATTTACTTTTAATGATTTTACAAAAGAGCCTGAACCAAAAAGTGTTTTTTTTTTGCTTAGACGCGTTATGATGATTTTGAGTCAAAAAAATATATTTTTCCGATGAAAATTGATGTTCGGTGGTCATAAAAAAAAAATATGACAGTTTTTTTTCTTGACGCAAATTTCTTGATAAGTTTTTCCGAAAGTTTTTCTGAAACAAAGAACTTTTTGTAACTTGATTTTTGCTCCAAAAACGAATTATTCTTTACTTATTGACTTTGTAGCAGTTGCTTGAGATTTCCGACCAAAAGAGTTTTTTTTTAAATTGCAAAAAAACTCGTTTCTATCTTTCGAGGCTTGCTTGATTTAAATGTTAATGTAGTTTTTTAGTTTTAAACCAAAAAGTGAATTTTTTAATTAATCGTGACTATATCTGATCGATTTTGACTTGAATTTTGAGCAAAAAAACTAAGAAATTTCCGTTGTTGTATGCAAGTAATTGTTTCAAAAACAAGAATTTTAGGTTCCTATCCAAGCAAAATAACCCATGGGAACTAATTGTTTGTGTTACTTACATTAGTAAAAGTTGTTAAAATTGAAACATAAATATCCACATCGAGCGTATTGTAAACACATATTTTTTGCTTTTTGGCGAATTTTTGTTAGGTACGTTTTTAGCGTATTAGAATATATTGGGAAATAAACTTATTCTTTAAACTTAATGCAAATTATAGATCTAATTAACTGAAACATGAATTAGTAAAAACGTCTGTTAATGGGTTTGTAGATTATACTCAAATGCTTGGTGTCAGTTTTGTAGTTAATGCTTTTTGGATTTTTTATTACTTCTATTGTTTCATATAACTCTCTTTTCCTTGGGTTGTTCTCTGTTTTTGAGATTTTTGTTTTAGTATAGTCAAAAGAATGGCCAGTATCGGTATAGTGTGTTTTGTTAGCAGAGTCGTGTTTTTCTTGTCATATTTGTGTCCGTTTATTCTGTTTTTCAGTAGGTAGTTGGCTGATTTGTCCGATGTAGCTGCCTTAGCAATTGTTACAAGGAATTTCATATACAACGTTGGATTTCTTGTCTTTTTTTATTTTATCTTTAATTTTGGACTAATTAGTGTTAAGAAGATTATAGCCCGAGAGTTTATTTGATTCAAAAGAGATTTAATAGGATTCAAAATTAATGGAAAAAGACTCGGAAAAAGACCACTTGAGGTGGATTTATAACCTCGTAAAACACATAAAATAAAATTAATTATAAAATAATAGTTAAAGGCGAGGGGTGTGACACAAGAAACATTGACACCTCTTAAAATTACCAAAATTATCGAGAAAATTATTCAAAACAATTTTCAGTAATTATAATTTTTGGGAAAAAATGTAATTTCTAAATAATTATAATAATTTTTGAATTCACTTTTAAATGTTTAATAAAATTATTTTACTTTAATGAAAGAAAATTACCATATTTTTTTATTTTGGAAGAAGTATTGGTAACGAGATTGGTAATTTATTGTGATTCGAAGTGGGTAATTTTTAAATAATTTTAGACCTAATTCTACCCTGCATTTTTCAAAAAATTTTTAGTTTGCATTTTTAGACGCTTTAACTCACTGACTGTTGGACTCTTAGCAAGTAACTGAAGCTTTTCAAATAACTGAAATTTTTTATTTTTACACACTTCAAGTCAATTTTAACGATTTTTTGGACTGACTTCCTCAAAACGACATAAATTTTTAGTTTCGCACGTCTTTAGTAAATTTTCACTTATTTTGGTCACAAAATTAATTTTATCACAAAATCACCAAATTAGAGGATTTAAATAAATTTTGTCCTAAAATGGAATTTCTCCAAAAACATAAAAAAAAATAATTCTTAGACAATATTAGCATTTTAGTTAATATTAGATCTAATTATATAGGTACTGCGTATTTCAAAAAATTACAAATTTGCATTTTTGGACGCTTTAATTTATTTTTTAGCAATTTGATTCTATCAGTACGTATCCCGAGTTTTTCAAAAAACTTAAAATTTAATTTTTACAAGCTTTGACTCAATTTTAACGATTTTTTGGGCTGACTTCCTCGCCAAACATTACATTTTCAGTTTGGGACGTCTTTAGTAAAATTTGACTTATTTTCGTCCAAAAATTAATTTTACCACCAACAACAAATTTGAAGATTTTAACTAATTTTACCTGATTGCGTTCTAAAATAAAATTTCTATAAAAACATCAAAAATTGCATTTTTACACGATGTAGTTAATTTTTCAATCAAATCAAAATAAAAAAGAATGGGGTTTCGGAACAAAATCGCACTACATTTAAGTGAATCTGAGTTCGCGGGCCAAATTCGCGGTTTCAAGGATAGAATTGTTAAAAAAAGCTAAAACCTTGTTTCAGCAACGATCAAAATGGTCGTTGTATGAAAAACATTCTCCTGATCCGGTGGCTCAAAGATAAAAAAAAAATAAATAAAACATGCCGTTTCAAAACTGTGAAAAAGGCTCGGAAAAAGGCTTATTATTTGGGTTTTTTAAATCTCAACTTTCGGACCAAAATCGATAAAAAAAAACTCCATTCTAGGGGAACACCGTCCAAATTCGATTAAATTGTTCGTGTGAATGAAATCGATCAATCTGTAGATAAAATGTATCCGAAAAAAACAAAGAATTAATGATGATAGAAAGCAAACTGTGTTTAATGAATGTGAAGAAAATTTACAAGGAATTAAAAAAAAATTTTGAGGAACAGTAAAATAAACCCCTTTTGAAGTCGACTTTAAGGCACTTTTGGAATCGCGTTTTTGGACCATTTTTAAAAAATAAGTCTTTAGAGGCTAATTTTATTCGAACTGAGTTTGTTACGTTCTTAAAGGATTGCAAACGTACCATTCCGATCAAAAACAGCAAGAAAAATGGTCTGAATTTGTTTTTTAAAATGTCCAAAGTGGGGGGGGGGGAGAGTGTTACGACTTTTTTCTCAATTCTCAATTTTAACTGTCTGTAAGTTGAGAACGCTTCGACTGATTGCAGTAAATCCAACTTTTTTTTCTTCTTCTTGATGTCCTCTTTTACCTCACACCATCGAAAGTCCAGGTGCAATATTTTTAGAGATAAGTACCTAGATCCTTTAGGACGTCGATTTTTAGGCACTCTTCGCTTTTTAGGCTCAGAATCGCGTTTTTGGACATTTTAAAAAAACCTCTTTCGAGGTTAATTTCATTATAATTGAGTTTGTTACGTTCTTAGAGGATTGCAAATGTGTTATTCCGATCAAAAACAGCAACAAATTTTTTTTGAAAATGTCAAAAGTGTGGGATTACGACTTTTCTCTCAATTCTCAACTTTGACCGCCTGTAACTTGAGAACGCCTAGACCGATTGAAGTGAATCCAACTGTTTTGGCCTCTTCTTGTTGTCCTCTTTCACCACCACCAAGTTCCGTAGGTGTAATATTTTCGGAGATACAAAGAATTTCAAGAATGTCATGTCTAATTTTAAATAAGAAAGTTGTTACAAGCGTTCTTGGATGTTGTAATTTTTCTAATTTTGAAAGTAATTTTTCAAATATTAGTGGTAATTGTTGGTAATTTCTGCACTGCTTAGATAATTTTAAAAAATAACGGTAATTGGAGCAGTAATTATATAATTTTAATGATACTTTTTCTAATTGTGAATAACTTTTTCATCAAAGGTACACCGAAAATTACCCGTGTCACACCCCTCGGTTAAAGGCTAGGTTGAAGGTACTTGTTTCTGTGTAAGTCTTTACAAGAAAATTAACAAAAAATAAAAATATTAAATAATTATAAAACTTATATATTATTTTTATCGTTATATTCTAGTTAGGTATGACACGATTTTTATAGTTAGGTACCTATGTACATTTATATAGGTATGACAACTGTATGATGAAATTCCATCGAAAACATCACGGTATCCGTCAAGTTGTTGTCAAGTCCTCGTTATAGCCTTTATGTCTAACAGTGATATATTCCTTTTGGAATACTTTTTGTATATTATCTGACAGATTTTGTATATATGGGATAGTTAGGTATTGGTTAGGTGATGACTTGATTTTTTTAAATTATTCTTTATCATATTTGCAGATTCTGTTTTTAAAAAAATTATTTACAGTTTCAGAAGAATAACCATTTGATATTAAAATACTTTTTGCTTTTTTAATTGTTTTTTTTTTGTCTAAATTCTGGATCCTTTAATACAATGGCACTGTCCGCAATGATTATTATTACGTTTTTTTTTTTTGGGAAAATGGGTGTTGGGAATGAAAATTAAGAGATCTGTCTAACCAGGTAAGTTTTGTGTACCAAATAGTTTTTTTTTCAGTTGTTGGAGAGAATTAATGTTAAGGCTAAAAAAATTATTTTTTGTTGGTTTTCTATTTTCCTTCATAAATTTGGTAAAAATTTCTTTTACAAAGTAATCTTAAGAATATACAATCATCTACGTATCTGTGAAAGAATGGATTTTTAAACCTTATAGGCCACTTATTACCCCAAGTAGCATTCTAAGCCATAATTTGGCGATTGGTCTGTAATCCTTGCTAACTTCGGTGACCATTGGGTTAAAAAAGCGGCCAAAAATGCCAATCTATTACGAAATTATTAAGGCACCTTGGCGAAAATAAGGAACTTTTATTTCGTCATTAGGTACTCGGCTCTTCTGACCAATATTTAGGCCAGTATATTGGCTATATTTCAGCAAAAAATGCTACATTTTATACAGCTAACAGCTAAAATTTGGGTGATAAAAAATAGCTTTTATGACTAAAAATGTTCCTACATTTCGATATCTTGCAAACGAACTGCGCATGGAGATTCAAAATGCCGACATGACATGACTGATTGTTTTGTGTGGATATATTCTCAATAGTACGATTGCAGATTTTACAGCAAATTGTCGTAAATAATGGACTAAAAATCTTAATGCCAAGGCAAATTTACTGTAAATGTAGGGGAGATAGTTGATAAAAATCAATGCGCCACGGTATTTTTAATTAATTTGCTATCGCTAATCACTTACACTAATAATAAAAAATACCTAATTGATCTCAAATTAAATTTTCGGATTTTCTACTTTCTCTACTACACGCGTTTTGACGACTCAATGTATCAAAATTCAATAGTTGCATGGATATAATTTATTATTTTACAAACTGCTGCTAAATTAGAAAATTTAACATGGCCGCCCGGTTATTGCAGATATTTATCGAGGCTACAACGATCGTCAAGAGGCTAGGAGCGACCGTTCCGTCATAAAAACCAATCAGTGGCCAAAAAATAGCTACGTCGGCCATGTCGTTTATTTTACGCCCTCTGACGGCTCTCAACGAAGTAAAATGTAAAGTCCCATGCTGCCTTTGAATGTTTTTGTTGTTGCAAAAACTTAGTATTATAAAGTAACTAAATAATAAATATAAAAGTAAAATAATTATTTTTTTCTACAAACGTCAAATAATGACGCATTTTACGCTTTCATTAGACAAACGAAAACCTAACCATTTTTGAGGATCAGAATGTGAGTTTACTTTTCCGCGCGTTGCCCAGGACAGCAAGCGAAAAAGATTTTATCGCTTGCTGTCAATAGCAACTACCACCATTCAACCAATTATTTAAAACGTCATTGTCACTTTGATTGAAATTTTCAGATTGTGTCTTCATTCAAATTTCAGATTATTTGGAATTTATTGTTTGTAGAAAAAACGTTGTATGCATTACGAGCACAAAGTAACTTTTTGGCTCTCGAGTGATTGCCGCTCTCCGCTTCGCGTCGAGAGGCAAACTTCACTCTCCGAGCAAAAAAGTTGTACTTTTCGCTCTTAATACATAAATAACTATAATGTTTGCTTTTTGCGAGGCTTTTTGAGTTTTAGACTTCTAGTTTTATTTATCACCAATTCCGAGTAGATCATAGACGTATATGAAATACCTAGCATAACAAGGATATAAAATAAATCTTTCACTAATAAATTGATGTTACAACATTGTCCAAAAAAACATTTGGGTTAATCAATTTGTGAAATTCTAGTGGATTAGGTATTTATAGGTACTTCCTCTTACCCATGATGAGAAAGTTACAGAAGAATAATAACGGTTTCTGGAGTAGAATTCGAATTGTTTAAGGTTAATAAGCTTATTTAAAGCTTTGGCGTTTGGGTAAAGTTAAAGTTGCTACTTTATGGCTACTATATCTTATATCAATATTCCGTGGCTACAAAAATTAGTTATTATATCCAAATTTTGTAGTCAATTTGGTTAACACAAGTTTTAGCTATATTTCTGTTTAAAAAAGCAACAAATTTACTGCAATAAAGTAGACATTTTATCCAGTAAATATTCGGCAATTTTAACCAGGCAAAAAAATGTAATGTTTACCAAAATTTTTGCCAAATTATTGCGTTCAAGAAAAATGCTACTTTATGACCACATCTTGGCAATAGATGAGGTTTTATGGCTAATTTTTTTGACCAAAATTTATCTTACATAAATGGCCAAATTATAACCAAATAATAACCAAATCCTTGCTTTTTTTACTACTTTATGACTAACTTTTGGCCATTGGACTATTTGGTTATAGGTACTACTTGGGATGTACCTAACAAATAATACATAATACATAGGTATTCTAGCTACGTTTTTTTAAGATAGGTACATGGGATAGGGCCTATTTTTAATTTTCTCATTGAAGTATAAAAACAATACTTTGTAGGTGTCTACCTATTTTAGGTTGGCTACTAAGTTTTGTTACATTTTTATATAGGTACTTTTTAAATATAAATTTTCTTGTAAATTCAGAATTGACATAAATTATTTATTGCAATTTGCTCAGAGAATTTAAAAAGAGCTTAAGTGCAATTTTGACTGTGACAGAGTGATTAGGGACTGAACTTAAGCTTTCCTTACAACCGGGAGAGAAATCACTGGTGAATTTTGGTGTACACATATTGGGAATAGTGAAATTTAGTAGTGTTTAGTAAAGAAATTTAAGGTGAAATTTTTAGATGATTTTTTCGAGGATTTTTTTTCTTTATTTCAGAACTCACCAGCAATTTTCCCCTAAAGTATAAGTACCGGTGAGTTTTGGTGTGCACATCTCGGGCATTTAGTGGAATTAAACTACATTTAGTTTAGAATGTAAAGTAAATTTTAACCAGCCAAAAAAATGTAATGTTTACCAACATTTTTACCAAATTATTGCGATCAAGAAAAATGCTACTTTATGACCAAATCTTGGCAATAGATGAGATTTTATGGCTAATTTTTTTGACCAAAATTTATCTTACATAAATGTCCAAATAATAACCAAATCCTTGCTTTTTTACTACTTTATGACCAACTTTTAGCCATTAATGCTATTTGGTTATAGGTACAATGCTACTTGGGATGTACTTACCTAACAAATAATACATAATACATATTCTAGCTACGTTTTTTAAGATACCTACATGGGATGGGGCCTATTTCAAATTTTTTCATTGAAGTATAAAAACAATACTTTGTAGGTACCTACCTATTTTAGGTTGGCTACTAAATTTTGTTACTTTTTTATATAGGTACTTTTTAAATATAAATTTTCTTGTAAATTCAGAATTGACATAAATTATTTATTGCAATTTGCTCAGAGAATTTAAAAAGAGCTTAAGTGCTATTTTGACTGTGACAGAGTGGTTAGGGACTGAACTTAAGCTTTCCTTACAACCGGAAGAGAAATCACTGGTGAATTTTGGTGTACACATATTGGGAATAGTGAAATTTAGTCGTGTTTAGTAAAGAAATTTAAGGTGAAATTTTTAGATGATTTTTTCGAGGATTTTTTTCTTTATTTCAGAACTCACCAGCCATTTTCCCCTAAAGTATAATTACTGGTGAGTTTTGGTGTGCACATCTCGGGAATTTAGTGGAATTAAACTACATTTAGTTTGGAATTTAAAGTAAATTTTAACCAGCCAAAAAAATGTAATGTTTACCAACATTTTTGCCAAATTATTGCGATCAAAAAATGCGACTTTATGACCAAATCTTGGGAATAGAAGAGATTTTATGGTTAATTTTTTTGACCAATATTTATCTTACATAAATGTCCAAATAATAACCAAATCCTTGCTTTTTTTACTACTTTATGACTAACTTTTGGCCATTAGTGCTATTTGGTTATAGGTACAATGCTACTTGGGATGTACTTACCTAACAAATAATACATAGTACATATTCTAGCTACGTTTTCTAAGATAGGTACATGGGATAGGACCTATTTTTAATTTTCTCATTGAAGTATAAAAACAATACTTTGTAGGTGTCTACCTATTTTAGGTTGGCTACTAAGTTTTGTTACTTTTTTATATAGGTACTTTTTAAATATAAATTTTCTTGTAAATTCAGAATTGACATAAATTATTTATTGCAATTTGCTCAGAGAATTTAAAAAGAGCTTAAGTGCAATTTTGACTGTGACAGAGTGATTAGGGACTGAACTTAAGCTTTCCTTACAACCGGGAGAGAAATCACTGGTGAATTTTGGTGTACACATTTTGGGAATAGTGAAATTTAGTCGTGTTTAGTAAAGAAATTTAAGGTGAAATTTTTAGATGATTTTTTCGAGGATTTTTTTTCTTTATTTCAGAACTCACCAGCAATTTTCCCCTAAAGTATAAGTACCGGTGAGTTTTCGGGTGCACATCTCGGGCATTTAGTGGAATTAAACTACATTTAGTTTAGAATGTAAAGTAAATTTTAACCGGCAAAAAAATGTAATGTTTACCAACATTTTTACCAAATTATTGCGATCAAGAAAAATGCTACTTTATGACCAAATCTTGGCAATAGATGAGATTTTATGGCTAATTTTTTTGACCAAAATTTATCTTACATAAATGTCCAAATAATAACCAAATCCTTGCTTTTTTTACTACTTTATACTAACAAATAATACATAGTACATATTTTAGCTACGTTTTTTAAGATAGGTACATGGGATGGGGCCTATTTCAAATTTTCTCATTGAAGTATAAAAACAATACTTTGTAGGTACCTACCTACCTATTTTAGGTTGGCTACTAAATTTGGTTACTTTTTTATATAGGTACTTTTTAAATATACATTTTTTTGTAAATTCAGAACTGACATAAATTATTTATTGCAAATTGCTCAGAGAATTTAAAAAGAGCTTAAGTGCTATTTTGACTGTGACAGAGTGGTTAGGAACTGAACTTAAGCTTTCCTCACAACCCGGAGAGAAATCACTGGTGAATTTTGGTGTACACATATTTGGAATGTAGTGAAATTTAGTCTTGTTTAGTAAAGAAATTTAACGTGAATTATATGGAATTTTTAGATGTTTTTTTCGTTTTTTTCTTTTATTTCAGAACTCACCAGCAATTTTTCCTAAAGTATAATTACTGGTGAGTTTTGTTGTGCACACCTCGGGAATTTAGTGGAATTAAACTACATTTAGTTTGGAATTTAAGGTAAATTATTTGGAATTTTGCTGTACACAATTTATGAATCGATTTGCTCCTCAGGTTGAATGGAGGTAGATATAAAAAAATTAGGATGCCACAAATAGGTGAATGAGATAGGAATAGATATTTCTTGTTTATTGAGTACCTACTGGGTTAGATTCAAAATACGCTGTTTTTCCTTGATTGCTTTCAATTTTTCTTAATAATTCAAGTGCCTAAAATAATGTGTTTTAGCTTATTTATTTTGATAATATTCCCGGTTTAGGTTTAAAGCGAGGCCTAGCGAGTTACCTTTCCGTCGGAACAGGTCGACGAAACCCTTTTTAAATTCGCAATAGTGGCAAACTTTCAAAATCATTTTTTAGAAAATATTGTAAATAAGAACGTGCGATTGTTTATGTAAGTTTTTGTACATAAATGTTTACATACCTACAGCATGTTTAATAATATAAAATATTTCTTGTTACCTCTGAAATATTCATTTTGTTGACACTCTTCCTATATTGAGAAGATATAGTCAAAGTCTAATTTCCACGGCTATATGAGATATAAATAATAAGTGAATGAGATATATAGATAGATATAAATATTCGTCTATATTTTATTAGTTTATTATTGCCATCCAGTTGGAGTTGGTAATGTACCTGTGACATTTTTGTCACATCTCAACATGTGCTGAAAGGAGATAGGTAAAAAAAATAAAGTTTTTGTTATATGCAAATAATAATAAGTGAATGAGATATATAGGTAAAAATTAAATATTGCTTTTTATACACCTACATAATATGTTTACAAATATCTTTAAATTTTGTCCTTCACTACAACTTGAGTCTCGAGAAATCTCTAAATGGACATTTTTAGCTGAATAACTAATTATTTTGCAATTTTAGAAAAAATCCAAAACAGTCACTTACGGCACAATAACTGGGCCCTCGGGAATTTTTATCACAACCGTTTAGCACATGACGTCCGGCCGGCCACCAAAACCAAGCGCACAGTCACAACCAACCAAAAAACCAAAACTCGACCCGTCACCGAAATTGCGTCCACACTGAAGGGAAAACGGGATTTCCGCGCGCGGGCCGACTTGTTCCTAAAATACTTCTGGAGCCAATCACAATGAGCACTGGCCCGGGCAGAATTTCCGCGCGTAACTTCGCACCTAAACCGTATAACGAACAACGGACAACTATAGACTAGAACCCGCAAAGCCAACACTTAGCGGCGTTAATGATCCCGACGCTTTCCGATTGGCCGGCGAGTTGACACCGACGCGCCGCGGCCAATAGCCGGGCGACAATCCCCCCACTCTTTTCACACTCCGGGGTGGGTTGCTGCGTCCGGGTTAGGCCTCGGGGGGTGTGGCTTGCGACGCCTTCGTCTGTTTGTCCTTGTCTGCGGCGGCCGGGGACATTTTTAGTCTTTTCGATGGTGTCTGCTGCAAAGAAAATAGAAGGGTTACCCGGGGGGGCTGTTTGCCCGGGTTTTTTCTGGCCACCCGGGGGTTCGATAGGTGCTAGGCGGAGGTGGCGGATCGGAAAGTCGGTGGCGTTTTGGCGGAGACGCTGGGCGGCGGACGGGCGTCTGTACGATCGAGAGGAGGAAAGAGGGACGGGAGGTTAATTGGTGAAATGTGTTGGGTTGGGGAAAGGAGAAGTGACGAGTTTTGATCGGTTCCTAGATCTGGAATGCTCATTCTTCGCGCTTCCACGCATGGTGGTTTTACAAGAAAAGTTCAGCTTTGCTTAATAGGTAATCGTTGATCGGTAACGATTATAAATCTAAAAAGACTTTAATCCACATAATGAGGTTGCTGCTCTAACTGCTTGTTAGAGTCTTCGAGAGTTCAACTGGCGATAAGAGTGGGAACCCTTGGAAATAACAAAATATATTTTTATCACGATTTCCTTTTTGTTCGATACATCAGTTGAGCTTGGAAGTCTTATTTTAAATTAGAGAATTGATTCTTCTATGTTTAAAAAGGGTATAAGTGCACTCAAAAAAAGGTCCTGAAAGTACGTACTTTCTATATTACAAAAATTCAATTTTTTTACCTTAAATATTTTTGAAATAATTTCACTCCTAATAAACAAGTTTTTGTTTTTTCGTTTATTAAAATATCGGGTTGAACACCGTTAAATATTCGTACACGCAGGGTTATTCGAATTCGCCGGTCATCAGTAGAATCTCGTAAACCGCAAGAGATATAGATTCAGTTAAATTGGGGAAATGTTGCGCATTTGGATGCAATTTGTAATGACATTTTGAAACTAACAAAAACTTTGACTGCTTTTGAAGATATTCTAAGAAAAAATGAAATTTTCGAAAATTATTTTTTTATTTATATATATTTTGGAGGCTATTTTACAATAAATTACACATTTTCATCGGTACTTTTTCTGCTTTACAAGATGGTGTTCCAATTTGTATTCCGACGTTTCGACATTTCTGGAGCATCATTAATCTTGGTTTTTAAAATTAAAAGTCCTCCTTAATGCAAATTTAAGATTATGTAACGCTTTATATTTTCATTAGGGTGTTTTATGTAATTTCTAATGATTTATTTAAATTTTACTGTGCAGAATATACGGGTTATTCGAATTCGCCAATAAGATGTTATTTTTAAATTTACAAAATCACTTCCGGAAATAATAAAAAAAAAATTAAATATGCAATAATTGGTTTTATTTTCTTTTCTGAACTTATTTTAACAGATTTTGAAAAATAAGTTTCACTTTTGGTTCGCACTTGTTAGGATAATATTTTAAATAAAACATCATATATTTTACAAGGTGGTGTTACCAGGTAAGAAAAATAATAGTCTTAAAATATGGTAAAAATGTCCTTATTAAAAAATAGTTGATGGACTAAAATACAATTTTCGTTTTTTATTTTCGAATAACTTTAGATGTATTCAAAACTTTGGAAACTTTAAAATGTCATTATGATCTGCAAGCAAATGCGTAACTTTGATAAAATTTAATCAAATTCGTATCTCTTATGGTTTATGAAACTCCCATAATGAGCGGGGAATTTTAATAACTCTGTAGGTACTGGGTAATCCAATGGTAAAACTGCTTACTACCCGCATTTGCATTAATTCACTTGGGTGGTTATTTATCATATTAATGATTAGTGAATGAATAATCATTATTGGTCAAGGTACATGATGTTTTACTGATGATTTTCCCTAATTCTTAAATTAGGGGATAAAAAATATTTCTGTAGGTATATTTTTACCGTGAGTATCAATTTCTTTACTTCGGAAATAAAAAATACAGAATAGTACAAAAAATTTGGACTAGTTGTTAAATTTCAAAAGCAATACCCTGTACCGAAAGTTCTTAAATTTATTTTCTCTAATGTGAAAAGTTGCAAAAATAAATACACGACATTACTCTTTAGAGTAACCAAGCCCAGTTTTAAATTACCTCCTCGTGATTTTTGTTTTAATAGTTTTTAATTTCGACCATATCTTAACTTACACCCATAATTTATTAAAGCAATTTATTTTTATCATAAATAACTAAAAAGTAGAAAAGGACAAAAAAATTGAGACTTAATTATTAATTGCCAAAAGCAAAGTCCTCTTTCGAAAGATTAAAAAAAAAAAATCTAAAGATTTGAAAAAGCGTTAAAAACTAAAGCGAAAAATTGAAATTACTTGGTAGATTAAATTAATTCTTTTTACTCATAAAAATAATGTTTTTTTAATAAAAAAAATTAAACAAAAGTAAATCACGCAAGTTGAAAAGGAGGGTTGTTGCCTTATTTTTGAAACCACCTGTTTATAAATCTTAAAACAATTTCCATATATTGTGTTCTCTTTGGCAAATAAATATTAGTCAAAATTTTTGGTCTTACCGTGTATCGTTTATTTGGTCGATAAAATAATGCTCAAGAAACTCGGAGCAATTTTTAATGGGGCCCCGCCCCTCCCCCCCCCCCCCCCCTTGGGGCCCCACCCGTCTCCCCCTTTTTATTCTATATTTTTACTCATCGGGCGATACAATGCATAACAAATGTTTTTTTTTCTACGACCGCCGCGTGCACATTGCGCACGCTCTTATACAGAAGCGTGTGTAAAGCCCACATTGCGCACGCTTCTGTTTACTCTGCACACTCCTTGCATATATATTTTATAATATGAATGATCATTTATAAACCAAAACCGCAGTCGTAACAAAGTACAGTGTGCAACACGTACAAAAATCACTCTTCACACTCTTGTGACGTTGTATCACTCGCCTACAGCTTGCCATCACACTCGTGTGAAAAGTTCAATTTTCTACACTAGTTGCACTATATAATATTTTTCTACGACTGCCTCGAAAATGAACAAATGAGCACTACTTACTAACTACCGTTGAAAATCTCATATTGCAAACAGTGTGCGCAAACTGCACATTGCGCACGCTGTCATACAGAAGTGTGTGCAAAGTCCACTTTGCACACGCTCCTGATTGCTTGCACACGCCTTGCATGTATTTTGTAATACGAATCATCATTTATAAATCAAAACCGCAGTCGAAAAAAAGTACAGTGTGCAACACGTACAAAAATCACTCTTCACACTCTTGTGACGTTGTATCACTCGCCTACAGCTCGCCATCACACTCGTGTAAAAAGTGCAATTTTCTACACTAGTTGCACTATATAATATTTTTCTACCACTGCCTCGAAAATGAAGAAATGCGTACTACCTACTAACTACCGTTGAAAATCTCATATTGTAAACACCGTGCGCAAACTGCACAATGCGCACGCTGTCAGACAGCAGCATGTGCAAATTTCACTTTGCACACGCTTCTGATTGCTTTGCATTCGTCTTGCATATATTTTATAACGCGAATGATCATTTATGAAGCAAAATCGCAGTCGTAAAAAAAGTATAGTGTGCAACACGTACGAAAAACACTCTTCACACTCTTGTGACGTTGTATCACTCGCCTACGGCTCGTATCCAAACCGTCAAACTCGTGTGAAAAGTGCAATTTTCGACACTAGTTGCACAATATACTATTTATATTACTTCGCGTCATTCGGAAAACAATTGCTCTTATGGGGTTTTTGGTACGTAATGGAAATATTTTCAAAAAAAAGGGTCTGGCACTCTATAAAGGTCCGCGCACTTTTTTTGCCACCTCTAACCACAATTTTTATATTTTTGCATATACAGGGTTTCTCTTTTAAGTGAGTGCAGCATTACTATCTCCGAAATGGCTGTAGTTACAAAGACGGTTAAATTAGCAAAAAGTTAACTTTTGTAGAACCTGTTTAGAAAACCTTTACAATATTGCCACATTTTGAGTAGTTTCTGAAATATTTAAAAAAATTTAAAATATAGTATGTTATAACTCAGATATAATATTTTGATGGTGGATTTAATTGGTGGAAATGTTTAAAACCTTATTTATGTAATAGCCGTTATATTAAGAATAAAAAAAAACTTTCAAATTTTGAAAAAAAAATCCAGGTCCGTATTTAAAAAATGTACTTCATACTGGTAACTCGGTTGATAAGCATCACAAGAAACTAATCGAGATGTCATACAGTGAGACTTTTATTTGTAACTTTGTAAAAACCAATGGTTTTTGAAATAAAAGATATTTAAAATTTGCGCAATTGGTCGTGTTTTAGTGGGTTTATGACAAATAAAAACTCCTTTTTCTCATATTTCATTAAAACAAATATTGGACTTTTTGATTTTGTATTTTTTTATTTCTTTTTTCATATTGTTTTTTTATTATTATTATTTGTCAGTTCATTACATTTTATAATATTTCATATTTTCCCTCAGCTGCACTTTGAGTTAATTTAATTATTTCGATGCAAATTTGATCCAGGATTGGCCATTTCTAACGGGTAAACACTTTTAATGTAGATTTTCCCTATTGAGACAATTTTGGCCCAAAGCTGTGTTTTTAATAATTCCTGATTTTTCAAGTTTTTTTAATTGGTTTTAATATAAATAATTACTATAAATATTACATTAAAATAATAAATTTTAGTGTCCTTCCTCATCGAGATCCTCGACATTATATATTTACAAAGAACCTCTAAGCGTATTTTTAGCTTTAAAATTAAAAATATTTTTAATATGTGCTTCTTACCTCCCTTGGACTTTTTTATGATTTTTCAGAATATTTCTAGTTCCAACTACCTACCTTTTTTTGAGATATTTTTATTTCTATAATTTCTGCTATTTCATGTTTTTGGTTTCGGTGATTTTCATAATTTTTCACCTAAAATTTGTATTTTTCATTGATCTGAATTTGCATTTTTATTGGATTTTTATTCTTTCGAGGTAATATTGCCATATAATTGAACTTTTTCACAGAAAGTGTAAATGTAATGTAACTTGATTTGCATTCAGATAATTTCGGTTAAAAACTTAGTTTTTAATGATTCCTGATTTTGTCAAGTTTTCTTCTATGATTTTTACGTAAAATGAGAATTTTTTCTACAAGTCAAAATCAGTTTTTATAGAGAGGCATTTGCTTCGAACAGAAACTTCTTTTTCAAATTTTTATACAATCGAAGTTATAAACCATTTTGTCTCAAAATTTGAAATATTTTAAATTTGTGCTTCTTTCGTAACTTTTGTTATTTTTTAACATGTGCTTTTATAGTTTATTTATCTTTTTCTTTCTTATTGTTCTTTTATTCTTCATATTACTCAGTTCTTATTTGTCATATTTCGTTAAATTTTTTTGTCGTTTAATTTTTTTTAAACAAAACGTTGTTTTTGTCTTCGATATAATTTTTAACCCAAGGTTGGACATTTCCTATGAGACTTGTAATATAAATTTGTTTCTATTGAGACAATTTTGGCCCAAAACTGGGTTAAATTACAATTTTTTAATACGGTATTGGACCAAAATAGAACTGTTCCAAAATTATGGCCCAACAAGAAATATATTTATGCAAATTTTTTAAAAGTTTTAAACGATAACCTTTAACCATCAACACTTTTTCGATTATTGCTTGTTAGTTCAAGAGACACGATCAACGAATTCAACAAGATCGAAGAACAAAATCGTCTCAAAAACGGCAGAAAGACTTTTTTATTGTAATTTTAAAGATACTTCATTTTTAGACTAAAATCGCTAAAATCATTCTAAAAAAAATCGTTTTTGTAGCAAAATAATGCTCTCTGAACAATAATCGAATAACGTTTTATTTCAGACTGGGGGCAAAATTTCTTTTTTATAATGATTAAAAAATTTACTTTTTGGGCCAAATTCGAACAAAACCCTCACAAAGCACCCAAACCTGAACTAATGATTTTCATTACTTTGCAGGATGTGATTGTTATTATATTATAAATACACGATAAGCTCAAAGAACAGCAGAAACGTCCCCATTGCTATATTATTAAGAGCAACAAATTGCCTTAAATGGGCCACGGTTTAATTCAATTCAAACGAATAAAAAGGTCGAATGACTCGAATTAATAAACGAATAAAAACCGTTTGTTCAAACCCCGTTTTAATCTAATAAGGTAAATTTGAGGAGAGACTACAAGAAATTAGAAAGAAAAGAATCGCCCCGATGCCTTAATGGTGTTTTTTCCCTTAATATTTCATCGTTTAGTGGGGGCCTGTTGCGTGCCGGTCGGGAATAAAAGAAACTAAATTAATAAAAATGCTCAAATTAAACGGGACATAAAAAATAATAATTCCACCGATAAAACGCGTCTCTAATTGTGGGTTTTTTCCGCTCAGGAATTAATGAGGGATTAATGAATTTTTGATTTCTAGGCAGCACGAGGGCACTGGAAGTCCTGCGTGCTAAATTTAGAACTAAGGAAGTAGATTTGAAGAATAAATTCTGATGAACTATACAGTAAATTATTTTTTATTTAAAACATATACAATGTTTTAAATAAAAAATTATTTTATTAGTTAATAACATATTATATATTATAAATTCAATAATTTACAGACAAATGCCCTTGCCCCGAAGCCCATTGCCTCTCCGCCTTTGATAATGTCTGCCGCAGCTGTAGACGAAACGTCAAGGAGACATTCCATTGGACCATGGCTTCAAAGCTAGGAAAACACTTTAAACCACATATGTAATGATGACATTTCTGTCTTTTTAAAATCTTGGTGTGTGAGTGTGTCTCATTACTGGTCTAGGACGGGAAGTAATTCCATTACTGGTCTAAAACGGGAAGTAGTTACTTCCCGTACCAGTTACCAGTAATGGGATTATTGTTTTTGCCAGTAAACCCTGAGTGTTGATTTTGCTCTAAACCATAGCAACCAATAAAATTCCGTCTCCTGAGTGAAGATTTGAGCCAGAATATCATGTGAATAAAAAATATTCATGAACATTTTTTGATGTTATTCAGAAAGTGTGCTTGAACATAAAATAGTATACATATACTCGATGGGAAGCGTCAGTACCCTCTCGAGATTTTATTTATCTCGACGCTACGCGTCTCGATATATAACATAATCTCTGGCCAGTAATGAAAGACTTCCCATCTCGTATTGTAATATACTATTACAGACAGCTCCGATGACTGACTAAGATTGTAATAAACGTTTCCTGAGTATTTCATGTACGTAAAAATTTTATATAGAGTGCGTCCCGAGACCCAGATCCGACCACTTAAATAATTACAAAACTTGTCGTTACTGAGAAACATTTATTTTGTGAATTCGAATTTGTGAATCTGACCTAGACAGTACCAGAGACGCCACAAGTTTGTTTTCATAATTGAGTCAAGTTCGGCCGAAGTTGTCTTTTGTTGTCCTTCTGTTCCAAGTATATTATAAACTTTTATTGAACTAGCAGCCAACAACTGGGAAAGAATGTCAACAGAACAAAATCAACAGAACTGGTGCTAAGCTGTACTGGAACATATTAAACAATTAGCAACATTTTTTAAAAAGGAAGATTCTCACTGAATATACAGGACACTGTTTTCTTCGTTCTTCTGATGGTAACAGGTGTCTGGAAAGAAGCCACCAATGCAAGACAGGAGGTCTGGAGTTGTAGTGGAGAGATAATTGCAAACAAGATTTGAACTAAATTTTTAATAAAATTAAAAAATTAGGTTCATGATTTTCATTTTCATCAAATACTATGGAAACGAAAATCCAGGTTACACAATCTTCATTGAAACTTTCATCAGATGCTGTGGAACCAAATATTTACTTTACAGAATCTTCACCAAGGTTTCAATAATCTCCAATAGAAAATATCTCTAAGACCGTTGACTATCTAGAAAAACATGTTTTTTTTTAAACGATTAATTTTATATGGAAAAGAGAAAAGTTTAGTTTCAAACAAGTGCGAAAATGACTTTTTACTCGGCTTGCATCTACCACCTATGACTGTGTTTCTCGTGTGCAAAGTGCTATTTTCGGCACGAGCTTTAAATTATCTAACTATTTTACTATCTATTCATAATTGTTATTAAAGTGACTAAATGTACTATAACCTGTCAATGTTGAGTTTGAGTTAGGACCACTGCCCAGTGACGGTAAGTATATGACATCGGCCCACTGGCCGCTTTAATAACCCATCATGACAATAAAATGACCACCGTCCGAGTGAATAAATAATCTTTTAAACAGTAGGAGAAGCGGCAGATATTCCCTTGTAAAGAAGAAAAACCGTATAATTGCACCTCAGACCATAATTCCACGAGCACAATTTGAACGAATGCGCGGCTTATAAAGCCAAATGCCTATGTAAATGTTGGTTTAACTGTCGCTCGCTCGAGCTATGATAATTATAATTATTACGATGCCTTTTCTGTTAAATAACTTCTTACGTTATTGTGTATGGATATACATAGAGGTATTCTGGGTCGGACACCGGGTTGCGTGTATGTGCAGGATGCGTGCGTATGTGTGCACACATGTCCGCCATTTGTTACCCATCTAACGCACAAATCGTGCCGCCCGATGCAAAACGTATGACCAGTTAGAATAGCAATGCAAATGATGGCCATGTTTATCTATTGACGTCAATCTTAAATGGTCATACTATTTCGAAATTGATGAGGGTTCGGTCAAATGTTTTCAATACTCTACATATTAAAGCAACTGTTAGATAAGCTGCAGGACTTAACTTTAAAAAATATGTAACATTTTACCCGTTTATTACTAGATGCAAGACTCCTCCATATTGGATAATCCAAAAATGCATAGTTTATTGTTGAAAGAGGTGAATAGCGGATGTAGGACATACAACACTACCCGTTTGTAAAATCACTAATATTTCGACATTTATTGAGATCTTTCTCAGAGCTCTTTCAATAAACAAAGTTTGGCACCCGAAGTCTACGAACAAACGAAGATAACACACCGGCTAGCCACGACAAACCTGACATAGTCTTCGTTTGCTGGTAGTGTCGTGGTGTTGTTTTCTCGTAGTGTCATCAGAGTTGTTACAAGCTACACAATTGTGCAAAATGCTACACATTACATTAACGAACTGCACGGCTACACCCAATAGTGAATAAATGCATTTTACTGCACATTATCAAAAAACTGCTCGCTCTTTTCACTCTTAGCTTAAAAAAGAATTCTGTAATCTAATCTCGTTAGAATGGAGCAGAAACAATTAATTATTAGTGTCTACACTATGTGCCAACAGATGTCGCTATTTAACTATGGATCATTTAAAATAAATATTAATCTAGCAAGCTGAGAAATTGACAGATTCGTCCTATTCCATCCATGTAAACATGTCATTTATATGTCAATTTCTGAGGTTTCTAGATGAATATCTATTTGAAATGGACTCTATCTACGAGATTTTCATAGCCAACTGGGGAGCTTCATTTCCGATCTATTCAAATCTATTGGGAGGTTCTCCGTATGTATAGGTATATACCGGGTGACACAAGATGTATGTAACAGCCCAGCGTTTTCACAATTTTTATTTTAAAAATTTGAAATTTGGAGGTGATAAATAAGTCGCAAATCTGCTTCAGATTCCGTTTCAAGTTCTTAGGCACGACATCGGGTTTAACCGGAAGTACCGCCACGTTTCATTTTTTAATCGGAACACCTTGTATATTTGTTTATTTTCGAATTCCCCGTCGAATTCTAAGTTATTAACATGTAATATAATGTATGCTTATCTCTTACCGTTTTCGAGAAAATCGCGCCCGAACTTTCCGCATCATCAATAATAAATGTGGATTTTTATGGAAACAAATGAACATCGATCAGCCCTGATTTCATAGACTGCCATTCTTTTAGGCTCTTTATCAGTAAACATTAAAAAAAAAGTTTTTCCAAATTGTCATGGAAAAAAGATGGGGATTTGATATTTTTAGGACTTTGTTCATTTGTTTCCGTAAAAATCCACATTTATTATTGATGATATGGAAAGTTCGTGCGCGATTTTCTCGAAAGCCGTAAGAGATAAGCATACTTTATGTTACATGTTAATAACTTAGAATTCGATGAGGAATCTAAAATAAAACCTTGTGTCACCGGGTATAGTATACCGGGTGGCACAAGATGTATGTAACAGCCCAGCGTTTTCACAATTTTTGTCTTAAAAATTTGAAATTTCGAGGTGATAAAAAAGTCGTAAATGTGCTTCACAACCCGTTTCAAGCACTTAGGCACGACTTCCGGTTTATTCGGAAGTACCGCCATATTTAATTTTTTAAATGGAACACCCTGTATATTTGTTAATTTTCGGATTCCCCGTCGAATTCTAAGTTATTAACATGCAACATAATGTATGCTTATCTCTTACCGTTTTCGAGAAAATCGCGCCCGAACTTTCCGCATCATCAATAATAAATGTGGATTTTTATGGAAACAAATGAACATCGATCAGCCCTGATTTCATAGACTGCCATATTTTTAGGTTCTCTGTCAACAGACATTAAAAAAGTATTTCAAACTTGGTAAGAGATAACCATACTTTATGTTACCTGTTAATAACTTGGAATTTGATGAGGAATCTGAAATAAAACCTTGTGTCACCGGGTATAGTATACCGGGTTTCACAAGATGTATGTAACAGCCCAGCGTTTTCACAATTTTTGTCTTAAAAATTTGAAATTTCGAGGTGATAAATAAGTCGTAAATGTGCTTCACATCCCGTTTCAAGCACTTAGGCACGACTTCCGATTTAACCGGAAGTACCGCCACATTTCATTTTTTAATCGGAACACCCTGTATATTTGTTCATTTTCGGATTCTCTGTCGATTTCTAAGTTATTAACATGTAACATAATGGATGCTTATCTCTTACCGTTTTCGAGAAAATCGCACCCGAACTTTCCGCATCATCAATAATAAATGTGGATTTTTATGGAAACAAATAAACATCGATCAGCCCTGATTTCATAGACTGCCATATTTTTAGGCTCTCTGTCAACAGACATTAAAAAATTGTTTCAAACTTGGTAAGAGATAAGCATACTTTATGTTACCTGTTAATAACTTGGAATTTGATGAGGAATCTGAAAAAAAACCTTGTTTCACCGGGTATAGTATACCGGGTGGCACAAGATGTATGTAACAGCCCAGCGTTTCCACAATTTTTGTCTTAAAAATTTGAAATTTTGAGGTGATAAATAAGTCATAAATGTGCTTCACATCCCGTTTCAAGCACTTAAGCACGACTTCCGGTATATTCGGAAGTACCGCCATATTTCATTTTTTAAATGGAACACCCTGTACATTTGTTCATTTTCGGATTCCCCGTCGAATTGTAAGTTATTAACATGTAACATAATGTATGCTTATCTCTTACCGTTTTCGAGAAAATCGCGCCCGAACTTTCCGCACCATCAATAATTAATGTGGATTTTTATGGAAACAAATGAACATCGATCAGCCCTGATTTCATAGACTGCCATATTTTTAGGTTCTCTCTCTCAACAGACATTAAAAAAGTGTTTCAAACTTGGTAAGAGATAAGCATATTTTATGTTACCTGTTAATAACTTGGAATTTGATAAGGAATCTGAAATAAAACCTTGTGTCACCGGGTATAGTATACCGGGTTGCACAAGATGTATGTAACAGCCCAGCGTTTCCACAATTTTTGTCTTAAAAATTTGAAATTTCGAGGTGATAAATAAGTCGTAAATGTGCTTCACAACCCGTTTCAAGCACGTAGGCACGACTTCCGGTTTATTCGGAAGTACCGCCATATTTAATTTTTTAAATGAAACACCCTGTATATTTGTTAATTTTCGGATTCCCCGTCGAATTCTAAGTTATTAACATGTAACATAATGTATCCTTATCTCTTACCGTTTTCGAGAAAATCGCGCCCGAACTTTCCGCATCATCAATAATAAATGTGGATTTTTATGGAAACAAATGAACATCGATCAGCCCTGATTTCATAGACTGCCATATTTTTAGGTTCTCTGTCAACAGACATTAAAAAAGTATTTCAAACTTGGTAAGAGATAAGCATACTTTATGTTACCTGTTAATAACTTGGAATTTGATGAGGAATCTGAAATAAAACCTTGTGTCACCGGGTATAGTATACCGGGTGGCACAAGATGTATGTAACAGCCCAGCGTTTTCACAATTTTTGTCTTAAAAATTTGAAATTTCGAGGTGATAAATAAGTCTAAATGTGCTTCACAACCCGTTTCAAGCACTTAGGCACGACTTCCGGTTTATTCGGAAATACCGCCATATTTAATTTTTTAAATGGAACACCCTGTATATTTGTTCATTTTCGGATTCCCCGTCGAATTCTAAGTTATTAACATGTAACATAATGTATGCTTATCTCTTACCGTTTTCGAGAAAATCGCGCCCGAACTTTCCGCATCATCAATAATAAATGTGGATTTTTATAGAAACAAATGAAGATCGATCAGCCCTGATTTCATAGACTGCCATATTTTTAGGCTCTCTGTCAACAGACATTAAAAAAGTGTTTCGAACTTGGTAAGAGATAAGCATACTTTATGTTACATATTAATAACTTGGAATTTGATGAGGAATCTGAAATAAAACCTTGTGTCACCGCACTATTTAATTTTTTAAATGGAACACCCTGTATATTTGTTCATTTTGGGATTGCCCGTCGAATTCTAAGTTATTAACATGTAACATAATGTATGCTTATCTCTTACCGTTTTCGAGAAAATCGCGCCCGAACTTTCCGCATCATTAATAATAAATGTGGATTTTTATGGAAACAAATTAACGTCGATCAGCCCTGATTTCATAGACTGCCGTATTTTTGGTCTCTCTGTCAACAGACATTAAAAAAGTATTTCAAACTTGGTAAGAGATAAGCATACTTTATGTTACCTGTTAATAATTTGGAATTTGATGAGGAATCTGAAATAAAACCTTGTGTCACCGGGTATAGTATACCGGGTGACACAAGATATATGTAACAGCACAGCGTTTCCACAACTTTTATTTAAAAAATTTGAAATTTGGAGGTGATAAATAAGTCGTAAATATACTTCAGATTACGTTTCAAGCACTTAGGTGCGACTTCCGGTTTATTCGGAAGCACCGCCATATTTCATTTTTAAATGGAACACCCTGTATATTTGTTCATTTTTGGATTCCCAGAAGAATTCTAAGTTATTAACATGTAACATGATGTATACTTATCTCTTACCGTTTTCGAGAAAATTGCATCCGAACTTTCCGTATCATCAATAATAAATGTGGATTTTTATGGAAACAAATGAACATCGATCAGCCCTGATTTCATACACTACCATTTTTTTTAGGCTTTCTATCAATAGACATTAAAAAAGTATTTCAAACTTGTCATAGAAAAAAGATGGAGAATTGATATTTTGAAGTTCTTTTGTTTCCATAAAAAATCCACATTTATTATTAACGAAATGGAAAGTTCGGGCGCGATTTTCTCGAAAACGGTAAGAGATAAGCATACATTATGTTACGTGTTAGTAATTTAGAATTCGACGAGGAATCCGAAAATGAACAAATATACAGGGTGTTCCATTTAAAAAAAGAAATATGGCGCGCCTTTCGATTAAACCGGAAGTCGTGCCTAAGATCTTGAAACAGAATCTGAAGCATATTTATGACTTATTTATCACCATCAAATTTCAAATTTTTTCAAAACAAGGTTTTATTTCAGATTATTCATCAAATTCCAAGTTATTAACAGGTAACATAAAGTATGCTTATCTCTTACCAAGTTTGAAATACTTTTTTAATGTCTGTTGACAGAGAGCCTAAAAATATGGCAGTCTATGAAAACAGGGCTGATCGATGTTCATTTGTTTCCATAAAAATCCACATTTATTATTGATGATGCGGAAAGTTTGGGCGCGATTTTCTCGAAAACGGTAAGAGATAAGCATACATTATGTTACATGTTAATAACTTAGAATTCGACGGGGAATCCGAAAATAAACAAATATATAGGGTGTTCCGATTAAAAAATGAAATGTGGCTGTACTTCCGGTTAAACCGGATGTCGTGCTAAGTGCTTGAAACGGGATCTGAAGTATATTTGCGACTTATTTATCACCTCCAAATTTCAAATTTTTAAAACAAAAATTTTGGAAACGCTGGGCTGTTACATACATCTTGTGTCATCCAGTATATGCAAACATTGCAAACAAGTGATCGCGTTTTCTATTGGCTGAATTAGTGCAAAGTGAATGTATTGTTGTCTCTTTTTATTTAATGTCAGTGAAGTAGTGTGCCAATATACTAGTTTTGCACTAAAATTGTCAATTGAAAACGCTATAAGCATCATTGAAAATCTTTGATTTTTTATTGGTGCTACACAATTTTATTTGAAATTGGTACACATATATAAATCAGTCCGTAACAACCCTGAGTGTCGTATGGCTGTTGGATATTTTTTTTTTGATAAAGTGGAATGTTGGTACAAGCAAACTTGGTGTAAGAAACTTTTTGTTTATTGAATGAGCCCTGAGGAAGACCTCAGTAAAGGTCGAAACGTTGGCAATGTCACAAACGTGAAATGTTGTTTATTGTCCTACTCCCGTGATCCATATATTTCAACTTAGTGAAAGGATGCAAAACATATATGATTGTTTTTTGTGTTAAATTTGTCAATGTCATGTATATCAAATAGTTGTCTCTATTATGTATATAGAGGGTGTTCATTTGGAAACGTCATCTAGTAGGCAATAAAACGTCAAAAGAAAAAAATAAAAGAACAACTTCTAGATAACGTTTTCTAATGAACACTCCTTAGATATTGGTATAAAAACCATGCACGAAGGGGTTAGCAAATTTAGCACACTTGAGCAGTGGAAGGTGCAAACCAAAAATCTATAGGAAAGTACCATATTATGGAGTTACAAACTACAAAAAAACTTTATCGGTTTTTAATTTAATGCGTTTATATACAGGGTGGGCCAGACAAAAGTTGTCACCTATATTTTTGACACTGCTGGTAGATTTTATAATAATCTTTCGAATACTTCAACTTTAGTCTTTAGGGGGAACAAATTGTAAGGCTATTCCAACCATGTACCTGCAACCCTAGAAGGGGTCATCTGCCAAAGATGGCAGCCCGTTGAAATTTCAGATACCTGAAATTGACAAAAAGTCAACATTACAGGTTTTATTTGACTAAATGTTCGAGTTCTCCTCCCATCACCTCCATCCAATAATATAAGCGTTGTTCCGTTGCCCTGTTACACTCTTATTTCACCTTAGAGTACGCTAGAACGGTTCTTGATGCAGTTGTGCAGATTTCTTCGTTAACGGCTCTCTGTACAGCATATCTTTATTTTGTCTAGTTTGTCATTGACATATTCATTCACTGTGAACTTGACGCAAATTGGGACTTGGTCGCTCCATTTTTCATCCTTTTTTAGGTTACATAGCTTTAGAAGATAAGTTATTATTTGATAAATTTGAATTTGCATATCAGGCGATTCGTGTTAATTGGATGGGAGGTCATTTGGAATTTTTGGACCTTCTCGTTTTGGTTGCCATAAAGTAAAGAGATCGAGTTTTGAGTTTCTGTCCTTTTGAGGCACGTGTTGTCTTGACTTTGCCTTGGCCAATTTAATGGTACAGACCTTGTGCCAAAGAAGAACGGCATTGTCCAAACAGTGTCGGTGGTAGCCATCCTGAATGGTCTTTAGTAGAACTCTCGTTGAGTTGAGGTTTTTTTTGTTTCTCTAGTTTTTGCCAGTTTGCACTTCTCGGTACTTGGAATTTCAATGCAGTGGTCCTGAGCCGAAAACTGGTATCTTGCTGTCCTTGACATTTACAAAAGCAGTATGAGTCCTGGGGAACAACACAGCTAGTCTTCCTCTACACTATTGGTGAGCACAACTGCCCTCCAAGTTTGGTGACTGACTATGTTAAAATTATATTTTTTTTTTGTTTTCAATAAATTTATGTATGGCCTCTAAGAATTGACAATGCCTCTTATTTTACTAACTACTTCACACAATAATTAGTTGCACTTTGTTTTCCAAGTTTTGTTTATTTCCAAGGAGGTATATTTTTGTTTAATCAAAATTTGGTGGCGCTCAACAATAATGACGTTGATATCTGGTTGGTAGGTACTGGAGAACTCAGCAGTGAATAAGGTGAGCTAACTCATACCCTGAGGTTGTCTGGGTATTGTTAATAATGCCAGGCATATATAGTACATTTGAAGATCATAACAGCCGTTCTGACGTTTTGTAACATTAAAGGAGTGATATTCTGGCATTCTTGTACAATTTTCTTTCGTAATTCCGCTAGAAATGTTGGAGGTGTAGCGTATCCACGTGTCCTCAAATGGCCCCAAAAGAAAAATCTAGTGGGGTGAAGTCAGGTGAGCGAGGTTGTCATTCCAGAACGCCTCGTCTACCAATCCAAAGCTCCACCTGTTAAGGCCCACACATTTAATTTAGCTGGACGCTGAATGTGAAGTTCGACGGCAATTCGGGGAGATTCTATCATCCCATTAACGACAATTATGTCGATGTATTTTTCCATTAAAAAAAATTACGGTTTGTATGAAAAGCAAATTTGATATAATAAATTTGTTGTAAAAAAGAGTTGTCTCAATTCTAGTCGTTTAATCCTCAGCAAATTCCAAACGTCGATCATGATCACCATCACCAAGCTCTTCAATCAAATGAATCTTGTAGTGTGTTGTACGTGAGAACCCAACTGTTCCAGACAACTTCCGAGTACCCAAAGTGTGATCCATTCGAATATGATCAAGAACCGCTACCGTTAAGGCCTCATTGTTTGTAACCTTAGGTGACACTACTCATAAACTTGAACCGAACAAATGTGAGTGAAGTTGACAATCTCTAGGTAACTACTATCAAATCAATCATAAAACTTACCTGCTAAGGTCATTAATAATAATTTTTGTAAATTCCGTCAGGTATCTGAAATTTCAACGGGCCGCCATCTTGGACTGGCTTGACAAAATGACTTAAAATTTGGCAAGTGATTATACTTTGGCGAGTCCTTCAAAATGAGGTACCACTCGACCCCTCTTTCAATTTAAAATTTCAAGGTCGGTGCTTACCCCCTCTAGAGGATTGAAACAGCCTTACAGTTTGTTCCCCCTAAAGATTAAAGTTGACGTGTTCGAGCGATTATTACAAAACCTACCAGTAGGGTCAAAAATATGGGCGCTAACTTTTATCTGGTCCACCCCGTAATTCTAAATGAAAAAATTAGATTTTCTCACCAGCAGTGACATGTTTACAGATACGGATAAAATACGGGTGAGGAAATTAACATAAGAATAAATATTCAAGCGCACGTCAAATTGTCGCTTTTGATAATTAAAAATGTAGGCCAGATTGTACACTTTTACGCCCGCAACACTATTAACCACGTCAGGCCAGATCCCAGATAAGGACGCGAATAAAGCTATTAAAAATGTCACGCGAGCCTATACTCTCTAAATAATATTAAAACGCGCTCCTATATTAAACGTCGCCGAAGCTATTAAGGTGGAAAAAAATGGGGTTTTTTCCATCAAGAAACCTACCACAAACGTCACGAGAGGGAGTGCAAAACACGTAAAAAACTTGTCATTCTCTCTCTTTAATCCCTCCCGAAGTAAGTTACATGACACGGCAAAAAAATTTGATTGGCTTTTGTTAAATCTATACCTTTCGGGACCCGAAATATTACTTTATAGGACAGAGTTAAACTATAACCGGAGAGTCAAAAAAAGGGACACGAACGGGAGAGGCGACGTCCCCTTGGGCGAAAAGCGACTGAACAGGCGGTCCAAAGGGCAGTTCAATTGCCAAAAAGGCATTTTCGAGAGTCTGCGCCCGCAATTTATGCAACTTCAACTATACGACGCTTATGCGATCTGTTTTGGAATGTACAGAAGGATTAGACACTCACTACACAACACTTTTACATCTGAAGTTTAAACTTATAAGACAGCTAACCAATGCCCTAACCTACCTCAAATCTGGAGTATAAACCTCAGGTACTACCTAACTCTTTCATTTGAACTTATATTGATCTATAATTTTCTGATTTATTCATTTTTTTAAATTGGTGCTTTTGTAGTTTTTTTTTCTTCATAATTTTCTATTTCTATCCTCTTCCATCTTTCATTGAATTTTTTGTTCTTTCGTTTTTTTTATCGATCTATTTTGAACTTTTTTTTTTGTGTTTAGTTTCAAGATTTTTTCGGTCTCTGAATTTTTCTGAGATTGAATGATTTTGGTCAAAACTTTTTTTTAATTTTGCCGCTCTACCTACGTCTTTTGAACTTAAATTCTTCTATAATTTTCTGAGTTTTTCGCTTTTATGAACTCGGTGCTTTTGTAGTTTAAATTTTTTTATTTCGGTTCTTTCATTCCTCATATTTTCCCTATTTTTTCCTTTGCCATAATTCAATAGATATTTTGTTCTTTCATTTTTTTAGCGATCTAAATTGAACTTTTTTTTGTATTTTACTAGCTTCAAGGCTTTTTTGACCTAAAATTAAAAAAGCTTTAACGGGCGGCTTTAGCGCCAGGAGCTCAAAAATATAGTTGACATAAAAAGATCGCTTATCTAAGTGCTAACACATAATTCTAACTTTGATCTTTCTAGATAAAAAATTCTGAAAATTTATAAAGAAAAATAATGCCGAAAGACCATCTTCAAGGAACCCTAGCTCCCTTAATTAAACGCAGGGGTCCTCGACAAACCCAACACGCAATCTTCCGAGCTCAAAGCCGTAACAAGGGTCGTTTCAACGCCGCGAGACTACCAGAGCAGCATCTCTCTCATATCCACCACATCCAGTATCAGTAAACTCTCTCTTCACTCACTGCAACGCAGAATAATTTCACACACATCACTCCCTGGTACCATTCTCGGCAACACTGGCTCATCCTCCGTCACTCATCTCGATCAAGCAACAGCAACACAACTTCAACCTCTCAGTTTGCAAAATAAGCCCCGATTCGCTCCCATCAAACAACCTCCATTCTCATTGTCACTGGAAGGGGGGCACTGGAAGGGGAGTATTGTGGCGAAACTTCATCCACCGACTCACAGGTGGCAGCGCCGAAACTTTACCCACCGACTCACAGGTGGCAGCATTAGTCGAAATGCTTAATAACATCACAGCGCGTTTCCTGCGCCGAATTTGTCTTCAAATACAAGTTCCAACTGTGAACTCTCACTCCTGCCTTATACGGCGGGGACTCGCCTTACTGACGAGTCCAAGGTAGACCTCGGGACAATACTCCAACACCGCATACACCGCGTACATGGCTCATAATTTTCCACGCCATATATCTCTAGAATATTTAGATTATTCTTTGCTGGTCGGTTTTGTTTCCGGACACCCTGTATATACAAAAAAAGGCGGCTTTAGAGAAAAATGAAGGCGTAATGTGACTAGCAACATCTTGAAATTTCCTGCAAAGGGCATACAATTTGTCCTTAAACTACGGTTCATGAAAACAAAAGCTTCGATGCTATCAACTTGTATACCAATACTCCCACCAGCAACTTCACGTCACTACGACGTCAGATTAAAATCACGCTGGTGATTTCGAAACCGGTGACCAAATAATGACGTCCATATGACGTGAAAGGTGAGATAACTAAAACGTCATTACTAAGTAATGTAGTCTGACGTATAGGTGTGGTGCTAGCAGCGGCCAGCAGGCGGCGTTGGGAATCATCAGCATCTCTTCTATACTCCATGTGCCTGCGCCAGCCACCCTAACAGGCAGACGGCCACCTAGTAATGTTTGTTGTGTAAAAATAAGTTGGCCGGGCATCAAAGACATTGAATTCAGTTGAATCAACGAGCTATTATATTACATCTGGAGAGACGCTCCTGTTTTGCGGTTTGCTCCCCGTTTTTAGCACTGGATACCTTCAAAATGGCGGCGATAACCGATTAAATTGACGTCACTTGAGGTCTTACGTCAAATTATTTGAGGTTGTGATTTACCAAATGATGTGCTCTGACGATGAAATTACCTCACGGGAACCTTAAAAATGGCGGACTTTAGGCCAAAAAAACGGAACCATTTTTAGCACATTATCGTCATATGTCGGCTCTCTCCATATCTCCTAGGTCCTTGTGTTAAATATTGCATTCAGAGTTTTATTATCGAGCGAAACATACCAAATTACACAAGTTGTTTGATCGTTTGTGCTGCCATGAATATTTATGCACAATTATTTTGAGTTATGCAAGTGCAATCTAAAGGGTTTTCCTTGCTTTGAAGACGTGGTTTAATGAAATTTCTTCCTGACGTTTCATCTACAGCTGCAGCAGACATCATCAAAGACCATGAGGCAATGGGCGAAGTGATCTCCAGTGCTTCCCGACGTTGACTGATTCGACTGTGGTGAGCTCCGTGGTATTTATACCACCGCTGTCGCGCTGCAGTTCAGGGACTGAGGTGGGGGTAGTGGTGGCGCGGGGTTTCCGCGAGGAGAAAACGTAATTTCCTCTTTCCTTTTGAAATTGTTGTCTTGTTTAAAGATCTCAGTGGCCTCTCTCATTAGTCTTGGATAGAAACGTTGCGATTGTTATAAGATATCCACCTCGTTGACAAGGATGTCGTGACTTTCGGAGAGAGCGTGCTCTGCTACAGCTGACTTTTGTGATTGTCCCAGCCTGTAATTCATCTTGTGTTCCATAACCCTCGTTTTGACACTACGTTTTGTGCAGTGTCAACATTGTGTTGTTCCAGTAGCCTGCCGATCCTGTCCGTTACTTTGTGGATGTAAGGTAGACTAGTCCATCCGTGCTTTTCTTCATCTTCTCCCGTTTTTCCCTCCTTGCGCCCTACATTTCTTGGACGGACGGCCCTATCGAACTCGTGCCATACTAAACTAAAAATCTTACTAAACTCCAAAATTCCAAACTTTTCTCCTATTTAACCCAAATTCTATCTCTTACCTTTTACATTATCCTGGACATCTTTATCTTGGACACCCTGTATAGTTCTTAGAAAATTACCAACAACAAATCAGACGATTTGAGTCAGTATGTCCTAAAATTGAGTTTTTCCAAAAACACAAACTTTTCATTGGTGAATGTTTTGAGTTAGCATTTTAACGTAATCCTGCTCTAAAAAATTCTTGAACTCTTTTAATTATTTTTAAACTCTTTGAGCCATATTTGAACTTTTTAAGTGAATTCTAACCAATTTCGTCGTTAATTTCAACCTGCATTAATTCAAAAGCTTCAATGTGGCTTTTATAGAGGCTTTGAGTGAATTTCAACAGCCTTGGGCACTAATCTTACTATAAGTTTTTCCAAAAACTCGAAATTTGTATTTGAAAATATTAGTTAGTTAATTTTATCAGATTTTGACCATAATTCTAATTTAAGTTTTTCTAAAAACTCGAATTTTGCATTTTTATTCTACGTAAAGAAAATTCAATTATATTAATAATTTAATCCTAACTTGAATTTCTACAAAACTCCAAATTTACGTTTTCTAACTCTTTGAGCCATTTTTATACTTTTTAAGTCAATTCTAGCCGATTTTATCGTTAATCCCAATCTGTATTTTTTAAACTACTTTTAATAGCAGTCTGTTTATGTAAACAGGATGATACAAAAGTGTACTTCTTGACATGAAATTCAATGTTTTTCTTGTATATTTTCTTATTTTTGGATTAGCCTTTGAAACATCAGAAAAAATATGTAGGTTTGAATTAGAGGGTAACGGTGTTTACATAACTGCCTTAACTTTTTAAGATAAACTCAAAGCTTTAATTTGACGTCTACCAAAGACCAAAAAGGTGTCGAAATAGAAAGTTGAATTTATTTTGAAAAATGTTTATATTAATGTAAAAACTTTAACTAGACTGTTTAGATATTATGGCCCACGTAACATAACACTACGACAAAACTACGTTAATTAAAATATATAGTTTTAAAAACAGTTCAAAATACTGAATGAAGTATAATGTATAAAATATTAGAACTCAAAAGCGATTCTAAAAATAAGAAAAAAAATCAGGGTGTTTCGCTGAAAAAAAAATGTTTTATGTCAAAAAGGGCATTATTGCTTCATTATACATAAACATCAACTTTTGGTCTGAAACTTGTTCTAGCTTGTACAGAAGGGGTGATTTGTCGCATCTAATTAGGGATGCACCTCCTATAAAAATTTCGCGCCTTTCTTCCACGTGTCATACTACTTCTAGACCTCAGGGCATTTATCTTTAAAATGCCACAAGAACTGAATTTCTTGAAAACTGCATTTTTAAATTCTCTGTGTCTGAATTTCTCCAGGAACTCAAATCTGACATTTTTGGGAGTCAATTTTTACCGATTTTCTCCCTAATTATAGGATAAATTTCTCCAAAAAGTACGTTATTGGATTTTCAGAAGCTTTGATTCGTTTTTGACCTATGACCTTTGACCTGAGATGATACTAGCCCAAGTTATTTAAAGTGTTTATTTTTGGACGCCTTTTAGAATCTTAATCTGAAAATTCTCAAATTGGCATTTTTAGACACTTTGAGTCTGATATTCTCCAGAAGCTCTAACTTGACATTTTTTAGAGAATGTTTGTCATTTTTTACAATTTTTGCTCTAATTCTAAGCAAAATTTCTCCAAAAACTCTCTTTTTGCATTCAATAACTTTGAATAATTTTTGATATTTTGGCCATAATCCTAACCCATGTTTTCCAAAGTTCCCATTTTTAGATGTCTTGAATCATTTTTAATACATTTTGAACCTAATTCTAGCTAAATTTCCTAAAAAAATACAATTTTACAATTTTTTGCCCCTAAACCTTAAGCCCACTGGGTAAAAAAACTCCAACTTTTCATTCCAAGACTTCGAGGATAAATTTTAACCGACGATCCTAACTTGAATTTCTGGAAAAAATTTGCGTTCTTAGGCACAATGAGCTATTTGTACTCGATTTTGCTCTTTTTCTAAATGCAAATTTGCATTTGCAGTTAGAATTTGCAAACAACTGCAATTGTTGACAAATTGCAATTTTTTACCTGTTCTGGTCCTAATCCTATTCTGAGTTTATTTAAAAACTCCAAATTTGTATTTTTAGGTGTTTTGAGATAGTTTTAACCTCTTATGGCTCTAATTCTAACTCCGATGTTTTTTCCAAAAACTCCAAATTGGTATTTTTACATGCTTTCATATATGTTTTTGGCCCTAATCTCAAACTGATTTGCTCGAAAAATACCATAGTTATTTTTTGAGTCAAATTTAAGTTATTTTGATATATACAAGTTACCGAAAACAAGAAATCAGACGATTTGAGTCAGTTTGGCCTGGTTTTGTCCTAAAATTGGTTTTCTCCAAAAACACCAACATTTTTATTTTTGGACGTTTTGAGTCTATTTTAACCGTTTTCGACCCTACTTCTAACTCAAAGTTCGAAAAAAAATAAATTTACATCATTTGAGTTAATTTTTATCGAATTCTGCCCCCCTTTTGTGTACTTGTATCCAGTTATTTGTAGCTATAAAACACATCTTTAAAATATATCATAGCTTGGGCCCTATTAATTATGGCCGCCTAAACTGCCAGTTTCGCCCAGTGTGCGGCGGGGGAATAAATAAGGGGCAACTACTTCGCTCATTTCCTTCGATTATGTCTGCCGCAGCTGTAGACGAAACATTAGGAAGAAATTCCATTAGACCACGGCTTCAAAGCCCGGAAAACACTTTAAATTGGACTTAGGGCGACTATTACAAGTTCAAGTAAAACTTCAGAATGAAGATAAAACTCCAGATATGACCTACATTGCATTGTTTATCTGAAAACAATGCAATTTACGTCAAGCCTGGTGTTTTATCTTCAATCTGAAGTTTTACTTCAACTTGTAAAAGTCGCTCTTAGAGATTGATTTAAAGAAATCGTCAAAATTTTATGTTTGTCAATTCTCAAAAGTGAAAGTTTTCAAAAATGTAGAAGTGATTCTGAATTAATCTCCTAAAACCAGCGAGTTTTTTCCTATTTAATTTACTTCGTAATTATGCTTTTTAAAACGTCTTCACTAATCATCTTTTTGATGATGTGAATCACCCTGTAGGAACTTCTCATCTTATTTCAGGGTGCTTTATTTAGAAGAATTAAAACTTTTACGTGTAGCTTTCTTCGACGCATTTTGTATAACAATTTTTTACAGCTTTCGTCATACTTAAGGCTGGCATTTTGAATCCCTATCACGAACTTGATCAAGTAATCATCGATCAAATGTTACCGTCCGATTAAGTATTTTGATACGTTTTTGGGTGTTTGATTAGCTAATCAGATAACTTCACCACTAATTTGATGTTGCCATTCTTGATTTTAGAAATTTGTTGTTGGTTGTTTATTGCGGAATGCAAGTCCCTGAGTCCGTTATTGCATGGCTCACATAAAAAAATGTCTGTTCCTGGAACTAACGATAACAAAAATATCAAATAACAAAATGTCAAAAAATGACAATAGCAACCGACGGTTAAATATTTAGCAGGTGCCAATTAAAATTAATCAACATATGCTGGTATTTGATACCTGTTTCAGGTTAATCAGTGTTCAAATAATTTAATCAGAATTCAAAATACCGGCCCTTAATAATATTCGAAAGAAGAATATTTCAAATAAATATTGCGCACCTTGTGTACACTATTTTTATCTTTCACCACAGTAGGCATTTGTTTGCAATAAAGTTCCCAACCCAACTTGATACCTATACCGACCGAAATCTCCTATCGTCTCAACCTAAAACAATTTACAAAACGATGCGAAAATGTTTGATAAAAGTCTTTTGAAAAAGTTTCACCGAACGATTGCCAGAATAAATAATAATTTTTGGAAGCCGAGCTGAACGTAAAGAGATGTAGCCGACTGTTTACCCTCGGTAAATATGTGCTTAACGACGGCATATAATTCAGTAATACAGTTCAAATATTTTAATATGTTGCTTCTACAAATATGTCTACCAGATTCAGATACTATATTATTATTGTTTTTTGTTTCTTTTCTTTTGTTTTCTTTTCAATGTTTAAAATATGCTAAACCTCTCCATTTTTAGTTGAAGAAGTAGAAAATCAATACTTGGTGCTTGCTGTACTATAAATGAACCGTTGTAAACTAGATAGTACAGACATCTGAGGTAAGGCGCAACACCAGAGCCATCTCTTGTTGCCGAGAGATCAAGATACACAGCGAACCGCGAATAACTTATTCTTACTTAATCGCAAATCTGATTTGTTTATTTTTGTTACTAAATGAGTTTTTTTTTAAACGTCATTAAAGTGACAATATTCCGCAAGTTGCAGAGATGCTAAAGTGTCAAATTATATTCTGGTGACAATAACAATCACATTTGCTGCCTATAGGCCTCTATGGTGGACTCCTAATTCTCGTTTGATCCAGTGGCCATACTTACTCTAGGTGAGACATTCTCGACATTTTCAGCAGTTTCTGCGATTGTACTGGATGAAATGATCCTTCTTGCTGTGTAGTTCTTGTTACTGTTCTGGTTGGTTCTCTGCAGTAGTGGATTTCCATCTACCATGCCTCTTTAGGCATGCCAGCTCCTCCGGCTACCAACAAAGTAGCGGAAGTCCTTCTCAAGCAAGGCCCAGTATATAGATTCGAATTGGGAAATAAGAAGGGTTTCTTCATCCCCTTCAACATTCGAATCCTTCATTCCCTTTAGACGCAAAGAAGCGTACTCTCGTAAGTAAATTTGTAGAAACTTCTCGTCTCAATTGTAAATGATCGAGCTGTATATGTTTTAGAAACTGCAATTTTGATGCGCAACAGAGTCTTCAAATCTTCGCAACGACATACCCCTGACACATCAAGTACCAAAACAACCTACAAAAGATGCAAAATTTAATAAGTTGTATTAATATTATTTTTCTACAACCATCAAAATATTACACAGTTCGCGCATTACTGACAGTATGCAAACTGACACATATTTTCATTGTTATCTTTCTCGCACGTAGCCCATAGCAGCTTAAAAAAAAGTTACTGGTTAAGTACAAAGTCTTTCGCGCACGCCGTCAATACAGGGATAGCAGAAAAGAACTGTGAAACTTAATCATTTATAAAATCGTTAAAGATGTTCCATATTAGAGGCCGCTGGACTTTTATACCGTTGTAGAAAAAATGTTGTACCTAATTCTTGCGCAGTGTCTTTCGCGCACTTGACTGCTGCCCGAACTCCGCTTTGCGTCGTTCGGGCAACGGCAGTCGCGTGCGCGAAAGTGTTACTTTGCGCACTTGTTAGGAAAATAACTATTTTTCATTCAAAGGTTTACCTTCATTGCCAAATAGATCTGATCTGAAGCATCAGATAAGAAGCACTGAACTTCTTCCTTTGTGAAAACTTGTGATTTTTGTTGGTCAATAGCCTTCATTCTGTCTTTTCTAAATAAAAACGTATTTTCATAAACTTGCTGATGTCGACTCCCTGCCTAATACTTAATTATGCTTTTATCATTGACAGTCCACATAGTCGCACACTTCATCTTCACTTCACTCCCCAAATGAGCACGTTCTCAGAATAATTCTTGACATTTTTGTCTGCACACCATTGAAGAAACCTATCATTACTACTTTTGGTTGGCACGTAGGCTTCTGGATTCTTGGACCCTTGTGGTTGTATGGTTGGTTGTTATCTTGGGTTCTGGTCCTTTTGTCTGATTAAAATAAGTTACAGCGGGTGCTTCTAACTTCTTTCTTTAATGACGTTTCGACACAAATTGGTGCCTTCATCAGATTACTACAACACATGGAATACTTAGTTTAAAGATAAAATTTTTACAATAGTAGGAAGGAATGGTATAAGGAATACAAGAAAAAAAAATTATACAAAGATTACTACAAGTACGAAATAAAATGTTGAAACATAAACGTATTGAGGGATGATTAAATTAAAGAATAAAGTCGGTAACTCAAAGCAAAAGAGCGTCAAAAGTGAAACCTAAGATGCAATACGGTGTTAGGTTAAGAAGAGGGGCCAAAAGGGTAAGAAACGTAAGAAAAGGAGGGAATCTGAGGGTGACAATGACTTACCACAAAACGATGTACAGTTTTGGTTCGAATATAATAACAGTACATAAAGAAAAAAACTGCAACAAACTTCGAACCAAAACTGTACATCGTTTTGTGGTAAGTCATTGTCACCCTCAGATTCCCTCCTTTTCTTACGTTTCTTACCCTTTTGGCCCCTGTTCTTAACCTAACACCGTATTGCATCGTAGGTTTCACTTTTGACGCTCTTTTGCTTTGAGTTACCGACTTTATTCTTTAATTTAATCATCCCTCAATACGTTTATGTTTCAACATTTTATTTCGTACTTGTAGTAATCTTTATATAATTTTTTTTTTCATGTATTCCTTATACCATTCCTGCCTACTATTGTAAAAATTTTATCTTTAAACTAAGTATTCCATGTGTTGTAGTAATCTGATGAAGGCACCAATTTGTGTCGAAACGTCATTAAACAAAGAAGTTAGAAGCACCCGCTGTAACTTATTTTAATCAGACAAAAGGACCAGAACCCAAGATAACAACCAACCATATTACTACTTTTGTATAGCTTACTGGACTTTGCAGGTATTAAATGGTTCATCACTTGTGATGCGGCTTCAGTCACTTCAGGCGGAGTGCAATTCATGTTCTCGGCATCTGACATTGTGAACTCTGCAATGTAGCAACTATAGGTGGCTCGGTAAAAGTTTCATAAAGGTCCAGTACGGAAATGAGTGGTTTTAACGATTGATATTAATAGAGGAAGTCTCAAAACATGATATTATATGAAAAACATTTCTGGCACGATCTTTAATTTAACTTAAAAATTCTGAAATTTACTACCCCCCCCCCACCCTTTGTAACAGTTCTATAAAGATCTTTCACCATAGGTTTGTAATTTAATCGATTTATATTATGAATATAGTAGGTATCAAAACATAATTTTGTGACAAAATTTTCCGGCACCCTCTCTTATATAACCTAAAAATTTTACCTTTAGGTTGAAAAAGTAAATAAATTTTATGAAAATTATATGTCAATTTGTTATTGTTCAGGTTAGTTTAGTTACGGTACAGGTTAATTTTGATTTGGTTGGACCTAACTAAACTAACCAGAACTAGTTAGTTTAGTTAGGTCTTTTTAATTTGGGGCAGTGAGGAATAGTTTTTAATGTTACACACAGGGACAGGTAAACAATGCAATGTACATCAAATCTGGTGTTTTAATTTCAAACTGAAGTTTTACTAATAATTGTAACAGTCACCGTAAAAGCTGGTCCTTAAAGATCCGCTTTTTAATAACTTTTAGAACACATTATCTCTGTTTAGTTCAGGCTAGTGTAGGTTAGATCAGATTAATTTAGGTTTGTTCAGGTTATTTTAGGTTAGTTCATGATAGTTCGGTTATGATTCATGTTATTTTGGAGTTAGATCAGGTTATTTTTGGTTAGTTCAGATTAATTTAGGTTAGTTTGGTTATTAGTTCTCATTACAAATTCTAATAATTTTTTTATGTAGCATACTCTAAACTTATCTTTAACGGTTTTCGAGAAAATGGCCTCTGAAAATCCAAAAAGCAAAATTACCGCCCAAAAGCTAACTAAAATTAAGACTAACAAAGTTAAAATAAGTGCTCAAACTGATATCCATTGGTTTCCTGACAATACCCAAGCCTATGTTGAAACTAAATTTGAACATTATTGAGTGTGTTTCTGTCAATATTCCTAATTCCCTGCCTAATTTTGGCTTTTAAGTGTTAATTTTGCGGTCGATTTACATAAACTTTGGATTTTAAATAATCCCATAAGAAGTAATCCCAGGGTGTGAGATAAGGTGACCTTGGAGGCCACTCTATTAGTCCCCGTCTTCCAAGCCAACGACCAGGAAAACACTCATCTAAATAATCCCGGACTTGTGAAAATGATGTGGTGCGCCATCTTGTTGAAAATATAAGGCTTCGCTTGGACTATTTGGGTCATTTTCATTTGGTACAAGTTGAATGAGAGCAGGAATTAGGTCCAACTGAAGAAAATCCAAATATGTTTTTCCCGTGAGGGTTTCATCGAAGAAAAAAGGGCCAAGAATCTGGTCATTAATAACGCCTGCCCAAACATTTACCTTCTGTGAGTACTGTGTATGTGCCTCCATTATCTAATGAGGATTTTTTTGACTCCAGTATCTGCAGTTTTGAGGGTTAACGGTGACATTTAAACAGAATGTTGCCTCGTCTGAAAAAAATATTTGCCGGGAAAACCTTGGTCTGCGTTCGAATAATGTTGAAATGGTTTCACAAAATTGAAGAGGGGGATCAGGATCATCTTCGTTAAGTTCTTGCACTAAATTAAGTTTGTAAGGGTGATATCGCTCTTTTTTTAAAATACGCCGAACTGATCTTTGCGAAATTACGAGATATTCCCCGCGCAATATCTCTGGTAGAACTGTGAGGATTTTCTGGCAGCTGCAATATGATATTTAACTGAACGTCATCGTTTATTTTGAAACGGCCTTTTATTTTGGGAATGTCTTTTATGTGACCAAAATCTCGAATTTCTTGGAAATTGTGCTTACAGTGCTTTGATTGACTGTATGATCTGCATACTTATTATTGAAGATCTCGCACACTTTTTGCTGTTTTCGGGCTTTGTCACCATGTCCTAAATAAATTCGAATTTCTATCCGCCGCGTTTCTGTTAGATGCGCCATTTGGTTAATTATTATTACTTGTTTGCACAATTCTCAGTATAAAAAGGAATCCTTAAATACTTGAAAATGTGAAGAAGTAGGTAAATCACATTTAACTGACTTTGACGTGACGTACTGTTTGGTGGTTTGACGGCGGTAACAATGTGTGTTTGTCTGGAGAAACCTAGAAGAAGCTTTTTATATAGGTACGATCTCCAGACGCCATTTTCTCTAAAACCGTTAAAGGTAAGTATAGGGATGCTACATACAAAATGATTATAATTCCGTAGAGAACTGAATAAAACCACAAAAAAGAGGGGCTTCTATTTCAAAAGTTGGCCTTGATTACACGCATAGCTTCTTTTTGGGTCACCCTGTATAAATAAAAGTTGGTTAATTATTAGTACTTGTTTGCACAATTCTCAGTATAGAAAGGTATTCTGAAATACTTGAAAATGTGGTGAAGTACGTAAATCACATTTAACTGACTTTGACGTGACCTACTGTTTGGTTATTTGATAGCTGTAACAATGTGTGTTTGACTCGAGAAAGCTAGAAGAAGCTTTTCATATACGATGTCCAGGCGCCATTTTCTCGAAAAGTATAGGTTATGCTACCGAAAAAATTATTAGAATTCCGTAGAGAACTGAATAAAATCACAAAGGGTTTCTTTTTAAAAAAGTTGGCCTTGATATCATAACTTTTTCTTGGGCCACCCTGTATAAATAAAAGTTGGTTCAGAAAATTGACAATTAAAAACAAAAATCGACGGGTCCGAGCTATTCTTCGAAAAACAAACACCTAATTTGTAAATAATTATTTTATGCCATACATTTGCCGCTCACTGTATAATACTAATAAAAAGTTATTTAATTATCTTTACGCACTTATAGCTAAAACATTATGTTAAACTATGCAAACTTCTTTCCATAAATGTCCATTTTTTTTTATAGACCCACTGTATGAATGCATGACGTAATGAAAAGTTACATTACTAAAATCAAAAGGACATGGTGATTTCGAACAAGCAAAAATATGTTTATCACGCCGCATTCTTTTGAGGTACCCTGTATAAGTCTGGTTAATTCTAAAATGTGTATTTAATAGCCTCATACACATGTTACCCTGTACAACCTGGGCTTGTCAGATATTTTCTGGCAGCTGTCACTTTTGAATATAAGAAGAAAAATATGTTATTCAAAAAAGTTTTTTGTTAGATCTAAATTGATGGTAAAAATTATTGCTTTTCAAAATGGATATTTTTTTCACCAGGTTATATTATCATTCATAAATCACAGCTGTCAGAAAAAAAACTGATTAGCCCATTTACCCAGAGGAAAATTATCTACAACTTTGGTATTTACATAATTTCTCTAGACCTAATAATAGTTCAGCTAGATCAATTTAAAACAAATTTTAAAAAATCAAATTTTGAATATTTCTTTCAATCGATCTTGTCGACTTGTTATTAGTTCTAGAGAAATGTTGTAAATATCGAAGTTAGAGATAGTAGATAACTCTCCTCTGTATAAGAGGGGCTAAACAGATGTTTTCTGACACCTGTCATTTTTAATTAGATATAATTTGAAAATAATGGCTGTAAATCCGCCATTTTGAAACGCATCCGTCCACTTTTTGGCATCAATTTAAAGCTAACAAAACGACCCTTTTGCATATTATCTTTTTATCTATATATAGACATATATTATCATCATTCATAAATGATAGCTGCCCGAAAATATCTGACAAGCCCAGATAGTTTCGGTTAAAATTATCTGCAACTCTTATTTACATCATTTTGTTAGAATCAATGATAATTTAAGAATATTGAATTAAAATAATTGTCAAAATTTGGTTTTTCTAATGATAAGTAAGCCATACAACTTTTAAAAAATGTGAATCTTGTAACATCTCCTAAAACTGCAATTATTTTCCTATTAACCCACTTGGTAACAGTAGTAGTTTCTGAGATTTCTTCATTAATCATCGAATAAAGCTCACCCTGTATAATACTACAGAGTGTTTTATTTGAATTATTTTTCTTAAAATAACATAACTGTTAAGAGTTTTAGATATATTTTAATCAGACTTGCCAACTATTTATGAGCTACATCATTAGATATCAAGGGCGTACTCAGCGAGGGGCAGGGGAGGGCCGCCCCCCCCCCCCACCCCTCCCTAAAAAGTTTTAACATAATCGAAAATAATAAAAATTGCCTCCGTTCCACCACACAGAACCTAGTACTTATCCCTTCTATTTAGTTTTTTAGCTGATAATTAATGTTTTTGCAGTTGGAAAGACGTTATAAACGAAACTTAATTATTAATAAATATAACTTGATGAATAAATAACTTTTTGTACTATAAAATAACTAAGAATATTTCTATGATAAAAAAATAAAATGCTAACACCAAAAAATACCTAAAAATTTAATAAAACTTAAAAATTAAAAAATGCATTTTATTTGTATAGTATTAGACTATTTTTGTCAAAACTAATCATTTTTCGAAGTAGAAGCCATAGTTGGTTTTCTAGACAAAATTTAAGATTCCCCGCTTTCATGTCCGTATTTTTCCTAGATCATTGGTCAAATTATAATTGCTGATTATGTCTATCCAAAGTTTACATGTTTTATTTGCTTGCTCCTCGAGAAATATGTGTGTTTATAATCTTTAACTGAAGAAATAGTCAATGATTTTCCCAAAATTTCCCTAAATATTTAAAATTTCACTTTTTTCCTGGGGTGTATTTTTTTCCTAGATTAGGCGCGTAATCTCTCTCGAATGTGTGAAACAAGATGGTCCTTAAATCAATCCGAACAATTTCTGAAAATTTCCTAGAGCTTGTAAATGCACTACTAAAAATATCTACAGAAGGAAATGGTTGAAGTGGTTGCATTAATAAGCTCAATAAGCTGTAGGTACCTTTTTTCGTGAGTTGTCCTCCCCTAGATCAGATCCTGGGTACGCCCTTGTTACATATACCAAATGATAGGGCAAGTCTACAGGATTTTATTGTTCCTTATTGCCGCAGTTTACCAATCAAAACATTTTTGTAGCGCGCCACTGATTATTTATTTCTCTTTTTTTTTTATATAACTAAAAGTTCTCTATTCAATTTTGAAACATTTTTGACTCCAGCATTTTTTTTGTATCTTTTACCCTTTTCGAAAAATTTACAAAATTATATACAGTGAGCGGAAAATGTATGGCATATAATTATTTAAAAATAAGGTGTTTATTTTTCGAAAAATTGCTCGGACCCATCGATTTTTGTTTTTAATTGCGCATTTTCTCAACCAACTTTTATTTATACAGGGTGACCCAAAAAAAAGCAATGCATGTAATCAAGGCCAACTTGTAAAATAGAAGCCCCTCTTTTTTGTGATTTTATTCAGTTCTCTACGGAATTATAATCATTTTTTATGTAGCATCCCTATACTTATCTTTAACGGTTTTAGAGAAAATGGCGTCTGGAGATCGTACCTATATGATAAGCTTCTTCTAGGATTCTCCAGACAAACACACATTGTTACCGCCGTCAAACCACCAAACAGTACGTCACGTCAAAGTCAGTTAAATGTGATTTACCTACTTCTTCACATTTTCAAGTATTTAAGGATACCTTTTTATACTGAGAATTGTGCAAACAAGTAATAATAATTAACCAAATGGCGCACCTAACAGAAACGCAGCGGAGAGAAATTCTAATTCATTTAGGGCACGATGACAAAGCCCGAACAAAGCAAGAAGTGTGCGAGATCTTTAATAATAAGTATCTTGATCATACGTCAATCAAAGCAATGTAAGCAAAATTGCCAAGAAATTTCCAGATCCTGGCCACATAAAAGTCATTCCGAAAATAAGCCATTCCAAAATAAATGATAACTTTCAGTTAAATTTATTGTTGTAATTAGCGTCCTTAAGTTGTAAGTTGTTGGTGAAGTTAGCAGGATTGGGACAAATAATGCACCTCTTCTTTATTCGAAAATGGCCGACGTTTCGACTATTTATTTAGTCTTCTTCAGGGCTATTTTCACTTAGAGAGGGTAGTCAGTTAAAAATCTATTCATGATGGTTAAAATAGCAAACTCCATTCGATTGTTCGGTGACCTGTATTCGCAAATTTTGTACCTTATGCAGCGGACGTGTAGTTTGTCGAGCCTAAGATACTACTGTTTAAATGGCGCTTTGAACCCTCAAAATTGCAGGTACTGGAGTCAAGATAATTCTCATTAGATTTATTTATTTTATTTAATTTATTTAGCGTATGGCGTTTCGACACATTCAAGTATACAACAATAACAAATATAACAGCCTTAGGTAAATTTACAAACAAACATTAAGGTTATTTATATATTCTATCGCATCTGGCGTTGCAAGCAGGAACTCCTCGAGGCTGCCTTGGTATGATCGATGGGGACATTCCTCTATTATGTGTGCAATCGTTTGGACCTCTCCACAATCGCATGAGGGGGATGGTAGTTTTCCCCATTTGTTTAAAAAGTATGCACATCTGCCGTGTTGGGTCCTAATGCGGTTTAATGTACACCAGGTTTTGCGTGGTAGATTGAAGCCAGGGGGGCTTTCTGTTATGCAGGGCAAGTTGCTGTTTGGCTGAGCTCTCGACCATTCGTGCACCCATCTGCTTGTGATGTTAAACTCAGTATCTGTGGCAATTTTTGCGGTGTTTGTTGGTGGTTTTCTAGAGCGTAGTCGATTTTTGTTGGCGTCTTCTATATAATTATGTATTGGGAGCTCTCTGTTGTTAAGTATCTTCTTGTATTCGTTTGTCAGCAAATTGATTCGGCGCAGATGAGGCGGTGGAATGTCGCTTAATACCGGTAGCCATTGAGTTGGGGTGGATTTGATTACGCCAGCGATCATTCTCATGGTGTTGTTCAGTTGCGCATCTATCTTCTTCACGTGAGCACTGTTAAGCCACACTGGTGCGCAGTACTCCGCGGCTGAGTAGACAAGGCCTAGGGCTGACAATCATTAGATGACGGAAGCACATACACAGTACCCACAGAAGGTGAATATTGGGGTAGGCATTGTTAATGACTAGGCCCTTTTTTCTTCGATGAAACCCTCATAAGACAAACATATTTGGATTTTCTTCCTCTCTCATTAAACTTTTTCCACCTGAAAATGACCCAGATATTCTAAGCGAAATCTTATATTTTCAACAAGATAGGGCGTTTTCCTGGACGGTGGATTGGAAGACGGGGACCAATAAGTGGCCTCCATGGTCACCTGATCTCACACCCTTGGATTATGGGGTTATTTAAAATCCAAAGTTTATGTAAATCGACCGCAAAGCATCGAAGACTAAAAGCCAAAATTAGGCAGGAAATTAGGAATATTGACAGAAACACACTCAATAATGTTCAAGATTAGTTTGCATATAGGCTTGGGTATAGTCAGAAAACCATTAGATGTCAGTTTGAGCACTAATTTAACTTTGTTAGTCTTAATTTTAATTAGTTTACTAATTTGGGCGGTAATAGAATTCCCAGACGCCATTTTCTCGAAAACCGTTAAAGATAGGTTTAGGGTATGCTACATAAAAATGATTAGAATTCCGTAGAGAGCTGAATAAAATCACAAAAAAGAGGGGATTGTATTTAAAAAAGTTGACCTTGATATCATAACTTTTTTTTGGATCACCCTGAATAAATAAAAATTGGTTCAGATAATCTGAAATTGAAAATAAAAATCGACGGGTCCGAGCGATTTTTCGAAAAATCAACACCTAATTTATATGGCACACATTTGCCGTTCACTGTATCACATTTATTCTTCCATAAGAAGTTCCTCTGCTTCTTATGTTCCCGTTTAAATTCCCAAATACTCATGAAGAAAAGTGCAATGCAAGGGCAGAACAAAAATCAAGTACATTCCTAGATTCTTTTGCAATTTTTATGAAAACTGTGAGAGATAAGAAAGTGTTAATAAGAAATAAGAAAATAAATTATATGTATAGGAAGAAACTATCAGCGGCGCGCTACAACAAGTTTGAAAGGTGAAATGGGACACAATCCAGAAAAATAAATTTTTAGATCATAACTAGTCGGTTATAATCCGAATTTGAGTGAAATATCTCAAAAATTGAATAAAGAAAAAATTTAAAAATATTAAGTTATATTAAAGTATAATATGCTATTAAAATGATGCAACCTAATTTCGAAACAGCCTTTGCTTTGACTTCACTTTGCTCCAAATAAAATACCACCACTATTAGCATTAACAGATTCTCAACCAAGATTAAGGTATTTATTGAACTTGAGCGAAATAACCATTATAATAACCTCAACGATCACCGAAAGAAGAAAATCCGAGTCTGGTAAAAGAATCGAGTTACCTTAGCTATCGCGTCTGAAATATCACCTCGGATGCGCTTCGGCCACGTTCGGACGCACCGAAGGGGTCGGCTCCTCCCTCTCACCTCCCCCACCCTTTAGAGCAATCTGCTGACCACACCCATCGATCGTGTTGATGGATTCGAGAGCTCAAAAGTTACGTGTTACGTATGGGAGCAGGAACGGACAGTAAGGCTCGAAAGTTTTGGAGAAAGTGAAGAGCTGATGTTTGAAACAACGCATCAAAAGGTTCTTTAAATAAATAAATCCTGAATAATTATCGTGGCATGAATAATTGCTAAATCGCTTTGATAATAATCCATCATTCATTATCGCACGTCAAGCTGGTTCGTTAGTTGACGTAGTACCTACGATCGCGCGCGGTCATTAATAAATTAAGTGCAATATTATTTTGCATTTTCGTTCTTACACTCGACTAGTTAATCAAGATTCCCATTAAGATATCCAATTAAAAAGTGGTTTTAATTATGCCGGTACGACGAGGTGATTTAAAAAGTTGGTTCTCTCGCAGCTCCGAATAGACGCGTTTCCTTAATCGGGATTGCGCTTTTTCAGCCGCGAGGGAAAACGTGTCTATAATTAAATTTTTCTTGATGTCTGCTGCCGATAACACCAACACAGTCGCTTCAATAATGCATGAACTTATCACTTGCACTGATTCAAAGAAAAACTGCCCCTGTATAAACAATCAGCTCTGCGGAAACTGTCCTCTTGTATATGAAAGCTTATCGGGAAACACGATGCAAAGACGGCTCATTCCATCTCTCCTGGATGGCTGAAAATCGCCATCATAATCCCCCCGTACACAAAGGATGATTCAATTAATGAACAGGGACCTTCCCACACTCAATCAATCCTGAGGAAGAGCATGTGTGTGGTGCTTTGTTTTTTATTTCGCCCCTTTCGTCGGTTAAACGCTCGAGCTTAACTCGAAACTGTCAAGTCAATTTCGTCCGGTGTGTCCAAACAATTTAGAACAATTTATAATTTTATTGGGCCTCGTTTATTGCGGCCGCTTATAGATTTTAATGGGATTTGAATGAGCTTAATTCGATATCTACAATCGCATTAGTAAACACACTGTAGTATGCAGAATGAGAACCTACACCTCGGTAACAAAAACTTGCAGCTCCTCTGGTACCATTCAATTTAAGTGACCTTTGTATCTAATAGAAGAAAGATGGTAAAACACTATCTCTGGAACATTAATTACTTATTGACATTACCACCATCTGTTACAAGCCAAAAGTTTAAAAATAAAAATCAAAAATTTCTTTACATACCTGATTGACGTCAATTCTTATAAAACACTTATATACTTTTTGTGTCGAAATTCGAAATAGATACTAAAATATCCAGAAACTAAACTGACAAACGTAGATGATTCCTTGTTGAGTTCACATACCTTGTGTTATCCAAAAATATTCTGAAGTTTTCAAATTTGACATTAAAAATGGTCAAATCATTCTTACATTAAAAGGGTGCTCATATATTAGAGTTATTATAATACAACTAAAATCTTATCCTTTCTTATATAGCATTTTTGGATGAGATAATTTACGTTAAATCGACATGAAAACGTCTCTACACTGAAAAAAAAATGCTGTAATTTTACATATCCTTTACAACACAATTGAACTAATATTACACAAAAATATGTGCAAAAGTATATTATTTAAAATTTCACAAGAATATAACAAATTTACATATAAGTGACAGTAATAACCCACAAATAATTAAAGTTACGCGGTAAATTTGCTGAGGTAACGTAAAATTACATTAAACGAAAAACGAATACGAAAAATACAAAAGTTTTGTAACTGTACAGGGTATCCCATTTTCGGCACTTTTGCGGGGTATCTCCCTGATTTTTAAAGATAGAGGGTTGCGGTTTTCTCGACAGTGTGCTACTTTTTTGTGAAACTAAAGATGGCGCCAGCAGAATTTTTATAGCCCTTTTGGTTTTTGAGATACAGGGTGGAATTGAAAAGTATCGCTTTTGAGGCACCCCCCGCATCACAGTTATCTTTAAACTTATCCAAGAAGTTAAAACGCAATCGTAAATAATTTTTTCCGTAGAATCCAATGGCGTAGTCAGTTCTTTCCTAGCAACTTCAGTTTTTGAGTTACGAAGCAAATATATGTTTTTTGAAATGGAACACTCTGTATATTATTTTTCTAGTTTATTAGTCATAATGTGGGCTTTCCAAAAATATATAATTGTATGCAAATATTTTCAAAACAAAGCTCAGAATTTAAGATTTTCTTAAATTTTTATTTTTGTCCAATTCGTAAGTAGTAGGCTATGGCTAAAATATTATTAGGAACAAAATCGATGTAAGTAATAATTATTCTAATTTATAACATCTTCAAATTTAATACAAAAAATCTTTTTTAAATCTCAGTATCTCAGTTATTAGTTATTTATTACAGCATTCAACATAATTAAGTAAACAGTTTTTAAAGGTGGTTTTCAAAATGACGGCCATTTTCCTGTATGCAAAATTGGCACATTTTCGTTATTCTTCTAATCGCGTTAAAAAGAATCATAGGCCTTCTTTGCAAATTTTGGAAAGTTAAATTGATTGCCGCAAGAAGCTCCGCTCGAGACTGATACTGTGTTTTATAGACTTCATTTTGCATAAAACCCAATAAAAAAAAATCCAAAATTGAAAGATCGGGAGATCGAGGGGGCCACCTTACAGGTCCGTAGGTACCAATCCACCTTTGAGGAAAGTTATCGTCTAAAAATTCCCTTAAAAGGGCAGAGTTGTGGCTTGGGGCACCATCTTGTTGAAAAAAAACGGCATTATAAAGGGCCAAGGGAACATTTTCCATCAGTTCTGGAATAACTTCCTCAAGAATTTCTCGGTAACGATGCGCTGTCAGACCTCCTTCAATAATTCTGTAGACTATGCGTCTTCCAAAAATGAAACACGAGACTCCAACCCCAAAACGTCCTTGTTGTGCCCTCTCAAAAGTTAAATGGTGATTTTCTGTGGACCAATGTCTAGTATTATGGCGATTAAAAATTGCCGCACTTGAAAAATAACATTCATCGGACCAAATAACGAGTCTGCCAAAAGATTCATCAGTATGGATATGTTGTAAATACCATTGGCAAAACAACATTCTGCGCTCGGCATCGCCAGGGTGTAAACGTTGAACTATGTGGAATTTATAGGGGTGATACCTATATTTTTTCAAAATTCTCTGAGCATCAGACTTGGATACACCAGTTGCTTCCTCTATATGCTTGCAAGAAGATGAAGGCTTTGCTTCTACATAACCCAATACGTTTATCTCTTTTCTCTCTCTATCTTGTTTGGAGTATGAATTAGGCCTGGGCTGGACAAATGATCCGTGCTCTACTAGATTTGATTTAATTCGGGCAAATATGTCTGGGAAAGGTTGCCTTCTCTCTGGATATCTAATAATAGCAAAAACGACCCCTAAGATGGTATCCTAACCATAGCGTGCAAAATACTTTACCTTTGGAAATATACTTCCAAAGCTTCTTGGGGATTTTCATTAGATTGTATAAAACAAACCAACATATCATACTTCTCATAATTTTCGTAAACCGCCATTATTGTAACAAAATTAATTTAATTAGCAGCTAAATAGTAAAATAGAAACACCAAAACAACAAGCATATTACTAATAAAAACAAAGAGTGACAAAACCACAAAGTTTTTGACATATTGCCTTTTGTTTCAAATAAGCTAGCCATCTAGCCATAGCCTACTACCAACGAATTGGACAAAAATGAAAATTTAAGAAAATCTTAAATTCTGAGCTTCGTTTTGAAAACAATTGCATACAATTATATATTTTTGGAAATCCCACATTATGACTAATAAAATAAAAAGATAATATACGGGGTGTTCCATTTAAAAAAACATATATTTGCTTCGTAACTCAAAAACTGAAGTTGCTAGGAAAGAACTAACAACGCCACTGGATTCCACGGAAAAAATTGTTTAAGAATGCGTTTTAACTTCTTCGATAAGTTTAAACATAACTGTAATACGGGGGGTGCCTCAAAAGCGATACTTTTCAATTCCACCCTGTATCTCAAAAACCAAAAGGGCTATAAAAATTCTGCTGGCGCCATCTTTAGTTTCACAAAAAAGTAGCACACTGTCGTGAAAACCGCAACCCTCTATCTTTAAAAATAAGGGAGATACCCCTCAAAAGTGCCGAAAATGGGATACCCTGTACTTTCCAAAAATGCCGACTCCAACGTAAAATTACAAATAAATCGAAACTTTACAAAAAAAATGTAAACTCGGTCCTATCGAATCATCGCGTTTTTGTCACGTGGCTACACGGTCCTTCAAAGTGCGCGACAACGGGAACGACAAGGAATCGTTTCTCTATCATTGCATAGCATTATTCGTCAAGTATTGTGTTAAATGCATCAAAAGGTTATGTTTAGGTTTCTGCGGTGTTCCGTGCACTATGATATATCCTTTATACGACAATTTATATTATAAAAGACTCAGGTAAGCATTTTTAGTTATAAATTATGATCGCCTGTGATATTTGTAGAGAAAATTAGAAAATCCTGGAAAATCAACTCCATATGAGTTTTGACAGGAATATGCCGCGATGTAGTTTTAACTGCAAATATCCCAACTGCAATTTATCTTTTAAAACGTATCGTCTGTTTATTCAACATGTTAAGTCTAATCATACCAAAATACAAACTACTTATAAAGATTATATTCATTGTACATTAAATGAATATCACTTTAAATCTAAAAACAAAAGGGAGTTAAATGTTCATGTAAATGGGCACTTGCGTCATGTTACAACTTTTATGTTTTGTTTAGATTATCCCAGAAGACACATCGCCTCTGGATTTTTTGGACCCGGAACCTTGCATAATTCTAATAGGTAAATAGTTTTAAGCATTTTATGCTTATTGCAATGCAATTATCTTTGGTAATTTGCAGATCAAGAATTATGTATCTTCTTCGAGCGGGAGAAAATTTTGAGTGCTAGCACATTCGGAGAAGCTTTCTATCTCTTGTTCGGTATATACTTCACATTCAACCTCGCCTATCCCAAAGAAGCTTCTTGTGTCTTTGAATTTTTTTAAAGATATGTTTTAAAAATTCATCCCGATGAGGGCACAAAATCAAGAAAAAAAAATGCGTCAAAGAGAAAAGTGATTTCATTGTTAAACAAATTAACTTCAGTATAATAAGTTATATAGGGTGATTCAAAATTCAGTAGAAAGATTTTAAAGGCATATTTGTGGGGTCAAAATAAGACGTTTTTTTCCTATAAACATGGTTCCTAAAATAAACCCCCTCCCCCCTACGGGCGCTGAAAGTTGGGAAAGGAAATTTTTTTTTTAATTGTGGCCGTATTTATTCATGAAAAATCTTGAAAATTTGTACATTCCTGTTTCTCAACGAGTTTTTTTCATTCCATTTCTCAGAAATGGCAAATTTTTAATTATTCGCAGTTTTTTAGGACTTACTGTCATTATGATGACAAATATTTTATGTTTCCCGGGAGTTTTGTTAAATTCATCGTCAGTATCCAGTAGGCCAAACAAATATCTGTAGTTTTGATTTCTTGAAGATTTTTGATTAAGCTAACCTTTTTCGAGAAAAACTCCTTTGACTGAACGGCTGCAGTATCAACATCATAATAAGGAAAAACATAGGAGGCTGGGACTTCGTAGTTATGGCAATTGTTATTTTTTATTTATGCTGTCAAATTGTTAATTTTCAAGAATTTTCGTGAATAAATATGGCCACAATTAAAAAAAAAATTTTTATCCTTTCCCAACTTTCAACGCCCGTAGGGGGGAGGGGGTTCATTTTACGACCCAGGAAAAAAACGTCTTATTTTGACCCCACAAATATGCCCTTAAAATCTTTGTACTGAATTTTGAATCACCCTGTATACAGTTATATTTTGTTAAATTTGAAAAGTGCAAAGACATTCTATTATGGTTTTTAAAACCTCTGCTCTGTTTTCATCGACACTGTGGTATAAGCTGTGATTTGTTTAAAATATCTGGATTCGTTAAAATTGTTGAGTTTTTTGTTAAGTTTCTTTTTTTTCTCAGGCAAATGCTTAGCAATTATTTTATTATTTTGAAATGTCTTTTATGTGTACACACATTTAGTTAAGCAAGTTGTCCCAATAATGAGACATGATTTGTTTAAGTATGACGACGACTATAAGTACATAATTATATACAGGGTGACCGTTTGTCGAGTTTAACCATGGGGATCTCGGTTATTAGAAGAGATACCAAAAATTTTAAATTAGGGCAAAGTTGCGCAATTAGAAGTGTTTGAAAACGACGTTTTTAAATTACGAAAATTCCGACTGATTTCGAAAACTATCGCAAAACATAAAAATTTTTTAAAAGTTATTATTTTTTCTAGTCTTAATTTAGAGATACGAAATGTCGGATTTTAAATTTGAAATTACCACTTTGAAAAGAGCAAAAAGTGTTTATGAAGAAGTGCCATTTATTTGTAATTATCTCTTTAAGACTAAAAAAATAAAAACGTTTTTCTAAATTTCGATTTTTATGCGAATATTTCCGAAACCTCTAAGAAATTTCGAAATTTGGAAAGGTCATATTTGTAGACTTCTAATTGTGAAATTTTGCGCTAAACCTTCTTCGTATCTCTTCAAATAACCGAGATCCCCACTGTTAAACTCGAAAAACGGTCACCCTATATACGCAGAAAATAAGAATTTTGCGGACGCAGCACCCATTGTTCATAGATGGGACTGATGGGAGCTTAATATAGTTTTTACATAATATAGGTTAAAGTTTAGTTTAAAGTACCAGGTATTCAATAATGAAAGTAATCAAGTTCGACCAAAATGTTTTCTCTCAACACAAAGTCAACTTGATGACTTTTAATATTGGACACCATACGAGTAGATATAGATTCTAAATCAAAATCGTTGAAAAGTTTTTTTTATATTTGTAAGTCGATACAACTTTCAAAGTTTGTCGCTTTTAATAAGACGTTATTTTGTTATTTGACTGTATTATTACTTTCTATTTTAAATAAAAATTATGCCTTAACTTTTTAAGTTATTTACACTCAACCCATACTCTAAAAAATCGTATAATTATGTAATTCTACAACATATTTAGGAAAATTACATTGAGATTTTACGAGGAAATATATTATTACATAAACATTTGGTAAATTTACAACGTAGAATTAAATATATAGTTGTAATATTAATATGCAAAATTACAATTATTTTGTAAATTTACTCGAGTAATATTACTCCTTTGATGTAAACCTTCCACGCATTTTACAAAAATTATGTAAAACTAGTTTTACAATATATCCTCAATTTTACAATGCACATGTAAACAATTGCTTTGTAAATTTACGAAATTTTTGTAATGTTTCCTCAAATGTTATGGTCACACTAAAAGCATTACTTTTCTTGTAAAAATGCAGCCAATTTTTTTCAGTGTAGGGTTTGTTATCTTCATTTGTCGGTTTAGTTTCAGGACACGCCATAGATATATAATAATGTATAAGGATTTTCAAGTTTTTCGGCACAAGCGGCCATCGAAACCTGACAGCCCCAGTGTCAATGTTATTGGTTATGTTCTGAAAACTGTAAAGCAAGAATTCCGTCAAAAACGGCTCTGACTACTCACAGCACTACATGTCTTTCGTTTCGTGCTATCTCGCGAAATTTTGGCCCAGTAACGGATAATGGACACGACAAATTTAATAAACATCGACATAAATTCGTCACTTCATTAAGAGCCTTGATAAAGACCGTAATATACGATCGAAACATCGGCGATTTGAATAATGATTAAAGTTGCTACCGTCCCCAACCTGCTAATCTACCTTGCTAATAAAACTAATATTTCAGAGGTGATTTTTTTTTAAATAGTTGAAAATCAAAATTGTATAATATATTTAATATTAATAGAAATTAAAAGAAGTTTTATTAAACAAAATAGGGGGTCTGGTCGGTATTAAGCATTACAAGGTTTTTTTAAATTTGCAATAAAGGGAGCATTAAATTAAGTAGTTTAAGGGCCGATATTTTAAATTCTTATTAAATTATTTGAACACTGATTAATATGATACAGGTATCAAATACCATCATACGTTGATTAATTTTAGGTGACACCCGCTAAATATTTAACCGTCGGTTGCTAATGTCATTGTTTGACATTTTGTTATTTGATATTATTGTTTTTGTTGGTTCCAGGAACAGAAATTTTTTTATTTGGCGATGCAAAAAAACGGGACTCAGGGATTTGCAGTCGGCAATAAACAACCAACAAATAATTTCTTAAATCAAGAATGGCAACATCAAATTAGTGATAAAGTTATCTGATTAGCTAATCGAACACCCAAAAACGTATCAAAATACTTAACCGGACGGTAACATTTGACCGATGATTACTTGATCAAGTTCGTGATCGAGATTCAAAATACCGGACCTAAAGCGAAAAAATTTGCGGAATATTCATATTTGTATCAAAAATTATTAAAAAATTTAAAATATATATAATAGTATCCTCTACCAAGAAAACAAAACAATAGCTTGGAGTACAGAGTAAAAGTTACGGGGGGGCTAAAAAACTGAACTAAAATGACACTCTTATAATCGACAAAGCTTCTTATCATTAGATTTCACTAAAAATAGAGCTTTACGAGACCGAGACCGAGACTTACATACTTTCGGTCTCGAATTTATAATTGAGTCTCGGTCTCGGTCTCGGTCTTGTGCATCGAGATCGAGACCGAGTCTCGCGTAATCTCGGTCTTGGTCTCGCATTAGCAACTCGAGTCTCGGTCTCGGTCTGGAAAAAAAAGGTAGTGTCTCGAAAAACCTTATTATGTTTGAATTAATTGTATATTCATTTTTCTTCTGAATTATTGAGTTATAATGCAAGTTTTCAGAGAAATTTCCGTTTTTGTGCATGAATAATTAATTAAAATAAAAATTTGAAAGTAGAATCAGATTAGTTCAGGTTAGTGTAATGTAAAACTGCATTAGACCTGCTCGTATGTCCACCATTGGTGGTACTGAACATATGTTTTATAAAAAATATGCGACCTATATACTTAGCCATCACAGCTACAAAATTTCATTGAAAATATGGAAATATTTCAAATCAGGTTTTGTAAAACTAGAATATGTATTTCGAAAAAGTGCACTTGCTGTCAATGGAAAAAATCCTATTTTTTTAGCTTTATTTTGTGGTAGAATGAAGTAAGTCACAATAGGTAGTCACCATCTTATGTATTACCCTGTATAAAAATAATACAATACTTTTGCAAACACATTCATATTGTTCATCATTATATTGTTAGCTGGCAGGCTAGTCATACTCAGGAATCCATAGAACTTATTTATGATAGTTGATAGTTATTTATAAAGATAAAGGGCGGAAAGTGCCAGTTTACACTTCTCTTAATCGTCTTTGGTTCTTACACGCTTTGAATCGATTTGAAAAATGAGGAAAATAGAAAACAGGTAAGTATGTTCTAGAGTACTTCTATTAAAGTGTCTTTTAGTACGAGGTGTTCATTATAAAACTTCATTTAGCAGGCTATAAAATGACATATTCAAAATAAACGGACTTTTGTTTCTCCACCTTTTTCTTTTGACATTTCTCAGCTAACTAGATGAAGTTTTATAATGAACACCCCGTACTAAGAATACCTATACGCAACGCACCATTATAAGGACCTACTCGCCTGCACATTGTATAATATGTAATACCTTGCAAACGGATGATGTTGAATCGAGAGTCTCGATTGGCAGTATCGGTCTCGGTTTTGCAGACCTAGACCGAGATCGAGACCTAGACAGTCTCGGTCTCGAAGTCGATATTAAAGTCTCAGTCTCGATCTCGGTCTCGTTCTCGTACGAGACCGAGACCGAGACCGAGACTTGTTTCGTGGTCTCGTGAAGCTCTAACTAAAAAATTAAGACCAAATCAGAAATTTAATTGAAAATCTTTTTGTCCTCCAACATTCAAAAAACCAAATATGAATTGACATTGTAGTGCTTTTGCCAGTATGCAATGTTGCAAAATTTAAAGAAAAATTAGAAAATAAAGAAATAATCAATTTGTCCTAACGTTAACTAACCTGAACTAACCCAAGAAAAGTATAAAACTAATCTAACCTCAACTAAACAAACCAAAGAGAAAACATAACTAAAGTTAACCTAACCTAAGGAAAGACCTAACCTGAGGAGAACCTGAACTAACCTAACCAACAGAGCCCACACTTATGTGCCGCAATCAACAAACTCCGTACCGGCCCTAAAGGGCCGCTGCGGCATGGTGCAAGTGTAAAGGGTAAACGACAAGTACAACTGGACTGACCAAACTAAAAGAAAACATAACTAAACTAACCTAACCAAAACAAAAACAGAACTGACCTAACCTGGCCTAACCCAAGGCAAAGTAAAACTGAACTAACCTAACCAATGGAGCCCACACTTAGGTGCAGCAATCAAGAGGCTCTATAGTGGCAAGGTGCAGTTGAGGCCCTAACGGGTCGCCTTAAAAGACAAGTACAAGTGGACTGACGAAACTAAAGGAAAACATAACTAAAGTAACCTAACCAAAGGCAAAATAACACTGAACTAAGCTAACCAATGGAGCCCACACACAGGTGCAGCAAGCAACAGGCTCGGTAGCGGACCCAAAGGGCCGCTGAGGCAAGGTGCAGGTGCAGTCCTAACGGACCGCCTTACAAGACAAGTACAATTGGACTGAAAAAAAAATAGGAAAACGTAACTATAAACTAACCTAACTAAAACAAAAACAGAACTGAACTAACCTTGTGACGTATTTTAAAAAAGGTAAAAGTTAGCAAAGTCACATACTATGCGAACGGCAGCTTTGGGTAGGTGGAGAGCTAGGTCATGGTTCAAAATGACATAAAAATAGTTGAAGGCTAGTATAGTTATATAAGCTAGACCTGTTAATTGGGCGCCACTCAATTTAAGTTACACGTTATAGCTATAATATTAAAATTGAGAAAATTATCATAGCAATTATTGATGTTCATATTGTTTAGGTGATCAAACCAAAGTAAAACCAACAGGAATTATTAAAATTAGGCACATTTATTTATTATGGTGTTAGTTCTTACCTAAGGTTAGTGCAGGTACACTTGGTTTTTAAATCTACTCCTACCGGTTGAAATACTTGGCTAGTTTGTAGGGATTTCTTGCTAGTTGATGTAGAGGATCAGTGCATCATGTGTGAAAATGCTGGACGGTTCAAAACCTAGGAGCCGTCACCGTCACTAACGGCTCCATTTTCGGCAAAGGGGCTCCAAAACCCAGACGGTTTAAAACCTAGGAGCCATCACCGTAACTACCGGCTCCATTATCGGCACACGTGCAGGATGAAACGTTGCACTTGTAGGATCCGAAAAAAAAAGGTGGCATTGAGTTTTCTCATTGGACTACTCATTGGACTACTCATTGGACCTAATAATTGAACGAAGAAAAGTTTAGATATGTTTAAATTAATTAAAGGAATTCTTACCCCAAAATACGAGAACTTTACAATAGCCACATGGCCAGGCTGTAGCCGTTTAGGGACAGGCTGACGTCCGATGTGCCCTGGACAGTGGTCAAGATGGAAAAGGGACTATCAAACGTTTTTACCTTTACCACCTGTGCTCTGAATTGGTCAAAAAAACGGAAATTATAATGTCAAAAGTGGGAAATAGAAAGAAGGAGAAAATGAACCGCGAAATACGAAAATCTTGCCATTGTTGCTAAATAAAAGATAAATTTAGGGAAAGTATTAGAAGAGCACATGAAGAAAATAAGGGAATCTAAGTAAAAATATTGGTGAAATTTGGCAATGCTGCACAGATAACAAAATAATTAATCAACCCATTGACACATGTCAATGTCCAAAAGAAGTCCACTTTCAAAGGATTTCTAAGCATAGAACTCGAAGTAGAAGGATCGCATAGAAACGATAATCAAGGTGAACAAACATGGCGGCCAAGGTAGTCATATTTCTTTGGAAATAAAATGTTATTTTACAGTTATTTATGAAAGTCTGAAAGGGAAGACAGTAGGTTTTCTTTGTGAAAAAGAAAACGCTACAACCTGGCGTATCCAAAGGCAAAGTAAAACTGAACTAACATAACCAATGGAGCCCACACTTAGGTGCAGCAATCAACAGGGTCCCTAGTGGCAAGGGGCAAGTGCGGCCCTAACGGGCCGCCTTAAAGGAGAATTACAACTGGACTGACCAAACTAAACGAAAACATAACTAAACTAACCTAACCAAAACAAAAACAGAACTGAACTAACCTGACCTAACCAAAGGTAAAGTAAAACTGAACTAACCTAACCAATAGAGCCCACACTTATGTGCAGCGATCAACAAGCTCCGTAGCGGCCCTTTAGGGCCTCTGTAGCAAGATGCAGGTGCCGCGCCTTAAATACAAGTACAACTGGACTGACCACACTAAAGGAAAAACATAACGAAATTAACTGAACCAAAACCAAAACTGAACTAACGTGACCTAACCAACAGGTCTAAAGGCGCATCTCACGGGCCGCCGTAAAGGACAGGTTTAACTCAAGTAACTAAACCAAAGGAAAAACAGAAATGAACTAACCTGACCTAACCAAAGGCAAAGTAAAACTGAACTAACCTAACCAACAGATCCAAAGGCGCCCCTCACGGGCCGCCGGAAAGGACAGGTTTTCTTGTACGGTGGATAGTTTGGTAAGGATCAATAAAACGACTACGGGATGTGAACCGTTATAATCGTCGACGTTTCGGCTATATAACAGAGCCATCCTCAGGACACTAAAAATTGTGAAAAAGGCATTCCATAAATGCACCGAACTACGGTAATGACATTAAATTGAAATAACACATTACCACAATCAAGTTTAAAACGCATTAAAAAGTTTACATAATACTTTTTGTTGGGTTGTTTTCGTATTATGTAAACTTTTTAATGCTTTTTAAATTTGATTGTGATAATGTGTTATTTCAATTTAATGTCATTACCGTAGTTCGGTGCATTTATGGAATGCTTTTTTCACAATTTTTAGTGTCCTGAGGATGGCTCTGTTTTAGAGCCGAAATGTCGACGAAACGGTTCACATCCCGTAGTCGTTTTATTGATCCTTACCAAACTATCCACCGTACAATATATATCTGGGATCACCAATAACAGCTGCTCGAAAGGTTTAATTGTTTAATCTAACCTGAACTAACTAAACTAAAGGAAAAACATAACTGAACTAACCTGAACCAACTTAACCAAAAGCAAAGTAAAACTGAACTAGTGTTTTACTTTGCTTTTGGGCCGCCTAGACTTTAGGGTCATTGCGGGATGCTATACATACTTAACTAATTGCTTCCGAAAAGGCCTAGTTTTTGGATATTAATACAGGAACTGAGAATCTAGCTGGTCCAAGGTGACAAGAACTAAATAAATTGATAAGCTGCCGATTTGTGTTGAAAATGCTGATTGGTTTGGAACACTCTATTTAGTAGTGTTTGGTGATTTTTAAGGTTCCCACCAGACATGGAAACTTCAATCAATCAACAAACCCAACGTCGAAAAGCTGCCAGTTTGTGTTGAAAATGGTGATTTGGTTGCATTGGGAATGAAGAGCCTTACTGGGTTCATGGTAATATGGGAATAACATGGCATAATGGGAAATAGAAAAAGCAACCTCGCAAATTTTTCTGTATATAAAACCTTAAAAGATTTATTGTTCAAGAAACAGGAGCCTTCATCAACATACCTGTATCAATAGGGGATTTTACTATTTTCCAGCAAGTAAGTAATTGCTTTCAAGGCGATCCATAAAAGCAAATGGCAGGAAGATGGCCCTTTGCTCCAGCCATCCATTTGCTCAAAATATTTCCCATTACATTGAAACAGTCGTGAGACTGTGACATTAATTTTGAAAGTTCAGAGTGAAGAGTAAGTCAACAATACAGTGGTAATTCATTCTTTTTTTTAAATCAAAAATTTCTTACAATCTAAAGTGTTTTTCCGGGCGTTGAAGCCGTGGTCCAATGGAATTTCTTTATGACGCTTCGTCGTACAGCTGCGGTAGACATTATCAAAGACGATAAGGCAATGGGCGAAATGAACTACCGTGCTTCCCGACGTTGATTAAGTGATTCGATTGTAGTGAGCTCAGTGGTTTTTATTGCCCCCCGCCGGCGCCGTCGCGCTGTAGTGGGGGGACTGGGTTGGAGGTAGTGGTGGGGCGAAGTTTCGGAGCACTTGAAGTATGTCCTAGAACTCGCTTCCAGTCTGCATTTAGGTACGTAATTTCCTCCTTCCTGTTGAAATTGTTGTCGTGTTTATAGATTTCAATGGCCTCTCTCGTTACTTTCGGATAGAAACTCTGCGATTGATATAAGATATTGAGCTCGTGGAAAAGGATGTCGTGCAACTCCTCTTGTGTTCCGTAATCCTCGTGATGAAACTGCCTTTTATGATGCCAATGTATACCGAGCCACAGCTGCATGGAACTCGGTAAACTCCGGGTGCCGATCTCTGCGGACTTTGGTCAATCTCAAGCTCTGTTGTATTGTGCGAGTGGGTTTAAAAACATTCTTAACATTGTATTTTTGTAGTAGCCTGTCGATCCTGTTCGTTACCTTGAGGATATATGGTAGATTAGTAGAGCGGCGCTTTTCTTCATCTTCTCTCATTGTTCCTTCCTTTCACTCTAAACTCCTTGGACAGACTGCAAAGGCCCTATCGAACACGTTCTTGCTCTATCTATTGCAACCAAAGGCTCTTTCCAGATGCTTCATTTTTCGTTCCAATTCAGCCGGCTCACAAATTCTCTTGCCTCTCAAAGACATAGTCTTTATGACTCCCCTTTTCTATCATTCAGCGTGTGTTGGTTTTCTATAAACGGTGTGCACAAATTTCTCATTCGGCCTCTTGGATTTGATACCAAAACATCCAAAAACGGTAGGCGTCCTATATTTTGTATTCAAATTTTTGGATTGATAGAGTTGTGGTGTAAGGCAACGTGTTTCGCTTTTCACGATGGTGCCCATTAAGGAAGCCATGATTAATCAGGAATTTTCAGTAAATTTATTTAAAAACTTTTAAAACTGTAGCCGAACTTCATCCACCGACTCACAGGTGGCAGCGCCGAAACTTCACCCACCGGTTCACAGGTGGCAGCATTAGTCGAAATTCTTCATAACCTCAAACCGCCTTCCCTGCCCCGAATTTGTCTTCAAATACAAGTTCCAACTATGAACTCTCACCCCGGTGTATAAGGCAGTGGTCTACCACGCCTTACTGACGAGTCCAAGGTAGACCCCGGGGCGAAACGCCAACACCACATACATAGGCTCTAAAACGATCTCAGGTCGTCACAGTGGTGTTTCCCTGAATAACAAAAATCTTTTCTGAGAATGCATTTCCCATTTATGGCACTTCATTATCGACTCCATACAACAAAGTCAATACAGTGTGTTTTAGAAAGATGTTGCCAAATTTTAGGAGGTTACGATTGTTATGGCTATAAGTTGAGGATTCAAGATTTTAATAATGTTTTGACCAATTTGACCACTTTTTAACCATATTTTTTTTCCATAAAATACCATTTGACTCAAAAACGGTGCACAATAGCGCATATTGCGCTCAAACACTCATAAAGTAGGTAGCCTAAGTAATGGTAAAACGTGTTACGATCGTCTCTCAATTAGTTTCTGAAATATAACCATAAATAGTATAAAAAAATATAAAATATTTTGTACAATTTTAAAGTATAAAATATTTTTTTACATCCTGCATCTCAAAAACGGTGCGTTTGCGAATAGGGTTTATAAGCAAAATTTGTATGATTTAGGCTTCTCTATAACGCTCTAAAGTTTAGCATCACCTTTCTGAAACATCCTGAGTAAAACCTCACTATCAAAACTCGTGTTCAAAAAAAATATTCGAGGGGCTTCTACAGAGTAAATTACATGCACTTTTAGTATGTTAATGTTAAGTAATCCTTAAAAAAACTAACATAACATCGAAAAACAGAACAATCCAATATAAAAGCACAGGCAAATTATTGATGAGTGATATTTTGTATTAAAAGTATTTTTCACTGGCTGTACGAGTATACTTTTATCCTTACATTTGCATCACTTTGCAAAGGATAGAATTACTCTTAGTTTGCACTGTAATAGTAATCTATTGCACTTTTCACACGAGTGTGACTGTTTGAACACGAGCCGTAGGCGAGCAAATCTCAAAAACGGTGCGTTTGCGAATAGGGTTTATAAACAAAATTTGATTAAAATGTGCAAAATATGATTTAGGCTTCTCTATAAAGCTCTAAATTTTAGCACCACCTTTCTGAAACATTCTGAGTACAACCTCACTCATATCAAAACCCGTATTCAAAAAATATTCGAGGGGCTTCTGCAGAGTAAATTACATGCATTTTTAGAATGTTAATGTTAAGTAATCCTTAAAAAACCTAGAATAACATCGAAAAACAGAACAATCCAATATAAAAGCACAGGTAAATTATTGATGAGTGATATTTTGTATTAAAAGTATGTTTCACTGGCTGTACGAGTATACTTTTATCCTTACATTTGCATCACTTTGCAAAGGATAGAACTACTCTTAGTTTGCACTGTAATAGTAATCTATTGCACTTTTCACACGAGTGTGACTGTTTGAACACGAGCCGTAGGCGAGTGATGCAACGTCACAAGAGTGTGAAAAGTGATTTTCGTAGGTGATGCACTTTCCGCACTCTGTTTGCAATATGCGATTTTCAACTGTAGTTCTTGGTGCGCATTCGTTCATTTTTGAGGCAGTCGTAGAAAAAAAATGTTGAATTGATCATTAGATGTCTCTGCACCATAACTCCGACATAGCATCTCAATTCGCCCTTGAAAACACTTAAAATTTCGGTAGTTATTAGAAAGCGTCAATGTGTAAGTAGGGGTGTTCATTTAAACACGTCATCTAGTTGGCTGTGAAATGGCAAAAGAAAAAGGTGAAGGAACAAAAGTCTATTTGCTTTGATGATGTCATATTCTAGATGACGTCCCATACGAACACCCCGTATATTTTTATCATCTTTCGGCTTCCAACAAAAAATGTGGTGTGGATATTGGGAAAAAATCAACGTTTTTTTTTTAAATCACCCTATATAGCCGAGGTTGCAAGTTTATAATTAATGAATAGTCTGGGAGTTTTCTTGGCGATAATGAGCACCTCTATAGCACTTTCTCTTCTGTGACTTTCGTCGTTTGAATCAGCATACTTCCTAAACTCGTACTGTAACGCTTACGTTTTATGAAAACTTCGAACTAACCGGAATATCTGAAAATAATAGGGTAACCGATTAAAAAAAAAAATGTGTGGCCACCTGGTATACAGTTGGGCTTCAACCCCAAAATAGTTTAAAAATGCGCCCAAACCTTACTTATTGTCATATTGACTACATTGTCGTGATTACATTCATTACACATGTCATATTTTCTTAGTACTTATATCCCAAGTGGAGCGGTGTCATATTTATGACGTAATTTTCGTCACAAAGATGTCAGTGTGTATTTTCATAAAATAATGCAATTCGTTTTTTTTTCCTGAAAATTAAACTGGTTTATTAACAAGTATTATTGCACGTTTTTTTGTATGTAAGCTGGTTTATATCACTAATACATAATACATCCTTGCCCTCCTTTACCTTTAATCACTAATTAAAGGCAGGCCAAAAGGGACATAAACTCATAACTTCCACCATGTAAAAGCAGCGTTGCCATACATTTTTTCTGAATTTTTGTGATAAATTTATGTAACAAAAAATAAAAACAAACTTATCGTTAATTACATTCACAACACTGTTCATTATTGTAACTGTTGCTTTATCAAAAAATTTTGCGTGTACATAAATGTGAGTGCTTTATTAGAACTGACAACATTGGGTAATTTACTTACCTTCTAAATGCCGACGAAAAGCCTTCCGCCGCCATTGTAAACCGCGACCTATGATCAGATTTCCACTAATTATCGCTGAATCACAAAAGGTCGGGCAGGCCCTTTGAATCTTCTGTGTCGGTTCGGGTGAAAAGGTCCTGTATATAGAGCGATTCAAAGCCAAATCCTATGATATTCCGCCCGCGGAAAGGGTTAGGGCCCTAATTGGAGTGTTTGCTTATGATGGTGTCCTTCTTCTTCGGATGCTTTTTTTGCAGATAAACGTTTATCGGTTCTCTGAGAAGCTGTTAAGTGACACTTCCTCTTAGGAATACGTTTATGAGTAACATATGACATGCATACACCCTCAATTAAGTCGAAGAATCGAAAACCGCCGTCCAAGGATGCTTTATGTCTCGCATCATGCATCGTACCTGCTGTCAGTGGGAAGAATAAAAAGCGGTACTATAATTGAAGGTATACATTATAATTCATATACCTACCAGGTCGCATTTAACGCTAATTATATAAAGAGACAATAAGTTAGGCATACACATGTTTTCACAGGATTTTTTTCGCGGAAAGAAACGTTAGTTAGGCCTTGATTGTTTCTTTTGTGCGCCGAGGATGAAATTACACGGTGTAATTTACCGTGTATTACAAATGTGTGTGTGTGTGTTTTCCTTTTTCTCCTTTTAATGCTACACGTAAACAGCTGTTTAACAGTTTTTTTTCCAAGTCGCTGAGTTTTTTACTAACATGTGGGATGCAAGAGAAACCAAGGATGTTTTCATCAAGCTGCTTCGACAGGTCGACACTCACTTAACACAAAAAAAAAATCTGTTTTCTATGTTTCAGAATAGTAAAATGACAATTAAACCAAAAAATGTTTAAATACTTTGAAAAATATTCTACTTCACTATTTGATTAATTTAAATTTCATATAAAACTGTTCTAACTAAGAATCGAGATTGGGGGTGTCTAGGGACTATGCTATAAAGGTGACAAACTATAAGACAAATAAAAAAAATAAATAATTAAAAAGAGTTTGAAGAAAAATGCGTTTTTTAAATTTAAAAATGTGACACAAAAACTGCAAGTTATTAACACTGTAAAAGAATTGAGGAATAATTGAAAAAAACGGAAACATTTAAAAAAAAACAAATAGAAAATAATCTGCAAACGTACATACAGTAAATACTTTCTTGACGAATCAAATAACTGTAAGTATGAGTAGGTGGTCACCAATTTGTCGATCAACCCATCTGCATACTAGTTTCGGGGTCTAACCCTCATCAGCACAGCTTTGGCTGGTCGACAAATTGCAGACCGCGAGTTCGTGGCTTAAAACCAAAAAAAGCTACGGAAGAGCGGTGAGATGTTGTGTGATGCAGATGGGTTAATGGACAAATTGGTGACCACCTACTCTTTACACTTCGTTCTGGTGTCGATAACCTGTGCGGTACAGAGCAATATGGGTTGCTTCTCGAACTGAAAGCCATTTGCCACGCAGCATTAGATCTATTACGGTGGTGAATGCGCCTGCTTCTGCTCTGTGCAACATCACACCGATCTACTGTAAGTAAATGTGAAAGAAATCATCTCAAATGAAAAGAAAAATAAAAAAAAATATATTGATAGAAAGAAAAAAAGCAATATGTAATAAACAACTTTCAGTATTATGAATAAATTTTCCAATGGTAAGAAACAACTCACAAAATACTATGAATATAAACCTAAAACTAAAAAAAAATCCTAACAAAAACACAGTTATCCCTAGGTAAAGAGAAGCGAAAAATATATATAAATCAACCATTAAAGTATAATAAACCCTAAAAGCTGGAAAAGAAAGATTATGATTGAAGAAGAAACTAAAGTTTATATATAGAATAAAGATAAAAAATCAAAACACAAAGAAACAACGGGGCAAGAAAAATGAGGATAAAAAAGGGACTTTGAATGGGAAGACAGTAGGAAAGAATTAAGTAACGATTATCATTCTAAAACACAAACAAAAATATATTGCAACAAGTTTTGTGAATACATACGTTTCTGAGAGGTAAAGCGAATCCATAAATGAAGTGCTTAGAAGTCAATATAAAATGACTACAAAATAAATAAATAAGTCCAAAGTACAAAAATTGTCATACACACCCCAAGGAGTGCAAAGACAATAACAGACAAATATGTATATGGTTGATGAAAAATAGAAAAATTGCTACATTAAACCCAAAATAAACAATAAGAAAAATGAAAAGTAGAAAGTACGTTTAGGGGGGAGGGGGGAGATTTTAAACTACTCGGATAGATTCTAAACTACTCAAATAAAACTGTTCAAATGAATATTAATTAAAAATTAAAGAACCAAGAATCTTTTCATCAAGCTGCCTTGACAGGTCGATACTCATTAATCCAAAAAATTATGTGTTTACTTTTCATTTTTATGAGATGGTAAGTCAAGGTAAAACAAAAACTTTTTTTAGCAGCTTTAAAAATATTTTACCTCAATTTTTCATTAATTCAAATTTCGAATAAAACTGTTCTAGCCAGGAATGTAGATTGGAGGAGTCTAGAGAAATACGCTTATAATATTGCGTTTGATTTGAACAAAAATTATTTGTGGTGAGATAGATAGTATTAGAATATCTTAAACAAAGATAGACTAAAAAATTTCAATCAAACTATAAAAAACAATATTAATTAAAGACAGTTCGAAGAAAATAGAGTTTCTTTAAAGTAAAAGTCTCTTTCAATAAAAAGATTGAAATGTTTTAACACAAAGAAATAATGAAGCGGTGTACAAACGTACGTGGAGCAACATAATACTTTTTTGACTTAAATTTATGTCTTTATTGAAATTAAAAAAAAAACTAATAAGAAGACAGTTATCGCACGGTCAGGAAACAAGGTCGAAGAGGCACCCCTTCGACATTTTTCAAATTAAATATCTATACAAAAACTAAATATTTGGGTGTACTAAATCATTAAGATTTAACACACCCAAAAAACTGAGAAAGAAAAAAGATTTTATGGTGCAGGAACTAAAAATGAAATTTAAAATAAAGATATAAAAAAGATCGATATTAGGACATCAGGACTTGGGATGGACATGGGAGGACAATAGGAAAGACAATTATTATTCCAAAGCACAAGCAGACATAGATGACAAATTTTGTTAATAAGTAAATTAGGAGCTTGGAAGGCATTATGATCTAACTACAAAAAAAAATAAATCAAAGGTGCATAAATTGTCATAGGCACCCCAAGCAGTGAAGAAAATAATAGACAAATATGTATACGGTTGATAAAAAATTAGAATAATCACTAAGTTAAAGCGGAAAAAACCTTATAAATAATTTTAAAAAGTGAGAACCAGGAAGTTACCCTTAGAAGAATATGGGCTATGAAGAAGAATAATATTAGAAAAATAATTGAAAAAAATAGCATATAAACTGAATGTTAAAAAAAAATATTAAAAGGCACAAGAAATAAAATAAATATAACTATTGTTTAACTTCATATTGTAGAGAACCATGAAGCAATCGTTAAAAAATAAAGAACCAAGAAGCGGAGAAAGATAGAATGACGCCGTGGTGGAAAAACTAGAATAGGAAAACAGAATAATAATTAAGGATCAGAAGGAAAAGAAACAGTAGAGTTAAAAAAATAAATAAAAAAATTGACAGTTGCAAATCATAAATTTGTCATATACAGGGTGTCCCAACTGTATTTAGACACTAAATATCTCCGCCCCTGTATACTTTAGAGAAAAAGGTTTCAGATAAAAAGTTCATGGTTTGGAAAGGTGCTTTCAATGTCAATTTACTAATATGTACAGGGTGAAGCAAAAACGTACTTTTTGACGTAAACTTAATTTTTTTCAATGGAACACTCTGTATTTTATTGGAGATTTGGATGCCTCGTTAAATATTCAAGCAACAATGTATAACACTTTTTTTTCTAATTTTAATACTTTTCTAGAAAATCACAAAGACATCATTGCATGTTCAGTATTACGGGTAATTTTTATAATCTCCGCTGATTTATCAACAACCATAGCAACGTCATTCTGAAAGTTTTCTGTCAAAAACTTTCAGTTAATCATGGCAATGGCGAGAAATATTTCATGTTTCTGACTAAATTATTGCATGTACTGCTGGAAGATGTAACCATAAACGAACGTTTAAATATGTGGTGGCAACCAGATGATGCGCCGCCGCACAACAGCCTAAATGTGTCAATGTTTTTAAATAATTCTTTTGGAAATAAATGGATAGCTAATCAAGGACCAGTCAGGTGGCCCGCAAGGTCACCTGACTTGACACCATTAGACTATTTTTTATGGGGTTATTTGAAGAATGAGGTTTATTCTGTTCAGTCAAGAAATTTGGAGGAATTGAAAAATAAAATTACTCGTGCCTGCAGGGAAATATCCCCAGAAACTATTAGAAATGCATGTACCGGGGAACTGCATAGAAGGTATGAATTTTGCCATACCGAAAATGGACGCCAGTTTGAGCATCTCTTATAAGTTTAGTTTTTAACACCTGTACTTAGTATTATTATGTTTTTGTGAATTTCTCGAAAAGTATTGAAATTAGAAAAAAAAGTGTTATACATTGCTGATTGAGTATTCAACGAGGCATCCAAATCTCCAATAAAATACAGGGTGTTCCATTGAAAAAAATTAAGTTTAGGTCAATAAGTACGTTTTTGCTTCACCCTGTACATATTAGTAAATTGTCATTGAAAGCATCTTTCCAAACCATGGACTTATTATCTGAAACTTTTTTCTCTGAAATGTACAGGGGCGGAGATATTTAGTGTCTAAATAGAGTTGGGACACCCTTTATACCATTTTCAGAGGTAAAATGAACCCAAAATGGGAGTTTGAGAGCTTAGAAAATATTATAGACTTACTGAAAAGAAATCAAGTGCAAAATACAGGATTTATCTTACGCACCAGAACGAGTGGAAAGACAGTAATAATAAAAATAAGATGCAAAGACATTAGAAAAATTCGAATTAGTAAACTTTAGAATTGGGGAATAAAATCGAATAAAGCAGATTCAAAGAAATACGAATTTTATTGGAGAGAAACTTAAATTAGGCAGGTACATAGGACAAATGAAAGGCCAAAAAAATTAACAGGCAACATTGCAGGGGAAATGAAATCAAAACATACAAAAAAGTGAAAATCAACGTAACAAATATTCCAGGAAACAGATACAGTACTTAAAAAAAGGAAATAAATACTTTAAAAAAATTATAAAAAAGTCACTAAAATTTGTAAATCAATTATGTATACAAGAATAAGAAAAAAATTTATAAAAATCAAAGAAAATAAAGTATAAAAAACTGCAGGAATTTAAAAAATAATAATATATAGTTGATGATAAACATTAAATAATTGTCAACGAGAGGCAAAAGCCGATAATATGCCTAAAAAATGAGAAGGAAGTAAACTTCAGAACTGGAGAAGAAAATCGTATATAGCAGATTCATAAAAACATGAATTAAAAAAAAAGGACCTGAAGTAACTAGAAACAAGATTTAAGACAAATTTTTTAGTTTAAAACAATTTAAACAAATTTAAGACCAAGAAACGGCATCATTGCTCAAGTCAAATCATTACAGTCACTATACAGAAAAGAAAATTGGAATAATTGAAAATTCATATAGCTCACAGGAATTGAATATGTAGGAATAATTTTGAAAAAAAGACCTAAAATATTTGAAAGAAAGTAGAATTGAAAATATGGTATCAAACAAGTAACGTAAAAATCACAGACTTAATTGAAAAACAAGCCACACTAACAAAACAATGTCGAGACGCGATAAAAAAACCGTAAATAAAGTTTCAATTTTAATAATTTAATTTAACCAATCAACCAATTCTAATAGAAATAACAGTAAATAACTGGAAACAAAACTAAAGAAAATAGGAAGTAGAATTGGATAAAGCAAATTCAAAGAAATATGAATTTAAAATGAAAGAGCCAATATGTTTTTATCAAGCTGTCTTAACAAGCCGATACTTCACCGATTTAACGCTAAAGAAAAGTTGTTGTTTTCTACTTGTCCGTATTGTAAAATGATAAGTTCTTGAGATTTGAGTGTCTAGGGACTATGCTATAGAAGTGACAAACTATAAAACTAATAAAAAAAATTAAATAATTAAAAATGCGTTTCTAAAATTTATAAATGTCACATAAAATTTAACTTTATAAGTATTGAAAAAAAAACGAAAACGTTTTAAAATAAAGAAGTAGAGAGAAATAATGAAACAGTGTACAAACGTATGTATAGTAAATTCTTTCTAAACGAATCAAATAAGTGCAAGTGAGGGTGAAAGAAGTCTTATCAAATAAATAGAAAAAGAAACAATATATATATATATTAATAGAAACGAAAAAAAAACGATATGTTGCAAACAACTTTCAGTATAACAAAGACATTTTTCAATGGTAAGACACACTTTGTAAGAATTCTAAGCAAAATCTTAACTAAAACTTAATATTAATTTAAAAATAATTATTGCGGATGTTATTATAACAGAACAACCTTTTTAACTAATGAAAGATTTAGAGAGAAGGTCTGACAATATTAGGTACATTCAGTAGGAATTTTTATTAGGGTTAGACAAATATTTTACCTGTCTGCAATCTTTTCGTCCCTAACATTCTTTTATCGTCAAGTCAACTTTTGCAACTGATACCCATCATCATTACCGGCCATTATCGCCCGCTGTTTGTACTAGGCGTTTACCAAGCAAATTTTACAATTCTAGTGTCGTAATTTTGGGCATTTGCACGGCAATAAACTTGACTTCTACTTCCTATGAGTAAATATTAACCTTTTTTTCTATGAGGACCAGGAACTGATGTTAAAAAGGTCAGAAATGAATTTATTATGAATTGTTGAACAATATCGTAATAGAAAAGAATGACATTATGAGAGGAAATAGACCTTTGTTTATTTTCCTCTTTCTTTTGACATTTTACAGCCAAGTAGATGAGGTGTTTAAATGAACACCTCCTAATAATTACAGGGTATCCCATTTTCGACACTTTTGCGTGGTATCTGCCCTATTATGCAACAGGATTTTCGTAGCACTTTTGGTTTTTAAGATACCGCGTAGAAAATTTATGCTTTTGAGCACTTAGTTTAAATTTATCGAAGAAGGTAAAACGTTTTCTTGTAGAATCCAGTGGAGTAGCTAGTTTTTTACTGCATGGAATAACTTCTAGTTTGAGGCATTAAAAAAAACAATTTTTTTAACGGGACACCTTGTACATTATCAGTTATTTAAAATCGCGTCTACATGAATTTTTCAAAATTTGCCTTTTTTTAATTATTAAATAAAACTAAAAAGATAAACGAGTTTATAAAATAACAAATTATCAAAATCACCCTGTGTCTCAGAAACCAAAAGGTTATAAAAATATACTATTTATCTGTCAGGGGTTATCTGTCACCTTTAATTTTACAAAAAAAGTATCAGTTTTGGAAACAGCATTCTTTTATCTTAAAAAATTAAACAGATATACGGTATTGTAAATGAAGTGTCATATATGGGAAATGTATTCGCAGAAAAGATTTTTGTTATTCAGGGAAACACCACTCTAACGACGTGAGATCGTTAAAGCCTATGTATGTGTTTTTGGGATTTCATCTCGGGGTCTACTTTGGACTGGTCAGTAAGGCGTGGTAGACGATTCGCCGGGGTGAGAGTTCACATATTCAATCAGACTTGTATTTGAAGACAAATTCGGCGCAGGAAAGGTGGTGTGATGTTATGAAGGATTTCAATAATGCTGCCACCTGTGAGTCGGTAAGTGAAGTTTCGGCGCTGCCACCTGCGAGTCGGTGGATGAAGTTCCACCACAACACTCCACCCCTAGTGACAACGAGGACGGAGGATGTATGATGGGAGAGAAGCGAGGCTCTTTTTGCGAACTGAGGGGACGAAGTTGTGTTGCTGTTGCTTGAGCGAGGTGAGTGATGAAGGATGTGCCAGTGTTGCCGAGAATGGTACCAGAGAGTGATGTGTGTTTGAGATTATTCCGCGTTGCAGAGAGTGAAGAGAGAAAGTGTGCTGGATCCTGTGTGCGGTGGGTATGACGGAGATGCTGCTCTGGTAGTCTCGTGGCGTTAAAGCGATCCTTGTTGCGGTCTTGTGCTCGGAAGGTTGCGTGTTGCTTTTGTCGAGGGTCACCAATTATGGTGTTGTAAATAACGTGCCATATATGGGATATGTATTCTCAGAAAAATTTTTGTTATTCGGGACGACCTGAGATCGTTAGAGCCTACATATGTGGTGTTGGCGTTTCGTCTCGGGGTCTACCTTGGACTCGTCGGTAAGGCGTCGTAGACCCCTGGCTGATACGCCGAGCTGAGACAAACGTGCATTTGAGGACAAATTCGACGCAGGAAAGGCGGTATGATGTTATGAAGGATGTCAACTAATGCTGCCATCTGTAAGTCGGTGGGTAAACTTTCGGCGCTGCCAAATGTGAGTCGGTGGAAGAAGTTCCGCCACAGATATTCCCCAAAAGTGCCGAAAATGAGATACCCCGTCCTTGGCGATAAAGTAGGAGTACCTACAATTATTCGAAAATGTTTTTTTTTTGTAGTTAGATACTATTCTACATATACCATACAATATTAAACAGTTAGTTATTTACAAAAAAAGGTGGAAAATTATTAATTTATTTCTTTCTTTGTTTTTATATTTTCTCTTGATTTTTGTTTTTAACATATTTTAGTTATTTTGACGTGAATTTTGCCTTTTAGGTTTTTTTTAGATCACTTTTTGTATGATATTTTTAGTTTTGTTCCTAGTTATTGTTTCCTCTTTCTCTTAAAATGGGACGTCAAAACTTTATTTACCGTTATTTATCTCATCTTGCGTTTGTTTTAGTAGTGTCCTTTGTTAAAATTAAATCTATGGTTTTTACAGACCTGGATTGTTACCATTCTTGTCTCATATTTCAGTATCTTTTTTTTGAAACTATTCCTGCATTTTTGGTTCTCGTAAACTCTGTGAATTTTCAAATCGGCCACTTCTCTTTTCTACATAATGGCTATAATGACTTGACTTGTGTGAACTAAATTTGTCTTTTGTTTTTAGTCACTTCAGATTTTGTCTTTTAAAATTTGTTTCTATGAAACTGTTATGTACTATTTTCTTGTCGAATTCTAAAATTTACTTCTTACTTCTCATTTTTTTTAAGTTAATTATCAGATTTCTCCTACCTTTAACAATTATTCTACTTTTTTCTTTGACCATATATTTTTTTATTATTTTTGTCCTTTAGCTTATCATACTTTTATAAATTTTAGGTATTTTTTCACAAATTTTCTTCTTTTAAATATTATGTTTCCTTTCCTTGAACGTACGTTATATTGATTTTCGCTAACCTGAAATGTTATCATTTTTGGCTTTTTTTTTGCCCTTTGTTCCTGGTTATTTTAAATTTTTTCCTTATAAAATTCACATTCCTTCAGATCTGTTTTGTCCGATTTTATTCTCCAATTCTAAAGTTTACTTCTTGATTCCCATTTTTTTAAGTTTAATTTTCGTTTCCGCGTCTTTTTTATAATTATTTTTTTTTACATTAACCATATGTTTTTTTATTATTATTGTCTTTCCATCCATTGGGGTGCGAATGACAAGTCCTGTATTTCGTAGTTATTTATTTTTCAGTAAGTTTATAATGACCTCTGGGCTCTTAATCTTCCTTTTTTTTTGTTTCAATTTACCTCTACGAGAAACGCAAGTGGTCATAAAACTTGATAAAATCATTTTTTTGTTATTATTATTTTGGATTTATAATTGGTTCCTATTATTTCCTCTCCTGTTCAGGTTAGTTCAATTCAGGTTGTGTAAATGTCTGATTTGCAACTGTCGATTTTTTGAATATTTTTTTAAAACTTTTTTACTGTTTCTTTTCCTTCGGATCTTTTATTTTTGTACGTTTCAATTTTAGTTTCTTTACCATAGCCTTTCGCCTTTGTGCGCTATCTGGTGTGTTCTTTTTTAATAAATTATTCATGGTTCATCACAATATAAAATTAAAAAGAGATATCCTTTTTTTTATATTATTTTCTCAAGTATTTTTCTAATATTATTACTTCCTGTACTCTTTTTTGATTGTTTTATTTACCAATATTCGTCTTTCCATACATTTGTTTTTAGTTTTCTATATTTTTTACTTTTTCCTTTCCTCTGCAATTCTTTGGCTTTTCATTTGTTGTTTATTTTGATTTTTGCTTTAATTTAGAAAATGCTTCTAGTATTTCATCAACCGTATATTTATTTGTCTATTATTGTTTTCCCTTTGAGTTTCTGTACCTTGGATTTATTTATTTAATAGTCCATTTTAATGATTTCTAAGCTCCTAATTTATGGATGCAATTTACTTCTGAGAAACGTATGTATTATAAGACTGTGAAAGCTGTCACGGCTGGTCAAAATACAATCTAAAGCGTTTTCCGGGTTTTGGAGCCGTGATCCAATGGATTTTTTTCCTGAAGTTTGGTCTACAGCCGCGGCAGATATTATCAAAGGCGATGAGGCAATGAGCGAGTTGATCTCCCGCGCTTTCCAACCTTGACTGATTCGACTGTGGTGAGCTCCGTGGTATTTATTCCCCCGCCATCACGCTGCAGTGTGATGGCGGACTGGGGTGGGGGCAGTAGTGGTGCGGGGCTTCGGCGCACTTGAAGGATGTCGCTCTTGAAGTAACTCGCTTCCAGTCTGCATTTAGAATTTGCCTCCTGTTGAAATTGTTTCCGTGTTTAAAGATCTCAATGGCCTCTCTCTTTAGTCTCGAATAGAAACGCTGCGATTGATATAATATAGCCACCTCGTTGAAGAGGACGTCGTGACCTTCAAAGAGAGCGTGCTCTGCTACTGCTGACTTTTGTGCTTGTTCCAGCTTGCAACTCCTCTTGTGCTCCGTGATTTTTGTGTTAACACTGCGCTTTGTGGTGCCAATGTACCTATACGGAGCCGCAGCTGCATGGAACTCGGTAAACTCCGGGTGCCGCTAGGGGATCTCTGCGGTAGGTAGTACTCTTGATACTAAGTATCAAGGAGGCCGAATGGGAAGGTTGTACACACTGTTTATAGAAAACCAACACATACTGATCGATACTTCAAAAACGGATCAAATCATCATCTCAGAGAGAAAAGGGGAGTCATAAAGACTCTGTCTATGAGAGCCTAGGGAATTTGTGAGCCGGCTAATTTGGAACGGGAAATGAGAGATCTGGAAAGGTCCTTTGGTTGGAATGGATACAGCAAGCACCAGTTCGATAGGGCCGTCCGTCCAAGGAATGTAGAGCGCCAGGAAGGAACAACGCGAGAATATGAAGAAAAGCGCTGATTCTACCATACATCCACAAAGTAACGGAGAGGATCGGCAGGCTACTGGAAAAGTACAGTGTTAAAACTGTCTTAAAACCCACTCGTCCAATACAACAGAGCTAGAGAGTGGCCAAAGACCGCAGAGATTCCTTATATCGGCACCCGGGGTTAGTTTACTGAGTTTCATGCAGGTGTGGCTCGGTATACTTTGGCACCATAAAACGCAGTGTTGACACGAGGATTATGGAACACAAGAAGAGTTGCAGGATGGGACAAACACAAAAGTAGCCGGTCACGACGTCCTTTTCAACAAGGTAGATATCTTATGTCAATCGCAGCGTTTCTAACCGAGACCAACGAGAGAGGCCATTGAATCTTTAAGAACGGCAACAATTTCATCAGGAAGCAAATTCTAAATGCAGACTGGAAGCGAGTCATACTTCAAATGAGTCGAAACCCTGCACCACCACTACCCCCACCCCAGTCCCTCCACTGCAGCGCGATGGCGGGGGGAATAAATACCACGGAGCTCACCACATTCGAATCAGTCAAGGTCGGGAAGCGCGGGGTATCACTTGGCCCATTGTTTCATCGCTTTTGACAATCTGTATAAATCTGCGGCACCTGTAGACAAAACGACAGGAAGAAATTTCATTGGACCGCGGCTTCAAAGCCCGGAAAACGCTTTAGATTGTAACGTATGTATTATCAAAATTTTTAACAATCAATTTTTTGTTTGTGTTTAGAATAATTAATAATTGTCTCTTAATTCTCTTTTACTCTCTTCCAATTAAATGTCGAGATTTGCATTTATAGATTTTTTTATCTGAATTTTGGTCCTATTATTTCTTTTGATTCTTTATCTTTATTGTGCAATTCTAAATTTAGTTTCTTTCCTATAACATCTTCTTTCTCAGCTTTTTGGATGTGTTAAATCTTAATGATGAATTCATATTTTCTTTTGTGGCTTCATCAAACTTTTTTCCTCATCGCGCAATAACCCTGTTTCTGTTTTTAATTTCAGGCTTTTAATTTCAGGCACAAATTGCTTTTCTTACTGTAAGGAATCCTCACAAATTGTTTCTTATCAATGAAAAATTTCATTTTGATATTTTATTACATATCGCTTTTTTTTCTATCTGTACAAGAAAAGAAAATTGTACCATAAATGTAACCACTAATTCTAGGATCAAAATAAGACAAAAACTGTATATAAACATAAATCGAAAATTACTTTGTTTTCCATATAAAGGATATAGAGGGGTTAGTTCCTGAAGCATATGACCTATAGTGGTACACGTCACAAAAAAACTTATTTGAAAATATTGCAGATTAAGGCATTCAACAATAGTACTTTTTGTAGGTAGCAATCTTTATATATGCTAATTATTCTAATAAATTGTCAATATGTATACACACAAAAAAGCTTAGGTACTTTTCACAGACTACCCCCTTTTCCTTGTACCACACTCCCCTGGACAAGTGTGTCCAGCTCTATTAAATTTGTATAAAAAAAAGGAATAGGTACAGACTTATGGTAACATACCAAATTTCATCAATTTATCTCGACTAGTTTCGGAAATATTAGTCAGAAACCATCATCAGAACCTAAACTTTCATACCCGGTATATGGTAAACGAAGCATTTTTTCGATGCATATATGGCGTGGAAAATGATGAGCTATAGATAGAAAATGGGTTCCCAGAAAAAATCTTTGTTATTCAGGGAAACACCACTGGGACGATCTGAGCTCGTTGTAGCCTATGTATGTGGTATTGGCGTTTCGTCTCAGGGTCTACCTTGGACTCGTCAGTAAGGCGTTATAAGCCGGGGTGAGAGTTAATAGTTGGGGCTTATATTTTAAGACAAATTCGGCGCAGGAAAGGCGGTGCGACGTTATGAAGAATTTCGACTAATGCCGCCACCTGTGAGTCGGTGGGTGAAGTTTCGGCGCTGCCACCTCTGAGTCGGTGGATGAAGTTTCGCCACACATGTTTATGTACATTTTTTCCTTACTTGTGAGCCTATAGATAGTAAGTGGCTACATTTTATGGGCAAACACATTGTATATTTTTTTTTTGTTTACCTGTTTATTTTATAATACTTTTTTCACCCTTCTCGCACACGAAAGATAATTAAGCAATTATTTTTACTTAGACTAATTGTGCTAAACTAGCGCTTTCTTTACTTCAAGCACTTCTTAATATAACAAGTGTCTTGTCTACTCGAAAAGCTCTACGCTCTATTCTCCAAACTCTAATGCTAAAACTGTAAAATGTAACGCTTCATGACCAAATGAAACTTAAATTGTATATTATTAAAATTTTGCGCTCGTCGGTCTCAAATTGGTAACAAATGACAATAATAAAAAGGGGGCGTGTCCCGGGTTTCGTGCACTACATCGGCAACATCCTGACATGGGACTTGCACACCGCATCAAGGTGTTTATTAGGGATTATGTCGTTCGCTACATCAAAAAAAAACAAAACGAGAAGTAATTTTAGGTTTAAACGCAGTGATTCTAAATGCCGTCATTCCAAAGGTCCGGAGTCATCTCTATAAACCAGTCTGCGCTCTTTAAGAGCGACCCGCTCGCCTTTTTTGCATCGCGGTGGCGCCACTTTCAACCTCTTTTTGACAGTTCTTTGCCGGCAATTATGCGGCCGCGATTCGGTCCGACATATGTAAGCATATTGTATAAATTTCTGAACGAGGGACAGTTTTCGCATGTGCTGCTTCAGCCTCAGCAGCCGCAGTCGAAGCCCTTGAAGCGACCGAAACGAAGAAAAAACTTCATCCTTGAGTTGAGCGGAGCAGAGAGGACGACGCCGCGAAGGCGCCAGGCGCCATTTTATCCGCATAATGACATCCTAAACGCTTTAATTACCGAAAAAGTCGTCGCAAAAAGGGGCCGCCCGAAGATGCAAATAAGGCCTTAAACGTCGGTGGTTCCGAGTACCGACGACTTTTTGCCGCTCGACTTCGGTACCGTCTGCCTCGTTTGACGTTCTTCACGGGTTGTTGCAAAATATAACAGGGAACTGTTAACTAAAAGAGAAACATATATCATCATTCTTTTGCCGTAATCATATCGTTGTAGATTTAGAACTGCATTATTGTCATCAAGAATGAGGCCTACTTGTTAAAGAGTATGACTAAAAAGTAAACAATAGATATAATTATATTTTGCATTAATGAAAGTATTCGTTGATACTAACAAAACAGTCAGTGAATACCTGATTACCTACCGTTTCATTGATTTACTTCCCGTTTAGCCAACTCTCATCACAGCAATCATATTTGATATTCATACATAGTATGAATTAGGAGCTTAGAAGTCATAAAAAAACTGATAAAATAACTAAGTCTATGGTACAGATATTGTCATACGCACTCCAACGACTGAAAAGAGAACAATAGACAAATATGTATTTTATTTTTTCATCAACTGTATGATGAAAAAATAAAATAATGACTAAATTAAAGCAAAAACCCTAAATAAACCGCAAATGATAGGCGAAAAGACGGGAAGGGGGAACATTGCAGGGGGGAGAATATTGAAACCAAGCATAGAAGAATAGGGGCTATATGGAACAATAATATTAGAAAATTACTTGAGAAAATAGTATAAGAAACTGAATATATAAAAACTATTAAAGAACCCGAGAAATGTAGTATGATTAACCATGAATCGATCATTAAAAAATAAAGCACCAAGAAGGAAAGAAAGATAGAAGGTGCCATAGAGAAGAAACTAAAATTGGAACAAAAATGAACGATCAGAAGGAAAAGAAACAGTAGAGTTAAAAAAATAAATCAAAAACCCGACAATCACAAATCAGAAATTTGAACAAGAAGATAATAGGAAAGATTAAGGAACAATTATAAATATAAAACAACAAAAATTAAAAATAAATTGTATCAAATTTTAGGAATACATACGATTCTCGGAGGTAAATTGAACCAATGAGAGATTGGGAGCATAAAGGATATAATAAATTTAGAGAAAAGTAAGCAAGTTCAAAATGTAAGTCTTGTCATACGCACCCGAAGAAGTATAGGACACTAATAATAAAAGTATATACAGTGTGTCCAAGATAAGGATGCATTGCATGGGCATCTCCAAAACGGTAAGAGATACGAAAGCGGTTAAATTAGAAGAAAGTTGCACAACGGGGAGACCTTTTACATGGTGTTTGCAAAAATTAGTTGTTTGTTTTAGTTTTTTAGATATCTTAAAAACAGTCGTTTTATGGATTTTGGTATTTATTTATTTTTTGAGTTATTTCAAACAATACTCGAAAATGAAAACCACTTTCTCATTGTACCTTTTTAAGCTCTACAGGATGAAGTTTGTTACTTTTTATTCTAACGTTTTATTATTATCTAACGACCGAAAAAAAAAGTAGAGAAAGCAAAAGATAGCCCTTTTTATACCCTATTCAACATTGTGATGTACTTGTGTCGGAAAAGCAATTCGTAATAAAATATGTACATTTTTTATTAGTAGGAAATGAATAAAAATGCATAACAACAAATAGAAAAAACAAAAAGGACGCAAAATTTACAACAAATGTTCAAATGTATAACCATTATTCGCTAAACACAGGTAAGATCTTACCGTTGATTCTAAGACTCGGGATAATAATTCTGGAGTGATAGTTTTAAATGTTGCAGTAACTGCTCTCAAAAGTTGAGCTTCTGTATCAAAATGGTGAACGTATACTTGGTTTTTTATGTAACCCCAAAGAAAAAAGTCTAGTGGGGTTAAGTCTGGTGATCGCGCTGGCCAGGAAACCTCACCATAAGTACCGATTTTTTTTCCTGGAAACTCTTTCGAAAGGTACCCTCAAACTAGTCTAGCATTGTGTGCAGGTGCACCGTTCTGTTGAAACCAACAGTCTTGTACATTCTGTAGCGTCAGATTATCTAGACTTTCTTCCAATTCATTTCTCAATAAAGAAAGGTAGCGTTCTGACGTTAAGGAGTGGTAAATAAAAGGTCTCAATATTCTAGTGCCCAGAATTCCACACCACATGTTGAAGCCAAATCGGTGTTGGTGCTTGGATGATTTGTTCACCCGGGGGTTGCTTTGTGCCCAATAATGGGTATTGCGTCTATTAAAAATTCCGTTGTTTGTTAACTTGCTTTCGTCCGAGCAAATAACTTTGAATGGAAAGTCATTATCAATGTGACACTGCCTGGTATACCATTCACAGAACGTCCTCCTTCTAATTTCATCTCTAAGTTTATAGGAGTTTTCCCAATTTATAGGGGTCAAAGTTATTTTTCTTTAAAATACATTGGGCTGTAGACGTGGCTATTCCTGTTTGACTTCCAATTTCCCTTGTTGATACATCAGGTTTTTCAATGACTGATTGAATAACTTGATACTCTTTTTCTTCATCAGAATTTTTTTTCTTGTTTTAATATGTTGCTTAAATGACCCATACTCCTTCAGGTTGAAAGCTACACGTCTGAAGATTGATCTAGTGGGCTGTCTTCTTTCAGGATATTTGTCGATGTACATACTTTCAGCAGCCACACAATTGTTTTCGGATAAAATGTAACATATCAAATTTTTCTACCCCTGTGAAGCTATTCCCCGGCATAATTTTAATGGATAACTGAAATAATTTTCACTACTTTTCATCGCCTGCTATTGAAAAATGTAGATAATTTAATAAAAATTGCTTTTTTGACACAAGAACTGATATAAATTATGTCATGTAACACATCGTAGAATTGAGTATAAAAAGCAATATCTAATAGAGTATGTACTTTTGAAACTACTTTGAAAATAAATAAAAACCAAAATCCATAAAATTACTGTTTTTGAGATATCTAAAAGAACTAAGACAAACAATTCATTTTTGCAAACACCATGTAGAAGGTCTCCCCATTGTGCAACTTTCTTCTAATTTAACCGCCTTCGTATCTCTTCCCATTGCAGAGATCCCCATGCAGTGCATCCTTATCTTGGACACACTGTATAGTCGATGGAAAACGGAAAATAAATTTAAAAAAATGGGAATTGGGAAGTAAGCTCTAGAATTAGGGAATAAATATTATAAAACAGATTTAAATGAACACGACTTTCAATAAGGAGAAACTTGAATTTACCAGGAATATTAGACAAATAATAGGCCGGAAAGACAAAGAAAGACCAATAAAGGGCGGAAAATACAAAAAACATTTCAGGGCGAAAGAAAATAAAACATACAGGAAAGTGATAATTGAGAATCGATATAACAAATGTTCAAGGAAAGCAGCCGCAATACTTAAAAAGAGAAAATTTGTGAAAAAATACCACAAAAATTTGTTTTTTGCCAAATATATAGTAAACCATCAATTCTCTAAAAAAAGAAACAAAAGTTACTTTAATATGATCTTCTAAAACGGCATTGATATTGGTTATTTGAATGCGACATCGTTCCATTTTTTATATAATTTTGAGGTTCTCTTATTCTCGTCTTTTAAGGTCCAAACACAAAATTTTAATTTGGTTTTTTTTCTATTGTAAATGATTGAGAAGAGAGTCGAAATTATCATTACCATACTGATATATTGAGAAATTATCATCAATATATCTTCACCAAATTAAAGGTTTAAACTTAAAATTATAAACAATAATCGATTGATTCAAAACTTTCCATAAATAATTTAATAAGTACAGGAGAAAATGGAAATCCCAGTGCCACTCCTGATTTTTTTTCCTATTATATCATTTTTCTATTAAAAATTAATTTCAATAATGCTAGTAATATAAACTTAAACATTTAGTACGTTCTCGCTTGATGTCATTTTCAAGTTTTTGTTCACAATAATTAAAGCGGTGAGATGTTGTACTGAGCAGGAGCAGGCGACATCCACCTCCACCAGCGTATTAGATCTAATATTGCATTTAGCCCATATTGCTTTGTACCTCGCAGGTTATCGGAACCAGAACGAAGTGTAAAGAGTAGATGATCACCAATTAGTCGATCAACCTATCTGCATACTAATTTCGAGGTCTACTCCTCATCAGCACAACTTTGGCTGATGAACAAATTGGAGGCCTTTAGTAAAAATCTAGGAAGGAGCGGTGAGATGTTGTACGGAGCAGGAGCAGGCGACCTCCACCTCCACCAGCGTATTAGATCTAATATTGCATGGCAGATAGCTCTAAGTTCGAGAAGCAGCCTATATTGCTCTGTACCTCGCAGGCTATCGGAACCAGAACGAAGTGTAAAGAGTACGTGTCACCAATTTGTCGATCAACAAATCTGCATACTAGTTTCGAGGTCTACCCCTCATCAGCACAGCTTTGGCTGATGGACAAATTGGAGGCAGTGAGTAAAAATCTAGGGAAAAGCGGTGAGATGTTATACAGAGCAGGAGCAGGCGACATCCACCTCCACCAGCGTATTAGATCTAATACTGCATGGTAGATGGCTCTCAGTTCGAGAAGCAGTCCATATTGCTTTGTACCTCTCAGGCTATCGGAACCAGAACGAAGTGTAAAGAATAGATGGTCACCAATTTGTCGATCAACAAATCTGCATACTAGTTTTGAGGTCTACCCCTCATCAGCACAGCTTTGGCTGGTAAACAAATTGGAGGCCGTGAGTAAAAATCTAGGGAAGAGCGGTGAGATGTTGTACAGAGCAGGAGCAGGCGACATCCACCTCCACCAGCGTATTAGATCTAATACTGCATGGTAGATGGCTCTCAGTTCGAGAAGCAGTCCATATTGCTTTGTACCTCTCAGGCTATCGGAACCAGAACGAAGTGTAAAGAGTAGATGGTCACCAATTTGTCGATCAACAAATCTGCATACTAGTTTTGAGGTCTACCCCTCATCAGCACAGCTTTGGCTGGTAAACAAATTGGAGGCCGTGAGTAAAAATCTAGGGAAGAGCGGTGAGATGTTGTACAGAGCAGGAGCAGGCGACATCCACCTCCACCAGCGTATTAGATCTAATACTGCATGGTAGATGGCTCTCAGTTCGAGAAGCAGCCCATATTGCTTTGTACCTCGCACGTTATCGGAACCAGAACGAAGTGTAAAGAGTAGATGATCACCAATTAGTCGATCAACCTATCTGCGTACTAATTTCGAGGTCTACTCCTCATCAGCACAACTTTGGCTGATGGACAAATTGGAGGCCGCGAGTAAAAATCTAGGGAAGAGCGGTGAGATGTTGTACAGAGCAGGAGCAGGCGACATCCACCTCCACCAGCGTATTAGATCTCATACTGCATGATAGATGGCTCTCAGTTCGAGAACCAGCCCATATTGGTTTGTACCTCTCAGGCTATCGGGACCAGAACGAAGTGTAAAGAGTAGATGGTCACCAATTTGTCGATCAACAAATCTGCATACTAGTTTCGAGGTCTACCCCTCATCAGCACAGCTTTGGCTGATGGACAAATAGGAAGCCGTGAGTAAAAATCTAGGGAGGAGCGGTGAGATGTTGTACGGAGCAGGAGCAGGCGACATCCACCTCCACCAGCGTATTAGATCTAATACTGCATGGCAGATGGCTCTCAGTTCGAGAAGCAGCCCATATTGCTTTGGACCTCGCAGGTTATCGGAACCAGAACGAAGTGTAAAGAGTAGATGATCACCAATTAGTCGATCAACCTATCTGCATACTAATTTCGAGGGCTACTCCTCATCAGCACAACTTTGGCTGATGGACAAATTGGAGGCCGTGAGTAAAAATCTAGGGAAGAGCGGTGAGATGTTGTACAGAGCAGGAACAGGCGACATCCACCTCCACCAGGGTATTAGATCTAATACTGCATGATAGAAGGCCCTCAGTTCGAGAAGCATCCCATATTGCTTTGTACCTCTCAGGCTATCGGAACCAGAACGAAGTGTAAAGAGTAGATAGTCACCAATTTGTCGATCAACCCATCTGCGTAGTAGTTTCGAGGTCTACCCCTCATCAGCACAGCTTTGGCTGATGAACAAATTGGAGGCAGTGAGTAATAATCTAGGGAAAAGCGGTGAGATGTTGTACAGAGCAGGAGCAGGCGACATCCACCTCCACCAGCGTATTAGATCTAATACCAGGAACTAATTGATTAGTTGTACCCTTCAATACTCAAATTCGAATTTTAACTACACCAACAGATGTAACTCATACTTGAGCTGTACCATCTCTAGGAGTTAAAATTGACAGAACTCCAGGTCGCTTGAATCAATCCAACTTCTTTATTAATCGATAAAGAATCTTATATGGCCAATGTTCAGAAATTTGCGGAGCTAATCATAGATTTATTGTTATTGAAAGAATTAGTCCCAAATCTTTTCTAAACTAAATTCAATCACAAAACAAAAGCAAGTAATGGTCTCTTAAACCTTTCTATAGTAGATTAACAGCTACTTCTAATGAAGAATTTAGTTAAACTATAACGTTAGCTTGTCAAGCTAAGATTATTATTAATATAATAATTCTTAATTCCTCAAATAGCACCATTCAGCTGAACCATCTTATTAATTTTCTTTTCAAAATTACTCATCCTTTCAATTATTTTAAATTTTTACTCATTCATCTATTTACTAAAATACAAAACAAAATTTAGTAAAACCCTATTAGTTAACTGAAAATGATAGAAAACTTATTTTCTTCTTTTGACCCATCAACTTTTCCATCCTTTTCAATAAATTGAATAAGATCCCTTCTCCTTATTATAATTCCATCAACTTTTTGACTAATCCCCTCTCGCTGAAGAATAATTTGAATAAAACTAATTACAATTATACATTATGAATCTAAAAATTGTAATTAAAAATCCAAAATTTAAAGGAAGAACACTCTTTTTTGCAAGATTCTTATGTTTTATTATATTAAATAACTTTCTAGGCCTATTTCCATATATTTTTACTAGATCTAGACACATAACCTTTACTCTTTGATTAAGACTGCCTCTATGACTCTGAATTATTTTATTTGGGTGAATTAATAATACAATACACATATTTGCCCATCTTGTGCCTCAAGGTGCACCTAAAGCTCTTCTCCCCTTTCTTGTTATTATTGAAACTATAAGAAATATTATTCGAGCAGGAACCCTAGCTATTCGATTAACAGCCAATATAATTGCTGGACATTTATTATTAACATTAATAGGAAATTCGGGTCTAAGATTAATTACTCCTATTTTAACTATTTTAATTTTTACTCAAATTTTACTTTTAACCCTTGAATCCCGCTGTAGCTATTATTCAAGCCTATGTCTTTTCAATTCTAACAACTTTATACTCTAGAGAAGTCCATGATCATTATGTGCATCTTTTAGATTATTCACAATACTTAGAGGAGCAATTAAATGATTTCACCTATATAATAGGGACTTATTCATTTTCGGAACTCTTTTAACTATCTTAATTTCTTTCCAATGATGACGTGATATTATTCGAGAAAGAACTCTTCAAGGACACCATACTTTAAAGGTAGCAAAAAGGCTTACGATGAGGTGTAATTCTATTCATTATATCCAAAAATTTTTTTTTGCATTTTTTTGAGCATTTTTTCACTCAAGCCTATCACCAAGAATTGAACTAGGAATAACCTGACTTAGAAATTCCTCTATTAAATACATTAATTCTTTTAACTTCAGGTTTAACAATCACTTGAGCTCACCATAGACTAATAGAAAATAATTTTAATCAAGCCCTTCAAGGACTTGCCTTAACTGTAGCCCTAGGGTTTTATTTTACTCTGCTACAAGGACTCGAGTACTTTGAATCTCCATTTTCTATTGCTGATAGAGTTTATGGATCCACATTCTTTATAACAACAGGACTTCATAGTCTTCATGTATTTGTAAGATCAATATTTTTTACTTATTTGTCTAATTCGACTTTATAAAAACCACTTTTCCTCTATTCATCACTTTGGATTTGAAGCAGCAGCTTGATATTGGCACTTTGTTGATGTAGTTTGATTATTCCTTTATATCTCTATTTACTGATGAGGAAGCTAAATAACTACTTATATAATATAATTATCTTTAACTTCCAATTAAAAAATCTAGATACTCTAGTGTAAGTAATTTATATTATTTTTTATCTCTCAATTATGATTTCTGCAATTTTATTAATATTAATTATTATTCTAAGTCTTATCTCAAAATGATCATTTTATGATCGTGAAAGAAGAATCTTTGAATGTGGGTTTGATCCCAAAAACTTAGCTCGTCTCCCTTTTTCACTTTATTTCTTTCTAATTGCCGTAATTTTTTATGTAGAATTAACCCTTTTTCTACCTCTTACTCAAATTGGACAATCTTTAAGACTAATTAACTTCTTCACCTGCACAAGAATATTTTTACTTATTTTACTTATAGGCCGCTTCCATTAATGAAATCAAGATGCTTTAAATTGAGTAAAATAGGATAATACTTTAAATAAAACATTTAAGTTGCATTTAAAAAATATTATTATTAATTTATCTTAGGAGGAAAACAAACCAATTTTATTTAGTTTCGACCTAAAATTATGGTGAATAAGTTAGCCTCCGCCTACCTTCCCTGTACCCACCTTAATTGAAACCAAATAGAGGTATATCACTGTAAATCGAGAACTTCTCCAATTACAAAATAAAAACAAATCAGAATAAAGCTTCTAACTTTTTTTCTAAGCGGAGAACCTCCGTTTTTTTTTATTCTATATTTATATAGTTTAGAAAACATAACACTTTCACTGTTAAGATGGAAACTTTATTTCCTATAAATACTCAGAGATTTTTAAATCACCTCAACATACAACAGATAGCTCTCAGTTCGAGAAGCAGGTCATATTGCTCTGTACATCGCAGGTTATCGAAACCAGAACGAAGTGGAAAAAGTAGGTGGTCCCTAATTTGTCGATCAACCCATCTGCATATTAGTTTCAAAGTCTACCCCTCATCAGTACATCTTTGGCTTGTGTGCTTTGGGCATAACATTTAATTTAAAAAAGAAATACGAGAATTTTTAATGTATGATTCTGTATTTCCTACTAGACGATTTCATAAATCTAATAAAAATTTAGAAACTAGATGTGTTGAAGAATTAAATCTTCTGACAATAGGTTTAAGAGCAGTATAATTTTTATGTTTTTTTGAAACATCGTAAAAATAAAGTATTTTAGTAATTTAAATCTTTCCTTATTAGTCAATCTATTTTTGTGTTTTTTCTGTATTTTAAGTATCGTAACTTTGTAGTTATTTGGATCTTTGTTAAATTTTCTGTAATTTTCATCACTTAAAAGTTTCTCAATTTTTGTTCACAAGCAATATAGTTTGTTCTAACTGAAGCATTATATCTGATGGAAGAATTATTATATTTTTAACTTTTTTTTTAAAGAATTTAGTGCCTTTTGTTCGATAATATATAAATTTTTCGTGGAAAGTTTTGAATTGTTTCTTTAACTAGTGAAATGATATGAAATAAAAGCTTAAAAAAATTTTTAGGTATTACAAAAAAATTTTAATTTTTAGAAAGTGTAAGGTTTTTAACTTTAGAGAGGCTTTTGCTTTTCAGGTTTATTATTATCTTAGTGGTTATATAGTTATATCTTAAACATACACCTACATTCTTTGCTTGTTTGATAATCAATTTTTTTTTATTGAATATTTTAGTGTTTTTATTTTTAGTTTAGTAAAATAGCTTCTTTAACTAAAATCCCACATGATAAGTATAAAATCATTAAATACAGCATTTAAAAGTAAATGGTCTTTCATTATGTCAGATTAAGTTTCTAATTAGTGATTTGCTATCTCTTTCTGAAATTCTAATTGTTCTGTAAACTGTAGGTAGTGGTGTTAAATGAAAACCTTTTTGAATAACATTGTGAGCTCTACATTTACGTAAGAACTAATCTATTTTTATAATGTTGTAATTTTTTATGTTTAGTTTCACTTTATGTTTAGATCGACTCATTTTTAAAGATTCAAGTATCTTTCACATCAGAGCAAGTACAAGAAAATGTGTCGAATAAATGTTTAAATTTTTAAATAAGCCAATATATTTTTTATCCTGAATTGGATTCAATGCTTAATTCTAAACTAAAACTATTAAGATTCCAAAGGTACAAAACCATCAGAATTCGAATTATCTACAGGGTGTTTTTTCTTCGATGTTTAATGAAGAGATCTAAGAAACTAACGTAGTTACGAAGTGGGTTAAATTGAGAAAGAACTGCACTTTTAGGAGAGCAATACAAAACCACTTTCACTTTTGGAAAAATTTCATGAACTCACTACATAATTGGCAAAAACGAAATTATTTGTTCTAGGAAAATGACGAAGTACGACAATAGGACAAAATTTTATCCTGAATAAGCCAAATTGTAAAAAGTAAAACACGACATTATTGACAATAAAGATGTAAATATAAAAGCACATTGGTGTCTACGACCTTCATTTGATTCCGAATTATTGCAATGTTTTTTACCAGGAAGTATAAAGAATATTGAAGCAAGATGAACTGAAATTTGCAACCAAACTGGTTTGACTGTGGGAAATTTAGATTAAACCGAAAATCTGCCCACTCTTTAAACTACACGTCCTACTTTACTATGAACCTCCCCTACAAAATTCCCAATTGAAAGTGCTTCAGCATGGCAGCTTATACCGGGCGTGTACCCTTACGTCGAAGTATAATGGCGAATTTATTAAAAAGGAATATATCGGATATCACATCGGTAAGTTTTGTCGTATTTGGTATCTGACGTTCGGATTACTCCCATCATACTCGTAATTAGTAATCGAGAGGACAAAAAAGACCGGCGGTTGACCGAGATAACCAAATAATAGAATGCGTTCATTGTTAAACCCTTATTTTACTAGTTTCGGGGGTGGACAATTGCGCTGTATGGCAGGGGTTTTAAATTGATGTTTAGTAGCGAAGAGAATTAGGTAACTTAATAGTTTTGAATAGACCATTATTGTGGTTATATACCGAATGTGGGCCACGCCGCTGCTGAAAACAGTAATTTTTGTCTGATGTTGAGATACACATATAACGCAAAAGTTCTCAACTCGGTATATCTAACGTGTACTTATATAGCGATCTAAGTGGATATACATACAAATTTAATGAAAACACATGTTTGGACAAATAATAGACGTAAAGTTTTTTTACGCACGCATGGCCACCGACACCACAGAGTGGCGTTTTCCCAGTGTGTGCGGACATGAAACATAACCTCAAATTGACGGTAATTACGACGAGAAACAATGACGATGCGAGAAACCGTGACCGACGACTATTTTTGAGTGGACATCTTATGTTTTGTCCGCCTTTTATCCGTGTCAATCATATACACGGTGTTTTGTCAGAAGATATGAATCATTAAAGCCATATACAGAGTGTCTTACAATTTTTCTGAACTGAACTGAAACTTACTGGAATTTTTGTTTTACCCACTTGGCAGCCAACCCTTCTGGGTGAGTAGGTCAACTGCCTCATGAAGTCCAGTCTATTATAAGAATGATGTTATGAAGGATTTAAGCAGACTGAGCTTACCAATTATTATGTAAAGTTATTATGTAAAGATGACATATACATACACAGGGAACGAAATGTATGGTCAGCCGATGACCGATTTAGTCACCAAGAGTACTAGTTGACCCAAGTTTAAAAACCATACCTCGCAAATTTGTTCAACGTTTGGTTACTTTAAACTGCTCATTGACGTCGTGGAAAAGAAGGTTGCCATCAATGGGAAAAGAATTGCTGACGATAGAGAAAGTTAGAAGGAGCGTTTTTGACCGAGAAACAGCAGTCCGGTTTTGGGAGAACCCACTAGCGATTCTGGAGGTCGCTATGCCGGAAGGGCGAACGACCACTATCAGGTACCAGCCCAGTGTTTGAAGGTAAAAAAGAAGTTGTTTGGGGGACTCGCGAAAGGAGTCGTTTATGGGGAATCAAGAGGAGAAGTTTTTCTGGGGGATTGGTGAAAGGGGTCGAGAAGGAGTATCGTTGTGTCGGAAGGATGAACGATCACCATCAGATACCAGACCAGTGTTTGAAAGTAAAAAAAGAAGTTGTGTGGGGGACTCGCGAAATAAGTCGTTTTTGGGTTCTCACAAGGAGAAGTCTTGCAGTGGGAACTCATGAGAAGGGTCGTTTTGGGGGATTGATGAAAGGGGTCGAGAAGGAGTATCGTTGCGCCGGAAGGATGAACGATCACCAGCCGAGATCACCGGTAGGAGCATACAGCCAAGTTTGGTTTTGAGAGTAAAGAGAAGGGCGGAAGCAGCGATCACCATCAGGACGAACGACCACCATCAGATACCAGCCCAGTGTTTGACGGCAAAAAAAAAGAAGCTGTGTGGGGGACTCGCGAAAGGTGTCGTTTTTGGGGACTCACGAGGAGATGTCTTGCTGTGGGGAATTTATGACAATGGTCGTTGTGGAAGATTGGTGAAAGGGGTCGAGAAGGGTATCGTTGCGCCGGAATGATGAACGATCAGCAGCCGAAATCACCAGTAGAGGCATACAGTCAAGTTAGGTTTTCAGAGTAAAGAGAAGGGCGGACGCATCCCTTTGTTTCGATAAGACTTTTTGCCGGAGCTACGAGGTCCGTTTAATTGAGTGGCAAGATATGGTCTTGGTCTATCTAAAAATTAGGAGAGGTCTACTCTGTATTAACTGGCGTTGTTTCTGTAGTTATTTCAAAGATCAGCATAGGACAACCCTTCGGGGGAGGTAACGTAAGCCCTGGTACCAAAACCGTAAAAGTTAATACAGCATAATTTTAATTATACCAAATTTGCATATTTAAATAATTTGTAAAATTATCAGCGTGACAATATTTATAATCATGACACTTATATTCTTATAGGTATATATCATGAGTTCATTTAAAAAAAAACCTAGAGTCTAAACCTAGAGAACAGTAGGTCTGAGATGATTTCATAAAAACAACTGAAAGTCGGAACTCTGCACTGGAAAAGTCAGTTCAGAACACAATTCTAGCATTAGTTCAATACTAATTTTTCACAATAAGAAATGCTAATTTCAATAAGACTGATTGTGTATCAGATATATGGCAAAATGGATTGTCAAAAAATTTTTTAATAATTTATTAGGAACCTTATTTGACATTAATTTTCAATGAGGAAAACTCAGTACAATAATCAGTTTCAAATCTATTCTCCTAACTAAATTAATAAAATAGCCCTACTTTAAAGACATGTTGGTTACAAAAACTCAATTCTGCTGAAACCCAAACATGACCCAATTTTAGATTTAGTAGAGAACAATATTGTTTTAACCGGTTATTCAAAGATTTTTTATTTAGCCAGGTGCTGTAAGTTTTTCGATAAATATGCTCTATTCAGTAATCATCGATATACGGCCAATAATAGAGCTGTAGATACAGCAATATTTCAGTTGCTAGAGTATCTTGAACTAGGGAAAAATTGGGCAGGAAATTTTTTTGGACTGATCGAAAGCTTTTGAATGTGATCATCAACTGCTCATACTAATAGTGTTGAAAAAAGTGTCAATAAAGGTAAGGTCTTAAGAGGGTTTTTTCTAGTGGGTGCACTAACTTCGGCTTTGATCTTGGAAAAAGCTGTATCATGTAGACGAGATAGATTATCTTTTTGACAATTCTGTATGGTCCTTTTCTAGATCGTTGCAAATTCGGGCTTCAACCTTTCTTCGCGGCTGGTATTATCACATACACATAACCTTCTTTCATAGAAAATTTGAAGGGCTGTGGTCTGTACAGCCCTTGGAAAGATAGTTCTTAATCTCTCTTCCAAGTCGACGATGTAGTCAAGAGACAGAGGTATGTTAAATCTGACAACAGAACCGTCTTAACTAGAAAATATTAGCTGAAAATGAGTACCCACTTCATGGGTCTATCGTTATAACTAAGAAATTTAGGTTTTCAACAGTAGATTAGAGAGCTGTCGAAGGTGACTGTAAACAGCTTTTTTTTTATTGCAAAAAATTGGCTGTAAATGGGTACTTACTTCATAGGTCAATCTTTACAAATAAGAAACTTTAGTTATTCAACACATTTTTTGTAATTGCAAAAAATTAGCTGAAATGGATAACCACTTCATAGGTTTATTTTAATAAGTAAGAAATTTTCGTTTTTCTCGCACATATTAAGTCTGACAACAGCATGATCTTAAGTGGAAAAAATTAGCCCTACTTTATGGGTCAATCTTTAAAAATAAGAAACTTAAGTTATTCTCACAGTAGGTTAGAGATATGTCAAAGCTGGTTGTAAACAGATTTTGCAAAAAAAATTGCTGAACTGAGTAACTACTTCGGAGGTCTATTTTAAAAAGTAAGACATTTTCGATTTTTTTGGGCTGGGTTAGAGATATGTTAAGTCTGATAACAGCAACGTCTTCGGTGGGAAAAAAAATTAGCTGAAAATGAGTACCTACTTCATGGGTCAATCTTTAAAAATAAGAAAGTTAAGTAATCCTCACGGTGGGTTAGAGATATGTCAAAGCTGATTGTAAACAGCTTTTTTGTAATTGCAAAAAATTAGCTGAAATGGGTAACCACTTCGGAGGTCTATTTTAAAAAGACATTTTCGATTTTTTTGGACTGGGTTAGAGATATGTTAAGTCAGACAACAGCATCGCCTTAAGTGGAAAAAAATTAGCTGAAAATGAGTACCTACTTCATGGGTCATTCTTTAAAAATAAGAAAGTTGAGTAATCCTCACGGTGGGTTAGAGATATGTCAAAGCTGATTGTAAACAGCTTTTTTGTAATTGCAAAAAATTAGCTGAAATGGGTAACCACTTCGGAGGTCTATTTTAAAAAGACATTTTCGATTTTTTTGGACTGGGTTAGAGATATGTTAAGTCAGACAACAGCATCGCCTTAAGTGGAAAAAAATTAGCTGAAAATGAGTACCTACTTCATGGGTCATTCTTTAAAAATAAGAAACTTAAGTAATCCTCACAGTGGGTTAGAGATATGTCAAAGCTGATTGTAAACAGCTTTTTTGTAATTGCAAAAAATTAGCTGAAATGGGTAACCACTTCGGAGGTCTATTTTAAAAAGACATTTTCGATTTTTTTGGACTGGGTTAGAGATATGTTAAGTCAGACAACAGCATCGCCTTAAGTGGAAAAAAATTAGCTGAAAATGAGTACCTACTTCATGGGTCATTCTTTAAAAATAAGAAACTTAAGTAATCCTCACAGTGGGTTAGAGATATGTCAAAGCTGACTGTAAGTATACGTAATGTATATGTACTAATATAATGTAGTCATAGACAGCTTCGTCATCAGCTGTTGATCTTTCAATCATAAGGTCTACAGGTAATTTTGTTTTACTCCCAGTTAGCCACATTGATGGTGGCTGTCTTGTCGACTCGCATTGTGAGTTGCCTAAGCCAGTCTATTAGAACAAATTTGAACCCAGTCGACAAACGTAGATATAGACAGATGCATTTTCATAGCCATATGAATTTCCAAATGTACCTATTTCCAAAATTACTCCGTCCACTGTTACTGCTCCCTGATTTGGTAGAGGCACTGGTTTAAACCTTTTCAAAAGGTAGTCCGTCATCACGAGATGGACTATATCTAGTGGCACTCTCTCCCACGAGCAAGGTAGTTTTCGGACCTTCCTTCAATGAACATAATTCATATCTCTTGCACCAAGTCCTGTTTACTGTTCTTATCTCTAGTAAGTTCACATTATTTTGGAAAAATTTACTTTTTTTATGTTAAGTTTAGGTTAGACTACGTAATAAACACCACAATGGGGCGTGACAATACCCTTTTCAGATTTTTTAGGTGCTCATTAAAGCTCTTCTCAGTTAACATTACGTGTGGGTTCCGTATGTTTCCCACGTGACTTCTCGTAGAATTTTCTCCACTAAACACTCAAATGTTGCAGGAGAGTTACATAGCTCAATTAACAGCGTAACGTTGAATTGAAAAAGATTCCTTCTGGTAGTAAACACAATACTCCTGACTTTGTCATCTTTAGAAATTTCGACCTTCTAATAACCGCTTTTCAAATCCAAGGTTGAAAACTATTTAGAGTCAGCTAGGATTTAAAGAGTGGCATCGATTGGTAAAATCTTGTGGAACAATCCGTCTTTGCAGAAGTGGCCTCGGGGCAAAATATTGTGGACCCTGCAAGTGGTTGTTCAGGGACAAGTGCCTCTCCTAATGGTTATTCGACAATTGGTAGTTCCTTCTGGACACCTTCAATTGTAACTTCTTGTTTCTCCATCATCTAGGAAATTTTTACAGGTTTTTATTCGGTAGTTGCTTCCTGCACGGCTTCGTTGGAAGAAGATCTTATTTTTGTAGATTTAGTTCTACAATTTCAATCGGTTTCGGAATTTGACCTATTTTCTTCATAATAATTACTTTTTCCTCAATCAATCAAATCAATTTATCTCCTTCTTTGGGTCGTACGGTAATTTATAATTCAATCACTTACGCCTCCTTTAGGTTCTTGAATAAAATTGTTTCAGCCTCTATTTCTTCACTCTCTGCTGGTTTCTTCTTTCTTTAGAAACACTTTTACAGTTTCTGGAGTTTTTTCTTCTGTCTTCTTAGGTTTAAACTTGAAAACTGACTGCAGAAGTTTTTCTTCTTAAGTTTCTTTCGTTTTCTTTCTTTTCTCCTTCATTTTGGTAAGCGCAGCTTCCTCTAGAGCTTCCTTTTTTGATTTGGTCGTTTCCTTCTTCTCAATAGTGATAACGAAATCTATTTCGTGACTGGTATTTCTTTTGTTTTCTCAGGATTTCTGGTTGGGCGGTCTCACCCACATTCTCTATGCCCTGAGATTTCTTTACCGTTTTAAACTTCAATTCCTCGGGTTCTTCATTGCCTCCGCTTTTTCCAACTAGTGTTTCATCGGTTTCAGGTAGCAGGTACCGATTTCTTTATTTTTCTGGTTATGGTTTGTCATTTGTTTCCACAGATTTTTCTTTCGTGTGTTTCAGGTTAGTTCAGGTTAGGACTGGAAGATTGGAACTTTTTGGTGTCTTTATCGGCAAACAAAAATGGTTCGAAATCTGCCATTAACGCCAACCTTCGATTCCTTTCCAGAAGTTTTTTTCTTTTCCTGTTTAATGTAGAACCGTATCAGTAGTATTAATAGTAAACAATGGGGGGAGGGTCGCGCCCACCTATGGCACACTCTCAAAAAGTGGTATGATGACTCTTCCCCTACCCACAGTGGGTGCAGAGTGGACTGTCAGCCACTCCTAGGAGGCGCACGTGCCTGTTTAGTCTGCAGTGTCCAGAGAGGATTCCTATAAGGTCTCCCAGGCACTGCCGGCTTCTCCCAAGAAGCCACGAGGCCTTGGATGTATCCGGGTTAGAGTAGATTTCCTTGGTTTTGACTGTGTCTAGCTTATCCTTGTACCATGTCCTTGTATCCTCTCCCATGCCAACGCATTCAGAATATGAGAGACGTAGCTTTTACTTACTCCTAATCATGGCTCTGGTCCAGTAAAGCATGTCTGGGAACCACGCTTGTCCAATTCGTCGGCACGCTCGTTCCCCTCGATGCCCCTATGTTCAGAAACCCATCCCAGAGTTTCTCTTTTTGTTCCTGCCAGTGACTCTAGAGCATCTCTGCAGTCCTGACGAGCTGTGATCTCGTCGCAGAGCCGCTCGACTGTCGGAGAAGATGTAGATGTCCTGCTCTGCTTCCTGTCTGACTTCTGTTCGTGTTGCCACCTCGAGTACTGCAAGCACCTCTGCCTGGAAAATGTCGTGTGGCTTCCCAAAGCGAAAGCCTTGCCCTCTACATGGGCTGCTTTGTATATTCCGCCTCCTGACGGCTGTGTATTAGCCGTATCAATCATCTCTTACTTCTCAGGTTTTTTTCTTCTTCTTGGTAATCTTCAGTGTAACAAGCTCAGAAGTTTCTTCCTTGACTTGAGTGTTCTTCCTTCCACTTGAGTGCATCATTGACTTTATCCATGCGCCCTTGATTTCTGGTATATTTGGAGCCTTATTCAATTTGATGTCTGCCAATTTGACTATATAGTCACGTGATATTTATCACCATAACTTTTTGAGCGTTGACCTTAACAATAATTACCGGAAAAGGTCTATGCATTCCTTGATTTTTCGAGTCGCTTTCTAAACTCATTGTCTTTATCTTACTTTTTTAGGTACTTGGCCTTAGATACCTTCTTCTTCTTATTGGAACTCAAGATTGTAGCTTCTGCAATCGTCGTGAATAATATACAATTATCCATAAGAACCGCATCTAAAGTACTCATAGTAGGTACTTGCTTGGCTTTCCGGAAGAAAATCAACATAAACTATTCTGTTCATAAGCTTCAAACCCAAAGCTTCACGTTTCTTTGGTACTTTTTCTTCTTATTTATATTCTCAACAAGTACTGCCGTGCAGGAACTGGTGTCTCTATGGGTTTAATAGGATCTGATTTGGAGCCTTCCTCTTCTTTTTCAAGGTTATCGAGCGGTTTTAACTGCGGCTTTTCCGGCTCCTCTTCGGGTTTGGATTTCTCTTTGCATTTGTGTGTAACCCGTTTGTTTTTTTCCATTATCTTAGGTTTACCAAGTACGAGTTTCTTGTCTTCCGAAGTATCTTCAAGCTTAACCTTCTTTTTTTCTTGATATAAAGTTTTACTTTTTCAGGCTCGTCCTCTTCCTTCTCAAGCCCTTCAGTCTTCTCAAATTCAAGTTTTTCAGTTTTCACAACTTCGATATGGGTTATTTCAAATGGTGAGACTGTAACATTTTTGCCTATTCCAGTAATTGATTTGTTTTTATGATGGTATATTATATTATACATACAAGGGTGTCCGAACTAAACCGACAAACAAAGAAACTAAACTTACAAACTCTATTTTTAATAATTTTCTTAATCTTGGAATCAACTTGTTGCGGTTTTGGAAAAGGAATTCTTCTAGATTGGGATACAGGTTGGACTACCCCAACTCTGTATTAATTCGATTTTGGTCGAGATTTGCCCTTGCATCAACTACGGGGTGTTCATTATAAAATTTCATCTAGTTGGCTGTGAAATGTCAAAAGAAAAGGATGGAGAAACAAAAGTCTATTTACTTTGATTATGTTATCCTTTTCTGTCAAAATTTCATAGCCTGCTAGATGAAGTTTTCTAATGAACACCCCGTACCTTTGACATCAGTTTATTGTGAAAATCTGTTCAGGTTTTCTTGAGCTAATGAAATGTGTGTAAACTGAACATACTGCTTACCACTTGTTGAGCTTTTTTGACAAATTCTGCAATTGTTAAAGGACTTACTTCACTTTACCACTTTTGTGGTCCCTACTAGTGGTCGACCCTCTGGCTACTTTGGAACTATCGGTCGTCGAGGTCCAAGTGTACGCCGATGACACGGGTATCCTTATAAGAAACCACTCAGACCAACAAATCTCCAGCACGTTGCAAGAGGTGCTGGATGTTGTACACGGCTGGTGTTCAAAGAAAAACCTAGCAATAAACCCTAGGAAAACGGTGATTGTGCCATTTGCCCGAAGGCAGAATCTGGACTTCTGGAAGCCTTTGTTCGGGACGACAATCCCGTTCTAGAAGTCATCCTGGCACAAATCGCTCATATGGATCCCACATGTGAGTCATATCGTTAGGAGGGCACAGCTCTCTCTATTTGGTCGTGCAAGAACCTGTGCGGCAAATCATGGGGGATGGGACCCCAACAAGCTATGTTGAGGTCCCGTCACGTATATGGCTGTACGTGAGGGTAATAAGACGTATGGGGCCATAATTTGATATCAAAAGATCAGACAAAGCTCCATCAAAGCTAACCTGTCCTCTCTGCAGAGACAAACATGTCTCTGCAGCACGGGGGCAATGAGAACGACGCCCCAGGCAGCCATGGAGCGCATGCTTGACCTGCCTCCACTTCCAATACTCCTGGAAGGAGAGAGAGACTTAATGGGAGACTCTTACATTTTCTAAACCAAACGGCCAAAACGCAGTTTTTGTTGAATATTGCTGCCACGAATGCCAGCACTTTAAAACTGCTTTATATCTGGTAATTTTAAGATTCTTCTTGGTACATCTCCATCTTCATCAGTCTTTTTCGAATTCTTCAGATATATTCCTTCATATCCCTCACACCTCCTTATTCTTGGATAAAACTTTAACTTTCGAATCCATAAATCGTTAGCAGAGTTCTGCATTCTAGCCAAGCTTTTCCATATTTCCTATTTTAGAGCTTTTCTCCTTAGGTTTCTTCTTTTTTTATGGTAATAGATTTGTGGCCTCCTAAGAAATTTTCTTAGGTTTTCTATATTCTTGTTAAATCTCTTTACCCATTTTATACACTTTTCAAGTCTTATTAAACATATTTTGGTTATCTGCGGAGTTCATGGTAAGTCTTCTCAGGCTTTTGCTTTATTGTGCAAAATCCTGTTGTACCATAGCACAGCTAAAATTTTTTCAGGCCTGTAGCTTATATTTTCATGGTAGATATCTTCACTCTATTAGTTGTTTTAGAGCTCTATCAGCGGTAGGAACTCTGGTTGCGGAATTATGAGTTCTGGTAGTGGCAAAACTCTTTATTCCTGAGGGATATTTCTGCATATCTATTTAATTTCTTCATTCTACATTCTTGACCAAACTCTAATACCTACCTAATATTATATCTAATATATCTACCTAAATCTGTTTTTGTCCAAATTCCTTATTCATAAGTTGGCCAGAACCTGACTGAAAGAATCACATGGCTCAAATCTAACATTGATACTAAAGAACTATTAAACTTAAAGTAACTGGTATCAAACAAAAACTCCAAATCTAAGGACAATTGTTTAGACATTAAGTTGTGAGCAGTTATCTAACACGTTTTTTAATGGTTAACAGAACCCATTCTTTAGGATTGTTGTTAAACAATGGGAGCATATCCAATAAGACCAACTCATCGTTATGGCAACTGTACACTTTGAATAGATAAAAGTTGAAAAAGTATTTGTTGAACTTTGAAATTTTGCGATAACGCTGCTTTGAACATGAACGTAGAAGTTACATGGCCAAGAATATTATGGACCAATAAAGATTCAATAAAAACTTCGTAAATTCTAATAATTTCAATAATCTTCTTAAGAAATTGCAAACTGTAAACAACATTTCAAACCTTTAATTATCGCTGGTATTTAAATTAAACAGTTAGAGCATGACTTTTTAAACTTTTGATTGAGGTATCACTTAACAATAATTTTTTTTAAAGTTTCTCCCTTCTAAGCAAATTTGAAGTGTTTTGCATATTTTTTGATAAGTTGTTTTCCCCTTGTATACACACAAGTTTCAAACGTAAAAATGGCGGCACTATTATGAGTTTCTTAAAGCGACAATTTATTCAAAAACACTCTTGGGGTAAAGGAAAACAGTAACTCAAACAACCCACGTTGCGTCCCAATTCGCCCTACCTTCCCCGATTTTTTACCCAGCTGTAGCGCACATGGAAAACTGCACTTGGAACGTTGATTCACAACACAATACCTGGCACAATGCATTTACCTACCCTTCGAAGGGATTTTTTGTGCGTGTGTGTGTGCTTTCTTGCTTGCAGGCCAATGAAAGGTAAATTCGCACTTAAATAGAGGGCGGCCATGCTGGTTCGGAGGCGCCGACAACCGTCGGTAGATGTCGCTCGTGCGAGCAAAAGGGAAAAAACTACCTATAATTACGGTAGGAGGAAAATGATGGGTTTTTACTTATATAAGGTTGTGTTAAAAATTAATCTGCTTGAATTTTTCATTCCAGCAAAAAAAACGGACGGTAATTTACTTTTAAGGAACAATTTGTGGGGGATTTAGTTTCGTGCCAGGAATAAGTGACACGAGTAAATTACCGGAGAAAAAGCGATTCATGGCTAATTTACCGCTTTTTTCTCGTCCAGAAGTATAAATTCTTGATACCTAATTTTTAGCAAATATGTTTTCAAATTCATCTATTTTTTTTTCATTTTAATTGTTTGTAATGTCGCAAATTAAAAATCTACTTAATAAAATACTGGTGGTAAGTCCAAGTGATCAAAACCGGAAAAAAGTAAGCAAAATTGAAAATATTTTGGTTAATTCCCTCGCAAACAATTTAAATAAATATGTTTAAAAATCCAAAAAAGTTTTCTTGAAAATGGAATTTTAGTGTACACTTTTTATGAAGTTTTCTCATCTGAAGATGGCGGGAAGGAAGATCTTTTCAGAGAAGAAAATAGTCGAGAAAATTACTTCATAAAACATATACACCATAACAAAGAAAAATTTTCTTGTTTTGAATTTTTAATTGAATTTTCTAATATTTTGTCTTTTTTTTCAGATTGAATTGAGAGGCAAATCACTTCATGAAATATGTACAATAAAATTACATATATTTCGATTAGTTTGAATTTTACCAATTTCCATTAAATTCACCTAAATTACAGAAAATACGAAGAGAGAAAAGAAAACCTTTCCACATTTTTTGAATTTACTCCTCTGGAGAGGACGGAACAGAATCCTCAAAAAAATTACTTAATAAAACGTGTACACCAAAATTCAATTTTTCAAAAAAAAAAAATCGTTTTTTCGAACGTTTGTTTTTTTTGTAATTTTTAGTTGGATATTTTTTTAATATTTGGTTAATCCGTTCATATAATCTAAAGTGTTTTACGGGCTTTGAAGCAGTGGTCCAATGGAATTTCTTCCTGACGTTTAGCCTACAATTGCGGCAGACATTATAAAAGGCAATGAGGCAATGGGCGAAGTAATCTCCCGGCTTACCGACGTTGACTGATTCAACTGTGGTGAGTTCCGTCGTATTTATTCCTCCGCCGTGGCACTGCAGGGGAGGGGATGGGGTGTGGGTAGTGGTGGCTCGGTGAGCTCCGTGTTATTTATTCCTCCGCCGTCGCGCTGCAGTGGAGGGACTGGGGCGGGGGTAGTGATGGCGCGGGGTTTCGGCGCACTTGAAGTATGTCGTAGAACTCGCTTCCAGTCTGAATTTAGAAACGTAATTTCCTCCTTCCTATTGAAAGGAGGCCATTGACTCTCTCGTTAGTCTCTGATAGAAACGCCTGCGATTGGTATGAGATACCCACCTCGTTGAAAAGCATGTCGTGACCTTCGGAGAGGACGTGCTCTGCTACTGCTGACTTTTGTGTTTGTCCCAGCATGCAACTCCTCTTGTGTTCCGTATCAATATTCCATTAAGTTCACCTAAACATCATTAAACATCGCTAAATTTCCATTGTGTGCGCACCAAAATTTACCAGTTTTTTTTTTGAAAATGGATTGTTTTGTATTAGAGAGGACGTGAGGGAAGACCTTAGCAGAAGAGAAAATCACATCATAAAATGTGTACAAAAATTTCCATTTTTAAGAAAAGAAAATCACTGGTAAATTTTGATGTGCACTCCTCGGGAATTTAGTGGTATTTAGGTGTAAAAAACTTATATTAAAATACATGAATATTTAGTGTACATATTTTATTAAATGAATTTCTTCCGCAATTTAATCTTATTTTGCTATTTTTTTTTGTAAGGTAAAAGAAACAAAGTTTAGACTAGTTCAGGTTATCACACAAATTTTTTAACATAAAAATAGAAAAATAAAGAATACATTAGTTCAGGTTAGAGATTTAGTTTCGTCTAGAACTTTTTTGTTCGCTAAAATTTGTCTGAAGACACCATTGCTCATTTATGAGTTCGTTTAGGTGCAATTGATTACTCATTTCGCATTGTATCTTCTTTTATATCATTTTTGTGAGCGTCTAGCGAATTATTAATCATCTTCTCAAAATATGCTCTTGTGCCCTTGGACGACCCAAATTCGATACTTTAATACTTGGTTTCAAACCATGATAACCAGCTGATTTTGTGCAAGAGTCACAAAAATGTTTTGTAGAAAGTTATCTTTGCTTCCCTCTCAAACATCTGATAAAGATAATGTAGCACGATGACAAGGTTATAATTCCTAGCTCTTTAAAATACGGTTTACTTTCTCCTCTGACATTTAGGACACATTTACCTCCTTGCTAAAAATAACTTCTTACGGTACTGAATACCTTTACCCTTTAATTCTCACTTTTCTCATTTTTTTGGCTTTTTTCCGTCTTTTTGTTGTTCTCATTTTAGATATATCCTTTTAACACTTGTACAGGGAATCCAAGGCAATTTTGCGGGGTATCTTCTTTATTTTTAAAGATAGAAAGATGCCGTTTTCGCCACAGGTTCGCTAGTTTTTTTTGTCAAATTAAAGATGGCGCTCACATAATTTTCATAGCCCTTTTGGTTTTTGAGATGCATGGTGAATTTCGTAATTTGATATTTTGGAAACTCGTTTATCTATATAGTTTTATGAAAAGTGAAAAAACTTTCTCTAAAAACAATAAAAAACATTCTCTATGAAAAGATCTATGGAGTCTATTGGGGTCTACCTATACATTTATTTCAAAAAAACGTGGACCAGTGACTCCACTCTCGTAAAATAAGGTCTCGTTGAAAATGAGAAGTTCCACTCTACCTAACACATCCCAATAACAACGCCCAAACTAAAGGGTGTTTTTGTCGACATTTGCCGACATTTGTCGCGCTTTTTAGTTTTTTTTTACTTAATTCTGGCTTGTGTTTTTTGACATAATAGATAAATGCGATAAAAAATACGTATGGTAAAAGCCGCAACACTTTAATTCCTGTGGTAATTCCTAAGATTCTGTGATATAGAAGATGGGAAACTGGGACTGTTTCTAAAGAACTTTTTCACTTAGTAAAACAGCAAAATTCCTACTACGTTGACCATGTCTTTTTCAGGCTACAAGAACTTATATAAATATCATAAGTACTGTAGAAGAGGTTTTCTCTGTAGGCTGTAGAACAGAACTTATTATAAAGTTCATACTGGGCATTTATGTAATTAAAGCTTGTTTAGAATTGGTTCTTCAGTAACATTTCAAGCAACAACTTCAACAACTATGCTCCAGTGGCGAATCCAGGGGCGGGGAGGGGGGAGCGCGATTGCCCCCCCCCCTCCTTTCTTTTTTTCGACTTCTTTTAGACTTCTTTAGGATTTTGGTTTGACTGACTGATAAACGCCAACGCACATCTGAAAAGAATAATTTTGACTACTTTTGAAATCGACCTCCGAAGGGGTCTATCTGTGAATTAATATTGTACCTACGGAACTTCCGATGGTGGGAGGTAAAAGAGGACATCAAGAAGAGGAAAAAAACGGATTCCCTCTGATCGGTCGAGGCGTTCTCAAGTTACAGGGGATCAAAATTGAAATTTGAAAAAAAAGTCGTAATACTCCCTTCCCCTTTTGGACATATTCCAAAAAATTTCGGAAAGATGTTTTGCTGTTTTTGATCAGAATATCACACTTGCAATCCCCTAAGAACGTAACAAATTCAATTCGAATGAATTTAACCTCTATAGAAGTTTTTTTAAAAAAGGTAGATAGAGGCGTTCTTAAGTAACAGGCGGTCAAAGTTGACAATTGAGAAAAAAGGAAAAAGTTGTAACCCCTCCCACCTTAGATATTTTCGAAAAAATTTCAGAAAAACGTTTTTGCTGTTTTTTGATCGGAATAGCACGCTTCCAATCCCTTAAGGACGTAACCAACTCAATTCGAATGAATTTAACCTCTAATTTTTTTTTTAAATAGTCAAATAACGAGATTCTAAAATTTCTTTAAACTCGACCTCCAAAGGGGTCTACCTCTGAAAATATTGCACCTACGGAACTCCCGATGGTGGGAGGTGAAAGGGGTCGTCTAGAAGAGGAAAAAACAGTTGGATTTGCTCTGATTGGTCGAGGCGTCCTCAAGTTACGGGCGGTCAATGAAGTTGTTACTGACTTTCTCAGTCAAAATCTTTAGTAGCTAACAGCGGAAATTGACCGTTGTCTAGACAACGTGGAATGTCCGCTAAAGTTTTTTGAAAATTACACTCATCCTATTGGAAAATTGATGCATAAGGGAAATATTCGTCAAAATTGAACAAGAAAGTGGACGTGGCACCTCAAAAAATGTCGCACAATTTTTTTTATTCCGCCTCCTCTTCACAGAATGCCAGATCCGCCACTGGTATGCTTACTATTCTTGTTTTTCTTCCATGTTTTGCCTTGTTAAACCCTTAGCAAGACCCTTACATCATCATCATTATAATTATGTTGGTTTCACACTGTTGATAAAAACAGGTTCAAAGTCAATTGATCAAGCTCACATCAAGTAACAATTCATTACCTGGATAAAGTATACGACAATTACACGAATTTTTGTGACATTCTCTACTCTACAGGTGAACTATGCTCCATTTCACTTCCCTAAATTCTCTTTCACATGTTTGACCTTTTGCTCTATCACCCCATTAAATTGGTAATTACTGTTCTAATATAAGTTTTTGAATATAACAAATAATCAGTATGGACCGTGAGACGGCGTTTGATTGAATCCAATCATTTTAATCTCATCAACTGCAAAACTTAACTTAAGCTTCGGCTTACGTGACCCATAAAATTGGGAATCATCAGGACATCAAGTCCAACTGTGTTTCACATTCTGAAACTTTCAAAACTACACCAAGTTGCACAAATCTCCGGTTTCAACAAAAAGTACCGTTATACCCTTTCTTATCCCTTTTCGAAAGCCAATTAGACCACTCGAGGCATCACTTGCGCCCGAATAATTCCGACCATTCTTGGGCTATCAGTCCCATTATGGGCTTAGTTTACAAAATTTGCCTCCAAACTCTAACCTGATTGTCGTCCCTTTGTCCCAGCGACAATGGAAATGAAAGAAACTGATGGCTACTACTGCGTAAGTACTTACCCTTGATGGTTCAAAGGTACAGTAGGAAGATCCGTTTTTTGTGATTGTAGTTTTATTCTTCGCAATAAAAGAAGTAGAAACATTCGGAGCTAAAACCGGGCCGAAGAATAAGTGGATTTTACAATTCGTTAGAGGTATTTAGGTTGGGGTGATTGCGATTGAGTCTTCTTCAGGTTGGCTATCTTTCTATAGGTGCTTAATCGTTGGTGGGTTGGAAGGAGTACCATAGATTTTACACACTGAAAACAATTTTCAGATTATTTTTTTAGAGATATAGACAGACAAAGGTGTTAAGAAGGTTCCCACAAAAAATGTACCAATTATTCAAACATTTCTCTTCATGAGCCATGTTACCATCGACTTACATAGAAAACTGCTTTACTACCCATAAGTTTACTAGCGTCGGACCACACCATTATTGAGCAAACAATCGTATACGAAACGTCTCATTTCAAACCCTTGATTACCGGTCTCCTTATTAAATTTTAAACTATGTATCGGATAACTGCACACCACAGGGCATGTTATAGAAGTAAGGTAAACTAAAAATTAAATGTTCACGTTTGTCACATGTTTCCATTCGAACTGATGTGTTTACTCTACAATCCCCAACATATACGAGTTAAATAACGAGTGTAAATTAATTATGTAAAATTCTTCTAGGAACTTTTGTTTTTTCGTAAGTTTAAGGACATGTGTTAATTACGCAAAAAATAATGCGATGGAAAAGTTTCCACTATTAACCGCCCAGAGTTACTAAAATTATCGAATGCATGGCCCAATAGATCAATATCCAAGAAAACTTGCCAGGGGAATATTTTTCATAGAAGCAATGAAAAAGTAAAGCAATTAATTTCTTTAATTATTTTCTAAATTATTTGGTTAGGAAATTATCTTCTTGCTAAATATCTCAACAAAACAATCTATGTACATAGAATGCTAGTTTTGAGTTAATGACATAGAAAAAGTCTTGTAGTAATATCAGGCAAATCGCTGCTTTTCGAAACATATTAATTGATAGAGTCCATTTCAAATATATTTTGTTAAGGCACGAAAGGTCCATTGGGCACTTCTACGAAGAGTCGTGCTCACTCAGGAAACAGGGTTACTCGTAGACCTCCATGGTGAAATGGGAGTGGGATTGATACAACGCAGAGAGTTCAAAAAAGAGTTACGGCGAAGTAAAAGAGGGAGCTGGCGGAAATTCGGCGGAGAGATGGACTCCCTCCAATGAAGAAGCAGAACGGTACATAGAAACAAGATCCAGGAGAAACCCTAGAGATTCTCTTGGATACCCACTTTCCCGGAGAAAATGGCGAGGCTGCACCTCCAAAGCGAGTTCTGGTTCAGGAGGATTGGACACTTGCAAAGGAAGTAGTGACCAACGAAGCCATTAGAACGGCAGTGGACGAATTCAGTCCATTTAAGGCAGCGGGATCAGAGATGTAATCCCAGCAATTCTGCAAGAGGGACTGGACAATGTGCTCCGTGGCCGAGCAGAGTGTTCAAGGCAAGCGTGGCTGTGGGATATGTTCCTCAGACGTGGAGGAACGCGAACGCGGTCTTCATACCAAAAGCTGGAAAAGGTGACTGTAGTGTCGCCAAATCGTTCAGACCCATTGTTACGGTTTTAAAAATAAAATCATTATTCAGTTTAGAACCTTGTGAAATAGCCATCAACCTAGGTCAGTTGAGTAATTTTTTTAATAAGGCACCCACTTTAATCAAGGATTTTATTCATTTGCTGTTTATGATTACAAACATTAAATATCTTTGGTTATGATATTGGTTTAAAATTTGATAATGACACTGGTGACAACGTTGGCAGATTACAGCCAGGATAACAGTTTTCTATAAAATTATTATATTTTTAAATCATTTAATTATTTATCTCTACACTTTATAATGCTGCCATCTAGTTTCTGGACTAGAACTACACTTTTTTAATGCCTTTAAAAAAAATCCCTTGAATTCCTATAAAGATGAGATTACCTTTTCCTTCTTCTTTGGGCCCTTGAATTGAAGAACACATGGTGTAATAAAAATTCATCGCTTTTGCAGATATAAAGTGGTTTCGTGCAACTGCCCTGCAGGATTTTATGCAAGAAACTCCAGCCCAAGAATTAGAAACGCATTTAGGCCACCCATCATTCCAGGCCTACGTGGACATCAGTACTACACCTAGTACATCTAGTACAGCTTGATCTATTACCTACGGGCGCTAGCACTACTGCCAGTTGCTTTTGGTTCAGCTAGTGCTGCTGGTTTCTCAGCTCCTCCCTATCAATAGTGCTGTTAGAGAGTACGTACTCACTGAGCCACTCACAGCACTACACCAGGACTACACACAAGCACCACACACAGCACCACTACACGCTTTAGACCTTCGATAGCCGATTTACTGGCCTATTTCTTAACACAGCTTTTTTGATATCACCTTGGGTGGACTGGGGCACAACTCCTAAGGCAAATGACCTAAGGTTACTAATTGCTATCCAGCTATTTTAAGTGAAACTTACGAGCTAATAAGCGCTAATAAGCCGAGGGTACTGACAAAGCTTCATCTAAATATTTTAACAATATCACTTCTGGAAGCTTATGAAGCCATTGTGGATTCCACTTTGTTTTCTTGTTTTGTACATGTTTGTCATAATATTATATTGACATTATTGACATCTCCCATCTGTTTTAATGTCATTCCTTTAGTGCAGTCAGTTGTCATTTGTTTTTCCTTAGAACAGAAAGTGAGGGTGATTTCGAGGACCGGGTCGATGTCTAGGCACATCAATAACCCCGACCTCTCTACCGCAATTGGCGAACTAGCTGGTAGACTTGTTGAAGTGTTAAAGACCTCTCTCGTAACACCCTAAGTTTGACATCCTTTCTAACAAAAACATTAGAAAAGGTAATCGATAGATAAATCACAGAGAAAATTTTGGGAAGACATCCCATAAACAAAAAATCAACATGTTTACAACAAGGGGATGTCGACCAACACGGCTCTCCACTCTGTAGTGCATAAAATAGAGAAGGCATATTCGAATAAGGAAGTGCTGTTGGTTCTCTTTTTCGAAATTGAGGGTGAATTCGACAAAAGCAGAACCAACAACATCTGTGAGGCCCTTAGGGCCAGGGTAGCCTCAACACAGTTGGTAAGTTGGGTCAGATCGTCACTCTGCAACCGTAAGGTCACGGCTTCTCTGAGAGATCACCGGAGGGAAATCGAGGTCGAGGGCGACTGTCCACAAGGCAGCTTATTACCTCGACTATGGTGTCTCCTATTGGATGGTCTTTTGGAGAGGCTTCAAGCCGAGGGGTTCAGTGCGCAAGCGTATGTGGACGACGGACTGGTCATGACACCAGTAAAGTTCGTTGGCAGCATTTGCAATCGAATGCAAAGGGCATGTTAACAACAACAGAACAATGGTGTACCGAGACGGGACTGTCAGTTAACCCTGCCCCGCAGAGCTTGAGCTCTACACCAAAAGACGGAAAACTACAGGATTCCGCTCACCCACGTTATACGGTGAACCTCTGCTACTAAAGTATGAGGCTAAGTACCTGGAGGTGACTATCGACAGCAGGATGACCTGGAAGTTACGTGGAAAAGGCATGCAATAAGGCAACAGCACTGACATGGCAACTACGCAGGGCAGTGGCAGGAAGTGGGGTCTAAAGCCACACAGCATTGGCTCTACACTGCGGTAATCAGACCGAGGATAACCTATGGGGTCTTACTCTGATGACCAGCGGTGGGCAGGGCATGCTATGAGCTAAAGTTGGCCAGACTGCAGAGAACGGTCTGCCTAGCCATAACAGGTGTATTCAGAACGACACCTGGAGCAGCACTCAAGGCCTTACTGGTTTGCTGGAGCTTCTAATCTGGGTTAAGATGGGGGCGATTGCGTCCTGCAGGAGGATGAATTGCTGCGGCCAGTGGAAGGACACAGCTATGAGGAGGGGTCACACGCAGATCGCCAGCCTCATGCAGCGGGACATCCCAATTGTCCTATCGTAGGAGGGGCGCCCATGCGATCAATTGAGACTGAAACAGCCATTTGGGATAAACATCCCAACAAGGGACGAATTCAAGGAAGAGCAGACGGCTCAAGAATGACTAATATACACTCGTTAGGAGCCGGAAAATACAAAGCAGGCCATCTGGAGGGCGAGGGCTTCCCCTTGGGAATTCACACGACGGTTTTCCAGGCGGAGGTGTTTCCAATACCCGAGGTGGCCAGACGAAACAGAAGTTAAACAGGGAGCAGCTCTGGGATGGCCAGAGTTATTCTTTTTTGTTTCTGCCAGTGACTCTAGAGCAGTTTACAGTTGTGACTCGGTATACATTGGCACCACAAAACGCAGTGTCAGCACGAAGCACGTTCCCTCCGAAGGTCACGACATCCTTTATCCTCTTCAGCGAGGTAGATAATTTATATCAATCGCAGCCTTTCTATCGGAGACTAACGAGAGAGGCCATTGATATCTTTAAACATGACAACAATTTGAACAGGAAGGAGGAAATTACGTTTCTAAATGCAGACTGGAAGCGATTTCTACGACATACTTTAAGTGCGTCGAAACCCCGCGCCTCCACTACCCCCACTCCAGTCCCTCCACTGCAGTGCGACGGCAGTGGAATAAATACCACGGAGCTCACCGCAGTCGAATCAGTCAATGTCGGGAAGCACGGGAGATCAATTCGGCCGCAGCTATAGAGGAAACGTCAGGAAGAAACTTCATTGGGCCACGGCTTCAAGGCCCGGGAAACACTTTACATTGCATTGCGTAGACATCTTGAGGTGCTTAGGTGAATGCCAGCGACTTTTTTACTGCTATATTCGAACATGGCAAATATTCGTCGCAGAATAGACTCTGTTTCCAAAATGTCAATGATTCTTCTATCTACCCATCTCTGTCTACATTGCCGCCTCTGATGAGGTTAGCTCTCTTGTGGCACCACTGGTAGCTTTTCATTACTGACGTAGCTTGACATAATGCTTTCTTAGTCCTGGTTGATGTAGTTGATTGTGGTGCCGATAACAAAGATAAAATATCGGAGTTCTTGAAGACGATGGCTAAAGGAGTTACGCCAATGAGTCGATGATGTACATATTGGTATTTATTGGCAACAAGTGGTGTAGTCCTTGTTGGGTCTGGTGGTATGCAAATACAATTTTACCAGTGAATACAATTAAATTTACTTTATATAGACGAAAGGGCATCAAAACAACGAAGGCAATGAAACGGCGGACCTTGTAGCCAAAAACGCTGGGGTGAAACTAATACCAGTAGGTCTAGAACCAAGACTCCAAAGCAACCATAGGAGAACCAAAAGTCCTAAGTACTAAGGAACAACCCGACTCGTACATGAGGCCAACCCGAATGTTCATTTGACTGAACAGTTTCTTTGCGATTTTGGATAAAGTTTACAATCACTTAAATATCTTGGAAACGGGTGTGCGGAAAAGGTTTAAAAATCTCGTTTCTGGAGATTCTAGGGACCAAAATAGGTCGATTGGATAACCTTAGGCCCACTTTTACAAGTTTAGTTTAAATTTTAGTTTGAAGATAAACGAAAGAGTTTAACAAATAAACAATGCAATATGCATAAAATCTTGAGTTTGACCTTCAGATAAGATTTAAACTTCATTTGTAAAAGTTGCATTTAGTCCCAAAGTAAATGGTTTCCAAGATACAGGGTGCGCAAAATTACAATTTTAATATAATGTTTTTTTTATCAATTTTGAACACTATTAGGAGTTCTATTTTTTTGGTTGATAGACGATGGAGCTTTGATATGTGGTTAACAAATTTTGCATATAAGGTGGAATCAAAATTTTTTGAACAGTAGTGCGCCGGGGAACAATAGAAATACGTCTATACTTGTCTGAACTTGTAAATACGTGTATTACTGTAAAACGGGGTTACTTCAACAGGTTTTAGCTATAATTCGTGCTGTGTGAAAAAACCATCCATCTTAAAAACTTGGCCTATGTGCCATCGTAACAATTGAACCTTTGGCTCTTTATAGCCAAAAATCTTTTTTCCCCCACCACCCTCTTCTACTTTTTTATTGTCGGTTTTTAAGTGCCCCACTACACGGGGTAACTTCGACACCATAGTTAATTCTACAGAATGTCGAAGTTGTGTTTTTTGAGGACAACTTCGACACCAAAATAGTAAACCATCATTAATTAGAAGCATTGGGAAATGGTTTAAAGAGGCAAATAATTAGGCAAATAAAACACAGAAAAACAAAAATACAGTTTATTCTTCTCAAAAACTTTGATATGAAGCTGTTGGATATAAAAATGAAAAACTAAATTAAAATTCTTCTAAACGAAAACTCCTTAAATAAAGTAACAACACCAATATATAAAACTATATAGAACATAAAAACAACGGATTTAGTCTTCGTCGAAACAAATGGGACACTCGTATCTCGCTTGTTTGGATCCCTTGTTGCAGTGTCCACAAACCCACTTTCCACAGTTCACACACTTGATCCAAGACTTTTTATTTGTGTACTCGGAGTATGGAACCAAACAAATGCAACAACAATTGCATGAAGGAGGAATTTGCGGGTCCTTGGAGCCCTCATTGCAAATACCGCACACCCACTTTAAACAAGAAACGCAACAAATCCACTCATTGCTGTCAGTGTAGGTTGCGTAAGAACATCTGCATATAGAGCAGGAAGAATAGGAGTCAGTGTCGACAATGTCTGTCTTGTTTCGGCGAGCTCTGGATGGTCCAGATTTATCAGGATCAACGGATTTTTTTGGTTTGATGGGGAGTCTTGTCGTAGTTGGAGATGCATCAACAAAAATTTCTAGTAAATCCACTAGTTGTGGTAAAATCATTGGTGAGTTTGAACGGGTTGGAGTGCTTGTTTCAATTGGTCTTTGCATCTGCTGGCCTGGTCTTGCGGGCACTTTTTTCCCTTTTTGAGAGAATTTGTCGGTTCCTTGGAATATCCTCTGGCCTCCTGTAGAAATTCTAACAAACTGGAATTTTGCACTCTCTCGAAATCCGGCTTTGCGCCAGGAATTTTCGCCAAAACTCCTTCTGGATTAAAGGGGCTCAGCCCTGTTGCTCTAAAGCCAAATTGCAGATTTGTGGCAGAAGTGTTGTCAATATGGGACCACAATCGATTTAGCAACCTTGGGAAATGTTCTTTCGGGATACTTCCTTTTCGACGACATTCCTTTCTCCATGAATCCAGAATTTCGCGCCATTTTCGCTTCATAGGAGCAAAAAAACTGACGTCCAGAGGTTGCATCAAATGCGTTGAATTTGGTAGGGGCGTCATATAAATATTATTTTCTTCAGCTGCTTCGACAACGGGAGGGGAAAAGTGTGACGCAAGATTATCTCCAATCACAACTTTTGTTTGTTCAGGGGTGCTTTTAGCATTAATGTGAGGAATCAAAACATCAAAAAACCATTGTTCGAATGTGTTCATATCGAACCATCCACTTGGCGTCACCTGATAAATTGTGCCTGCAGGACCTCCCTTACTCCAATTTTCGTACAGGTGTTGTGCCTTGTACACGACCATGGGAGGAAGCAAGTCCTCATTAGTTGTTCCGCAAACCATGATGCCGAGGTCCTCGAGTGCTCTTGAACTCGTTCGACTCTCTTGGTTCCTCTGGCACCAACACTTTCTTCGAACCAGGGTCATCAGTGATATTCGTCTCATCATAATTGTAAACATTTTCTGGTGACGCATATTCTAAGATGTCTCTTATGTTCTCAAAAAATTCTTGAAGTTGCTCCTTACCTACGGCAGCTCGTTGACGTTTGATATTGGAAGCCAGTCGAGTTGTCAGTTTGTTCCTCTGTGCGAATTTTTTTATAAAATCCAGAACTGGCTTGTTGTTCTTCCATTCCGGAAAATTTTTACCTTGCTTCGTCACAAATTTTGTTACAACCTGACGAATATCCTCGGGAGTCATGGGAAAGTCCCAGTCGTTTACGACACCAAGAGTTTTTGCCAACAGCTGTTCTTCTTCGCGAGTCAACACGCATGGACGACCCGGTGCTGCAGGATGAGTTTCCTGAAGTTTATCAATTAACGTTGGTCTCGGCACCTTGAACTTTAGCCTTATCCATGTTCTGCTTTCTGGAGGTGAGGTAAGGTGTAGACCTCACTTCGTATCTAGCTCCCACCTTTTTGACGTAAGTGCGCGGCATCTTCAATAAAACTTACCGGATCTGAAACAAAGAGAAAAACTAAAAACCTAAAAAATAAAAACAACTAAAAACAAATAAAAAAAAAAGCAATTATAATAAAAAAATATATTAAATAAGACAAAAACAATAACAGAACATTGGATAACCTGAAAAACACCAAGAAACCTGAAAAAAAAGTCATTATATTATACGTGTCGAAGTTACTCCCGCTGTCGAAGTAACCCCGTTTTAGGGTACGTGTTTAAAATTGACTGAAGATTTAGTTTTCTTACTTTTTCTCTCTCATATATCAGACACTATTAACTTTTGGTCTAAGGTGTATGTGATTCAATCGACCTATTTGGGCCCCTGGTATCTCCAGTTGCAAGATTTCCCAAACTTTCTGGGACCTGTAGATCACGGTTGTAGATTTTCTCCACGTCTATGTTCTGAAATATGAAAATGTATGTCTAAAATATGATTTATATAATTATAAATGAGGATGTATTTTTTTCTTTACTTTCTGAAGGTAGCTAATAAAATGTCTACGCTTTTTTGACATAGAAGGTATATTTTAGAGCAGTGTTTAAAATAATCAAAAATTTTCCTAGTGGTGAAACTCAGACCATGCACATTAGAACAAAATAACTTGCAATTTGTGCTGAAAAATATATGTCAAAAATTTATAATGTGATTTTTAGTTGCTTTTAACATGATAACTTTTGTATAGTGTTTTGTCATTTACTTTTGGCCGTTCTGGATTTTTTTTATACCTATTTAAGCTGAGGCATTAATTGATGTTTTATTGTCATGATGTGAACCAGATCATTTATCTAGTCGATCGTTTCTAAGTCAGAAAAGGCCAAAACGAGTGTTCGTTACCGAGATCGAAACCGCTAAGGAGTGTTTCCCAAGCGCTTTGGACGTGTCATCTTTTCTCGCCAAACCCGCTTCTGGCAGACCGACCAAATACGCTCGCCCGTTTCTCAAAAACGTGCAAGTGCTAAAACTTGGCCAAAGTACTACCCGTCTAGATTTTAAATTAAATTATTAGCTTTTTAGTCGCGGTACTTGCGTGTGGCAAATTTGCGGGACGGTCGCGATTAAAACGTTTTAAATAGTTCGGGGCAATTCAGCGAAACTTATAGCGGGTACGTGCACTACCCAGTTTGGACCGAGTACCCGCACGACGACAGTACCAAATTGGCCCCGGTGCTTAAAATACTGGGAAGCAGCCTCTATGGCGAGTTTAACGCTGGTAATTACCGCGAAATGTCGTTAAAAATTTGTTTCGACTCTTTTTCTGCCCTCTTCTCACTAATGGAATGGGATTTTTACCTTGTTACCGCTGATGAATTCCAATTAGGTAAATAAACGCCGATGACGTCTTCAATTAAATTGAGACGCTCATTAAGGGTATATCTCTGGGAACTCTTGCAACCTCGCTGCTATTTTATCGGTAACTTCTAGAATTTGCACGGTACTGCTTTGAAGAATCGATACCTACTTATTGCATCTTTCCCAATTCCCAGAAGTTTCATCAAAATCAGTTTTATATCATTACCGTTCAGAGATTTAATGCATCTTTGAAGCCAAATGGAATTTTCATTACTTCCCTACCGATGTCTCTTTTGCACATATCAAGTAGATATCCAACTAATTTTAAAAGTTTAAAGGTTCGAATGTGCTTCAAAAAATTTTATTTCTTTTAGCGCTTTCTCAAAATATCAACATCAACGGAGATCCAGGGTGTCAAAAAATAAATAAAAAAGTGTATTGGTTTAACTGGAGGCCGTATTGCTTTTTACCAATATACCCAAAGAACTGGTAGTTTCTATAATAAAAATACATGAAGATTTTTATTATATATATATATATATATAATCAATACTCATCATATACGACTATTCCACTTGTGATTTTCGTTCGAATTGTTGAGTTTTTGTTTCACAGTAACAACTTTCAGTTTAATGCAAGGTGGTACCAACAACATCTAGATGGCTCGGCTATGAGCTAACCCTATTTTGGCAAACTTAGTTATGAATAAGTTAATCGAGGACGTTACAAATTCCCCTTATCGTTCATCAAATTATATGTTGAGGATACCATTTTAGCTTGTCCTAAAGATTCGGTAGACCAATTATTGGAACATTTCAATGGGTTTCACTCCAGGCTCAAACTTACAATGGAAGTGTTAAGAACTTATAATAATTTTTTGTGACATAGACGGGTCTCTTAAAATTAATTGGTGGACGAAACTTTCAGCATCAGGGAGAGTGGCCAACTATCTATCATCACATTTTACATCCCATAAAGTTTCCATAATCAAAAAATTCATCTTAACCTCCATACATTCATGGATTTTCCTAAAAAATTCAAAAACAGACCTCTAAAATCAAACTACTCTGCCAACTAGCTTTCTACAATACAAAAGTGGTGGGTGCCATATTCACCAAACGATAAAACACCAATAGAACCTCGCTCGAACCTTATCTACAATGTAGATTTTCGCTGAGGAAGTTTTAATAAAACATGGCGTTCAAACTCAAACTTTTATTTTTTGAAGAAAGTAACTAACAAAGACACTGAAGCAAACTCGCGGTGGTAATACTCGACTATCGATCATCTTATCTTTTTTAAAAAACGTCTATTCACAACTTACAGAAAACTGCTTTTTGATAGTTGCCTTTTTCGACATACCTCGGACATTAACATTACTGACATTCACCCATCTGCAAGTTCTGCAACCCGTATTACACGTAGGCACATTGCCTAATAAATTCAACACCCCCTGTCAATACATTCAAACTCTGAAACTGACAACTGGCACTTTACAGCTGATCTTGGATCATAATAATAAACATTCAAAACTTCAGAAGAATACAAAACAAAAGGAACAAATTCAAAATGTCTAAAACTAATTTACATTTTTAAATACTACATGTTTTGAAACTTTTCATTTGCTAAAGCCTTGGTGATTCCATCAGCCTCTTGTTTATTTGTCGCCATAAACAAAAGCTTAATTTTGTTTGTTTGCACACATTCCCGAAATTGTTGCACACTTCCGAATAAAGTGGAACTTTACATCAATGTGTTTTGTACGTTTCAAGAACTTTACATCAATGTGTTTTGTACGTTTCGACTCAAGACTCGATGCTTTATGGAAGACTAAATGTCCTCAAATATGTTAACTGGAAAAACTTCTTTATTTAGGATTTCAGTAAGTATCTGGCTCAAGAACAAACTTTCCATCACACAAGAAGATAGTGCTACATATTCCGACACTGCAGTTGACAAGGGGACTATACTTTGCTTCTTTGACTTCCAGCAAACAATGTTGTTATTTAGCGTCATTAAGTAGCCAGTGATACTTTTTCTATCAAGAATATTATTTGCAAAATCTGAGTCAACAAATGTAGTTAGGACAACCTCATCTTTTTCATTCTTATTAAATTTTAAACCAAAAGTTTTTGTATCATTTAAGTACCTTAGCACACCCTTTAAATAATTCCAGTGTTTAGAAGTGTAACAATTTTGAAACTGGCTGAAATAAGTTACACTGAAACATATATCTGGCCTAGAACCGAGCGTTATATACATAAGGCAGCCTATTAACTCACGATAAGGTAAGTTTTCATTACAATTATTGCCTCCAGCTTCCAATTGCAACTTTGGTTACATTTGAATCTTCATAGACCTACAGTTTATCATTTTAAATTTGCACAAAACTTTTTCCATTAATCCTTTTTTACTTAGGAAAGAACCATTTTTAAATTTTTCAGTTTCAACTCCCAAAAAACAAATTTTTGAAGTGTTAAACTCTTTCATTTTAAAAACTTTAAGTAGTTCTGTTTTTATCTTGTTTATATTCTGTTGTGTACCAGAAACAATAATCACATCATCAACATACACTAAGAGGTAAGTTTTGTTGTTATTATATGAGCAAGGATCTTTCTGTGATCTTTTTAAACGCAAATTTGTTAATTTTAGTTAGTATTAAAACATTTAGGTGCTTGCTTTAAACCATACAATGACCTAACCAATTTGCACATTAAGTTTGGATTTTCACCTAGTCCTAATGGCTGCGGCATGTAAACTGGTTTTTCCAATGTTCCATAGAGAAAAGCTGATGCTATATCCAACTGATGCACAAAGAAGTCATATTCAACGTAGAGAGCCAATAATACACGAATTGTTGTTAATTTAGCAACTGGAGAATACACATCTTCATCTAAGTCTAGAGACTGTTTAAAACCACGTGCCACTAGTCGCGCCTTTTTGATTGTTTCACCATCTAGCACTTTTTGATGAAACACCCACTTTCAGTCAATTACTTGTTCTCCATTTGGTTTTGGCACTAATTCCCAAGTTTTTCTCTCCTTTAATGAGCACAACTCTTCTTCAATAGCTGCTTTCCACTCATCGTCTTTTACAGCCTCCTCAAAGGATTGTGGTACATCAGTAATTAAATGTCCAGTAGAAAAGGCCATCATCAGGTTCTCTTCGAAGTCTAGTTCATAATCATTCAGGTAAGGGGGTAACCGCCTAACTCGTTTAGTGTTTTCATCATTGCACAGGGGCACTTTTTCTTTAAGATTCAAGTTGTTTGTATTTGATTGTATGTCTGACTCATTTAGCTGACCCTGAACTTCCTGAGGTTGATTTTCATTCTTGCCTTCCTGGTCACTTTCCTGTTCAGCGTCTATTTCCGAAGGTATCTTTGAAATATTTGGCTTATTTGTTATTCCGTCCAATAACTATTTTTCTTTTATCACAACTCCAGGGTGAGTAACCATTATCGCAATAACCGACCATAATTAGTTCCTCCCTTCGAGAATCCAATTTTGAGGTATGAAGTTCTTTAGGTACAAAATTAAAAGCTTTGCATCCAAAAAGCTTAATTTTTGACATATTTGGTTTTTCCTTATTAGAGATTTCAGCTGGGGTTTGTCCAGACTTTAGAACTCTAGTTTCTAAACGATTAATTAGATATATGGCTGAACGTACTGCTTCACCCCACATTTCCTTTTCCAGTTTTGAGTCCAAAATAAGGCATCTTGCTTTTCCATTACAGTTCGATTATATCGTTCTGCAACACTATTTTGTTGGCGATTATAAGGTGTCGTGTATTGTATTTGGATACCTTTTTCATTACAAAATCATTCAATCAATCAATCAATTTCATTTTGTAATGAACTTTAACTCACTTCAATTTTTCATTGAAAATCGATTAGAAAACATGAATCTGAAGTAATTAACTATCAGTACATTACGATGCAAAGTTTGAAGTTGTACCACAGAGGACCTGACCTCCACCACCACTTGGTAAGTTTACCAACAGTCCATACAATACACTTTAGGAACATGAAACTTTTATAAAAAAATGACAAATGTAATCAATGTTGTCACTTGTTTTAATTTTTCGTCGGTTTTCATTATTTATGCAAAAAGAAATAAAACAAATATAGTTTCCAAATATATCGAAAACGGATAGAGTTACGATGTTCATGCAGCAGTCAATTTTTCATTGCAAATCGATGAGGAAGCATGAATCTGAGGAAATTAACTATCCAGTACCTTATGATAAAAAAATGATGTTGTAACATAGAAGAGCTGACCCTAACAAAACCCGTTTTAGTAGGTATTGAAAACCACTTGGTAAGTTTATCTCTAGTCCATACAACACACTTTGGGAACCCCCTACCACTTATCTAATAATTTCTTTTTCTCTATACACTACAATTGACATAGAACAGGTTCATGTAGAAGACACCAAAACAAGTGGCTTTTTCCCATGAATTTTTTTGCTCAACCCTACTGTTGCTGAGATATTGCTATAAGAAAATGTTTTAAAAAAATCGAAAAATCTCTCTATTTAGCAGTGTCTTGATACCTAACAACCAAATAAAAAAAAAATGTATTTACTTTATTGACACCTTTAGTTAACAGAAACTTGAAGTGACTGCCGGCTTAAGGAGGGGTAGTTTAGTGGTTAATAGCCTGAAATAAACTGACTTGAAAACTGGAGGGTTTTCCAAAAAACTTAGAGCTTTATTCTTGGCCTTATCTTAAAGAAACAGTGCTATAAAATCAACGCTATCAAAGTATTGTAAACTTTGGCCCGCATAATTACCTTTACACTCAAACGTAGGACCCCAAAAATTTCTTTTTTTTTTAATTTGTAATGAGTAATAAAACACATAATAAAGCACACTAAAAGTAAAAAAGTAAATAAATAATGTAAAAGGCCATGTGAAAGGTTTTATGATCGATCCTGGTATAGTCGCCAAAAATGGAAATATAGTCATGTGTATCAGAGATGCGGTGGGAAAAACCGTAAAAATTTGTCACATCAAGGGCCGAAGGGCGGCTCGTTCCTCTCCCTTTCGTCGCTACAATTACGACCACCGCCGCTATGACGGATTATCACTTCCGGTTCTGATGCGAGCGCTACTCACTTACTTCCGGAATTTGTGCTCGGATAAAAATGGGAACATTTTATTAAGATGAGTTTCAAACATAAACTGCAATTTAGACTTCCAATATTTTATTATCATAATTTCTGGTAAGTTAAACATTAACTTGTAGCTGAACGAAAATACGGTGGGTTCTTCGATCGAGGATTTTATAAAATATAATTATTTTTCTTAAGACAACGTCCTTTTTCCTTAGGACAACTTTCTATGCTCGACACTGGAGTCTCTTGACTTCTGATGACGGCTAAAATACAGCCGAAACGTTTTTATAAAAACCTCAACCGAAGAACTTCCTACATTCTTAACTAATGTAACTAAAGTATATATAAAGTAACTGATGGCACGAGCTGCGAAGTTCTATGCTACTGAAGCTTGTAAAGGAGTATGGAGTAAAGGAGTTGTAGTTTCGTTAATGATGGCGCAAGACAGGTTGTTTTTTAATATAATTGTCTTAATAAGACAAGTCAAGACATGTCGTGAGTTTTTAAAGCATTTTGGCCCTTCAAATTTGCATTTTTAGACGCTTTGAGTAATTTTTAACCGATTTTGCCTTAATCTTAACATTCCAGCTTTTATTTTTCCAAAAAATTTAAATTTGCATCTTTAGACTCTTTAAGCTATTTTTTACTTCTTTACCCATAATCTAATCTAAGGAGCACATTTTTCAAAAACTCAAAATTTGCATTTCGAAACGCTTTGAGTTATTTTAAAACGATGTTGGCATTGATTTTAATCTGAATTTCTTCAAAAAATTCAAGTTTACATTATTAGCTGCTCTGAGTAATTTTGAAACGATTATGGTCTTAATCATAACCTAAGTTTGAATTTTAGAACGTTTTAAGTCATTTTGTACTAATTTTGTCACTAATCCTAACCTGCAATATTCCCCACAAACTATTTTAAATGTTTTGAGTTATTTTTAACTGATTTGGCTATAATTCTTATTTGAGTTTTTCCAACAATTTTTTGTATCTATAAATCATTTTTTATCCGGTTTTGGACCTAACTATGTTATAAATATTTTCAAATTTTCTGATTTTAGTCAATCTTTCATAATTTATCATTAATAATTTTTACTTTTCCAAAAATTTCAACTTTCCATCTTGAGACGCTTTAAGTTATTTTTTACCTCTTTACCCATAATCCTAACCAGCACATTTTTCACAAAACTCAAAATTTGCATTTCTAAACGCTTTGAGTTATTTTAAAACGATTTTAGCCTTGATTCTAGTCTGAAGTCCTTTAAAAAATTCAAGTTTGCATTATTAGCTGATCTGAGTAATTTTAAACCGATTTTGGTCTTAATCCTGAACTAAATTTGAATTTTAAGAGGCTTTGAGTCAATTTATACCGATTTTTTCGCTAATCCTAACTTGCATTTTTCCACAAGCTATTTTCAATGTTTTGAGTTCTTTTTAACCGATTAATTCTTATCTGAATTTTTCCAAAAAAACGTCAAATTTGCATTTTTTTGACTCACTTTAATTGGTCCAACAATTCAAAAATTAATTTCTTCATACAGCACAAATTTGTATTTTTATAGCTTTGGAGTAGTTTTTAACCTATCTCGAAGAAGTCCAATTTTGCCTTTCGAGGCGTTTTGAGTCAAATCTAATTTATTTTAGTCCAAAAATGCAATTTACCAAAAACAATGAGTCGGAAGATGTGTCTCAGTTTGGTCCGTTTGGTTCTAAAATTGAATTTCACCAAAAACTTCAAAATTTGCATTTGTAGAGGACGTGCTTTGCTTTTAATCTTTAGCCCTAACTCTAACTTGCATTTTCCAATATCTAAAATTTGCATTTTTACAGGCTCTAAATCATTTTTTATCCGGTTTTGGCCCTAATATGACTTAAATGTCTTAACCATTTTGGCCTTAACCGTAACCTGCATTTGTCAACAAACTACAAAATTGCATTCTTAAACGCTTTGAATTATTTTAAATCGATTTTGACCCTAATTCTTCCTGATATTTTCTAAAAACTTCAAGTTTGAATTTTTAAACGCTTCAAGTAATTTATACACTTTGGCATCATTCCTAACCTGCACTGTTTCGCGAACACCAAATTTGCATTTTTAGACGCTTTGAGTCATTTTTTACCGATTTTGGCCCAATCCTAACATTATTAACCTTTATTTTCCAAAAATTTCAAATTTGTTTCTTTAGACGCATTAAGTTATTTTTTTGCCTATTTTGTTCGTAATCCTAATCGGGTTTTTTTACAAACTCAGAATTTGCATTTCTTCTAAAGGCTCTAAATTATTTTAAAATGATTTCGACGTTATCTGAGTTTCTCCAGACATTGCAAATATGCATTTTTAGACGCTTTGAGGAATTTTGAACCGATTTTGGTATTACTCCTAACATTCATAACTTTTATTTTTCCAAAAAATTTTAAATTTGCCTCTTTAGACGCTTTAAGCTATTTTTTACTTCATTGTCCATAATTTAACGCCACATTTTTCAAAAACTCCAAATTTGCCTCTCTAAACGCTTTGAGTTATTTTAAAACGATTTTGCATTGATTCTAATCAGAATTTCTCAAAAAAAATCAAGTTTGCAGTATTAGCTGCTCTGAGTAATTTTAAACCGATTTTGGTCTTATCCTGATCTAAATTTGAATTTTAAGAGGTTTTGTGTCATTTTATACCAATTTTGTCGATAGTTCGCAATTTTTGTCGCAAGCTGTTTCAAATGTTTAGAGTTATTTTTAACCAATTGGCCTTAATTTTTTTCTGCGTTTTTCCAAAAACTTTTTGTTATCTGATTTTCTGTAAAAACATCAAATTTCCTTTTTTTGGGTCACTTGTCACATTTGTATTTTTATACCTTTGAAGTAATCAAATACGTTTTGCGTCTTATAATCAGGTCGATAGAAGTGGAAATAGGAAGGGAAAATAGGAAATTTCTGTCCTACACCCGCTATTTTCACTTCTATCTTTGAAGTAATTTTTAAACAATTTCGAAAAAAATCCAATTTTGCATTTAGACGCATTTTGAGCCAAATCTAATTTATTTTAGTACAAATGTACAATTTACCAAAAACAATAAATCCGAAGATATGAATCAGTTTTAACTGTTTGATCCTAAATTAGATTTTCACCAAAAACATGAATATTTGCCTTTTTGGATGGACTTTTAATCTTCAGACTATGACCACAATGTTCTCAAATTTTCTGATTTTACATAATCCTAACATTCGTAATCTTTGTTTTTACAAAAATTCTAAAATTGCATCATCAGACATTTAGTTATTTTTTCTCTTTGCTCATAATCCTAACCAATACATTTTTCAAAAAACTCAAAATTTGCTTTTCTAAACGCATTGAGTCATTTTAAAACGATTTTGATCTTGACTCTAATCTGAATTTCTCAAAAAAATTCAAATTTGCATTATTAGCCGTTCTCAATAGATTTAAACCTTTTTGGTTTTAATTTTGGTCTTAATCCTAAATTTGAATTGTAAAAAGTGTTAAGTCGTTTTGACTTAAATAAACTTTAGACGCTTTAAGTTGTAATTAACACCATTTTTACAAACTCAAATTTTGCATTTCTAAACGTTTTGATCACTTTTAAACCAATTTTGGCTTTAATTCTTATATGAATTTTTCCAAAAACTCCAAATATGCATTTTTAGATGCTTTGCGCATTTGGCATCGACTTTGGTCTTAATCCTAACCTAAATTTTCCTAACAACTTTTAATATACATTTTTTATACTTTGATTCATTTTTAGCTGATTTTTGGTTCTAATTTTCACCTGCGCTTTTCCAAAAATTTCAGATTTAATGTTTTAGACACACACAAGTATTTTAACAGCTACCCGAACTCCCAGCGACATCCGAATTTTTTCCAAAACTTCTAATTTATATTTTTTAATTCTTTGAGTCACTTGAAACCAAAAAATAAAAAATTAGAAAATTTGAGTGAGTTTTGGATGAGAGAAAATTTGAATCTGTTTTGCCTTATTTTTTCTTAAAATTTGGTTTCTTCAAAAACATCAAAATTTGCATCTTTACATGTGGCCAATTTTTTATCTAAAACTTAAAATTAAATTTGAATTTTTAAACGCTTTAAGTAATTTATAAATTTTGGCATCATTCCTAACCTGTATTGTTTCACGAACAACAAATTTACATTTTTAGACGCTTTGAGTCATTTTTTACCGATTTTGGCCCAATTCTAACATTATTAACCTTTATTTCCTAACTTTTATTCCTAACTAACATTCCTAACTTTTATTTTTCCAAAAAATTTAAATTTGCATCTTTAGACACTTTAAGCTATTTTTTACTTCTTTACCCATAATCTAACGAGCACATTTTTCAAAAACTCAATATTTGCATTTCTAAACGCTTTGAGATATTTGAAAATGATTTTGGCCTTGACTCTAATCAAAACTTCTCAAAAAAATTCAAGTTCTCATTATTAGCTGCTTCGAGTAATTTTAAACAGATTTTGGTCTTAATCCTAACCTAAATTTGAATTTTAAGACGTTTTGAGTAATCCTAACCTGCATTTGTCCACAAACTATTTCAAATGGTTTGAGTTATTTTTAACCGATTTTGCCTTAATTCTTATCTGAGTTTTTTCAACAACTTGTTATCTGAATTTCTTCAAAAACAATAAAATTGCATTTTTTTGAGTCACTTTAGTCTGTTTTGACAACAATCCAAAAATTAATCTCTCCGAACAGCACAAATATGTATTTTTAAACCTTTGGAGTAATTTTTAAACAATCTCAAAAAAATTCCAATTTTGCATTTTGAGGCGTTTTGAGTCAAATCTAATTTATTTTAGTCCAAAAATGCAATTTGCCAAAATCAATAAATCGAAAGATGTGAATCAGTTTGGTCTGTTTCGTCCTAAAATTTAATTTCATCTAAAACATGAAAATTTGCATTTGTAGAGGATGTAATTCACCTTTAATCTTTAGCCCTAACTCTAACTTGCATTTTTCAAAATTTTAAATTGGTATTTTTAGAGGCTCTAAATCCTTTTTTATTTGGTTTTGGCCCTAACTATTACTTAAATGTTCTAAAATTTTCTGATTTTAGCCAATCCTAACATTCCTAACCTTTATTTTTCCAAAAATTTCAAGTTTGCATCTTTATTTTGTCCGAATTTTGATTTTGCCCAAATTCTAATTAACAGTATTTTTACAAACTCAAATTTTGCATTCCTAAACGTTTTGAGCTATTTTAAAACCATTTTGGCTTTAATTCTGGATCTGAATTTTTCCAAAAACTTCAAATATGCATTTTTAGATGCTTTGCGCACTTTGCACCGACTTTGGTCTTAATCTTAACCTAAATTTTTCCAACAACTTTTAATATGCATTTTTTGATATTTTTAGAGTAATTTTTAGCCGATTTTGGTTCTAATTTTTACCTGCGTTTATCCAAAAATTTTAAATTTACATTTTATTACAGTTGTAGTTACCCCAACCAACAACTTTTAATATGCATTTTTTGAGTAATTTTTAGCCGATTTTGGTTCTAATATTCACCTGCATTTTTCCAAAAATTTTAAATTGACATTTTATTACAGTTACAGTGCAATTACAGTTACGTACCCGAGCAAAATTCAAATTTGCATTTTTTTACGCTTTGAGTCATCTATACCCGATTTTTGCCTTAATCCTAACCTGATTTTCTAGAGAAACACCAAACGTGCATTTTGAGGCGTTTTAACTCAAATATCCCGTATTATAATTTAATCTGATCCAATAAATCAGAAAATATAAAGGAGTTTTGAATCAGAGAAAATTTGAATCAGTTTTACTTTATTTTAACATAAAAATTGAGTTTCTTCAAAAACATCAAAATTGGCCATTTTAGAAAATGTGGGTCATTTTTAATCTAAGGTTTTAATTTGCATTTTTAGATTCTTTAAGTAACTTTTTACCCACTTTTAGGCCCTAATCAGGATATGAATTTTTCCATGAACAAATTTGTAGGCCCTTAGTATTGCCGTTAGTATATGCCCTTAGTTATTCGAAGCAGAAAATTCGAGCAGAAAGTCGAATGACTTTCTGCTCTAATCCTGGCCTGACTTTCTCGAAGAATGCCAAATTTTCATTTCGAGTTATTTTTTATAAAGTGCGAATTTGCATTTTTAGACGCCTTGAGACGCTAGTCATTTTTAACCGACTGTGACTCTAGTCCCGACCTACATCAGAAAACTATTAATTTGTGTTTTTAGACGCTTTGAGTTCCTTTTAATTGATTTTTGCAAACATCTTAATGTGTATATTTTGGTAAAAAAAATGTAATTTTAGATTTCTAGAACACTACTAAATTACAGAACGACATTTTGCTCAGAATTGTTGTCTCAGCAGATATTTCAAAGGTATATTGTTGTATATTAAGGCATTTCAACCTTTGACATCTACAGAAGATCATATGGCTTGCAAATTCTAAAGTGAACTTTTGCCACTGAACAGCTCTTTGCAACACTAAACTTCAGATCCATTATGACGTCATCAAGGGTCGACCCGTCCCTCTAATGAAGGAGATTATCCCGTCCCATTTCAGAGTCGGAAGCTCCTCTAGATGAAGAAAAGAGGCTCCAAGTGTCTTGGTACTTGGAGCCTATGGCAGACTCCCAGAAAGTGGTATGATGACTCTTCCCCTGCCCCAATGTGGGTACAGATTGGACTGTCAGCCATTCCTAGAAGTTGCATGTGCCTGTTTAGTCAGGCAGTGTCCAGTAAGGATTCCTATAAAGTCTTCCAGAACCCTGTCTATCAGGGTTAGTGTAGATTTCCTAGGTCTGTCTACATATTCCTGATTGTGTTCAGTTTGTCCTTGTACTCTCTTGGTCCTATTTTTGTTGCGGTGTTCTTTCCGCTTTTCCTTTCTTTTTTCTGAGTTGGTGGAAAGAACCGTGGATTCGACCCTGCGAGGAGTTCTGCCCTTCTGGCATATCTTCTCGACTGCCGAACCACCTGAAGTGACTACCAGTTCGTCTTCCTGGATGAAGACCGTTTCCATCCTGGAAGACGCATCTGGTGTGGGGTTGGGATTCTCCGTTTCAGACGTAGGCTCTCTACTTCCTTTTTCTTCCTCGTCCTGGTTCATCTGTAAAGACTGGTGATTTTTGTGTTTTCTCTGTATTAGTGGTGAGTGTGTTTGAGTGTATGTTACGTGTGTGTTGGTCTCGGAACAGTTCCCCGACTTCCCCCCCCCCCCCCCTCTGAGCAAGCAACAGAATGGCCGAGTTGGTCCTTTTCTTGAGGGGTCAGCAGCCGCACTTGTAACCCCCGATAGAAGCAGCAGGGTCCTAACCAGTCCAGTGAAGGGGCAGCTCCCTACACTGGCTGGGCAAGGGTGGGCCCCTGTACTACCCGACGGCCCACGGAATACCCCGTATGTCAAGTGAAAACTCACGGCACGTTCCAGGCCTAATTAACACCCTAGTGATGACACTTTAATGGGTCAAGTATTTTCACCAATTTTTTCACAAAGTGAAGATAATTTTTCTTGAGAACTGTTGGCATTAATTAGAAAGTTTTAGGTTTCATAATCAAATAAAAACTTATAAACAGCTTAACGACCTCTTGATGTTCACTGTTCAATAATTAAAAATAAGCTTTGCGAAAACTCCTTCCTCTCAAAAGGATTTACCTTAAATCAACATTTTTATGCCCATGAAGGACCGGGTGCCCTACGGGGCTTTCGGTCGTTAAAAATCTATTAGGGCATTTTTTAAATTTATTTCCCTTGTCAGTTCGTTTTGTCAGTTTTTGGTAAAAAATTACTAAAAAGAGCTGAACGCTAGACCATGAAGCCTCTAGATTAGTAACAGATCCTTGGACCGTCAAAGGCTAAGACCTAAGAACATAGAAATTGCATTTTTCCAGTTATCTTAAAAGATTTCTATAAAAAAAAAGCTTTTTATAATATTGAAAGGCACACATAAAGAAGGACTAAAATCAATTACCTGCCCCTAGCTAGCCCGAGTCTAGGACATTAATAGTCAACCGAAAGGCACCTACCTACCACTCGAAAAGTGATGAAATATTTTCGTCCACAAGGAAAATTTATCGTCTGTCATAAATTTTGCGGTTTCGAGGCTGACAGCTGGCGTTTGTGGCATTTGTTTGCATGAGTCGGTAATTAAAAGGAGATGCACGCCTGACGTTTGATTAAGAAGATGAATCGAGTGCGTATTTTTAAACGCTAAACACGAGAAAATTGGACATACAAATTTTTACTAATAAAGTAACGATTTTGCATATGGGGCAATCAATTAGTATTGATCAGATTTCTGAGAAGAAGATTTAAACCACTAAACATAGTGAGTACGTGCAAGAACCCAGCACTTGATCTTATTCTTTTAGTGCGCTCGGTGTACCCCGGAGAGAAGTAAATTTCGCTTACGTGGGTACAACACGAAATCTGAACGTCTAAACACGAAAATAGCGGCTCGTTCGAGATCTTATCGGAACTGTTATTTATCCTGCTGAAAACATATTGTTCCATTTGAACGCCATATATGTAAAATCACGCCGCTCTGTGTGGTTCTATTGATAAAATTATGGCTGCCTACGCGCCGTTTTGCATTATTTTGTCCGGCAATTATCCTCGGAAACGGGAAACAATAGGAAAACGATTTTTCCTTTCTCAGAGCTGCACATTACATTATGTAAATTAGTGCTGATGGTACCTACTGACCAACGAATTACGTAGGCATACCATGAGGGAATAACACTCATGAAGTGTTACCACGACTTAACTCTTAGATTATTACAATAATTACTCTGAGTAAAGTGACGTCTTGACTGCTAAAGCAGGTAGATGGGGGCAAAATGGTGTATACCTCGTGCATACGTTTAATTATATCGTTTTTGCACGGACCGGTATCGGCACTTAGACCAATATCAACGCCAAAATGTTTTGTGACATGTGCAAGTAGTTGTAACCCGTCATGTGATAATTGCCAACACGGTTATTGAAAACAAAAAAATATATATTTTTCTACGACTTCCTCGAAAATGAACAAATGCGCACTACTAACTATCGTTGAAAATTGCATATTGCAAACATCGTGCCCAAAGCGCACATTGCGCACGTTCCCCTATAGAAGCGTGTGCAAAGTTGACTTTGCACACGTATTTTGTAATACGAATGATCATTTATGGAGCAAAATAGCAGTCGTAAAAAAATTATAGTGTGCAACACGTACGAAAATCATTCTTCACACTCTTGTGACGTTGTATCACTCGCCTACCGTCCAGACCGTTACACTCGTGCGAAAAGGGCAATTTTTGACACTAGTTGAACAATACACTATTTCCTAATTCAATACCCTTTTTTAAGCCGGCCGCCAAAACCGGCGGAGTGAAAAGAGAGTTCGCTGGATGCTGGATGCGGTGGCTATGAGAGAGATGCTGCTCTGATTGTCTCGTGGCGTTGAAGCGATCCTTGTTGCGACCTTGTGCTCTCAAACATTACTGGGACGATCTGAGATCTTTGTAGCCTAAGTATGTGAGATTGGCGTTTCGTCCCGGGGTCTACCTTAGACTCGTCAGTAAGACGTGGCAGACCCCTGCCTTTATACGTCGGGGTGAGAGTTCATAGTTGAAACTTGTATTTGAAAACAAATTCGGCGCAGGAAAGGCGGTGTGATGTTATGAAGGATTTCAACTAATGCTGCCACCTGTGAGAAGCTGGATGAAGTTTCGGCGCTGCCACCTGTGAGTCGCTAGATGAAGTTCCGCCATAATAATCCCCTCCCAGTGATAACGAGGACGGAGATAATGGAAGAGAAGCGAGGCTTTTTTTGCGAACTGAGGGGACGAAGTTGTGTTGCTGTTGCTTGAGCGAGGTGAGTGATGAAGGATGTGCCAGTGTTGCCGAGAATGGTACCAGAGAGTGATATGTGTGAGATTATTCCGCGTTGCAGTGAGTGAAGAGAGACTTTGCTGAATGCTGCGTGCGGTGGGTGTGAGAGAGATGCTGCTCTACTAGTCTCGTGAGGTTGAAGCGATCCTTTTTGCGGCCTTGTTCTCTCAAACATCACTGGAACGATCTGAGATCGTTGTAGTATAAGTATGTGGTGTTGGCGTCTCGTCCCGGGGTCTACCTTGGACTCGTCAGTAAGGCATGGTAGACCCCTGCCATTTACCGGGTGTCCAGCTTATGGTCAGCTACCATCCTGTAATTTTTTCAATACCTCAATTTTAGCTATTTTTTTGAAAAATGTCTCGATCAAAGCGCATGAATTTGAATTTGGCGCGTCACCCCCGCCATGCATGTGCAGTGTCGTCAACATAATAATTTCTTATGTCAGAGTCAGAGCCGATTTTCCTTTCTTATTTATTTTGAGGGACTATCATGTAGTAATTAACGTGATTATGCAGTGAAAATATGTTGGCGACTCTGCATATGCATGGCGGGGGTGACGCGCCAAATTCAAATTTTTGCACTTTTCGAAGCGTTTTTCCAAAAAACGGCCAAAACTGGGGTATTCAAAAAAATACAGGATGATAAATGACCATACGCTCTACAACTTTACTCTTAAAAGTTTTTCAATCAATTCAACCGTACATTCGCAAAAAAATAAAAACCTATTTCCCATGTTAATCTCCTATGTCCAGGGTTGTGCTGGACACCGGTATGTCGGGGTGAGAGTTTATAGTTTGGAACTTGTATTTGAAAACAAATTCGGCGCAGAAAAGGCAGTGTTATGTTATGAAGGATTTCGACTAGTGCTACCACCTATGAGGCGGTGGGTGAAGTTTTGGATCTGCAACCTGTAAGTCGGTGGAGAAAGTTCCGCCAAATGACCCGAAATTCGGCAAGTGTATTTGGCATATATCACTCGACACCATTTTCATTTAAAATTTCAAGATCAACCTTCGGCATTGGGAGTTCAGGTTATGGCGTTAAAATTGTTCAAAGAGCTATGTAAATTCCTGTAATGGAATTTAGGAAGATTGCTCAAGAGACTTGGTAGTTTATTATTGTATAGGGTTTAGGTTGGAAGGTTGAGTAAGAACCACTGTAAACACCTTTCTACCTTGACTACCTGGGTATAGATTTCAGAGGCGTGCTAAAATTTATTTATAATTTTATTTTTTTATGAAGTTACCCTAAACTTAACCTATTTGTGTAACCCGCTGACCAGCTGTAACATAGCTCAGGTGTAGAGGTACGTATATAGTAAATATAACATCCTCTGGATTATAGATTTTTCATAAATTTAAATTTTTTTGATTTTTTGATTATATCAAATATCTCCAATCCATACAATTTATTGATGCTGCCAAATAATGAATTGGTTTTTATGAAAATTTGGAACAGCAGCTTTAAAATTTCTGTTAATACATTTTAATGTGAAATACAATTTTAACCTTAAATACAATTTTATAGCTTACTCTCTAGGGAAATTAACACAGGGATGTGGTAAAGAAATATTTCTGCAAACACTATACATTTGAGAAATAAACTTCTGCAGGAAATTTTTTAAAATGTGTATTAGAGAGATGTTCTAACGCCAATACGAACGGCACAAATGTATTGTAGGGTATGTATACAAGCTGCCAACTGTTCACATAAATCTTCAGAAAATGAACGTCTCTTTTGTTGTTTCTTTCACTGCTAATCCCTTCCAATTGAGGAAAATCGTTGGTACTGCTTCATATCGCAACCCTCTGCGGTGAGTGCCAACGATGAACATGCTGTCTTGAAGTGCTGCCATGAAGCGAATCTAAATTTGGAAGCCATACTTGCCGATTTGAAATAATTGACCATGCAGTTGCTCTACAAATAGTAAAACAAATACACCTAAGATACTTATTTGAAAATATAAACTTACTTTTTTCTATCTTGAGGAAATCGAAAGACAAATTCGAATTGTACTGATTATCATTACAGTTTTTAGCTGCACATACCACTTCAGCTAACCTGGTAAAACTTCCCGCCATGTTTCCTTATATATATACTTGCTCCTTAAATTGCTAGATCCGGAAGCAATGTCTGACTGAATAAGATATGAAATTTTTATTTTACTGACAGACATCTAGCAAATTGGACCACAAAACTTACCCATATAGAAGGGAAAGTGAAATGTTACACCTTGGCGATATCTTTCAGCGCCATCTGTTAATAGGAAGGCATCGTTTTTGGAATACTGGCGCATTCACTATTTTTAATTCCGTTTTTTTGGAAGGCACCACATTATACAGGGTGTTTCAGAAGAAGATGCATGTGATGCAGTATGTTATTCTACATTTCATTCTAAGCAAGAATGTTCCTTTATACACTTATATCGGCAGAGGCTTTATGTGGGATATACTCTAATTATATCCCAAGTTTATAGGAATATTTTTACTTAGAAAATATATAGAATAAGATATTGAAGCACATAGCTTCTTCCTGAAACAACATGCTGCTCTATCTAATATTTTATGGTATTGTATTTATAGGGCGATGTTTTTGGTATGAATAATCTTAAACAATTTATATTTAACAGCCTACTTACTATTAATAGTATTAATAGTTTACGGACTATTTAGTACTTATATATTGTGATTGAAGTTAGCAGGATTAAGATAAAAGTGACACAGATAATCCTTGATCTGCTGTGAGTTCGAGTATCTACCAGATTAAACAAATAAATACTCTAACCTGAATTCAGTTAACTTAAATTGAGATATAAATAAGTAGTGTTTTAAATAAAGTCGCTATTAATATTTCAATATGTGGTAATTAAATTTTATTTTCTAAAACATACTTGAAAATAACAAAATTATGTGGTATTCCATTTTTTACAAAAACTACAAAGTGTCTAACATATTATAAACTTATGTGGTCGAAACTTAAGGGTGCAAATATTAATACAATAATTAACTGCAAACTAAATAATGAAAAGCACTATGCATCCCTATTTAAACTTAAAAAATCAAAAATGTTTTCATATATTTTTAAACTTGCTGTCACCTCTAAAGCAAAAATAAGTAATTTTTTTTTAACTGGTTTTAGCTGGTAGAAATCATGTACTAGTTCTCATTTTCGGTTATAAGCTTATTTCAAGTTATACTTTTTAAACGAGAAACATAAAGATAAAAACATAGACAAATACTACGTAACATGTTACTATAATTATTAGTACACTAGTAATTTATAATCATTAAATTTCTCATGTTTGAATATTGTGCACTAATGCATAATAACTCATTTATGGAGTATTATACCTGTTAATGTTTGAGTATCCGGAATAAATCTTCTTTGATGGATTGCATTGCCAGAGAAAGAAGACGAGTTAAGTTGACTGTGTGCTTAGGGTTCTTCAGATGCATTTCCATGATTTTGTAGAATCTCTTTATTTGATGATGTATAAATCCATGTTTTTCAAATGTACCATCAATGTTCTTCAGAGCTTTATTTTCTTTGATAATCTCTGCAAAAGTTGTTGATGTAAATATGTATTTTTTATATAGAGCGAAATATATAGAGGAAATAGACCGAAATAATGTAAAATTCTTAAATACCGTAAAGCATTTTTAAATGATAGTGTGTACAAAAGTAAAAGACAACTTCTAAACTACAAAACACAATAGTGCAGGAGGAATAATGCAAAAACATTTTCAAAATTTACATTCGTATTCAGTGTTGTTAAATTCCTGGGATAACATAAAACCCCTTTTTTCTTGAGAACAGACCATTCAATTCTAAAAAGTTAGGTGGCATTGAAAACTTGACACCCCTTTCCATTTAAGATTTTTAGGGTAAAAGTCACCCCCGCTTTGGGGTTCATGTGGAAAAGCTATAAATATCAGAGAAACATGTCCCCTTCAAAATTAAAATTGACGGGTCCGGGCGTTTTCGTGTTTTCAACTTAATAAGGCAGAAAACATTGCTGGAAAGTTTTTGTTGGGCCACCTTGTATTATACATATTTATTTATCATTCAAGAAAACGAGAATTGCAGATAAGTTTGGTATAATTAATTAAACAGAAACCAAGTGGAGAAAGCACTTTTAGTCTGTGTCTGGTGTATAAAAGGCCCAAAATTACTGTTATAGAGGATTAACCTCTATAACCCAGCAAAGAAAATAGTGCATTTTCTTTAGGTTAATCCTCTATAACAGTAATTTTGGGCCTTTTATATACTGTGTCATTCTCTCATTAGGAAACAATACTTTCTATCATACATGTATAAAATTAACTTTTTACCCAAATATTTTACGCTTTCCATATCATGTTCAACATGGTAATCTGGCTCATATATACCGTTTCTTTGTTTGAAAGCCATTGTAATAAGAGAATTTTAGATAGTATATAAACTAGAATGATGATGGCTGAATATGCAAACTTTCGCAAAAATCACCTTATTTTCAATTTTTTTATGAGATACTGTATATCCAAACACATTCAAAACGAGAAAATCCCATAAAATATATTTTAGAAACGCATTCCCTACAAATTTCACAAATCTTACCTTGGGGTATACATAAAACAGGAAAAGCGCCTGGAGTAAGATTTCTACCATCCTCAAGTAGCCATATATTTGCAATAATTAACTCTTTTGAACTAAATGATACACTCAATAAGTAGCAAGTCGAAATCATTGAAATTAAACGAAATTTGTGCCCAAATTTGAGTACTGCCAAGTTGAGAAAGACGTGAATTTTAAGTGTCCCGTCATTGTCACCTTCAACTTAACCCAGTTTTTTGGTATTTTTTGAAGAAAATTATAACCTTTGAAAATGAAGTACTAGTGGCGCTCCCACACAATAGGAAGGTAAACTTAAAACAGTTAACCGAGCCTTCCATTTGATCTTTCTTTTCTATATGGGTATGTTTTGTGAATTGGATAGTATGCTCAGCTTTTATCAGAACTTACCTACCAACAATAAACATAATTAAAGTTAAAATATTTTCACTCCGCCACTGCAAAATGTCAGAATGACGCTATACCAAGGTATCCAAACTTTAGGTTATGCATTATTTTGCGACCTTGAAAGAGTGGGGCTTCTGTATATTTTATCCTGTGGCCTGGTGTCTACTGGTGACCTACTGGCGGTGCGTTGGCAGCTATAACCTAGTTAATTAATTTTGTACTGTTTCTGAAACATGTAAACTGAAATTATTTTTATGACTAAATGTGAGTTTAGACATTCTGGGCAGTCTATTGCCATGCAATCAGTGTTCAGCGCCGTCATGGGGATATACTGGTTCGAGGACAATCGCTTCTGTGGGCGGCTGGGCAGCTCTGATTGTATTTAATATTTTAATAGTATATCTGCTGCATCTCTGTCTCTTTTCGTATTGGAGCTGCTACTTTGTCGTTGTTTGTAGAACCCGAATAGCACCATAAGTGCGATAACAACAAGTATAGTTATTAATGTACCACTGAGGCTTGTGACTAGGAGGTGCTTTTTGACTGTCACCCAATGCGTGGTTTCAAGTTGTCGTTTGATGTTCATTTCTTCATTCCTGACTTCATTAAGCTTGTTGGATGCATCAATTACAGGTTTGTCAATTAGCGTGGTTTCTCTGTCGTGCATAACTGGTAATAATGATATATTTTGTAGTATAGGTTTGGAGAATGCATGTAAGACAGTGTCTGACCTCTTAGGCGTTAGGATGTTCTTCTTCGTTTGGATGAGGCAAGCTGAAGCTGTTTCTATAATAGTAGTCTGATTTAGAGACACATCGTCTCGGTTTCCATCGCAAATAATGGCATTTTTAGTTTTTTCAGGCGTTGAGTTTGGAGTGTGTAACCGCTTCAATATTATTGATGATATAGAATGCTGTATGATTTTGCATGAGGTATTTTCTTCTCGCTGGTATATTTGGTGTATTACGCAATTGGGACTTGTCTCTATGCCTCTTGTTGTGGTAGGTGAACATACGAAGACATTTTCCGAAATGTTCAGACTGTTGTTCAACTCATATTCAGAAATTTGAAAGTACAGCTGTGAATCATAATCGATTGCTAGAACTTTGTTTGGAATATCCAGGATCCAGTGTGACTTCTTTTCTGTCTTCAGTGGAATTAGCATAAATTCGTTGTGTTGTTCTATCATCTCAAAATATCCATGGACGTGGATAAATTCTTCACTGTGTTCCACTTTGGTCTGGAGCACAGGATATGATATTATCTCGATGCTGGAAGGAATCTTTCTGAACGCAGCTGCTATTATCTCTTCAACGTGGGTCGGAGATATTAAGTCATACATGTGATCTTTGTGGTAGTGAACATCTAACAATCGTTTACAATAGTCCAAAAGTTCGTCTATGTAAATGGAAACCACTTGATATGAACTAAGAACGTAGATTGTCAGCTTATTTGTATCCACCGTTTGATACCATGCTTTCATTTCATTTATTGAAACAATGCCTTCATTGATTTTCTCCCGGAGTCTTTTGAGTTGATTGTTGACTTTGGATTAGGTGTCATTAAAAGTAAACAGAGCATGTGGTATGAATTTGGTTTGGTGGTTGGATGCCTTCATTAGCTCCTTCTGGTTTTTGTCTAATTCGTCAATATTCGCGTAGATCTCATCATTTACTCCGAAAACAGTGGTAAGTAGTTATCCCAACATTCCTCTTTTTTCACGTTTGGCTACCACAGTGTGTAATCCGTTTTGTATCCATTGAAATTGTTTTTCCTTCTCTTTTAAATGATGTATCAATGAGATGCATTGTGTGTCCCTTGCTATTGATGTTGCTCGTTGACAGAGGTTGTCTATCTGATTAATTGCATCTTGAATGTTTATTGAGTCGTTTACCGTTTTATTTTTTTCGTACTTAAGGTCAATTCTGAAGTGCTTTTGTCTATTCGTGCATGTCCCATGTGCTCAATGTACAGCCCGAGTGGAGGAAAATGGATCGAATATTGAATTGCCTTAGAAGCTTGGATCATCACAACGAAAAGAACGGCGATCAATACCTTTTTCCAGTGTTGTCTTGGGCTTCGTTTGTTGTTGTTGTTGTGGAATAGTTGTTTTTCATTCTCGGTGTTTGACAATATTGGAATTAAGTGGTGCGTAGATCTCTTGATCGGGCCTCCTTCTGTTCTCTTTATAGTGACCATTCTAACATTTATGTCTTTACCTGGGTGTACATCAGTTATTCGGGCTCATGGCCATTTGTTTGGGTTGATATTCTGATTCTGGTTGATATTCTGATAATCTGAAAGAAATTTGCCGGCCATCTTGATTTTACTGGTCATCAAAACACTTTTTTTAAATTCCTGTAATTTTTCTCCAAATTCATTAAACATGGTTTGGTTCCTTTCATATTTTGTGGTTTGTTTTTGGATACATTTCGTCTAAAAAGAGATCGATTTCATTAACACGAACAATTTAATTGATTTTGATCGGTGTTGTCCTCAGAATAAAGTCTCTTTTATCGACTTTGGTCCGAAAGTTGAACTTTAAATAACTCGACTTTTTCACAGTTTTGAAACGACACTTTTATTTTTTTGTGTTTTTCAAAAAATCAGTAGAATGTGAAGGCTTTCACGGCCGGTCAAAATACAATCTAAAGTGCTTTGAAGCCGTGGTCCAATGATTTCTTTCCTAACGTTTCGTCTACAGCTCCGGCAGACATTTTCAAAGGCGATGAGGCAATCGGCGAAGTGATCTGTGCATCTCGACGTTGACTGATTCGACTGTGGTGAGCTCCGGTTATTTATTCCCCCGCCGCGCCGTCACGCTGCTGCAGTGAACGGTAGTGGGGGTAGTGGCTGTTGGGGTGGGGGTAATGGCAGCGCGGACGGCGCGGTGTTTCGGCGCACTTGAAGCATTCCTTGGACGGACGGCCCTATCCAACTCGTGCTTGCTGTATCCATTCCAACCAAAGGTTCTCTCCAGATTCTTCATTTCCCGTTCCAAATCAGCCAAAGTACTAAATCTCCAATGTTGAGTGAGTCTTGATGCTTCTTCTTCAATTCACTTGTAACGCTGCTGAAGTTGATGAAGATAGTCATTAGTCCAGCTCTTGCAGAAATCTTTCTTAATTTTCTGAACAAGTTTCCATCTCCCAACAATGTCCGAGTTTATGTTTGTAGATATTGGATCGGAAAACGATAAATTTCTCTTCCAATTAGAAAATGCCCTGGAGTTAAGGTTGCTAAATCATCTGGATCATTTGATAACGGGCACAGAGGTCGAGAGTTAAGGCAAGCTTCTATTTGGTGAGTTAATGTCGTCATTTCTTCATAAGTTAGTGGTTTGTCGCCAATTATTTGCTTTAAATGGAATTTCATAGACTTAACGCCAGCTTCCTATAGTCCTCCAAAATGAGGAGAAGCTGGGGGAATGAAGTGCCACTGGGTTCTACCTGCAACTAAGGTATCTTGGATCTCTGACTTCTGTATTGTCTTGTAAATTTCATCATGGAGTATTTTACTGGCTCCTATGAAGTTGGTGCCGTTGTCGCTATATAGATTCGCACATTGTCCTCGTCTGGAGATAAATCGCCGGAAGGCTGCCAGAAACATGTCTGATGACATATCACTGACAACTTCTATGTGAATTGCCTTTGTAGCAAGACAAAGATCGAGATATATCCTTTATAAGATCTGTATCCTCGCCGAAATCGACGCCGGAATGCAAAAATGGGTGCGACGGTGTAATTCTGGGAACTGGAAGATTTCCCATCTGTTGCTCGATTGTTTGAGCTTTGAATCTCAAGCATCTTACACAGTGGCCCAATGATCGTCTTTACTCGGCGTTTTCCATTTATTATCCAGAGACGGCTTATTGTATAGAATAATGTCAGCGTATTTCCTCCATGTAGTGTATTGGCGTGAGCGTTCAGTATTACTAACTTTGTCAGGTGACTCGCATATGGTAAGATAATTGAATGTTTGCTATCGTAGCTTAACATTGAGTTTTGCAATTTTCCTCCAACTCGTAAAACTCCATTGTCGTCCAGCCATGGAGTAAGATTGAGTATTTTGCTACTACTGTCTAGTTGAGAGCTCTTTTTAGCTTTTGTATTTCTAGCTTGAAATGTTGGATCTGATCAATCTTGACTAGGTGTGTCTCCCAATTCATCAACTGTGAATAGTGTATGCGAATTCGTTTGTTTCCTGCATTTTTGAATCAATTGTCTGCAGTATGCTATAACTCGAGTCATGTGGTTTACTGAAGAAAATCGCTCTATGATTTCATTTTTTGTTTCACTGTTTTGAGTTGTAATTGTAACATGGTGACATATTCTGGCCTTCTCTGTGGTGACTTCTATTTGGTTCGTCGGCGTTACGATCGTCGATTTTAACCACGATGGACCAGACCACCACATTGTATGGTTTTTTAATAGAGTTGGGCTTATTCCTCTTGATATAATATCAGCGGATTGTCGTCGGTTCGTACGTGGTGCCAATGTTGATTTGGAACGTGTTTGGGGATTTCTGCTACCCGGTTCCGTCACAAAATTCTTCCATCTGGACGGGTCCCCTTTTATCCATGATAGTGCTATTGTAGAGTCTGTCCAGGCTCGTATGGGGGTATCTTGTAGTGACAAGGTTGTAGCAGTCTTTTTTATTAGATGTGAAAGGAGCACGGCAGCACATAACTCTAGTCTTGGCAACGTAACTTTAATTCTTGCTGGTGCAACTTTGGATTTGGCAATTAGCAGAACTATTTCTGCTTTATCCTGGGAGTTCTTCACTTTCATGTGGACTACAGCTCCATATGCCTTTTCGGAGGCATCACAGAAACCATGTAGTTCCACTTGACTGCTTTTAACTTGGTAGGTCCACCTGGATATAGTAATTTTTTAGACATTTTTTAATTCTGCTCGGAAAATTTCCCATTTGCTTTTAATGACGAGTGGCACAGGATCACACCAATTCAGCTCTTGAAGCCATAATTCTTGGATCAGGAGCTTCGCTCTGATGATTATTGAAGCTAACCATCCTAATGGGTCGAATAACTTAGCAACTTCTGAGAGGATGCTTCTTTTAGTAATGTTATCACTGGTCGATATTTCGGTTTTGAATCTAAATGTGTCATCATATGGAGCCCAGTGAATACCTAGCGACTTCTTTATGTCATCTTCAGTTATTTCCAATGCTGAATGATCCTTAAGTTCATCTGGAAGATTTTGTAGTAACTTTGGTTTGTTGCTAGACCATTTCCGCAACGTAAATCCTCCTCGTTGAAACATGTTGATAAGTTCGTCTTGTAGTGACAGAGCTTCTTTTATGGTGTCAGCACCTGATAACAAGTCGTCGACATAAAAATCTCTCATTGCTGCTTGGGATGCATTTGGAAAGTTGTGTCTCTCATCGTGGGCAAGCTTTTGTAACGTTTTAATAGCTAAGTACGATGCCTCTGTCGTCCCATAAGTTACAGTCGTTAAGCAATATTCATTTATTGGTGTGTCACTATCAAATCTCCATAAGATTTTCAGATATTCCTGGTCGTCGCACATACGGTAAAATGGCCAATTTTGGGGGTCAAAAATTGATTTTTCTACTTTAATATAAGGCTTAAAATTTATTGTTTTCTCCGAGTCAAGAAGTTGGTTCATCGTGCTAGTCATGAATATATTTTATTATGTTTATAACAATGGCGGCCGAGGCTCTGACAGTTAGGCGTTGTCAATGTACGGCTAATTGCATATGAAACCCAAAAACATTATAACGTGTTATTTCCGTTCACCTCGCGCAAAAATCTTTTTGTTATGGACACAGAAGTCACAGGTATGTTTACTAATAAGAAAAATTTTTGTTTAACCTAGTTATATACTATATCCAATAACAAATGTCGATTTCATTCCACTCATACTTTTCATAAAAAAAATAATTTAATGAGACTTTTAACAAAGTTCCGCTTAGTACCGCTTTCTGTCCTAAATATTTACACTTGTGCATTTGCTGGCTCCTAGTATTATGAATTGTAGGAACTCAAACGAACTCATTGTGACACTAGGCCATTTTTTCACAGGTAGAAGGAGTGGACCAAGTCACTCGGAACTAAATATTAGAAAAATGGATCTGGTTTTAGTGTTAAAAACAGAAAACTTTTATAAACAATTATTGTCTCAGTGTGTAGAACGATTAACAGTTTTTAACAACAGACCTGCAATATCTTTTGAAGAGAGCTCTAAACGATCAAAACGAAGGATGATAAAACCAATTGTTTCTGAGTCAAGCCCAAAGCTATTGTGTTCTGCTGCTCAAGCCAGCCTTACTAAGAGCGGCCCAAAAAGGACAGCTGCCCAACTAGTGAAGTTAGCCTGAACCATAAGCCCTAGCAGGTACAAACGCATGAAACAAATTCATGATATGCCATCATATTCGGCTATAAAGTTGTACTCTCCTGAAGAAGCTATAGTGCTTATAATTGACTCAGGCATGGGGAAAGAAGATTACATTCATTGGCAAAAAGGCGCGAAATCGCGAGGCGCTAACATCTATCTACCTTACAATGTCATAACACAAACAAAAAGACAGTGTTACCCGAATAATATAAAAATCACGGAGACTGAAGTGCAAATTCCAGTTCAAGATATTTTGGACCATACAAAACAAAGACTTGCTAATGTGCAGCAGGATGTACTTCTCTTACACCACGATCACGAGAAAAACTCAGCGATCGAAGTGGTTTACAAGTGGGGCCTTGACGGCATTGGTGGACATTCCATTTACAAACAATGTTTTGCCAACAATTCATTGTATGGAGACACAAACATAATTCTATGTACTATAGCTCCATTACAAATGGCAGAGGTCACAATGAATGGGATACGGATTTTCTGGCAAAACCCAAGTCCGTCTTCATCGAGATATAACCGCATTATTCGCCTGCAGATTGAGACAAAGGAATCAGTAAAATTCCATTACGACGCAACAGAAGAACAAATAGCAATTTTGCAGGCTACTGAGGTCACTCTTGGGGATAAAACTTTGGGGACACATTTGAACACCATGCTGTCTGTACAATGATGGACGGAAAAACATGCAACATACTCACAGACACTTCGTCATCACAAGCGTGTAATGTGTGCAAGGCAACACCCAAGGACCTTAACAACCTTAACTTACTTTTGCAGAAACAATAACCTGCAGCAACAAGTTCATTTAAGTTTGGGGTATCTGTACTGCACTCATACCTTATATGTTACGAGTACTTGTTACATATCTTATATAAACTACAAATACGGCAATGTAAGCGAGGAGCACAGAAGCCAAAGGAAATATAAAAAAGAGAAAAGAAGAAATAACCACTAAGTTTTACCAGCAAATGGGCTTAGTGGTAGACCAACCAAAGCAGGTTGGGGGTAACTCAAACGATGGGAATAGGGTAAGAAAATGTTTTGCTGAGCCTAAAAAATCTGGGGCTATCACAGGCTTAGATCCTGAAATTATAGAAATATTTGCCAACATCCTGAGTGTTTTATCATGTGGATTTAGCGTTAACTACGTTAATTTTAAAAACTACTGCATCGAAACAGCAAAAATGTGCTTAGAACGTTATATCTGGTACAAAATGAGTGCATCTGTGCACAAACTATTAATCATACACGGTGCAGACATAATAAAGGAGCTACCTTTGCCTGTAGGGTAATTTTCAGAAGATGTGCTGGAAAGTAGTCAAAGAGAATATAAAAGTTTACGACTTTTCCATGCTAGAAAAACTTCCAGAATCCACATTAATACAGACATTGTGCACTGGATGCTAATAGCGTCTGATCCAATTATTGCATCCAAGAGGAGGAGCCATAATAAAAAAAGAAAACCTCTTCCTAAAGAGGTGCTGGAAATGTTGAACGTACCCCTTGTAGAAACGATCGAAGAAAAGGATGATAATGACGAAGAATCAATGGATGATCAGGACAGTCAGTCATAGTAATTAACTACTTATCTGTTTACAACATAATCGATGTATGATTAATAATGGATGTGTTCTTTAAGTAAAATACTGGGTGTCGCAGCCGAGGGTGACCCATTTTAAATGCTTATAACTTTTAAACTATATGTAGTAGCCACCTGCGGTGTACGCCATTCATTTTCTCTAGGCCTAAAGTTTTTTTCTAGTTGGCAACAAATTTTGTAGACACTTATACAGTGGGAGCAAAAAAAATCCTTTTTTTCGACATCAAAGTTCTCAACTATTTTTAATGGAACACCCTGTATATTGTGACGCCACAATTAAGTCATGATCGAGGTATCCAAGTACCAATAAACTTCGGACTTGAAACTTGAAGTTTTAGCTGTAAAAAATTAAAATAGAAATCGGGTTAATTTTAATAACTAAAAACTGAGAGCTTGATTTTCATTGTTTAATTAATAATTAAAATTGACAAAAGAAATATAAAACTAAAAAAAATGTTGTATACATTGTGGCGTTTTTGAAAATATGATTGCTTAATAGTAAATATTTTTTCAAACTAAAACACCTACCTATGGGTATCTATCTACGTGTTGTACTAGTTAAGTACTATAGTAAACAATTGTCCCAACAATTGTCAGAGTTATAACCGGTCCTATAGAGTGGGCACCTTACTCTCCTGACTTGACGGATCCAGACTTTTTTCTCTGGGGTTATGTGAAGGAGAGGTGCTATAGCCCCCTGTCCACTAGTTTGGATGATCTTAAGAGGAATATTCGTAACGTAATTGCAGCAAAACTGGTCAGACCTCATAAATGTGTGGATCAGAACGGCCTACATATACAGCAGTTTTTTTAGTCTATATTCTTTCTTTATTAATTTATCAATATCCGCCCATTCGTTTTGTTGTGTGCTAATAAAATTTGCATAATTAAAAATACGCCGATATCTATTTTAATTTTTTTCAGCTGAAACTTCAAGTTTCAAGTCCGATGTTTATTGATACTTGGATATCTTGATCATGACTCTTAATTGTGGCGTCACAATATACAGGGTGTTCCACTAAAAATAGCTGAGAAATTTTATTTTACAAAAAAGGATTTTTTTTTGATCCCACTGTATAGTGTGTACAAAATTTGATGCCAACTAAAACAAAACTTTAGACCTAGAGAAAAGGAATGGCGTAAACCACAAGCAGCTGTCACATATGGTTGAAGAGTTATAAGCATTTAAAATGGGTCACTCTCGGCTGGGACACCCAGCATTCTAAATTTCATTTTCAATACTATTTATTTCTGGCTATAAATACCTTTTAAGTAGGTAGGTACTTAGAAATCTTCTCAAACCTCAACCTACAGGTCAGAACCATTTCTAATCATAAATGCCCATATTATTTCACATTTTTGATTTTTTGACCCCCTAAAGTGGTAATTTAAGGTTTGGTGATTTTTTTGCTGACGCTGCGTCTGGTACCTAGGTAGCAAAGTAATAATTAGGACAGAATGCTTCTTGGTCCCATACGAACAGGGTATAAAGTATGGGGTTGCCGGATACGATTGACTGGTTATAGAAGAGCCTAGAATATCGAATTTGATATTTGAGGCACGACCGGAGCATTTGACCTCATTTCAAATCAACCCAAGCTGTGGGTCCCTAGATACTACACTGGGTATCACTCTTTTGATACTAACTACGCTTATGGGGTAGACATGTTATGATTTTACAAGCGTGAAAATCTTGAAGTGGTCATTTGACATTTTTAGTACCCACAAACATGATGACGGTCGACGGTACGACTACACCTTCTTTCTTGGAATATCGTCACAATAATTGGCATGCAATGCGTGAATTACGCCAGGACTTTTCGCGTCTAATGTAATCAGCCGGAAAGGCAAAGGACGCCCTTCTCGGATCCCCGCAGAAAGAAAAAGAGGGGAAATAAAGAAATAAAGAAATGGCCCAAACAAAGAAAGACCAGCGGACGGCTGCCGAATTTGGGCCTTGTGCAATTTTCTAAAACGATTACCCGGGCAAAAGAAAAATGCCGTGTGGGGTAAAAATCTGAAGCAGTAGGACAAAAGTATTTTTTCACGAAAGGGAAATAATGTCTAAATTTTCCCATGCGTAATGTAATAAATCCGTCATGAAGACATGCATGTTGGAGCAATTTCTTCAACATGAATATTGTAGCAACTCTGTTTAATGACTTACAATTAATAAGAGATGATTAAGGAAACAGGGATTTTGACCCACTGGTCGAGGACTCGTTGGGCCCAGCAATAAAAGAAATCAGCCCTATTGTAAGCTGATACCCTCCGAAACGCGTGTTTTCCGAGCGAAACTACAAATGGATTTCGATGGATGTTTCTCGTGTAGAAGGGACTTTATTATTTGCGCCCCCGTATTTATCTAACAGATCTCCACAAATAAGGGATCGGAGAGCGGCGCCAACCGCCCCGAAACAAAAATCTTATTACGCGCGACCATCAGACAATTCCAAACCGTAAAATATGAAGAAAACAACGTCGAAAGAAATATCCTTGGCCCACTATGACTTATGGCCGTTGGAAAACAATCGCGGCAGCCTTGCTCGAAACAACGAGGCATCGCGGCGAAGACAGATGAAGATCGGACCACCGGGGCATCTCGTTACCGGAGCCGCGCGATGCGCCTCACGACGGCCGCGGAATAAATCATGGGAGGCTGCGGAAAGAAGAAACGGCGCGCCGGTGAAGATTTCGCCTTTTTTGTTTTCGTCTCTCCCTCTGGATCGTCGCCGTGTGCGGCTACTCCAGGCTACCGCGATTCATTCCGCCGAAAAACTCGAGGAACCAATAACAAAAGAAAAACGAAAAGGTGTTTGTTTTTCTAAATGATACGTCTGCCTCGGCGGCGCGGTCAGGTACACGTTTTCGGACATTAGGGTACCCCGGTATCATGGTACCCCATTATTAGGGCTCGGAATTAGACAGATGTGAAGGATTCTGTTTACATAACAACATGACAGTGAGGAATTGACGAGCCCTTGCGAGAAGATCGTTTAATTTTCGAAGGATTGAACAAGAGAACAGAGATTTAGTACAATATTGCATATAATAGGGGGTGTTTATTTAGAAACGTCATTTAGTTGGCTGTGAATGTCAAATAAAAATGATGAGTTCTTCTGTTAAAAATGCATACCCTTCTAGGTAACGTTTTCTAATGCACACCCCGTATGTTTAACACAATTTCTTAGATTGTTTTTTTTCTCAAAGCTATAGAAACTTAAAGGGTACGCCTCGAATCAGATGGTAATACCTACAGAATGTGCCAAATTGGCCTTCTATGAATAAGGGTTCTTGGAAACTTGGAGCGGTGCACTTGGTTAAATCGAAAACCATTTTTAGACATTTCTGTTAGTAACGTAATGACGAAAACAGAACAAAGCGAACTAAAACTCTCTAAACATTCTGATGTTTGAGCCATTTTGAAAAAATCAAAATTCTGCAATTATAAACAGTTATAGCTATTTCTTTTATTTTAGAAGATAATCGAACTTTTTGAAAGGAATACAACGTTTTGGTTTTATAGAAACATCATCAACTCCTATTTTTCTTATTAGCCAACTACAATAGTCAACAATTGAAACGAAAACGGCAAAATTTTAGGTCACATTCAAATTCAAATATCTCATGAGCCCCTGCGTTGATTTCGGTGCCGTTTGAAGATTTAGAGTGGGCAGAGATTTCTATGGTTGGTTATGAGTGGCCGCTAATAACAATTTACCCTTTAATATACAGGGCGTTAAGTAAAACAATGCAAAAAGTTTAAATTTACATTCTTTTAGCGTTCTTCGAAAAAAAAAGTTTTTTTTTTATTTTTTCTCAAACGATATGGATTTTGTTTTTTTTCTTCGTTTTTTTTTAGTATTAATCGAACTAAGACTGTTTTTCTGAATTTAGGTTACTTCTTAAGTCGCGGTTCCTTATATTCCACATGCATGGCAATAAGTCTATATTGTTAACTTTATACTAAAGCGACAGGTGTTAGGTTTGATAAAACATATACGGGGTCAGTTAAAATTACAACTCTAATGAACAAGCTTTACTTAGTCATGTCTAAAGCAATATTTTGTGAAAGCACCTCTAGCGTAATATTCTAGCTAAAGCAGTTACTGACAGGTGATATTGAAGACATTTTGGCCACGTGGTAACGTTTATCTTGGCATCATCTATAGACGTTTTTGGATTTACTTTGTTTTTTCTGATATTACCGAAGTTATTCTAAGCACTACAGTCTGTCCCCGGGTAGGTGGAGCGACTCGTTGGACGACTCGAACGACTCGTGGAACGAAAGTTTTCTTTATATGAGACATATAACAGAAAGTCGGTAATAAATGTTGCTTAGAATTAAAAACTAGGCCAACATACCAAATCTCAGAAACCTCGGACTACTATGATTTTTCAACTATTATCAAATTATTTTTTTTTCGGCCTTTTGGTAGCAGATATGCCAAAAAGTCATTCGTAAAAGTAGATTAAAATAAAAATTAAGCATAGAATCTCAAATTTGAAAATCCTCAGCCAACTTCTAGCAATTGGTTCTAAAATTTCTTTTAAGCGGTTCAAATAATGCTTAGTATAGCTCCGTTTGTATCAAATATAACAAAGTAGATCTTAAACTGTCTAGAGATGATAAACATTACTACGTTTCTAATAATCCTCAATATCATCAGCCAGTAACTGCTCTAGCTAGAACAGTACACTTTTACAAAATATTGCTTTAGACATGACTAAGTAAAGCTTATTCAATAGGGCCGTACTTTTAACTAACCTGGTATATGTTTTATCAAACCTAACACCTCTCGCTTTAGCACAAAGTCAACAAAATAGACTTATCGTCTTGCATATAGATTATGAGGAATTGCGAATTGAGAAGTAAACTAAATTCAGAAAAACAGTCTTAGTTCGGTTATTACCAAACATTTCGAAAAAATCCAAAATCCCAGAGATATTAAACGCTAAAACGCTAATAGAATGTAAATTAATAAAGATTTCAATTAACACACTGTATATTAAAGCGTAAAACGAAACCTCTGCCCACTCCAACCTTTGCAAATGCACCGAAATCAACGCAGGGGTTCAGGAGATATTTCAATTTGAATGTGACCTAAAATTTTGCCGTTTCCGTTTCAACTGTAGACTGTATTTTAAGGAAATTTTCGAGGTCAAGGCGTTGGAAACTCCAAATAAGAGGCCAAAGTACTGGTTCCTATACGTGGACGACACTTTTGTAATTTGGAGCCATGGCGAGGGCGAACTTCAAAGCTTCCTCTTACACCTCAACTCTATCAACCGAAAAATTCAATTCACTATGGCATATACCATTTTTTAATATTTTGGTATCAAGGAGACCGAATGGGAAGCTTGCGCACACCGTCTACAGAAAACCAACACACACTGACCGATATCTCAATAATGGATCAAATCATCATCCCAGACAAAAAAGGGGAGTCATAAAGACTCTGTCTTTGATAGCCAAGAAAATTTGTGTGCCGGCTGAATTGGAACGGGAAATGAAGCATCTCATCTCTCGATTAAAGTGAAATCTCTCGAAAAATATCTTTAAAGCCACTCGTACAATACAATAGAGCCTGACGTCGGCCAAAGACTGCAGAGATTCCCTATCGGCAGCCGGAGTTTACCGAGTTCCATGCAGCTGTGGCTTTGTATACATTGGCACCACAAAACGCAGTGTCAACACGAGGATTACGGAACACAAGAGGAGTTGTAGGCTGTGACAAACACATAGTCAGCAGTAGCAGAGCACGTTTTCTCCGAAGGTCGCGACATCCTTCTCAACGAGGTGAAATATAAATCGCAGTGTTTCTAACCCTGACTAACGACAGAGATCATTGAGGTCTTTAAACACGTCAACAATTTCTACAGGAAACAAGAAATTTCGTTTCTTAATGCAAACTGGAAGCGAGTTCTATGACATACTTCAAGTGCGCCGAAACCCCCGCGCCACTTCTACCCCCACCCCAGTCCCTCCAGTGCAGCGCAATGGCGCGGCGAGGGAATAAATACCACGGAGCTCACCACAGTCGAATCAGTCAACGTTGAGAAACAAGGGAGATCACTTCGCCCATTGCCTCACCGCCTTTGACAATGTCAGGAAGTAATTCCATTGGACCACTGCAGATTGTAGAGTAAACCTAGTCTTGCTTCGATGGGGTATAGACTAACTGTGTATGACTTTTTTTCCGGCGGTATTTACACTACGGTTTTTGCTCGGTTTAGGTCTGTGTTGAGATAAGCTGGATTTTACGTACTGCCTAGTTTGACCTATATAACATGCATCACAACCTGAAGACGCAACGTTATAGACCTTTACTATTAAGATTGGTGAATTTAATACCCACATCTTTTTTGTTATAAAATGCTAGATGGCAGAGGATTTTTTAGATTTGTTTTTCCATTCCTAGTGACAATCAATGAATTCAAGGTAATTTGAAATATAGTTTATTGGCTTCTTTCACCGAACCCTTAGAACAAGACAAATGGTATCTTGTTCTAAGCCACATATAGTTTCATGAACGCTAAGGGAAGTGGGAGTTTATTCGTAACATTTTGAATTAACTCATTCATAATTAAGTTCGCCAAGATAGGTTGCCCATAGCTGATCCGTGTGACGCTTTTTTCTTATTAATTTAATATATGGTTAATTATTGGGATTTGGTGGCATTGATTAGCACTTGTTTGTTAATTGCAGCTTCCAGGACGAATTATCCGCAATCATCCTCCACACGAGGATCCGAAAAACTCCAAAAAGCGGCTACCTAGTTGACAAATGTCCTGATCTCAATCCTCCAAAGAGTATTTGGATAAAAATCCACTAAATAACGATCATTAGGACACTTGCAGTCCTTGGCCAGCACCACGGGATCCTCATTCACGCACCAACAATCAGAATCAAAAACTCAAAAAACGGCTGTGCCCCCTTCTTTTATACCTCGAGGGTGACCTTCAACCTTCAAAAGAACCATTCCTCAATGATGCCAACATTACCATACCCGAATAATTGAGTAGACGAACTTAATCATAGAGCAAGGAAGAAAATAAACAACTATACATTGTTGAGAAAATAATACAAAACATCCAGATGGATTGTATAATCGATGTTAACGAGTTGGCCCAACCTCAAAGGACGCAAAGTTAATCCTCATGACGACAAAACTACGGAATAGTGAACCCTCACCATTAATTCGCACTCGCCCTCCTCACTTCCATGGTCTACACCACAAGTAAACACCGAACAATAACATAGAAATCCAGCAAAAATCAATCAAAAAGGCAGAAAAGCTACAGAATTGTTAGAAATATATATTCCCAGACAATTGGCTATCGCAATACCTCCATTTCCAGATCCTCCAGACACTCAAGGAAATAACCAAAATATATCTAGGTAAACAGTAAAAATAACTCGTAAAAAAACAGGCTTTCTGAAGCTAGAATTTCCGGTAGGGCGATATTATCTGGTTCTATATCAAAACGAGTTAGTGCCGGACTGTCCACATCCTTATCAACTCCAAAAATAAGCTCAGACATCATCAAACAAAACTCAACAGAGGCCAAGGCAATCTCAGCCCATGGATGCTTTTACATAAGGCCCAAGGCCTGAAAATATTGACATCGCTTTTCAAGGCATGCAATAGGAACTCCGATATAATAGGGCGAACACCAGGGTTACCCCACATAAGGTAAATCAGCACAATTTTACAACGTTACATCCGTTGAAATATTGATACCATTTTGCATTGAACTCGGTACCATTTTGCACGACACAAGAACTCAATAACACGATGGAACATAGGCATCAAGTGGAGTAATAGTATATGATGATAGAATCGACATCTCTTTTTAATTAAAGTTAGGTCAACAAATTATAAATCAAATTTCCATGCATCCGATAGATTGTGTTTTTTTTAATTAAATATATATAATATTGATGTGTTTGATGTTTTTATGATATTGATGTTTCTTTTTTATGAACACCCTTTATATTCATCAACCTTAACCACCACAAAATAGAAATTCCAATTTATTGTTATCTATAAGGTTCTTATATATATTCTGTTAAGATTGTGAAGCATGTCGGTCATCATTACCGAATACAAAGAGTGCAACAAAAACCCCAATGAATAGGCCACATGGTGCGAATGTAGCATCCTTGTTTAGTTGAAAATGAAGGGAGTTATCACTTGGAGAATCGGAGCCCGAATCCATAGGAAAGTTCTTTAGAGCGAGCCTTGCATGGAACTTTATTCCAAATCAAGATGAGGGTGGTATACATACCGAAGACGGGATGTAGGAGAAAAGACCCTAAATGGCTCAGGCCAATCAGTCTAACCTCGTTCCTACTGAAAAGCTTGTAAAAGATGCTAGACCTATACATGAGGGAGGGAACGCTAACAACGTAGCCCCTTAATACAGAACAGTATACATACCAGGCTAACAAATCAACAGAACTAGCACTTCACAAGTTGGTGGAGAAAATGTAAGATATCCTGGATACAAAGGGTTTCGCAGTTGATATTTTCATAGACATCAAAGGGGCCTTTAATAATGCACCTACAGACTCTCTCCTTAGCGCCAGTAAAGCGAGAAGGGTCGAACCAACAATAACGACTGGATTCGCAACATGTTAGAATCCAAACTGATCACTACTTCATTAAACGATGACACTGTCAGATTCACAACAGCAGGAGGATGTCCAAAGGGCAGGGTCCTTTCACCACTCCTGTGGTCCCTACTAGTGAATGACCTTCTGGCTACTTTGGAACGATAGGGAGTCGAGGTGCAAGCATATGCGAACGACAGCGTTATCCTTATAAGAAACCACCCAGACAAACAAATCTACAGCACGTTGCAAGAGGTCCTGGTTGTTGTACACAACTGGTGTTCAAAAGAAAACCTCGCAATAAACCCTAGGAAAATGGTGATTGTGCCATTACGTAATGTATAACACGTATGGCCCATATAATCACGTATGGAGCCATAGTTTGGTATCGAAAGAGCAGACAGAGTTCCATCAAAGCTAAACTGTCCTCTCTGCAACGACAAATATGTCTCTGCATCACAGGGGTAATGAAGACGAAGCCCACGGCAGCCACGGAGCGCATGCTTGACCTGCTTCCACTTCCAATACTCCTGGAACGAGAAGGAATGAAGGCGACATACCGGCTGCAACAAGTGACGCACATAGCACCGCAACCCTTCGATGGTGCGACCAATAATGCCCAGGCTGGCACGCTTGGAAGGCCGTGCGGTATTGAACATGGTCTCCGCCCTAATGGCATCAAAACGTACATTGTACTCTCGCTACGGCGTCAGGGATCCTTCATGGACAGACTGGGCGAAAGAGGCAAAGATCTGCAACTGGCAGGAAGTACCTGGTACACGGACGGATCCAAAACCGACGAAGGGGCTGGCTCCGGAGTGTATGGGAGATTGGATGGCATCTGTTTAGCAGAGAGCCTGGCCCGATTCACCACAATGTTTCAGACAGAGATACATGCCATTGAATTGTGTGCCCGACACCTATTAGAGGAGGAGGAATACACTAGATCAATAAATATCTGCCCGAAAAGTGTTTGGAACTGCTACAGGATTTTGAACACCCTAACGTAGAAGAAGATCGTCATACTGCTATGGATCCCGATCCACCGTGGTCACGAAGGCAATGAGAGGGCCGACTTCTGCATTCGTAGGCCAGGAACCGGCACTGGGAGTTCCGTACTCTCGGGTTAAGGCTGAACTCCAGAAATGGAGTAATGCCAAGTGCCAGGACTGGTGGGAGAACCTACCCGGACTATTACACTTGACTGGACTATTTGTCACGGGAACAGGTAGGGCAAAACATTCTTCAGAATTAATAGGAATGTGAAGGGACGGAGGGTTGGCTGTGCTTGGAGGACGACGAGACAGTCGAGCATGTCCAAGTTGACTGCCTAGCTATCGCCAGGTCGAGATACTCACTGTTCGGAAACACGATCATTGAGTCTCAAGATGCAAAACGCAGTGTCGCCCGAGAGACTCATCAGATTGGTTGGGGGTCTGGGCATAACTGGTGACCATTACTGGAGCAAGCAGGGGCGAAACTTGCTGGAAACACTTCGAGTGAGCCACAATAGACCGCAGGTGGCGGTGGCGGAGTGTACAAGTCCACTCACATTGAATACAATATCACTTGGAGAACAAAAAATAAAACTCTTTTATATAGAATAATTCCCGACGTTTCGTTCGCAACTTTAGCCTTTATTAATAATATAATAATACACTCTTTAAGATCGGAATTTAATGTCAAGTTAAAAACTTGATAGAGACTGGAGATAAAGATTTGGAATCACAGGAAATATGAATTGTTAGCTGTTAAGAAAAACGCACTTGAATCGTTTTCTTCAGAAGTGTATAAGAATTTTGAAAGCTATTGACAACGTAAATAAAAGAGCTTTATTTCAGATTGAAACTAAGGATATCTAATTTTACAGACATAGAAGATGAATTACTTATAATTTAATATTTATATTATTCCGAACTAGTAACCAGGTACTTTGTATGCTGGATCAAATATTGCTTTACAGTTGGCGAAAAATAATTAAATATTTATAATGTTTTTTACAATCTGCAATATCTTCGGAAGATGATCGGATTGATATCAGAGGTATATATATTAATATCATCGCAACTTTGCCAATTTAAATTTCAAAGGCGATGGTAGTTGGATAGTCAGCAGGTAGAGAACAAGAAAATTCTCAATCTTCTATTGATGATTGCCGACGTTTTGTCTTCTGCAATAGGTATTATCTACTAAGGGAGATAATTATTTTTTAATGCAATAGTTCATCTAGACCCAGAAAATCTCAGACTCGGAACAGATATATAATTCGACCGAGTGAACGAACCTTCCTGTGATAAATTCATTTGAGTAAGCCATATCCGGTTTCACTTAAAAGGCAACTGATTTTTCAAAAATAAATAATTATTACTAAATTACAATCTAAATTGTTTTCCGGTCTTTGAAGCCGTGGTCCAATGGAATTTCTTCCTGACGTTTCTACAGCTGCAAGTCAGCAAGACCGCTAGAGCTTTGCCATTATCAAAGGCGATGAGGCAATGGGCGAAGTGATCTCCCGTGCTTCCCGACGTTGACTGATTCGACTGTGGTGAGCTCCGTGGTATTTATTCCCCCGTCGTCGTGCTGCTGTGGAGGGACTGGGGTGGGGATAGTGGTGGCGCGGGGTTTCGGCGCACTTAAAGTATGTCGTAGAACTCACTTCCACTCTGCATTTGGAAACTTAGTTTCATTCTTCCTGTTGAGATTGTCGTCGTGTCTAAAGATCTCAATGGCCTCTCTCGTTAATCTCGGATAGAAACGCTGCGATTGATATAAGAAATCCACCTCGCTGAAAAGGATGTCGCGACCTTCGGCAAGAGGCATCTCGCATCTCCTCTTGTATTCCGTAATCCTCGTGAGGACACTGCGTTTTGTGGTGCCAATGTATATTGAGCCACAGCTGTTTGGAACTCGGTAAACTCCGGGTGAGGATAGAGAATCTCTGCCATTTTTGGTCGACCTCAGGCTCTGTTGTATTGTACGAGTGGGTTTAGAGATAGTAAATTTGGCGGTTAGGTAGTGTTGGAACAACTTGGCAATATCTTTTGGAAATTCCTGGCTTCAAAAGCCGGAAAGCATTTCAGATTGTATTTTGACCGGCCGTGAAAGCCTTTACAGTCTTATACCTTGATCAATTCTAAAATAAAAAGCTTTTTTATTATTTAATGGTACGAACCACTGATTTCCATTAAAAAACAAAAACCGTTTTAATGTATTTTTTTATATTACCTAACTTAAATACATTTTTATATAAGTTCCAAAATTCAAAATACAACGAGTTTTATGGCAAATGATAGTCAAAGTGCATTATTGAAACCTACATAAATTGGTATAATTATCTCAAACGTGGTTTGGCAGTTATTACTAATTTTTCTATTTTTAAATAAAACTTTGACCCCTGTATCGCCTTAGATGGTGATATTTCAAAAAAACGCGAAAAGCAAAAAGTCTTTTTGAAGCCCTTTTCAGTGGTGAAAGGTTAGCACCAACTTTGGAATCATCCTGTATAATTTTCCTGAGAAACTAAAACAGTACCTACATTTGATGAGTCCTCGTATCTACCCTAATGCACCCGCAAATATATTCAGTTAAAAGGGAAAAAAGACCGGCGACCCAGGGCGGAGGATGAGGAAACTGAGGAGGGAATTGTAGGGTGGCAAAAATCACGGATGTGACTTGCAAAAAACACAAGTTAATGTACCGAAACCGTGGCTAATTGTTATTGGTTGTTAAAGCCACGTGACTCGACGAGGGATGACACCGGGGACAGTGAATATACGAAATTAATGGGAAAATTAGAGCGGACGTCGTTATTAATAGGTTTTTCGTATGAATCTCTCGTATTCATGACGGGAACGGGAAGTGAGTAATGTTATACCGAGGAAAAGTGTTGAGTGAGTGCCAAGAAGAAGCGGTTTCAGTGTAACCTTTAAACCCTAATTAAAAATTATTTATGTTTATTTAAAGTAATTTCAAAATAAAATCATTGTTAAGTGTCCAACTTGGGTCAAAGTTTTTACAATTCACTTATATGTGGTCTTCTTCTTAGATTATTCTTGGATCTCATTAAAAAAAAACGAAAAGCAACGAGTTTTGTAAGGAATAACCTGTGTGCGACAAAGAAGAGTATGTGATGTTAGTTTTTTTTTAATCAGATTTATAATATAAAATAAAAACTGAAAAATAAATAAAAAAGCTAAAATATCAATGACCATATGCACTATGACTTCTTTAAGGAGGGTTTCAGCTAAGAGTTGATTTGACAGTGCAAAACTGTATAAAAAATAAAAAATCAGTAGAAGTAGAAATCAATTTACATTACAATTGTTTACTGATTGGAAAGCTTCAATTTTAAGTAAAAAAGCTTGAAATAATGAAAACACAAAGAAAATTCTATTTTAGATCGTTACAAAACTGAAGCTACAAAATTCAATAAACATGACAAAGGTTAAGAATATAAAAATATGGAGGTGAAAGAACAATAAGAAAGAAAAAATAAATTAAAAACTACAGAAGCTTGGAAAAATCCTGGAAAAATTTGGAAAATTATAGAAAACGTCCAAAAGAGGTAGTAAAGATTGAAAAGACACAAATTTAATATTGGTGTTTCTTATTTTGGGACAAAATCAATCACAGACTTTAGCGACCTTGCTAAAAGAGTTTCCTTTTCGGACCAAAATTTTCTCAATAACAATCGATTTTTAGCTGCTTGGAAAAATTTTATTTCAGGTCAAAACTGTCTAAAAACTTGAAAAAGACCCCACACAAATTAAATTACATTACAATTTAGCTTACTATTATTATAATTGCTTACTCGTTGGAAAAGACAAATTTTGAGTCGAAATAACCTGGAATGAATACCCCAATAAAAAGTCCAATTTAGATCAGTAAAAAAATATGTAAACAAACAAAACTTTGAACGAAACATGGCAAATAATAAGAGTGGAAAAATATAAACAATAAAAGAACAGTAAGAAATAAAAAAAAAGAAAATAAAAAACTACGAATAGCATCGAAAGTAAAAAAATCGGGAATAGTTCGGAAATTATACAAAAAATATATCCAAAAGTAGCAGATGATTTAAAATATAACTTTTCGGTTCCTTTTCGGACTGTAATTCTTTTTAAAAAATTGCTTTTTGACTTGTTGACTCCTCCAACGAGTCTATTTCGGTATAAAAAAAATTGAAAAAATAAAGTTCTTTAATCGTACAATAACACACTGTTGTCTCAACACAAATGTTCACTCGTTGGAAAGTCCAATCTTGGGTCAAAATTACTGGGAAAGATCGAAAATGAGAGAGAGAAAAATAATAAGAATAGAGAAATATGCAGAATAAAAGAGCAATAAGAAAGGAAACAAATTGAAAATAAAAAATCATAAGTTAAAACCTATAAATGTTAGGAGAAGTGGAAAAATCTGAAAATCATAGAAGAATATGTCCTAAGGAGGATCAAAATAAAAATTTAAAATATTTATAATTTTTCTTCGTACCAAAATCGTCTAAAAATTCGAAAAACAAATTCCTTTTCGAAATAACATTGTTTAACTTATTTCAGGCCAAAACCATATAAAAATTTTGAACAATTAAGTATCATTAGTTACAACATTGTTTTGGCCCAAAATCTTCTCACTTTAAATGAATTTACGAATAATATTAGTTTATTCTTTGGAAAAGCCTGGTTTGATTTTAGATATGAGACATTTTAGATGAAAGAAAAATAAAAAAAAAAACACATAATTGCAGAAATTGTGGCCAAAAATATGAATAGGATATTATAATCAATGAATTAAAAATAAGAATGTGTCCGAAAGAAGTACAGGGTTAAATCACACATTTCAAATATTAATTTTAAGTCAAAATTGACTAAAAACTTTCAAAAATTTTTGAACAAAAAAGTTTTTTTTTTAGACAAAGATTTATTTAGAAAAAAGGATTTTTAACTCGTATTTTAACTTCTGTTTCGGACCAAAACCATATAAAACTTGAAAAATCAAGAATTAATCGTAAAACAACACAGCTTTGGGCTAAACTTGTAACATTACAAATATAAAGAATATGTGGTCACCAGTTTGTCGATCAACCCATCTGCATACTACTTTCGGGGTCTACCCCTCATCAGTACAGCTTTGGCTGGTCGACAAATTGGAGACGATGAGTTCGCGGCTTAAAACCAAAAATCTACGGAAGAGCGGTGATATGTTGTACAGGCGACATTCACCAGCGTATTAGATCTAATACTGCATGGCAGATGGCTCTCAGTTCGAGAAGCAGTTCATATTGCTCTGCACTTCAAAGGTTAACGGAACTAGAACGAAGTGAAAACGGAATAGGTGGTCACCAATTTGTCAAGAACCCATCTGCATACTAGTTTCGGGGTCTACCCTTCAATAGTAAAGCTTTGGCTGGTCGGCAAATTGGAGACCATGAGTTCGCGGCTTAAAGCCAAGAATCTAGGAAAGAGGGGGGAGATGTTGTACAGAGCAGGAGCAGGCGACATCCACCAGCTTATTCGAGCTAATACTGCATGGCAGATGGCTTTCAGTTCGAGAAGCAGCCCATATTGCTCTGTACCTCACAGGTTATCGGAAGCATAACGAAGTTTAAAGAGTAGGTGGTCACCAATTTGTCGATCAACCCATCTGCATACTAGTTTCGGGGTCTACCCCTCATCAGCACAGCTTTGGCTGGTTGGCAAATTGGAGACCTTTAGTTCACGGCTTAAAGCCAAACATCTAGGGAAAAGCGGTGAGATGTTGTACAGAGCAGGGACAGGCGACACCCACCAGCGTATTAGTCCTTATACTGCATGGCAGACGGCTCTCAGTTCGAGATGCAGTTCATATTGCTCCGTACCTCGCAGGTTTTCGGGACCAAAACGAAGTGTACAGAGCAGGTGGTCACCAATTTGTCAACAACCCATCTGCATACTAGTTTGGGGGTCTACCCTTCATTAGTACAGCTTTGGCTGGCCGGCAAATTGGAGACCATGAATTCGCGGTTTAAAGCCAAGTATCTAGGGAAGAGGGGTGAGATCTTTTACAGAGCAGAAGCAGGCGGCATCCACCAGCTTATTAGATCTAATAATGCAAGGCAGATGGCTCTCAGTTCGAGAAGCAGCCCATATTGCTCTGTACCCCGCAGGTTATCGGAACCAGAACGAAGTGTAAAGAATATGTGGTCACCGTTTTCTCGATTAACCCATCTGCATACTATGTAGTTTCAGGGTCTACCCTTCATTAGTACAGTTGTGGCTGGTCGACAAACTGGTAGACCATGAGTTAGCGGCTTAAAGCCAAAAATCTACCCAAAAGCGGTGAGATGTTGAGAAGCCGGGACAACCGACATCCACTAGCTTATTAGATCTAATACTGCATGGCAGATGGTTCTAAGTTCGAGAAGCAGCCCATATTGCTCTCTACCTCCCAGGTTATCGGGACCAAACCGAAGTGTAAAGAGTAAGTGGTCACCAATTTGTCGATCAACCCATTTGCATACTAGTTTCGGGGTCTATCCTTCATTAGTAGAGCTTTGGCTGGTCAACCAATTGGAGACCGTGAGTACGCGGCTTAACGCTAAAACTGTCGGAACCAGAACGAAGTGTACAAATTAGGTGGTCACCAATTTGTCAACAACCCATCTGGGTCTACTCTTCATTAGTACAGCTTTGGCAAATCGGCAAATTGTAGACCATGAGTTCGCGGCTTACAGCCAAAAATCTACGGAAGAGCGGTGAGATGTTGTACATAGCAGGAGCAGGCGACATCCACCAGGGTATTAGATCTAACACTGCATGGCAGATGGCTCTCACTTCCAGAAGCAGCTCATATTGCTCTGTACTTCGCAGGTTATCACATATTCTTTACACTTCGTTCTGGTTTCGATTACCTGCGAGGTACAGAGCAATATGGGCTGCTTCTAGAATTGAGAACCATCTGCAATGCAATATTAGATCTAATACGCTGGTGGATGTCGCCTGTTCCTGCTCTCTAAAACATCTCACCGCCATTACAAATATACCTTACAATTATTGTTTACTTACTATCCGAAAACTTCAAGGTTAATTCAAAATAATAAACATTTCCTGAAAAGTCGAATTTAAATTATTGTAAACAAAAAATGAATAACAAAAAGTTGTACGAAATATCACAAAGAATAATAGAAAAATAAGAAAGCAATGAAAAAGAAAAATTAGTGGAAAGGAAAAAAGCGACAAGGATGAGAATGCGGAAATAGATATAGTAGAAGAGGAAGGCAAACAACAGTAGATTTTGTTTTTGTATTTTTGTGGTTACATAAAGGAGGAAGAAATACCGAAACTGCTACTGCAAGTAGAAGAAAGAGAGATTATAATCGAAAACTGAGTATCTAAAAATAAAGTTAAAAAATTCGAGAAACAAAAAGCCGGTAAAGCGAAAATCTAAAATTGTTACTACAGAGGAAAAAGTGAAAAGGCACAAACAACAGTTGGAGTTGAAGAGGTTCTCAAGATATTAGAATATGCTGCTAAGGAAATCTCTGAACGAGACCTATTCTTGTGGAAGTTCTTCCTACGAAAGTAATTAAAAAATTCTAAATAAGAAAAATAATATTAAAGAAGAACAAACCAAAGTAATTAGAGCAGAGGAGGTAGAAAAGGAATCACTCAGTATAGTTTTTGTTGAAAAAAAATTTAAAACAATCGGAATATAAAATTCAAGAACCCGAGGATGTTCAAGAAACAACAGTATTTGAATACGGAAGTACCTACTTAAGAAGCAGTTGCGACGAGGAAAGCAATTATTAAAAAGAAGAGTGATACGGAGGCGAAAGCCGAAATTGTGATTGCATGGGAGAAGCAAAAAAACTCAAACCACGGTTACTGTGCAATAGAGTTCCCCTTATACTATTGAAAACCTACCAAAAGAAGTAAAATTGATAAGAGTTCTAGAGGAAGATATCCCATAAAACGTCATAAAGAAAAAGAAAAGAAATCAATAATTCTTACTGTTGAGGGCCAGGGTAAGTAACAGGAAATTAAAAAGTAAAAAATTGAAAAAGAACCCGAGGAAATCATGAATATTCTTGAAAATCATGGAAATTGGCATTTTTTTAAAATTTGTCACTAAATCGCCAAAGTGGGAGACTTTACCCCACTTCCAGGAGTAGTAGAGTTTTTTAGTTGAAGAAAGCTTTCCACAAGTCGACAAAAACTTTTAGCTTAAGCCTTCCTTAAACACTATTAGTGGATATTGTCACTTGTATATTCGTTGCGTATTTTACAAATCTCATAAAAAAGTAAAATTTCTAAAAGTTAAAGAATAAAATGCATCAGTTGCTGCACCCAGCAAAGCAAGGAATAACATTTCTTTAAGTGGGTTATAATTAGGTCATTTCCGTACTGCCATCGGTGCTTAGAGCTCTGATTCATGTACCAATGCTCCATTTATAGATATATTTAGCTAATTGGAATGGTTTTTATCATTTCAACTGTGACACTTATTTAGTCTTTTATTTTTCATTTAATTGGTAACCTTTACACAAAAACATACACGTGCACCTCGTCTCTATGAAGTCTTTTTGTCGCAATGGCCATCATAATCGTCATCATTTCAAAGGAAAAATCGCCAAAGAAAAGGCGCATCTCGGTTTCCAGGACGACCGCGTATCCTTTCTGGACCCTCGACTGACCTTTCAGCTCCAGACATCGGACGGCAACCCCGCGCTCGTTTCATGCACGGTTGCCGATGTGACGGTTCCTGAAAGTGAAACGATCAAAAGGCATTCGGACCCAACGGGCGGAATAGAGGCATTGGCGCGGAAATGGGCGGCCACCGTCTTATTTTCCGTGTTTTGCAAATGACAAGTGCGTATTTTGATGGGTTATGGTCGATAAGGAGAAAAAATGCTCTCGAGTGGGCCAGGGCGATCGATCTTGGTCGTGACACTTTCGGCCTGTCATACTCTTAATTATAAAGCAGAGACAAAAGGCTCTCGGCAGATGGTTATCTCGTGGGTTCTGTGTCTTGTAAAACATTAGGAAACATCGTGTCCCTTCAGATTGGACCCGAGACATTTTTCGAATTCTTATTCGTTTTTCTGGGCAAGTTCGGAAACGACAAAAATTCACACATCACATCTCGTGGGCTAATCAATTTCTCTCGCAAGCATCCGCCCGTTAAGAATCGTACCGATAGCCGAAGAGCGATATCTGTGTGTATCATCTGCCTTAAGAACCCAAAAAGTGATTTAAAAACACCAAAGATTAAAATTTTACGTATCGATGGACACTTTGGCGGGCCGTGTAAAACAATTCGAAACGGTATCTTTTACCTTTTTTGGGACTCTCGTACGTTTCTATCTGATTGAACCTGTCTTGTAACAGGCAGGTATTTGTAATTTTAGGCCCTTTGAGCGCTCTCCGAGATAGAGAACTTATACGGAGACGAATCAAATCGAGCGAAAAAAGGTTTTGATGCGCGTATTCAGTTTGATAAAGTCGATGATGCTCATGGCTCATGCAAGTAAACGTTCGTTTCGATTGATTACTGTGGGTATCGATCGACAGTGAGTTATCCTTTTCGTACTATAAGTAATATTAAGCAGAACTGAATTTGTGAGTTGATATAGTTGAGGTGCAAGAGAAAGTTTTGAAGTTCGCCCTTACCGGGTAGTTTTGAAGACAGTTCTATAATAATATTGTATAGAAATTTGCAAAACACTTTTTATGTCTTCCAAGAGATCTTACAAAATATTACACCGCCCTAAAATTATTTTATAACCTGGGCGTAGTCTATAGGATATATATTTTGGAAGGTAAGGAAATTTTACATCACTTTTAGACACGTTTTCTCCACTTAAAAAAAAACAAAATTATTTGTTTTGTCCCCATAAAATCCAGATGGTCACAGTTCGCTGAATTATTATGATTTTAACCATTCTCAAACAAAAATTGAGTGTAGTTCGAAATTCCTTGTTATCAGTGCCAAAAAGTAGCCGGTTTTCGGTCTAGATAGATTTTATGTAGTGATTTGTACAGGGTCATTGATCATAAGTTAACCACCCACCTAGAGGTTTTAATTTAAATCGTAGAAAAAAATTAAAAATACAAAAGTTGTTGATAATCAGGTGTAGTTTTTTTTTTCAATACAAAATCCTTTATAAAAGGTCTACCCAAAGCCCGTGGCATGCCAACGTTCTAATTTTCTATTTGGAACACCCTGTATATTTATGCTTTTTCATACTACGTAAACGCTTCTAAATATTTTTTATGAAGCATGTCCTATACCTATCCCCACTAGTTTCCTTGATAAATGGCGCCTAAGATCCGATATTATAGTATTTAGCCACTTTCTTAAAGGTTTTCTTTTTAATTGTGTGAAACCATGTTAAATGCAAAAATTATGGATAATCATGTGTAGTTTTTCATGTTGTAAAATTTTATACAGGGTGTACCCAAAATCATCTGTTGTGATCTCAATCTGCTGCTTAGGTGGATAAATGTCCGGCTGATTAGCTGATGCCGCAGATTGATTTTTTTTTCTTATATTTAATATGTTACGTTAAGAGGGTAACAGGAAAACCTTAAGCCCAGTGCAGACGATGCAATTTATCGCGGGGATTTCATCCCTGCGACAAAAGTTTCAGGGATTTTTTCGTTCAGACGGTGCATTTTAGTTGCCGCAATTAATTGCATAGCAATAGAAATTGCTCTATTTTCCATGCGATTTGTCGCGGGGATTTGGTTACGTTTCTAGTGCCTTTCCAGCAAAAACTTAAAATTTTAGGTTGAACAAAAAAGTGTGGTTAGGTGAACACTCTGAATCATCAGCTTTTTCAAACTCCTCATTAATTAATCGAAAGGCCCCCCCAAAATATCTTTGTGACACCCAGGGCCTCACCCATCAACTTTTAGGCATAGAGATAGTTTACAAAAATAATAAGACAGAATGGATTTTTTTTGATAAGTTGGTAGCAGTCTAGTAAAGTTCCTAAAAAATTGCATAAAAAAAGTTGCACTGTCTGAACGCAAATGCAAGAAAACGCGGGGATTAAAATTGCTGCAACTTTGCCCCCGCGATAAGTTGCATCGTCTGCACTGGGCTTTACAAGCAGTAAGGGAAAAATGTCCATGCTGTTGCTATTTTTCTCCTAGTGGTAAAAGATAAAGAATTCTCGATTTATTACACGACTTCAAAAGTGTCTTTATAAATGGAAACGCAAACTTAAATTTAAGATTTCTTAATAAAAACTTAATAAAAGATTTCTTAAAAGAATGCTCTCCTCTTCTAATAAACAAATTATTCCAGCCATAATTTACAGTTTTGTTCACATATTAGAGTAAAGAAAAAATGAAAACGCAAGTTTTTTTATATGTAGCTGAGGTCTTAAAGTACACACCTTTTAAAGCCTTTCAGTTACAAAAATTTTGGTATAAGGAATTTCACCCTTCAATTTTTCGAAAATGGTAGCTTTTGTTTAAGGGTATGCTATGTAAAAAAAATTGGCGTAGAATACCAAGTTGCGAAAACATACTAAATGGTAATTAAAAAAGAAAAAGACCTTTGATATGCTGTCGGTTTTGGGTACATCCTGTATAAAATTTTACAACAAAAACAACTACACATGCTTATCCATAATTTTTGCATTTAACACGATTCCGCGGTTCCACACGATTAAAAAGAAAACCTCTAAGAAGAGGGCTAAATAGGTACTATAATGTCGAAATTTAGGCACCATTTATCAAGGAAACCATTGAGGATAGGTATAAGATATGCTTCATAAAAAATGCTTAGAAACCATTACGGAGTATGAAAAAGCATAAATATACAGGGTGTATTTAATATGTAACCTAACATTTAGAAAATTATAACTAACTTAAATGATTCTGTATTGACAAAAAACTACACCTAATTATTAACAACTTTCATATTTAACATTTTTTTCTTAGAGTTAAATTAAACCCTCTAGGTGGGTAGTTAGCTTATAATCAATGACCTTGTACGTTTTTTAAATAATTTTAATGTGTTGTTTATATTGATTAGAAAATTTTAAATGTGATATAGAAATGTTCCCAAATTTCTTAAGGCACTTGCCCTTTACCAAAACTGTTATCAGTAACTATTACATTGCACAAGTTTGAAACTCCTATTCTTATATTGTTTTACCATTTTTGTAGCCCTGGTAAAATGAACTTTTTATGTTTAACTGCCCAAAATGCATACCCAAGAATACTGTAACCTTGGTTCTACTTGGACGGTCAAGATTACAATCTTCTTATTAAAAAAATTGGCAGCGTTTGAAATTCGCTTTGGTAAGTCTTCAAGATCATTCACTAGGGTTTTATAAACCTTATTTTTTAAAACTCCCCATAAAAAAAATCACACATGTTCAGGTCAGGCGAACGTGGCAGCCACTTCACAGATGCATCTCTCTTCCTATACAGCGGTTTGGATAACCATGATTTAAATGTTGTCTAACGTTAGCAGCAAACAAAAGAGATAACTCTTCCAGAAGCACCAGCAAAGAATTTTGTAAAAAATTTAGATGCCTGCTGCCACGTAATCTATCAACAATGAAAGAGGACCTACATGTAGGAGGTTAGGATCAATATTTCCAGCCTATATATTAACTATGAACTTATGTTAACTAGGGAAAATTTGATTTCCTGAAGATTCTCTTCTGGACAAACCTATTCATTGTGTAAACTGGTAATCACAGATTTTGTAAAGTCCGCTTCGTTCAATTTTATTAATGTATAAAGCAAAAACATAGCTTTTATGAACAAATTATTATTCTCAATAAGACGGCAAAATTAATGGATCAACTTTATTACATTCAATGCATGGTACAAAGCATTAATGTAATTGGCAGAACCCTCTGGGGCAAAAGAAAGGGTTGCGACTGTTGGGAAAAATTTTCGTCATTCACAAAGGAGAACACCAAACTGTCCAAGCACTGGCCATCTAACATACCACAAGGCCTTGACGTAGTCTTAGCTTAGCAATGTTAACGGATATTAAGGACACTCTACAAGTTGTTCAATATCCATATCATCAAATTGATAGTGTGTGTGAGCATAATGTGTGTGTATAACATCACACCGCCTTTCCTGTGCCGAATTTGTTTTCAAATACAAGTTCCAATTAAGAACTCTCACCCTGGCGTATAATGCAGGGTTCTTCCACGTCTTACTGAATAACAAAAATCCTTGTGGGAATACATTAGTCGATGCTATAATTGGCGACCCTCGACAAAAGCAACAGGCAATCTTCCGAGCACAAGACCTCAACGAGGATCGCTTCATCGCCGAGAACGAGACTACCAGAGCAGCATCTCTCTCGCACCCACCGCACGCACCATCCAGAAAACTCTCTCTTCACTCAGTGCATCGCGGAATTAACTTACACACGTCCCTGTCTGGTATCAATCTCGGCAACACTGGCACAAGCAACTGCAACACAACTTCGTCCCCTCAGTTCGCAAAAATGAGCCTCGCTTCTTTCCCATCATACAACCTCCGTTCTTGTTGTCACTGGAAAAAGAGTATTGTGCCGGAACTTCATCCACCGACTCACAGGTGGCAGCGCCGATACTTCACCCACCGACTCACCAGGTGGCAGCATTAGTCGAAATCCTTCATATCATAACACCGCCTTTCCTTCGCCGAACTTGTCGTCAAATATAAGTTCCAACTATGAACTCTCACCCCGGCGTCTGAGGCAGAGGGCTCGGTAGACCCCGGGACGGAATGCCAAGACCTCATACGTAGGCTATAACGATCTCAGGTCGTCTCAATGTTGTTTCCTGAATGACATAAATCATTGTGTCAATCATGGTTCTCTCTGAAGGTTGTCAGGAATAACAAAAACTAGGCAACTTGAACTCAATCTTTTATTGTCGTCAAACAAGTTATTCTATGCTTTCTTGTTTGATGTAATTTGTATCACAAAACAAAGGCGCCAGATAGTGAATCTACCAACTGTAAATACGCACCTTTATGATACTAAAACAAACCATTTAAAATAAAGACTTCCAACATTCAGCCTTCAGACGTTCAGACAAGAATTTCTGGCTGGCAACGTGACTCGACAAGAAAACAGACAAAGAATATAAAAATAGGTTAAGTTACATACTAAAAGAGTGAAGCTGGTTACAAGTTACATGTCAACTTCATGTCAAATGTCAAATCTGACAAGTAAGTATTTCCCCTAAAATAATTAAACTCAACACTCCCCCTTAATTATTTTAGAATTTATCTGATTAAAAATCGTACAATTCAAAGGTTTAGTTAGAATATCAGCCAACTAATCAGATGTTTTTACATATTTTAATTTTATTGTTTTACCTATATTTCTTGAATAAATTTTCTTGATATTTCTGCAAGTTCTTGTCCAATCCTTCTTATCCAACACAAATCATCAATTGCTGAAACTGCAGCTCGATACTCGGCTTCAGCTGTAGATGTAGCTACTAATCGTTGTTTTTGGGCATACCATACAATAGGTCTCCTCGTAAGATAAGTACTCCACTAGTTGAATGACCAGTCACTCTTTCTCCTCCGTAATCAAAATTAATATACGCAACAAGATCTGTATCACGGTCAAAAGTTATTCCACAATTTACAGTTCCCCTCAAATACTGAGAGATACGTTTCACCATTTTCCAGTGAATCACCTTTGGCTAGTTGTTATATCTACTTAAATAATCATCAGCAAAACTGATATCAGGCTATTATTATTAGCTATTATTATAGACTTATCAAGATTGTAATAAATGCAGGGATTATTATCAGTATTAGTTAACCCTATTTCTGTCAGAAACGTCGAAAATTTTTCATTCCAATTTCTCGGTGCTTGCTTTAGGCCATCATCAAATCCTTCAGGCTGATATATATAGAAGTCTCCATATAAAAATGCTGTTTTGACATCAAAAGTCTTGAGTTTCATCTGATTTGAAGCAGCAAGAGTTAAAATCAGCCTACCTGAAACATGACGTGCAACAGGACTAAATGTCTCAGAGTAGTCTATGCCTTGCTTTTGTTCAAAGCCCCTCACTACCAATTTAGCTTTGAATTTACCATCCTGCTTCTGGCAAAAAGTCCAACGACAAGTCAAGGGCTTTATTGTATATTCAGGAAGTTGAACCAATTTCCAAGTGTTCATTTTTATTAACGAATCAAATCAATCAAACTCATCCTTCATTTCTTGGTGCTAGTTTGGGTTCTTCAGAGCTTCTGATACTGAGATATCCTCTATTTTCCCTATCAAGGCAGTATAAGAGTTTTCAACATTTTCATAATTTGTCAAATCATAGTCTTTAAATCTGATAGGTGATTTGATAGCTCGCCTATTTTGTAAATTTACATCAGTAGGTTGTAATGACATATTATCAATATTCTCTTCCGACATATTGGTTGTACTTGCTTAGCTGCAGGTGTGACCGAGGGCGTAACATTATTGTCTTGCAATTCATGATGTTCTTGGTCATTGTTTTTTATAATTGTTTCAACGTCATTTATGTTACTGTCCCCCACATATTTCTTCAAAAATGACATTACAAGAACACATCATTATCTTGAGGGATACATACCATATAACTGGGAGCATCAAAGTCATATCCTACAAATATCCTTTTTTTTATTTCTTTTGCGTTTTAGCTCTTTTATGTTCCTGAATCAACACATAACAGTCACATCCAAAACTTTTCAGCTGCTTAATATCAACTCGACGTCCACACCACAAATCAGCTGGGCTTTTTCCTGACAAGGTATTTGTTCCTGTCTGATTTAAAGTAAATACTGTATAATTTACAGCCTCTGCCCACAAGTTTTCATTTAAATTCCTTCCGTGTATTGGTGATCTTATTAATTCAACAACTGTTCTCATTTCCCTTTCAATGCGTCCATTTTGTTGTGGAGTGTAGGCACTTGATTTAGAATGAAAAACGCCAAGTTGTTTCAGAAGTGCTTTTGTATTAGCATTTCGTATTTCAGTTCCATTATCAGACCTTAATTTTTTTACTGTCCTTCCAAATTCATTTTCAACTTGCTTCAGAAAAACAGTGAGCCTTGAAGCTGCTTCATCCTTTGTTCTGAGAAAATAGACTGTCCTAAAATGTGTGAAGTCATCCTTGAAAAGAAGAAAATATTTAGCTCCTCCTAAAGAGTGCATATTCATTTCACAGAGATCGACATGAACCAGGTCCAAAGGTTTCTCTGCAGTTTTGTTATTCAAAGGGTGCGAAATACAATGCTGCTTTCCATATACACATCCTGGACAAACATAATCAATCCAGTCATCAATAAACTGTACTTTGTCTCTTTTTAACAGATCTCTTAGATACTTAACATTTTGATGTCCTAACCTTTCATGCCATGTTCTAATAGACATTGACATCAATCCAGTGTCTGACTTTTCTAGGCGAAACATCATTTTAAATAAACTTTCGTCTCTTTGAGCAATTGCAACAGTTTCTTTACCATCAGTTGTTTTAAATATTGACTGATTTGCATCTGCACACTGAATATTATGTTTATCCAATAATTGCGTGACACAGAAAAGATTGAATGTTATTTTTGGCACATGCAGAACATTTTTCAAAACAATCTTATACCATCCATGACCATTAAATGCTTCCAGGTCAACATCGCCCGCTCCTATTTCTTTCAGTTGGGCAGCATCACCAATCACTACAGTTTTAAGACAATCCAGTTCAGTGTAGTTTCTCATCCATTTCCTATGTGAAGTCATGTGTTGACAAGCAGCACAATCTTGATACTATAGTTCAGAGGCAGATTCTTTCGAGTTTATATCATTTATATTTGCAGAAGTTAAACTAATAGTAATGAGAGAACGACGGTTTGAATCATTTCCATTTGGTGGCTTGCGACATTCCTTGGCAAAGTGACCTATCTGATTACAATTATTACATGCAAAATTTTTTTTGCAAAATTCTAAGTACTTTGCACAAGGTTTTTTTTTACAAAATTTCTTAACATGACCCTGCTTACCGCACTTGTAGCACTCAACACCAGTGCTGCCACTCAACCTGCCTTTCAATATTGACTTATTTTGATTAGAAATCAAAGCATTTTGTGAAAATGATTCAGATACATTACTATGTTTATTTAATCTATCTTCCTCTAACCTAAGACGTTCACGGAAATTTGTCTTCTTATCTGCAGGATTTACATTATCCCATGTAGTACGAAAATGATGTAACTTTGGAGGTAGCACTCTTAAAATTCTAGTCATTATCCAGCTTTCCTTGACATCTTCACCTTCTACCATTAAATCTTCACCATACTGTTGAATTTCCAAACAATTTTCAATCACAGACCCATTGACATCATACTGGTAACTAAAGAATTTTCTTTGCAACCCTTCAACAGTAAGCTCAGACTTCCTACCATATGAAGCCTTCAATTTTTCTAACATTTGATGTGATGAATGACAATTTGATATCTTAACAGCAATGCCGCTACTAACATTTAAACCTATAACACTTTGCGCTTCCAAATTTTGCTTTAACCATGCTTTTACAGTATCATTTGTTTCAGGCCCATGTGGCCTTAACTCTACACCCGTAGCCACTAAATATAGACTTTTTGACTTTAAGGTCAGGTTTAACTTAAATCGCCAAGATACATAATTTACGTTGTCTGACAAATTTCCTTACGTACTACCTTACCTACTAACCTACCTAGTTTCAGCCATTCCGTATCTTGGAAATACTATTGTTCAATGAATCTGAGGAGGATTTGCTGTTGATAATGCTACCTTAACCCGATTTTTTGCCTTTCATTTTATCCTTCCCTTTATTGTAACAGCTCTAATTGTTGTTCACCTTATATTTCTTCACCAAACAGGCTCTAATAATCCAATTGGATGCTCAAGAAATATTGATAAAGTTCCATTTCATCCTTATTTTACTCTAAAAGATTTAGTAGGAGTATTAATTTTAATAATAAGATTAACAATTTTAACTCTTCAAGCCCCTTATTTATTAGGAGATCCTGATAACTTTACCCCAGCAAATCCTCTAGTTACCCCAATCCACATTCAACCTGAATGATACTTCCTATTTGCATATGCAAATTCTACGATCAATTCCTAATGAATTAGGCGGCGTTTTAACCCTAGTTTTATCAATTGCTATCTTATATATTTTACCCTTCACCAATAAAAAAAAGTTTTTAGGGACTCAATTCTATCCTATCTCTAATTTTTAAGTAAGTAAGATTCTCTAATTTTTAAGTAAGTTAATGAACTTGTATAAGTATATATTTTGAAAGTATAAAAAAGAAATAACTAATTTTCTATTAACTTGTACTAAAAAGAAATTAGTTAAAAAAGTAAAATTATTACCCCTAAAGGTAAAAAAAAAGACAATATTATTAAAGAAATTGGAAGATAGCATTTTCATACTAAATATATTAATTTATCATAACGATAACGAGCAAGGCTCCCTCGAACATACAGGCAATGCTTTTACAAGCAAAAAAACTTGTAGGTACTTAGTGACGAGATGACCAGTGCATACACAGACAAATATTGCCTGACAGATGAGTTTCTGACTTGTGATAATTCAGCTTCTGTTGCTTTCTTCCTATTTCCGATACTTAATTTCCATAGGCATCCAACCTAGCATCCAACAAAGATATCTGGGCCCATAACCTGTTGAACTTTCGGCGAGTTCTCTCTGAAGGTTGTCAGGATTAACAAGAATTGGGAAACTTGAACTCAATCTTTTATTGTCGTCAAACAAGTTATTCTATGCTTTCTTCTATGATGTAATTTGTATCACAAAATAAAGGCGCCAGATAGTGAATCTACCAACTGACAATACGCACCTTTATGATACTAAAGCAAACCATTTGAAATACAGACTTCCAACATTCAGCCTTCAGACGTTCAGACAAGAATTTCTGGCTGGCAACGTGACTCGACAAAAAAAACAGACAAAGAAAAAATATAAAAATACCTTAAGTTACATACTAAAAGAGTGAAGCTAGTTACAAATTACATGTCAACTTCATGTCAAATATCAAAATCTGACAAGGAAGTGTTTCTCCTAAAATAATTAAGCTCAACAATACATTTCCCATCTATGGCTCATCATTAATCGACGCTATAATTGGTGACCCGCGGCAAAAGCAACACGCAATCTTCTGAGCACAAGACCTCAAAAATGATCGCTTCAACGCCACGAGACTACTTGAGCAGCATCTCTCTCGCACCCACCGCACGCAGCATCCAGCAAACTCTCTCTTCACTCACTGCACTGCGGAATTATCTTGCACACATCACTCCCTGGTACCATTCTCCGCAACACTGGCACAAGCAACTGCAACACAACTTCGTCCCCTTAGTTTGCAAAAATCGCTTCTCTCCCATCATACAAACTCCGTTCTTTTTGTCATTGGCGGAGAGTATTGTGGCGGAACTTCATCCACCGACTCACAGGTGGCAGCATTAGTCGAAATCCTTCATAACATCACATCGCCTTTCCTTCACCGAATTTGTCTTCAAATACAAGTTTTAACTATGAGCTCTCACTCCGGCGTATGAGACAGGAATTTACCACTACTTACTGACGACTCCAAGATAGACTCCGAGGCCAACACCACATACATATGCTATAACGATCTCAGGTCGTCCCTGTTGTGTTCCCTGAATAAGAAAAATCTTTGTGGAAATACATTTCCTTGCTTCTTTGGAATACATTTCCCATCTATGGCACGTCATTTTCGGCGCCATAGTAGCATTTCACTTCAAAGTTTCAAGTAAAAAATGCCGAAGTGTTACAATATGTTGTTGCAATCCTTGGAGAATATCACCAGAAATATAAATCTTTTCAAGAGGAACAAATAAGTGTCCAGATCTTCCTTTCTAGCAGTACAAACTAGAAAAGAATTCTTTACATGATTTGTCTCTGAAAAAAGGCTAAAAAAATGAGTATTAATGATTTCAATCAAGTGGTCCAGAGCCCTTTTGCTCATTTAGCAGCGATACTTATTACAAGAAACAAGAAAGTTTTGCAATGAAGTCAGCTTTGAAGAAAAAGAAGGTTTTTAGATGATAGGTTCATCCCACTGAAAATTCTAGAAAAACCATTTTTTTTTAAGAAACTTTACCACTGTAAAACCACCGTAGGCAACCTTCCAAAAAATCAGGACTATCCGTTGTCTTGTTTTCGAGAAACTGCAAAAAAAAATCATTATTTTACATGGTTGCCTCTGAGGTTTCCAAGAAAGCAACTTTTCATATAATTAAGTTCGGTCAAATCGTTCTATTTTAGCTTCAAGAACTTGTGGTTAAGTGTTGTACACGACGTTTCCGAACACCCTGTATAACAATTATCATTGCCTATAATATGTAACTCTTTTTACAGCGTTATGGGTGCGGATGGTCCCGTTTCGGCGCAATGGCGGCGCCTCATCGGTGGTGGCGTCTGCCGATCTCCTCGGAACAGCCTTTGACACCGCCGAAAAATGCCATCCGACCGCCGATGTTCCAAACGAGATAAGCCCGACCAGAACAGTGGGAATAAAATGTTTAAAGCCGCGGCCCAATCATTTATAATCATTAATGTCCCCGTGTCGGTACTAACTTTGTTTAAGCTATTAATTGTCCTTTCTTCATCGGTTTTGCTCATCAACAGCTCTTTTTCCGTTTCGCATCAAGACTCTTCGGCGTATTGACCCCTCCGATGACAGAGGCAAAAAATTGCGCAATTTGAGTACTACCTACAAGGCTGATGTTTGTGAAAAAGCCCGCAGATTAGGCTTTGGAAGCCCAGGCGTCGCCGTAAATATCTCAGGAACGGGATGCTGACAAGACCGGGCACTGACAGTGACGGATGTACGACGAAGACAAGAATGGGCCGAAAAAGCGAATCGAGACGATCGCCTCGGCTGACCGTCATGTCGTGGGTAACGTATGAACAACACCTCTCTTGTACACTGCATTTTAATTGGGATTTACTATTAACACGTTTTGTTCAACATGGCGAGCGGGCCCGGCTAAAGGGACCCCCTTCAGTGACGTTCGTCTCAATCCTCTTCTTGCCACTTGACTGCATGTAACTTCTAATGAATCATTAGCCTATTGAAATGTGGAAACCCATTCAATTCTTCTCAGATTTGATCTTGAAGAAACTTGGAAAAAAATACCGTGCACCAAATCACCGAGCCTATCAATCCGTCAGTCCCAGTAGTCGTAGGTATCCTTTGCCAATGTAATAAACAAACAAAAAGACAGTTGACGACGCAGCGAACGTTTGTCGTTTGTTTTTTATTACATGGCCGTTTTGGTAGACGTTTCCGGACATTCTCCTCGGCAATTGTCACTCGCTTGTTCGCCATAAATCGCCCGTGGCGAAACAATTGAAGATATTTCGTTTTAAATGGCGTCCGTTTAAGGCCTATACTCGGCGATTTTTAATTGCGGCGGCCCTTTGAGACCAGAGGGGTGTGTTTACGGCCCAAGATTGAGTGATTAACGACGGAGACTCCAGATAATAATAAAAAAATAACTTCAGTTAAAGCTCGATTTAGGTATTTTATGTTAGGGATAGTTGGTGCAGTTGGTACTCATCCAAGCGCCATCTATATGCGAACAAGCCGTGGAGAACATGTGCAAGGAAACGCTTAAAGGAAATCGCGGGTCGCTCCAACTAATTTCTTTAATTGCTAATTATGTCATGTCGGTTCAGCTTTCAAATGTTTTTTCCATTTGTTGTTTGTTTTCGTCTTCCCTTTCGCAACAAAGTGTTAAAAAAAATTTTTTGCTTATTCATGGTGGGTAAGTATGGATTACAGTTTTTACATCATTTGGTTCTACATTTTGGTTTATTGCTGCGGAGGTGTGATGGCAATTACGATAAGTACCTTTAGGGAAGGCGGAGAATGTTAAATCTAATTAGTAATTTGAGAGTTTAAGGGGCTACAAGATCTAAAAAAGTCAGGCTGACTTTTTAAGGAGATTTATTGAGCATATTCGACCTGTGAATATACTGAGGTAGGATCCTAATTTAATAATGTGCTTTAAAATTAAAAATTGGATATAGGAAATCCAAGGAAAATTGGATATAGGAAAAACGCATATGGAAAATGCTCAGAACAAGAAGGAGGGAAATAAATGAGACAGTACAAGTATATGACATCTCAGCAGCCAAATGGACCATCTATTTTCAGGGCCTGTTTACGAACCGGGACGAACAGGAACAACGAAGGCCCAAGGAGCGGGAGAGGTTGAACCGAGGCGAAGCCATTGATATCGAGGATGTAGAACAATTCACGATGGAGGAAGTGATATCCGAGATGAAGCACCTGAAAAAGGGCCCGGACAACGTCCCCAATGAATTGCTAAAGTGCTGAGAAGAAGCTCTGGCTCGACACCTGGCCGAACTATTCAACAAAATATTGAAGGACGAGAAAACACCAGCAAAATGGGAGACACAGCATCACAATCCCTATATTCAAAAAGGGAAAAACCTCAGATCCGGCGAACTAACGAGGAGTATCGCTTCTACACATGACCATGAAATGATTCACCACACACAGCTACACCACAATAAGCGAGGAGCAGCAAGGTTTCCGGAAGAACCGTTCGACGATTGACGCAGTGTTCGTTATCAGGCAGGTTATAGAGAAGGCAATAGAGTATAACAAACCACATACCTGTGCTTTATAGATTTGACGAACGCGTTCGACAGGATAAGGCTGGTGGACGTTAAGAACGAGCTGAGCCATAGGGGAATACCCCTAAGCATCACGGAAACGGTTAGAGAGCTCAACACATACAACACCACAACAATACGATCCAAATAATTAAAATCGAAGCAATAGAAAAAGTAGAGCAAAGCACAAGGAAACATCCTCAGCCCACTGCCGTTCAACATCATAATAGACAGAATAATATAGCAAGTGCGCAAAGTAGACCAGGGATACAAGATGGGAAACCAACAACTTAAGATAATATGTTACGCAGACGATGTAACGCTATTCGCGGACACGGAAGACGGGCTGCAATGGCTCTTACAGGCATTTAAAAAAGAGGCCGAAAAGCTCAACAAAACAAAAAACATGGTGTTCGCCAGGAAACCACGCAGATACAAACTACAACTAAACAACAGAACAATAGACCAGACTTCTGAATTCAACTATCTGGGAACAACAATATCACCATACGGTGAACTCAAGACTGGTGTACGAAACCAGATAAACAAGGCAGCCAGGATAGTAGGAGCTCTACGAACAACCGTATGGAAAAACACATGCATAACAATTCCTGATCAAAGTTAGGACATATAAAGCAGGTGTTAGGCTCGTAGTGTAATACACGCCAGAAAAACGAGCTGACAGAGCGCAGACAAAAAGGATGGCACGAACCAGCGAAATGAGAATACTAAGAATGGTCACAGGGAACACACTTTGGAACCAAAGAAGGAGTAGCGAAATCAGGGAGGAGTGTGGACTAGAGGACGTGGTTAGATGAACCCGTGCCAGAAGACGCTTCTGGAACGAACACATCCAGAATGGAAAACCAAAGACTGGCAAAAATCACCAGAAATAGAAAACCAGCATCCAGCAGACCACTAGGACGGTCTTCCAAGAGAGGGAAGAACAGCTGGCGTTGACCTCCCAGGAGGGGCAAATGGATGGGTAAAACAAGCCTTAAGGCTTCCGAAAAGATGAAGAAGAAGGAAAATCACACAACACTTCTTCTGTTGTCAGGCTTTAAAGTATTGGAATTGGCCGTCGAGGGTTTTTTTTCCATTTTTTCCATGACTATGTCGGACCATTTCTAAATTCTTTGCATGCTTGGACCTAAATTGTTTTTATAAACAAAAATTTTTGAAAAATAAATCATGTCACAAATTTTTCTTTAACCAAGAAGGGTGAAAACCGAAAACTCTTTGGTATATTTACTTTGGGACACCTGTACGGGGTGTGCATTATAAAACTTCATCTAGCAGGCTATGAAGATTTGACAGAAAAGGATGACATAATCAAAATAAATGGACTTTTGTTTCTCCATCCTTTTCTTTTGACATTTCACAGCCAACTGATGAAAACAAGATGAAATTTTATAATGAACACCCCGTATGTTTTACATATAATTGATTAGTCTGGTAATATAAGTACGGATCTTTCTGCTATTATAATAACTTTTATTGATAGGTAAATACAATAAACCAACATGCTACTTAATCAAAAATAATAATTGGATATATTTTAAATACAAATTAGATCACTATACTTATTTCAACAAAAAACCAACAATAAAAAAACAGTTTCACAGACCAAATTCATTGAAATGTACGTACTTAGAGATATTTGGCATTGTCTTAATTCTGGAAACGAAAATCTGGAAAATAGAATAAAGTACAACTTAAAGAGTGGCAATATTTGACTTTCTGGTAATAAATATCGATGGTCTTATGGTAGTAGTAGTAGTAAACAATGGGGGTGGGGGGGCAAAGCCTTGCGACTAAGCCTTAGGGGTCCTTTTCACAGACCGGTACACCCATCCCTACTCCACCAGGAGCCTCACTCCCTCCATGAGTCGACCCGTCCCTCTAATGAAGATGAGTATCCCGTCCCATTTCACATTCGGAAGGTCTCCTCGATGAAGAACTCCAACTGTCCTATGGCGCAGTCGCGCCCACCTATGGCACACTCCCAGAAAGTAGTATGACGACTCTCTCCCTGCCCCACAGTGGGTGCAGAGTGGCCTGTCAGCCATTTCTAGGAGGTGCATGTGTCTATTTAGACTGCAGGGTCCAGTTAGGATTCCGATAAGGTCTCCCAAGCACTGACGGCTTCTCCCAAGAAGCCATGATGCCTTAGATCTATCCGGGATAAGTAGACCTTTTACTTACTCCTAGACCTGGCTTTAGACCAGTAAAGCATGTCTGGGAAACATCGCTTGGCCGATTCGTCGGCACGCTTGTTCTCATCGATACCCCTGTGCCCAGGAACCCATCCCAGAGTGACCCTTTTTGTTTCTGCCAGTGACTCTAGAGCATCCCTGCAGTCCTGAACGAGCTTTGAACTCGTTCTGCTCCTGCAGATGTCTCGCTGAGCCTCCTGACTGTCAGAGTAGATGTAGGTGTCCTGCTCTGCTCCCTGTCTCTCTGTGTGAGTGGCCATCTCGAGTATTGCAAACACCTCCACCCGGGAACCGATCGTGTGGTTTCCAAAGGCGAAGCCCTCGCCTTTCACATGGCCTGCTTTGTTTATTCCGGCTCCTCTGTAAACTAGCCATTCTTGATCCGTCTGTATAGCATACCTGATTATTCTCAGAAGGTTGCTGAAGCAGCTCTTCCTTGACTTCCCAAATGGCTGTTTCAGTCTCAGATGATCGCGTGGGCGCCCCCCCCCCCCCCACGACAGGATAATCGGGATGTCCCGCTTAACCAGGCTGGCGATCTGCTTGTGACCACTTTCCCCAGCTGTAGCCTTCCACTGGCCGCAGCAATCTATCCTCCTGCAGGACGCCATCGCCTGCCGCTTAACCCAGATTGGAAGCTCCGACAGACCCAGTAAGGCATTGAGTGCTGCTCCCGGTCTTGTGATGAATGCACCCGTTTTGGCGAGGCAGACTGTTCTCTGCAGTCTGGCCAACCTCAGCACATAGCAAGGCCCCATAGGTTATCCTCGGTTTGATTACCCCAGTCAGTGCAAGGCGTGTGGCTTTACCGATGAAGAGTAAAAAGTTGACCATTGGAGGGATGCTCCATCTTTTTCTAAATTTTAAGTTTCTGTCAGCTTATGATTTTAAGACAAAAGGTCCGATTGAAGTGAATCCAACTTTATTTGACTCTTCCTGATTTCCTCTTCAACCTCCAATGAACGAAATTTTAGACAATTTCAGAGTCGACTTTTTTACCATTTTTAAAAACGTCACTTATATTCTGGGGATATTTCTGCTTGAATTAAGTTTTTTATTGATTCCGATCAAAGAGAGCATACAAAAATCTGCAAAAGATTTGGCAAACTAATGAAGTAATAGACCGATCAGAGTAATTTACAAGAGTAACAAGTTGACCATTGAAGGGATATTTAATCTTTTTCTAAATGTTAAATTTTGATAGCTTATGACTTTAAAACAGATGGTGGGATTGAAGTAAATCCAACTTCATTTGTCTCTTACCGATTTTCTCTTTAACCTGCCATGAATCGAATTTTAGTCATTTTTAGATTCGACTCTTTTATCATTTAAAAAAAAATCATTAATTGACTATTTTTGCTTGAATTAAGTTTGTTATTCATTCCGATTAAAACTAACATAAAAAAATCTGCAAAAGTTATTTTCTTAATTTCCATCTTTCACAGCCTATAACTTTAAAACATATGGTTCGATAGGAGTGAATCCAATCGGACCGCTGAACGAGGTCTGGTTCCTCTGTGATGTACCTATCGATTATCTTTTTTAATGTTTTCATTAGAAAGGGTGTCAAACATATGGGTCTGAACCATTTAGCGACATTGTAGTCACCTTTCCTAGCTTTTGGTATGAAGACCGCGTTCGCGTTTCTCCAGGCCTGAGGGACCGGCCTTAAAGCAACTTTGGTACCATATAGGGTATAGGACGTTCAGGTTCCATGAAGGCAGATCGATGAATTAATAAAAAAAGTTTTCACTAAATCCTAGTTTAATATTTAAACTTAGGCCAAGTTAACATAGTATAAGTTAAGTAACAGAATTGTCGACAGTTAATGAAACAAAAGTCTAAAATATTTATAAACATGTAGGAAAGAAAAACTGGAAGGTCGACAGGTCGATATATATAGCTGTTTCACAGCTATACTCCTGTATTTGAACTTCTCTCATTGCATTTCCAGTTTTCGAGATAAGGTATAGGATCATCTCTCGATGGCCACCCTGTACACGAAACAAACTTTTCATTGACTTTACGAATACATCTTTATCTTTATATTTCGCTTCAGCTGAGAAAGGATAGAACTGGACTTAGTGAGCTACAATGCTTTCACTTTTCACGTGTAAATCAACTCAAAAGTGAGCCTGAGATTGGGACCCACATAAATTTAAAACGCGGAACATTGGTGATACGAGTGCTAAATCAAGACGAGCCATGATCCCACTTCTGAAAACTGTAGGAGATTCAAGGAAAAGTCTTACAAAACTTGCAAGATGTGGTTTATTGAAAATAAAAAAATGCAATGTAGCTACTCCTCTTCCTTTAACCATATCAAGACAACTGTCTATGTACAATCAATGACAGTTACTATCAGTCAGCAACAAAGAGGACACAAAATTAAAACTTTTTAATATCTACTACAATGAAAAAAAAATACATTAAAGAAAATTAAGAATATTTAAGACACACAGAAAGCATATATTATGTGTAGTCAAAACCAGATGTTTTGTGTCGTGTTTCGTGTTGTCATCGATCGATGTATAGAACTGCAATTTTCCGCACAAATTACCTACATGGCGCCAATCTGCACGTTTTCTTAAACATGCACAAAAGCCCTAGGAAAGTAGACTCAACACAGGTAGCCAATAGTCGAAACTATCTGGGATGAACAATTACAAAACCGAGATTACCGGTCCGGCCTGGCCGGTCAGTTGATCTTTTTCAAAAGTATCGATTACGGGTCTAATGCGGAGGACGTTACCTTTCGGAGATGTGGCCCAAGGCACCTAGATAAGGCGGCTCTATTACAGATATAATTATCTTGTTAGGCAAAGCCCTTCTGTAGTAGGTAACGTTTCAGACAGAGTCGGAAGAATTCCTGGGAATTTGGACTGAATTTGCGGTATTTGCTGAGTAGTGGTGTGTCGCAATAATTAAACGTTGCCGGGAACTATAACATTTGCACTGAAAAGACGTTAAAAATAATAACCCATTGAATCTGAGTCCGGAGGTTGTTTTTCTCACACTTCAACGAGCCAAAAGGAACGCAAAAGGAAATTCTTTTTTTTCTGAAATGGCTTCATAAAAGTATAGTTTATCGAACAGACACGGCCATTTAAAGTGCAGCAAATACTATTAGCGTTTAATTTCCTGTTAGTCTTGGCAGTGATTGAAGTCTTCAGGGGTGTACGTCCGTTAAGTAACAATCACCGCCACGCCAATGGTTTTAATGAGCTGCGTCACCTTTTTTGTGCCGCGCTTTCAATCGGTCATAAAAGTTGTCTGCGGAATTAATAAAATTGGAAATGCGCCATCAATGCACTAATTAAAATATTTTATTATTTTTTTTTGCTTTGCTTTAGGCCATAACCCAGTGGCGTGACGTTAAGCTTTACAAATCGCGTCCACTTCAGTTAACACCGATTATTTGTTTCTGGCCTGGCTCGGCGACCCTCTAATCCCCCTAAACCCTTCGTTGTCATCCGCTGACCATCGGCTCTAAATCCACCCCGGACCAGCTTCTATTATGGGACATTTGTAACCCTATAGATAGAGTAAAAATTTACCCTTGAAAGGCAGCGACTTAATTGACAGGATACTTTAGTTAAGTACTGTGCCACGTGACTGGAAGGAAACGTTAAAATTTCCAAAATAGGGGAGAAATATTGTTCAAGATGTAACATAACGGCAGTTTAAAAATAACGAAATACAATAGAGTGTGTCTCTAATAAAGCTGCAAACTGCTTTTTTTTAAACATGTTTGCGCAGTTGCATTGTAACATATATTACGTACTATTCTTTACCTATGACCTCTTAGCCAGTCATTCAGTTTTTTTTATTAATAATATTTTATTTTTATAAAAGCCCATCTAGAACTAGTTTTTTTACCAATCTGAAGATGGCAGCTACCAAGATAACCTTCAATTTTAAGCTTTCATCAAGGAAAGAAGTTTGCCTTTATTTTTTGGTGAGAAAGAAATCTACAGGTGCAATATTGCATTTTTTTTGAGGCGTTTTAAATCAAATTTAATTTATTATGTTCCAAAAATGTAATTTTACCAACAACAAATTAGAAGATTTCAATCAGTTTTACTTGATTTTGTCCTACAACTGAATTTCTTCAAAAACATCGAAATTTTAATTTTTAATAATGTGGGTTATTTTTTTCCTTAATTTTAGACATAATTCTAACCTGAATTTCTCCAGGGACTTCAATTGTTTTTAACCAAATTTGGCCCTAATTCTTACCTGAATCCTAATTCTTAGAAAACTCCAAGTTTGCAGTTTTAGAGGCGTCGAATCAATTTTAACAGATTTTTTCTCCAAACGTAACAGCAAAAAATCTTACTGTCATTAAGGAATTTAGAAAAACTATTTTTAGAACCGAAGAGATATATTCCGTGTTTTCTAAAGAGGTACGGAGATGCTACGAGGAAGCTACTAAAGATATAGGAATCATTTATAAGAAGGTAGGGAGTTTTGCTAGCAAGAGGTTCTTTTTAAAGAACATAGGTTCTTTTTAAAGAATTTAGAGAAATCCTTTAAAGAAAAAGAACATATTGTCATTAGGAAATTTAGAAAAACAATTTTTAGAGCCAAATAGATATATTTACTGGGTTTTAAAGAATATAGAGAAAAGTTTAAAGAGAAGAAAATATTTGGCTGTAATAAATTTGGAAAAACATTTTTAAGAATCTATAGAAATATTTCACTGTTTTTAGAAAAATTAGAAAATCTATCAAAATTATGTTTAGGAGATTTTTAAGCATATTAAGAGAACACTTAAAAAATAAAGATAAATAAAAGAGAGAAAAAGAAGAAAAAATATATTCTATATCAAAAGTCAGCTTTTCAAGAACCTAGAAAGAAATGTAATATTATTAAAGAATTTTTGAGAAACGTTACTAAATAATTTAAAATAGTATTGCTTTAGTGACTTTTTTAGAAGAGTACAAGCAAATTTAAAAAAGAATAAAATAAATAGTACCTACTGTTTTTAAAGAAATAAGAGAAATATTTTTCAGAAAACAAATGAAAGTTGCACAGTTGTTTTTAGAGAATTACCAGATATGCTTTATGCGAAAAATATATCGTTTTTAGTAAATGTTGAAAAATATAGATCCAAATTTATCTGCCGTGTGCACGGTAACAAACAAGTAGGTAGGTGTGGGAGAGTGCATACTTCGTGCAATTTCCTTTAAAATCCCTTATTGGCGGACCGGTTTCGGCACAAAGGCCATCATCAGCGCCCAAAAATTTGTCAAAAGAAGGGAAGCAAAAGGCGAGAAGTCATCGCGCCAAGGTACCTCATAATTAGCCAGTCAGTCACAGGCAGTCAATTTAAAACTTAAAAGATTAGGAACAAATGTCAATAAAACATGAAAAGACATTAACAGACCACACGTACCTAACAGGCACGAAAATTTAAAACATGTTAAAATGGTTAAAACTTAAAAACTTTCAGGTCCGAGGAGGATTTATGTTGTGTATTTTAATTGAATTAAAACATACAACATAAATCTTCCTCGGACCTAAAAGTTTTTAAGTTTTAACCATTTTAACATGTTTCAAATTTTCTTGCCTATTACCTGTGGTCTGTTATTGTCTTTTCATGTTTTATTGACATTTGTTCCTAATCGCTTATGTTTTAAATTGACTGCCTGTGATTGACTGGCTATTTATGTATTGGCAAAGGCCATCATCGGCGCCGAAAAATTTGTCAAAAGAAGGGAAGCAAAGGGCGAGGAGTCATAGCGCCAAGGTACCTCATGATTACCCAGTCAATCACAGGCAGTCAATTTCAAACTTAAAACATTAGGAACAAATGTCAATAAAACATGAAAAGACACTAACAGACCACCCGTACCTAACAGGCACAAAAATTTAAAACATGTTAAAATGGTTAAAACTTAAAAACTTTCAGGTCCGAGGAGGATTTAATTGAATTGTGCGTATGTTTTAATTTAATTAAAACATACAACATAAATCTTCCTCGGACCTAAAAGTTTTTAAGTTTTAACCATTTTAACATGTTTTAAATTTTCTTGCCTGTTACCTGTGGTCTGTTATTGTCTTTTCATGTTTTATTGATATTTGTTCCTAATGGTTTATGTTTTAAATTGACTGCCTGTGATTGACTGGCTATTTATTACGAGTGTATACTTCGTGCAATTTTCTTTAAAATCCCTTATTGGCGGACCGGTTTCGGCACAAAGGCTATCATCGGCGCCCAAAAATTTGTCAAAAGAAGGGAAGCAAAGGGCGAGGAGTCATCGCGCCAAGGTACCTTATAATTAGCCAGTCAATCACGGGTAGTCAATTTCAAACTTAAAACATTAGGAACAAATGTCAATAAAACATGAAAGACAATAACGGACTACACGTAACAGGCAATAAAACTTAAAACATGTTAAAATGGTTAAAACTTAAAAACTTTCAGGTCCGAGGAGGATTTATGTTGTGTGTTTTAATTGAATTGAGCGTGTGTTTTAATTTAATTAAAACATACAACGTAAATCTTCCTCGGACCTGAAAGTTTTTAAGGTTTAACCATTTTAACATGTTTTAAATTTTCTTGCCTGTTACGTGTAGTCTGTTATTGCCTTTTCATGTTTTATTGACATTTGTTCCTAATGGTTTATGTTTTAAATTGACTGCATGTGATTGACTGGCTATTTATATATTGGCTATTTATTACGAGTGTATACTTCGTGCAATTTTCTTTAAAATCCTTTATTGGCGGACCGGTTTCGGCACAAAGGCCATCATCAGCGCCCAAAAATTTGTCAAAAGAAGGGAAGCAAAGGGCGAGGAGTCATCCCGCCAAGGTACCTCATAATTAGCCAGTCAATCACAGGCAGTCAATTTAAAACTTAAAACATTAGGAGCAAATGTCAATAAAACATGAAAAGACATTAACAGACCACACGTACCTAACAGGCACGAAAATTTAAAACATGTTAAAATGGTTAAAACTTAAAAACTTTCAGGTCCGAGGAGGATTTATGTTGTGTATTTTAATTGAATTAAAACATACAACATAAATCTTCCTCGGAACTAAAAGTTTTTAAGTTTTAACCATTTTAACATGTTTTAAATTTTCTTGCCTGTTACCTGTGGTCTCTTATTGTCTTTTCATGTTTTATTGACATTTGTTCCTAATGGCTTATGTTTTAAATTGACTGCCTGTGACTGACTGGCTATTTATGTATTGGCTATTTATTACGAGTGTATACTTCGTGCAATATTCTTTAAAATCCTTTATTGGCGGACCGGTTTCGGCACAAAGGCCATCATCAGCGCCCAAAAATTTGTCAAAAGAAGTGAAGCCAGTCAATCACAGGCAGTCAATTTCAAACTTAAAACATTAGGAACAAATGTCAATAAAACATGAGAGACAATAACAGACTACACGTAACAGGCAATAAAATTTAAAACATGTTAAAATGGTTAAAACTTAAAAACTTTCAGGTCCAAGGAGGATTTATGTTGTGTGTTTTAAATGAATTGTGTGTGTGTGTTTTAATTTAATTAAAACATACAACATAAATCTTCCTCGGACCCGAAAATTTTTAAGTTTTAACCATTTTAACATGTTTTAAATTTTCTTGCCTGTTACGTGTAGTCTGTTATTGTCTTTTCATGTTTTATTGACATTTGTTCCTAATGGTTAATGTTTTAAATTGACTGTCTGTGATTGATTGGCTATTTATGAGGTACCTTGGCGCAATGACTCCTCGCCCTTTGCTTCCCTTTTTTTGACGAATTTCTGGGCGCTGATGATGGCCTTTGTGCCGAAACCGGTCTGCCAATAAAGGATTTTAAAGAAAATTGCACGAAGTATACACTCTCCCACACCTACTAACTTGAAAAATATAGAAGTGGAATTGCATAATATAGAAAAAGTCACGTAAAAATTAATGGAATAATAAATGGAAAGTTATTGTGAAACTAGACAGAATTATAGGAAGACGTGCAAGTAGACACAAAATGAGTAGAATAAGAAATGGAAAGTACCTCAGTATATAAGTGTAGATGTTAATTTAGGATAGGACAGAATTATAAACAGAGATGTGTCGAATAATGGAGAGTTAGAATTAGACAACATTATAGAAAGAGGCATATGGAAAATAGAAATTGCATAAAATGTGAAAGATGTCTCAAGCTCTCAATAGAGAAAAAAAATAAAGCAAGTTGAAAAAATCGAGAATTATGGTGATTTTTTTTAAATATTCATAATTTTTTCAATTTCTTTTACAGCCGCAGTTATTTCTGGTAACTTACCCTCCTCCCTCCTCCTCAACAGTAACGTTTTAGTATTTCCTTCTTTTCTTGACATATTTTTCACAGTTTTTTCTTTAGAATACCTTCCTCTAGAACTGTCGTCTTCTGCACTTCCTCCGGTAGTTCTTCAATACAATAAGTTGGACACTCTTCCACAGTGACCGTGGTTTAAAACTTTCTTGCCTTTATAATTATATAAATTATTTCACTTTTCACTCCTTAGCATCTGTTTCTTAGGTACAAGGTGTCCCCTTATAAACGATACAAACTTTAACTTTCTTATTTTTTCATTTTAGAAAAAGGGTTTTAAATAAGAGTCGTAGCGTTTTAGCAAAAGATTTAAATTAAGTTTATTTTTAGAGTACACTGTGTCCTAGAAATGAGTCAAAGACCAAACATATATTTTTTTAAATGGGACATGCTATATGTATTTCATAGGTTAAATGGAGCTAATCTAAGCGATTTCGACAATATGTGGTGTGAGAGGTTTATTTTTAATAATTATGCCACTCAACATTGGTCAATTATCACGTTACAATCTAAAGTATTTTCTTCCTGACTTTTCGTTTCATCTAAAGCTGCTCCAGACATTATCAAAAGCGATGAGGCAATGGGCGAAGCGATCTCTTTTGCTTCTCGACGTTGACTGATTCGACTGTGGTAAGCTCCATGGTATTTATTCCCCTGCTGTCGAGCTGCAGTGGAGGGACTAGGGTGGGAGTAGTGGTGGCGCGGGGGTTCGGCAAACTTGAAGTATGTCGCTTCCAGTCTGCATTTAGAAACGTAATTTCCTCTTTCCGTTTGGGGGTTGATAGAGCTGAGCTGTAAGAGGAAGTTTTGAAGTTCGCCCTCGCCATGGCTCCAAATAACAAAGGTGTCGTCCACGTATCGAAACCAGCACTTTGGCCTTTTATTTGTCATTTGCCGTTGCCAAGGCCTAGAAAATTTCCATAAAATAGTTGGCTATTACTGGACTAAGGGTGACTTTTACAACTATCAGTAAAACTTCAGTGTGAAGATAAAACACCATTGTTTGTAACAATGCAATCTACGTCATTCCTGGTGTTTTATCTTCAAACTGAAGTTTTACTGATAGTTGTAAGAGTCACCCTAAGGGAGTTGCCCGTAGCTACACCATCAGTTTGTTCGTAGAAATCTTCCTTTCATTGAAAATATGTAGTGTTTAAGCAGTGTTGGAATAACTTGGTAATATCTTGCGGAAACTCCTGGTTGATATGTTCCATGGTTTCCTTAATGGTAGTACCATCGTGAAAAGCGATACAACACCGAAGCTAACGAGAAATTCTCCTGGAGCAAGAGTCTTTCGACGAAATGAGTGGAGTCTTTTATAAAGATGTCAGTAATTCCTATTTTAGGTTACAGCAGTTTTTGAGGTGTTTTGCGATTTCGTAGGTCGGACGCTGAGTGCTCACGGGGTCTCAGTGGCACACTCGGTTGGTGGATCTTTGGTAAACCGTACAGTCTTGGTGGCAAGGCTTCTGATTTTTTAAGCTTCGTCATTTCATCCGATGCTACGTCCTTGAATAAATCGTTGGTGCCCCTCAGAATTAGGGAGGTTGGATCACGAGTTAGCTCTCTCACAGAGCTGGAGATTAGCCAAAGACCACAGAGGTCCCCTATCGTCATCCGGAGTTCACCGAGTTCCATGCAGCTGTGGCTCGGTATACATTGGCACCACAAAACGCAGTGTCAACACGGAGATTGCTCAACACAAGAGGAGTTGCAGGCTGGGACAGACACAAAAGTCAGCAGTAACAGAGCAATCTCTCTCCCACTGTTCAACGAGGTGGATTCTTATATCAACCGCAGCGTTTCTATCGAGAGTGGCCATTGAGACTTTTAAACACGACAACAATTTTAAGAGGAAGGGGAAAATTATGTTTTTAAATACAGACTTGAAGCGAGTTCTACGACATACTCCAAGTGCGTCGACGGCCGAACCCCCGCACCTCCACTACCGCCCCCCAGTCCCTCCACTGCAGCGCGATAGCGGGGGAATAAATATCACAGAGCTCATCACCGTCGGATCAGTCACCGTAGGGAAGTACGGGAGATCTACGCCTTTGATAATGTCTGCCGTAGCTGTAGACGAAACGTCAGGAGGAAATTCCATTGGACCACGGCTCCAAACCCCGGAAGACATTTTAGATTGTATTTTGACCGGCCGTGAAAGCCTTCACAGTTTTATAATCATCAACTTATTGCCAACATTGCGTTATGTTTGCCAATGACTACGAGCAATGTACATTATAATTTCCCATTTTATTAAATTACTCTAATATTGGCTCTAATGATTTCACTATTGTCATTTACAGCCCTAAACGTTGGAGAAAAGGTTGCAGTACTTTGTTCCAATACGCCAATTTACTACCACTTACATTCCTCAACAATAAGTCTCTTATAAATGGTCAGCTTCAACTTTAACCGTTGTTTACAACTTTTTTTTCTCTTTACATATTTTTTTTTTATCAACCTAAATTGAATTCTCATTCTTTCCAGGAGAAAGGTAGCGGGAGAAGGACCCAAAATAAAACTTCTACGCTTCTGCAGAAATTGCCGACGTTTCGACGTTTATTTTACGTCTTTTTCAAGGCTATTCCACTTAAATTGTAGAAGTTTATCGTCAGATAGTAACGATGTTCATTGTCCATCAGAACAACCACGGGGAGTGACGTGCATTGAAACAAAAACGGACAAAGCGTGGACAAACATAAGGAAACCGTGCTTAGCAGTGTGCGTTGGGTACCTACACTTTGAAAAAGACGTAAAATAAACATCGAAACGTCGGCAATTTCTGTGGAAGTGTAAAAGTTTTATTTTGGGTTCTTTTCCCGCTACCTTTTTCCTGGAAATAAAAATCTTCAGGACGCTACCACTATCATTCTTTTGAGATAATCTTGATTCAAGATTATCTCAAAAGAATGATGAAATTGACATTTTCCAAACGAGTGGCCAAATGTAATGTGTTGATTTTAATGAGATAAGTTTGTCCAAAAACGAAGACTTTTTAAGTTTTTTCACGATTTTGAGTTAAAATTGGAAATATTTTAAATTTATGCAACTAATCCAGATTTTCATTGTTTTCAGTTTTTATTGCTCATATTTTTCTATTCTTATTATTTGTCATATTTGGTTAAAAGTATATTCATTAATATTTATTTTATCAATCTATATTGGACTTTTTATTGACTGTCTATCCTTTCGAGATAATTTTGACCCAAAATTTTTTTTGCAAATGAATAAGTTTAATGTAAATTGGTTACTTTGAGACAATTTTTTGACAGTTTTGTCCCAAAACTGTGTTTTTTTTAAATTAAAGATACCGAGATGTCTGCAGTTGTAGTAGTAGTAAATAATTGGGGGGGGGGGGGAGGGGGGGGGGCGAAGCCTTGCGACTAGGCCTTAAAGGCCCTTTTCACAGTTCCCCGGTCCACCCATCGCTATTCCACCAGGGCCCTCATTCCCTCCACGAGTCGACCCGTCCCTCTAATAAAGGAGAGTATCCCGTCCCATTTCAGAGTCGGAAGCTACTCTCGATGAAGAAAAGCGGTCGCGCCTACCTAATTCACACTCCCAGAAAATGGTATGACGACTCTTCCCTACCCCCCACAGTGGGTGCAGAGTGGACTGTCAGCCATTCTTAGAAGGATGTTTAGACTGCAGTGTCCAGTAAGGGTTCCTATAAGGTCTCCCAGGCACGGCTGGCTTCTCCCAAGAAGCCACGAGGCCTTGGATCTTTCCGGGTTAGAGAGCCATTGCTGATTATTTTATAGATCTTGCAACCTTTTTGGCCAAGTTCTGGTGATTTGGTGCCCTTCTGAAATTTTGCTAACAAACTCTCCGCAAATGCAGCGTGTGAAAAAAAAATTAGGAACTGGAAGCAGGAAAAAATTGGTTTTTTACCTGCATAATTGTTATTTACGTTCATACTGAAAACGTTAATAACAATTTATTTTCAAAAATATTTCTTCGACTCTCTGTATCTCAAAAACAGTGAGTTTGCAATTAGGAGTTTATAAACGAATTTATTATTACCACGGGTCCTCTATAACTATCTATATCTGAAACACTCTGTGTTGGGTTTTGCCACACTGAAACTCGTTTTCTTTTTGTAGGACTGTGAAGTATTAATGGTCCTGCCCCGAAACCATGCAGACCATGCATCTGTTGGCTCGTGCAGTTAATTCGTCAAATAGCGAAAACAAACAAAACTCGAACAGAACATTTTCGACGGCCGGACCATTATTATCACCTCGTTTTCACTCGAAACGACTCATTATTTTCGAATCAAATTTCGAAATTTTCGCATCGACAAACACCCCTAACGACCCAAATGTGAATCTCGAATTACTGAAAACCCACTAAATAATAGTGTTTCGACGTCATTATACAGTTGTTATTGTTTTCAGCGCTCCTCCAAATCTATATTATTAAAATACTAAAATACATTTCATTTCTGGTAAATTGTTTGTGAAAGGGACTGGTTGTGGGCCAGACATAAGCTTTTACGTTAAAAACCATTATAAAAGACTTTATAGACATGTTTATAATATATGCAACTAATACGTAGGCATATGGTAAAGTAGGGTTTGGTAAGTAGTGACAAGAATACCATCAAGCAGCAGCTCCCTAATTTTTGTTGTCCTTACATGGATTTAAATTGGTATAATTTCTGAATCAAACCATATCATTATAATTAGTTTAACAAACAGTGCCATTTGCCGTCGAGCTTTTACTGTATGTCCTGGGCACATTTCCTTAAACTTATTAAAATGTCGGTTTAAATGATTTATACAGTTCTTCATGTTGAGCGTAATATTATTTTAACATACAACACCACCTAGATTGTGGTACAAGTGGTATAAAAATGAGAAATGTTATATCTATATTTTGGAGTATGTGTTCTATGGCATCGGTCGTCATTAATGTCATTTTCCTGAATTTGTTTCAATACATTTATAATTGTTCTTAAAAGGGTAGTAAAGTAAAACTATATTAGGTTATGGGTCCAAGTGCCTCATGTGGTAATGCAATGCGGCGCCCTACTTTGCGAGCCATTATTAATATGTGGCATATCTTCATTAAAAGGGACAGTAAAAACTATGCTTCACGCATAATTGCGAACGGCAGCTCAGTTTTTATTGGAAGCTAGGTCGTGGTTCGTATAGGCTATTAAAATTTGGGCGCCACTCAATTTACTTTAGTTTAGGTATAATATCAAAATTGAGAAAATTATTATACAAAAAAAATATGATTTGATAGTTTGGTTTGGCAATGAAACAAAAGATAAATTTATAAGTGTGTATTTCTGAATATGGTTAAATCTTTGCAATTCCATGAATGGGTAACCTGTACTGTCTATCGTTCCTCTCACTCATACTACTTTTTAATCTACGTAAGTACCTATAAATGGTTGTTTCTTACCAAATTGTGACTTTGGCCAGTTGTTATTAGATCATGGAGTAGAAAAGGCAGATTGAAACGCAGTGATGGTCAACCAAACTCTTGTGTTACCTCACATCCAGCATGTCCTGACTGATGTCTTCGTTGGGAAAAGGGTGGCAACCAACATTGAGAGCAAATCATAAAACTATATCATTTTTAATGCATACCATTTTACATATGTCTGGGGTAAGTGTGAATGGCTTTATCCTAAACTTTTCCCTTTATTGTACACTGTTTGTATTGTGAGCCTTTTCTTTTTTTTTGTTTCTTTTTTTGTTCAAGTCAATACTAAGGGCCAATTGTATAGGTTAATTTTAAACACAGATTTAAATTTGGTTTTAAAATTCGGATTAAAACTAAATTTAAACATCGAAATTTCTGATCTACGTTGATGTACCTTGTATAAGCAGAACTTAAATTAAAGAAAAGATGGATGTCGAATTGTGACGGCAAATGTCGTTTGAAAGAAATAAATCTACATTCTCCTCGTCGTCCGATATTATGTGCCATTTGCACACTTTCCCCATAAAGTCTTTAGCTAAGGTAAACCTTAAAATTTTCCATAAAAAATGTGTTGCTGCCAAAAAATTGGTGACAGATCACTTGACAGCGATGTATTCCGTATGGAAAATTTTAAGGTCCACCGTAGATCAACTTTATGAGGAAAGTTGTGCAAGCAGCTATCTCTATATCTTAAAAATTCCAAAAATATTCATTTAAATTTTTAACACTAACACAAACATTTAATGAACGAAATTTTTAGCTTTTTCGCAGGAAACTCTAGTTTAAACTAGATTTTCCTGCGAAAAAGCTAAAAATTTCGTTCACTAACATATTTCGCAGAAAATTACTTTCTTTTAACTTTCACAAACATTTAAAGTGACAAAACTGTTAATTTTCTTAAATTAAAACCGACTTCTAAAGCTTAAGTCCTGCTTCATCCACATTATGTCTTAATATAAAGTTACAGTCAAATTTACGTTTAAAACGAACTTATGCAACAATCATTATGCCAGTTTGTGATTTAAGAAGAGCTCCTGTATTTAAAATCAACTTATATCACCGGACCTAAGGAGGGGGGGATTTGAGTTCTACTTGGAGCTCTACTTCTACTATTCACAGTTTTAATTATCTAACTGATGAACTATGAGGAAAAATCGAGAAAAGAACGTTAGTCTTAAGTATTTTTAGCCAACAACGGAGTTTGATTATCCCTCGGATTTACCCAGGGCTTTATATCACTTTTAGATTAGATAATATATATTCTTAATTCTTATTCATTTGTTAATTATTTTGTATGTTCTACGTATACTGTTAATTTGTTGGAAAATAGTTTATAGCTTTTTTATGCTAAAATTGAAAATTAATTTCTGTAAATACCGATAAGGTTAATAAAATTACTCATATCATTTGTTCGTCTTTGCTTTTCAAGAAAATTAAAGTCCTTCGGTTTGGATCGGTTAGGCAAGTATTTCAAGATATTTTTGAGGCATTTCAAGATATTTTGAATCTTTTTCGAGGTATTTCTGAGGTTATTCAAGGTATTTCGAGGTAATTCAAAGTATTTAAAGGTAATTCAAGATATTTAAAGAAAACTAAATGTATTTTTGAGGCATTTCAAGGTATTGAGAGGCATTTTTCACCGAAAAGGTAATTTGGTGTACAAAAAGTCATCAGCGATCTACACACATAAAAATAATTTTTTGATATAAGAAAGTTCATTCTTCTAAAAATACTGTTTTTGTTTAAAACATTTTTTTATCAGATCAAACAAATTTTTCTTCAACGGATCAGTGCACTCTATTCATTAGAAGAAAATTGTTTTTCAAAACCATTGTCTTACTTCAAATTTCCTTATGTTCAAGTAAAAATAGACATTTTATTTTGTTTTACTTGAAGATTCTCATAATCCTCTTATTGTCTTCTATTGCGAATAAAATATGTTTTTTTCTCAAATTTGTGTGAAATGATTATTTTATATGTAATGCTTACAGGTAAGACAAATACGTTTTTTTTTCAGACAAGATAATTAAATTTGTGTTGTCTTACATAATTATCGCTCACAGTTTAAATGAAGAAAAATTTCGAATAAAAATTATTTTGACAAAAATACTAATCTACCTATTTCCTTTCTTGAAGTGAATAACAAATTAATAAACTTAACTTAAACTTACTAAACTAAAAATACGTAAAAATCAATTGAAGTGTGTAAGAATACAAATTTGGAGTTTTTGGCAGAATTCGAACTAACATTATTTCAACAAAATTAAAATTAAGCTAAAAATTTAATTAAGTTAAGAAAAGTAGGAAAAAACTAAAAAAAATATCTAAAATATGCATGTAAAAGAATAAATTTAAAACCTTTCTAGGTTTGTGCCAAATTTCCTTTATTACAATATGTATTACGAATGTGTTCCAACAATATACAACGAAATAAAAGAACAAAAATGACACAATTAGAATTAAAATTGATGAAAAAATGATTTAAAGGGTTAATTATAAACATTTTGATGCTTTGGAAAAAAATCAAATTAATGTTATTGTCAAAATCAGTTAAAAATTACTCAAACTGTCAAAAAATGCCGATTAAAAGTTTCTAGGAAAATTCAGGTTAGGATTAAGGTCAACATTGGTTGAGAAACTACACAGAGTTTCAAGAATTTTACAATAGACTTGGGGCTAAAATTGTTTAAAAGTGACTCATTTTATCAAAAAAATGATAGCTTTGACATTTTTTGAAAAAGTCAGGCTACGATTAAGGCCAGAATACGTAAAGAATGTCTCAAAGTGTGCAAAATAAAAATTTAGATATTTCGAAAAAAATCAAATAAAGAATGGGGCCAAAATGAACTAAAAAGTACTAAAAGTGTGTAAACTGCAGAATGAAAGTTTTTGAGCAAGTTCAGGTTAGAACTAGGATCTAAAAAGTACGCAGAGCGTCTAAAAATGCAAATTTGAAATCCTTGGAGACATTCAGATTAGAATTATAATTAAAATTGTTTGAAAAGGACCCATTTTACCTAAAAATAACAATTTTATGTTTCTTTGGAAAAGTAATGCCAAAAATACTTGAAAACCCATTCAAGGAGGGTAAATATAAAAACTTGGAGGCCTTGAAAAAATTCAAAATAAAATTATTGTCAAAATCAGTTAAAAGTTTCTCGAACTGTCAAAAAATGCCGATTAAAACTTTCTAGGCAAATTTAGGTTAGGAGTAAGGTCAACATTGGTTAAGAAATTACAGATAGTGTATAAAAATGCAAATTTGGTGTCTTTCAAGAATTTTACAATAGATTTGGGGCTAAAATTGTTTAACAGTGACTCATTTTATCAAAAAAAAATGATAGCTTTGACATTTTTTGAAAGAGTTAAGCTACGATTAAGGCCAAAATACCTAAAGAATGTGTGTAGTGTGAAAAAAGTGGGTAAAATACGAATTTGAGTATTTTGAAAAAAATCAAATAAAGATTAGGGCCAAAATCAACTAAAAATTACCAAAGGCGCCATAAATGCAGAATAAAAGTTTCTGAGCAAATCCAGGTATGCATTAGGATCTAAAAATTACGCAGATCATCTAAAAATGCAAATTTGAAGTCTCTGGAGAAATTCAGATTAGAATTAGAACTAAAATTGTGTGGAAAGAACATTTTTTACCTAAAAATTACAATTTTGATGTCTTTTTTGGAAAAGTAATGCCAAAATACTTGGAAAACAATTCAAGGTGGGTAAATATAAAAACTTGGAGGCTTTGGAAAAACTCAAATTAAGATTATGGCCAAAATTAATTAAAATTTACTAAAAGCGTCAAAACTGCTGAATAAAAGTTTCTGAGCAAATTTTGGTTTGCATTAGGATTTAAAAATTACGCAGAGCCTCTATAAATGCAAATTTGAAGTCTTTGGAGGAATTCAGATTAGAATTAGAACTAAAATTGTATGGAAAGAACTTATTTGAGTATTGATATTAAAAGATCAGGCTAGGGTTAAGGACAAGGCAAAATTCCGTGAAAAATTTCTTAAAGTGTGTAAGAATACAAATTTGGAGTGTTCGGCAAAATTCAAATTAACATTATTTCAACAAAATTAAAATCAAGTTAAAATAAGAAATAAGTTAAGAAAAGTACTAAAAGACTAAAAAAAAATCTAAAATTTGCAGAGAAAGCAATAAATTCAAAATATTTCTAGTTATGTGCCAAATTTTCCTTAGTACAATATGGATTACAAATTTGTGTACATTCCAACCGGCCGGTCCTTAAAAAAATTAATTGTGCGTTAAAATTCTCTCAAAAAACTGAAAACCTAAAGAAAAAACTCCAATTTAGAACAACAACAATTTAGATTACAATTAAAAAACTCAAATTAAGATTATGGCCAAAATCAATTAAAAATTACTAAAATCGTCAAAAATGCTGAATAAAAGTTTCTGAGCAAATTTAGGTTTGCATTAGGATTTAAAAATTACGCAGAGCCTCTATAAATGCAAATTTGAAGTCTTTGGAGGAATTCAGATTAGAATTAGAACTAAAATTGTATGGAAAGAACTTATTTGAGTATTGATATTAAAAGATCAGGCTAGGGTTAAGGACAAGGCAAAATTTCGTGAAAAATTTCTTAAAGTGTGTAAGAATACAAATTTGGAGTGTTCGGCAAAATTCAAATTAAGATTATTTCAACAAAGTTAAAATCAAGTTAAAATAAGAAATAAGTTCAGAAAAATGCAAAAAAACTAAAAAAAATATCTAAAATTTGCAGAGAAAGCAATAAATTCAAAATATTTCTAGTTATGTGCCAAATTTTCCTTAGTACAATATGGATTACAAATTTGTGTACATTCCAACCGGCCGGTCCTTAAAAAAATTAATTGTGCGTCAAAATTCTCTCAAAAAAATGAAAACTTAAAGAAAAAACTCCAATTTAGAACAACAAAAATTTAGATTACAATTAAAAAACTCAAATTAAGATTATGGCCAAAATCAATTAAAAATTACTAAAATCGTCAAAAATGCTGAATAAAAGTTTCTGAGCAAATTTAGGTTTGCATTAGGATTTAAAAATTACGCAGAGCCTCTATAAATGCAAATTTGAAGTCTTTGGAGGAATTCAGATTAGAATTAGAACTAAAATTGTATGGAAAGAACTTATTTGAGTATTGATATTAAAAGATCAGGCTAGGGTTAAGGACAAGGCAAAATTTCGTGAAAAATTTCTTAAAGTGTGTAAGAATACAAATTTGGAGTGTTCGGCAAAATTCAAATTAAGATTATTTCAACAAAGTTAAAATCAAGTTAAAATAAGAAATAAGTTCAGAAAAATGCAAAAAAACTAAAAAAAATATCAAAAATTTGCAGATAAAGCAATAAATTCAAAATATTTCTAGTTATGTGCCAAATTTTCCTTAGTACAATATGGATTACAAATTTGTGTACATTCCAACCAACCGGTCCTTAAAAAAATTAATTGTGCGTCAAAATTCTCTCAAAAAAATGAAAACCTAAAGAAAAAACTCCAATTTAGAACAACAAAAAATTTAGATTACAATTAAAAAACTCAAATTAAGATTATGGCCAAAATCAATTAAAAATTACTAAAATCGTTAAAAATGCAGAATAAAAGTTTCTGAGCAAATTTAGGTTTGCATTAGGATTTAAAAATTACGCAGAGCCTCTATAAATGCAAATTTGAAGTCTTTGGAGGAATTCAGATTAGAATTAGAACTAAAATTGTATGGAAAGAACTTATTTGAGTATTGATATTAAAAGATCAGGCTAGGGTTAAGGACAAGGCAAAATTTCGTGAAAAATTTCTTAAAGTGTGTAAGAATACAAATTTGGAGTGTTCGGCAAAATTCAAATTAAGATTATTTCAACAAAGTTAAAATCAAGTTAAAATAAGAAATAAGTTCAGGAGAATACAAAAAAACTAAAAAAAATATCTAAAATTTGCAGAGAAAGCAATAAATTCAAAATATTTCTAGTTATGTGCCAAATTTTCCTTAGTACAATATGGATTACAAATTTGTGTACATTCCAACCGGCCGGTCCTTAAAAAAATTAATTGTGCGTCAAAATTCTCTCAAAAAAATGAAAACCTAAAGAAAAAACTCCAATTTAGAACAACAAAAATTTAGATTACAATTAAAAAACTCAAATTAAGATTATGGCCAAAATCAATTGAAATATGCTAAAAGCGTCGAAAATAGAAAGAAAAGTGGAAACAAACTAAAAAAATTATCCGAAATATTTAGGTAAAGGAATAAATTTAAAATATTTCTAGTTTTGTGCCAAATTTTCCTTATTACCAATATGTATTACAAATGAGTACCTATACATTCCAATTGGTCAGTCCTAAAAAAAAATTATTTTGTTTCAAAATTCTATCAAAAGAATGAAAACCTAATGAAAAAATTCAATTTAGATCAAAGAAAAACAAGATTTTGTGCAAAGCATAACAACGAATATTTGACGAATGAAGAAAACAGCAAGATAGAAAAACTTGTACAAAGAAAAATTACGACAAGAAAGAGAAGACAGAACGGTAGAAGAGAACACAAACAATTCCAAACAGCAGCAAATTTTGTTTTGATATTTTATTGGTGACTTGGAGGAGAAACAAATAACTAAATTGCCGGAATCTTCTTTTTGCAGAACTCTCAAAGCAAACACGAGAGACAATAATTGCAATAGAAAAAGGAGTAAACAAAGAGCAAGTTGTCAAAAAAATAAATAAAATAGAGAAAACCATGAAAGTTCCGGTTAACCAATAAAACCGGTATAACCAATAAAAAGTCGAATTTAGATCATGAAAACAAATATATAAGAAAAAAACAAAAAAATGCAGAAAACGTAACAAAGAATAATAATAGAATAATTATTATTAGAAAAATTTCGACTAAAAACCTTTTCTAGCACAGAGAAAATATTAAGTTTCATTCAAAAAAAAGTTTTGTTTTGATGTAACACATCATATTTTAGTTCTCTTCCAACTAAGAGAACGTTAGTGTAAATTCAAGACATTATTGGTTAAAACATAATTATATTGTTTCTTCCTTAAATAAATGAACTATTTGACAATTTTTGCCTGAAAATAAAGTTATCTGAAAGGAAAAAATAAATTTGTTTCTTATAAATAGAATAGAGTTTTTTAAAAAGAAAATTGGTTCATATTTATATAAGATAAAGTGTGTTGAACTAATGCGCTAATGTTTCATACAAAGTAACTCATTCTGAAAAAACTAATTTCTTTATAAGAAATAGTATTATTTTCGTGCCCCTCGGAAAATATCCAATGAGGCATGGGTTGTAAGAGGACTCAGTTGGCCTGAATGTCTCTGTCATCATAAGGAGCATTTTATCTCAAAAATTTAACTTCCTATGGAATTAAAAAAAAACTTTAAGAAGCTCACATTTTTTTACAAAATTAGCCCATGTTCTGCTACTGAAGCTAATAGGTATCTCTTATGTGAAACCTCTAATAGGTATCCCTTAGGTGAAATTTTTAGGTAAAAATTTGCCCCTGTTAGGAAACTGTGATCACCAATTTATTAGAAGAAAACATTTTCTGTGCCACTGGGATTTTGAAAAATAGCGAAGGTGATTAGTGTTATTTCTACTCCCAGTAGTTTTTCGACGAAGCATCAATTATTTAGTTCAAACCTTTTCGACAAGAACTTAACAAATCACCATTTAAACTCGATTTTAACCGTTCGGCGTAATTTTCCGAATTCGAGCCGAGTCACGGTGTGTATGCAAATCGGTCCCGATTTAAAATCCCGACATGGTTTTGCCGGGCCTGGATGCCATCCAATTTGACCCGACGGCGGATCTACAACGGTTTCTGGCTCATTTTGCATCTAATTATACTGTTAAATCTCGTTTGCTTGCACTGTGAGCTCGTTTCAAGGTTTTTTTCCTTCGTTCGTCGCCGGTAATTTTCACCAACGACGCAAAACTACCCCACAAGAACAACTCTAAATAAAACGAAAACTGACGAGTTTAAACAGTTTTCGCATTTTTGTTAAAATAATCGCTTCCGATATCGCTTTTAAGGGAGTTTTTTTGATGGGAAAAGAGGACCAGCTGTAGCCGTTGGTGGCCGCCGCTTACGACCCTTGCAAAAATCTGGATCGTTTGGCACAGTTACAAGCTGACGCGCTAACGTTTGGGGCCGAGAGAATTAAATCCAGAAAATCAGCCTAAGTGGCTTAACCGGAGTTAGTTTTGCGCCCCAATTTGCGCTTTACCGGATTTACGGTTGCTGACTGTCTTTTTTTTTACGGCTTACAATTGCAGAAACCGTATAAAATTAAGGAAGAGCGAAACACAGTTGTAAATACTACTTTTACGGATAGGTACGTAGTTTAATTCTGAATCGATTTTATCGCCAACTTTTTAAACTCAAAATTCAGCAAAAATCAAAAACTACTTGATCACCAATTAGCATAAAAATGTTTTTTTTTGTGTGATTTGGAAACCCGCGAAACCCGGTTCGAAAATTTGAATTCAAATTGAGAAGTTTCGTAGCAAACTCGAATCAATGTTAAGATAATGCCAAAAAAATGTTGAGGAGCTTTGGTGCGGAACCCAAAACATGAAAGTGTCAAGAAATTTTAGAGTTTTTTTGTTAACGAAAGTAATTAAGAAAAGGATACCTGGAGGATTAAAACTTATAACTGACTGAATCCGAAAGTTTTGAAATTATTCAAGTTTACCATCCAAGACAAGACTGTCCGCGATGGCACAGTCGCCGCCACGCCGCCGTCGGTACCACCGTCCGAGCCGGGACCACCCGAGAGGGCAGCACACTCGCGCTCCACGGGGGGTCCACTGAAAACGGTTCCAACTCGACGGTTCCATTCATGCAAATTGACCGCCCGATTTTTACGATCGCCGCGGTCCGAGGAGAATCTACGATGATCAAGAACTAGTTGCAAGTTATTGATGTTTGATTCGCCTTCGATGCGACTATCTCGGTTGAACCCTCTAATTATGTGTTATAATTTTACTTTATTAGTTGTCTTAGAACAATTATAAATGTATTGAAAGTAATCCAACACGACTATAATAATCTTTTTTATTTATATTTTAACTAAAATTCAAATACAGAAAAAAAATCATTAATAAGAACAAATGCCATAGAGCATAATATTATACTAAAATACTGAACATCCGCAAGTTCTTCTTCCACTTCTTCTTTAATAAAGTAATACCAAACGTCTGTGTGTTTGCTGCGTTACTATTAAATTGCCCATTTTTTATCATACACCATTTTTTAACACGGTGCAAGTGCATTAAGCTCGGCCTCAGTCATCCAAGGCTATTTTACTCCAATCTAAAAGATGTTGTTCAAAAATGTGCAATACAAGGAAATAGGCGAAACATCTTGGACTTCCATTGTCTTTATAGACAGCTTGATTGAGTTGATACGGCGGACAAGTGCAAGTCGCTTGACGCGCGACGGTGGCGACGATCAGGCCAATAGGAATGGTGGGCGTGGTTAACTGTGTTAGTACATAAGCAAGTAGCCTCGAGCTTAAGGCTCAGTTTCACTTGAAAACGAGCAGAGATTCCACTGTTCGAAACGTCGTGTAAAAAACTCAATAAAGACAATGGAAGTCTAAGATGTTTCGCTTAACAGTACACTATTGTCTACTACCTTTACAACAAACAAGAATATAGAGTTTTCAACATCGATGAAAAATATTTCGTTATTTTGCTGCGCTTCATAAATTTCATCACCTACAGCCACCGGATTTAACCCTCTTCTCACCACTGATGAATGCGCCCTATAGATCATGTGATCTTTAAACCATCTAAAGTATTTTCCGGGTTTTGAAACCGTGGAAACCCGAATTTTTTCCTGACGTTTTGTCTACAGAAGCGGCAGACAAACGCAGGCGATGACGCAATGAGCGACATGATCTCGTGCGTTTTCCGACGTTGACTGATTCGACTGTGGCGAGCTCCGTTTCCCCCCCCCCGCGCAGTGGAGCCAAATGCCAAAATTTCGGAAATAACTTAATATCTTTTTGGTTAATGATGATATCAAATTGCCGTTTGTTTCGTTCGATTCATTGAGAGCAAAATTTAGTGTTTATTGAGGATTGAGGTATTACCCATTCACTTATTTTTGTCACCTAGTTACCTTTGAAACCTTCATTTTTTTATACCTATCTCCTTTTAGCACATGTTGAGAAGATGCAATAAAAATGTCAAAGTCAAATTTCCAAGGTCTATTTGACGACATAATAAGTGAATAGCTTATATAGCATTTAATCAATAAATTCAGTTGGTAGGGTTGCACCTTTACAAACTTTGTAACTGCACGTTTCTATATATATTACAATAACTATAATAAAATAAAAGAAATTCGCCGAGTCGGAATTGGGTTTATTTCACTATTATTATTTATTACTATACAGGGTGGCACAAACTTAACGCAGGATTCAATAGCATCAAAGCTAATATAGAAATTAAGTTGGGACAAAATCTGTATCATGTAGAGCAGTTAGAACAACATTTTAAAAATAGTGACCATTCTACAGGGTGTTCCAAAAAGTATTTACGATTCAAACATGTATTTTATAAACGATATATCATAAGGTATTATGGTGTTTTTGCATTTGAAATTAGAATTAGTTTTTAAGTGGAGATAATTGCATCTAAAAATTGTAATTTGTTATATTTTAAAAATCTGTAGCTCTTAACAGGCTTGAAGTAGAACCAAACGAATTACAGTTTCATATCTTAGATTACAAATTTGAAATACGGATCTCTCAGTATGTACTACTTTTAAAAATTTCTAAAATTCAACACATTTTTTAAACTTCTAAATAAAAAAAAAATTGTGTTGATTGATAGATCTTTCAAAACTAAATTAGGAAAGTGCAATGCGTTTGGTTTTATCTCAAGCCGCTTAGAAACTACACATTCTTGAAGCAAAAAAAAAAATTAAGGACGCAATTATATCTAAAACTATTAGGGATCGTCATAGGATTTGCTACATAAAAAAATGTACTACTGTAGTAGTGTCTTACTTAAAAAAAACGTATGTTTGAATCGGCATTAGGTACTTTTTGAATCATCCTGTTTAAAGGTCACTATTTTCCAAATGAAGCTCTAACCCTACTACACGACACCGCCTTTGTTTCTAATCAATATTTTCAGATATCACGAAACCTGCGTTAAGAATGTGCTACACTATGTAAGTACGTACTCCATAGTTTTGCTGTTATGTGGGGTAAGGGCACATTAGTACTTGGAAATTGCTATCCGGATTGGGTTGATCACTAACTGGTCATTTTCAACCAATCCCATTAACTAGCATGTCATCAGTCACCAACCCGGTTGCCTGAAAACTACCTGTAGAGAGCACTCCAATCCCTCCAGGATCAGTTAAAAATTACCCAAAGCGTCAAAAATGCAGATTAAAATTTTCTGGGCCAATTCAGGTTAAGATTAAGGTTAAAAATGATTAAGAAATTACACAGAGCGTTCAAAAATGTCTAACTAAGATTAAGGCAAAAATCGGTAAAAAGTTACTCAAAGGGTTTTTACAAATTTAGAGAGTTTGGGGATATTCAAATTAAGATAATGGCCAAGATCAGTTAAAAATTACTCAAAACGTCAAAAATGGAGATTAAAAATTTCTGGGTCAATTCAGGTCAAAATTCGACTCAAAAATGTCTCAAAGGGTTTAAAAATAGATATTTAGAGAGATTTTGGGAAATTCAAATTAAGACAATGGCCAAGATCAATTAAAATTGGGAGGGATAATTCAGCTTATGATTAGAGTCTATAGTGTTAAAGCGCCTACAAATGCCAGTTTGGAGTTTTTGGAGAAATTCAAGTCAAGTTATAAAATTTTTCGTAAACGTGGAAGGAGTTTTGAAATTAGAAATTTAGAAATGGCTTTTAATGTCGAGAATTTAGTTCTAATCATGGCTTGAATTTTGCCCCCCCCCCCCCCCCCCCCTTAGGATCCCTTCCTCACATTCTTTTGATTTTTTTATTATCATAACTGCAAAAAAACTAATTTATTTTAAAGAGTAACTCCTATATATCTTTTTGGAATTTCGACTACAGAATGATTGGAATTTCGACTACAAAATGACACTGTTTGGCTGATATTGAATTCTTTTGAAATTGAGTCCTTATATTTAATGAACACAAATCAAACAGCAGAAACCTCCTCTAAAATGGTTCTTCTACTTTTCTACACACTACCATCAAAGCCACTTAACTAACGACCCAAACGAATTAACCTGAATTAACCTGAACTAATTAACGACCCAAATAAGTGGTCAACTGCCCAGTTCAAAAAGAAATACAGGATAGTAGTATAGTTTGCAAGGTTCTAGATCACTTTGAATCACTAATCTGAAAGAACGAATTTTTGATTGGTTTGAATAAGTCTTATATATTTTTTTGAAGTTTCTACTACAGAATAACACTGTTTGGCTGTTGTTGATATTGAATTTTCCTTTTATTTAATGAACAAAAATCAAACGACAGAAATCTCCTCTTATATTTGCTTATTCAGTAAAACATGTAAACACACTTTGATAGTTTGTATACAAATGCAAACCCCTTTTTTGTGCTTCAATTTTGTTTCGAATAATGCAACTTTCGTTTTTAAAAACTATTTATTTTTAAAATAAACAAGTTACATCCGATAAATACCCTAAGAAGCTATCTTATAGACTGCCTGCTGCTACATAATAGATGCATATTTATAGTAAATAAATGTAGATTCAGCAATTGTGATATATATGTTTATAATGCCTCATCATAAGTGACCATATAATTCCTCCCTTCTTAAGATTGAGAAAATGGGGTAAGATTTTCGAGAGGTTTCAATTTTATGTTCACTTTTACATTTTGATTTTTCTTATAATAACAAAACACTATGATTAAAGTAATGATTATAATAATAATAATAATTATAATTAATATAGGTGTACTCGTGTTTGCTACGTCAAATGCTTTTAGAGAATACGTGGTTAATTTCTTTGCATTTTCTAAATCTTCATGAATATTGTTTAAGTCAATTTCTTTTAGTTGCAGGGGTTCAGTTTGCTGTATCAATTTATTATTGATATTGATTGAGGGTAATTTAAATCTTAAATTGATCGTATTGGGTCTTTGAGATTCATAAGTTTTATTTTGAATTTGTACAGAACATTCTCTAGGTAAGATTAGTGATGGTTGACTAATGGTTTCAATAGTTTTTTGATTAGGACATTGGAAATAAATGTTTTCTGAGGTGATTGGGATTATTATAAGAGAATTGTCTCTCAATTGTATTGTAGAGGATTTTTCAATATTAATTGGTGTTAGAGGGCAATGATTGGTTAATTCGATCGTTTGTATTATACAGGGTTCATTCGTTTTTAACAGGGCTTTAGGACATAGGTATATTCCTTCTATTTTAGGGCAATTTTCCTTAAGATTGAAAGAGTCATTTAATGATTTCAATAAATAGGGATTTTTTTATGTCCATTATTTTATTACTCATGGGAATTGGATACACGTGGTATAGTGAGTAAGATTTTCCTGACGTAAGAGGAAGAGCGATATAAAAAATAATTAGGTCGCTTTTAATTGTTACGTCTGTATAAGCTGCTTCATAATATTTGATGATGTTGTCGAATGGAATGAGCACACTTGGATTTAATTCCTGAATGATAACCTGCAATTCTCTATATTTGAGAATGCTGTGATGCAGAATATTAATTTCTGCAAAGTTTATTGCAGTTTGCACATTCATATGAATTTCATTTATTATGCGAATGTTGTCCTCTAGGTTATCTAACAATGCAATTAAATAAACTGCAGTTGATGTGGTTTGAGTCATTTGTGTCAGGTTAAGGATTTGTTCTTTTATTTTTTGCTGATTTAGTTTAATGTCGGTTAATTGTGAGTCGACGTCTTTTGTTAATTTTTTAACGATTATCTGAGTTGCGGACATGTCTTGATTTAAGATAAGTTGGTTTTCTTGAAGGATTTTTATGTAATTATCGTAGCGTTCTCCATCATCGGAGTCAAGAGTACCATAAAGATATTTTTGAGCTTTTCCTAAGATATTAAATAATCCTCTTTTTTCTCGTTTGGAATTTGAGGTTGTATAATGTTTAACAAAGAGTTTAATAGAGTCGATTTGACTTAGCAAATTATTTATTCTTACGTTTAGTAGATCTTTTAAAGGTAAATTAGATTTTTCTAATGTTTGATTGATTCGTAAAAGGGTTTTTTCTACTGTCTTGACACATTTTCTAATATTAGTTAGATTGATATGATAATAAACATGGTGATGGTCAGTTATGACATAAGCTGTTCCTTCGTAGACAGGTAGTAAGGGGTTACTGATGTCTTCAATTTGGTATTGGGCGTTAACTAGTAGGGGAAGTAGTACTAAGATGGTCTTCATTGTATGTTCTGAAATTATAAATATCTTTTGATATCTTTGGGATGCCGTTGATTTTGAAATAGAGTTGGTTTGTATTTTGGCTTAAGAGTTTTTGATAGTTTTTGGGGTGTCGCTAGAAGTTGGTTTGTACCTTCAGGTATTTCTGGGTCATTTTCTCGATTTTTGTTTTTAATTTTGACAGAACATTTGCTTTTTTTGCATTTAATTTTAAATTGATCGTTCGTCTAATTCTTTGAAGGTTTGCGCAAGGTCATAAATGTAATCTGTTTGAATTTGATTTAAATTTTTCTCAAAATTTAACTGATAGTTCAGGTTTCCTTTTAATATTTGGAATGGAGTATAATCATGCGAAGAATGGATGCTGTTATTATAGTTTAAGATTGCAATATCGACCAGTTCTTGAATAGATTTAGATCGATGGTCATTCCTTAGGGCAATAAGACTTTCTTTGAGTGTCGAATGAAAGCGCTCAATTGGAGAGTTTGAATTAGGGTTATATGGAGTAGTGAAATGTAATTCAATTTGATAGGTTTTACATAGATCTTGTATTAAATTGTTCTTAAATGTTTTCGCGTTATCTGTAGTGATTTTACATGGGGTACCATGATGTGAAAACAATTTAATTAATATTTGATAGATTTCGACGGAAGTTTCGTTAATAGAGTAGGCTGTAGCAAATTTCTTTTCTTCTAGCAATCAATTATAGTTAGAAATTTTTGTCCTGAGATAGAATAGGTGTCTATGTATAGATGTTCAAATGGTTTAGTTCCAGTTGGTGTAGGTTTGTATATTATTTTGTAGGGATGTCTGTCATACTTTGTTTTTTGACACGTTTCACAAGTATTGACATAATTAATTACGTCTCGTTCTAAGCTCGGCCAGTAATAGTTTTGCTTAATATTTTTTATGTTTTCGGTCATTCCTCGATGAGATGTTTTTGTAGTGTGGTATCTTTCGATTATTTCTCGTTGTTCATTTACGTCAACAATGTCTTGGAGTAAGATGTTTGAAATAAACAATGTATAAGAATTATTTTTAAATGTTTCTTGAAAAATTCTAATAATTATAGGTTCTAATTCTTTGTCTGGAAAATGTAGACAATACGTATCTGGAGCTAAATAATCCTTAAAAATTTTTTGTATTTCTTCCGTAATTGGGTTTTCGTTTATGAATATAGTTGTTCTTTTCTTTGTGTTAAATAGATTTTTTGAAATTGTATAGGGTTGAGGTTTATTGGTCCATTTAAAAATTATTTGATTTTTATATGTACTAATACTTTTGTTCACATAGGGCGCTCCTAATATTGGGTTTTCATTTGACGTGTGGACAGTTATCGTATCTGAATTTTCTTCAGGTTGATTTCCTAGATTTTCAGGACTTCTGATAGTTTCTGTGCTTGATGAGTTAGGAGATTGTTGATTTCGAGAACAGGTGTTTTGAATGTTAATTCCTTGTGTGTTAATTTTCGTCGGAGGTCTAATTTGTATATCTGATATAATATTAATTTTTGGTCTTGGTTTTGGTACAGATTTCTTTTTTGTCATTGAACCAAATAAATTGTCTTGAGAATCAAAGAAATGCTTGATTTTATCATGCCATGAATACTGGTCATCATTATCTTCGTCTTGGTCACATACAGCTGACATATGGGTTAATGGAGGTTTAACTATTTCTATGGGGTTAGTTTCTTTTGGTGGACGTGAAAGGGCGTCTGCGTTTAAATTTTGAGTTCCTTTTTTGTAATGAATAGTACAGTCGTATTCTTGAAGTTTTAGTCGCCATCTGATTAATTTAGAGTTGGGTTCCTTAATAGAGAACAACCACTGGAGTGGTTTGTGGTCAGTGACTATTGTGAATTTTCTACCGAATAGATAGCGTCTAAAATATTTAGTAGCCCACACGATGGCTAGAAGCTCTTTTTCTATGGTTGAATAATTACATTCTGAAGGGTTTAAGGTTCTACTGGCGTATGCAATGGGTAAGTCGGTTCCTATTGGACCTTGAGACAGAACGGCTCCAATTGCGTAGTTAGAAGCGTCTGTTGTGAGAATAAACGGTTTGTGAAAATCTGGGTGTTGAAGTATGGGGTCATTTATTAAAATATTTTTACATAAATTGAAAAGAGTCTAAAAATACTTTGTCATGAACTATTTTAACATTTTTCTTTAGGCAGTGGGTTAGTGGTTTAGTGATTTTTGCAAAATTTTTAATAAATTTTCTGTAGTATCCGACTAAGCCAAGAAAAGATTTGATTTCTTTAGGAGTATTTGGAATTTTGAAATTTTTTATGGCTTCGATTTTTCTAGGATTAGGTTTTATTCCGGAAGGGGTTATGACACGTCCTAAAAATTCAACTGTTTTATGTAAGAATTCAGATTTATCTAATTGGGTTTTCATATTATAAGAGAGAAGGCGATCAAATACTAGTTTTAGAGAGTTCAAGTGTTCTTGAAGACTAGTGGAGTAGACAATGATGTCGTCCATGTATACTAGACAAATTTTCCCTTGTAGGCCACATAATATGTTGTCCATCGTGCGTTGGAAGGTGGATGGCGCATTCTTGAGTCCGAATGGCATTCTTGTATATTCATAATGGCCATGTTCAACGTTAAATGCGGTTTTTTGGTATGCTTTTGGGATACATTTCTATTTGGTGGAATCCGCTGGCTAAATCAAGGGTGGTGAAGTATTGGCTTTTACCCAGTTTGTCTAATATATCCGCTATATTGGGCAGCGGGTATCTGTCGTCGACTGTTTTCTCGTTCAATTTTCTATAGTCGATTACTAATCTCCATTTCTTTTGATTAGACGCGTCCATTTTCTTCGGGACGATCCAGATTGGTGAACTCCAAGGGGAACTGGATGGTTGAATGATTCCGTCGTTTAGCATTTGATTGATTTGTTTGCTCACCTCTTCTTTATGTACATGGGGATACCTATAGCTTTTTGTATGGACAGGGATTTCATCAGTTGTATTGATTACATGCTTGACTTGATTTGTAAATGTTAAAGGTTCTCCAGTTTGTGTAAGATTTCACCGTAATTCTTCATAAATTTAAAAAGTTGATCTCGTTCTTCTTGGTTAAGGTGTTCATGCCTTATCAGGTTTTTGAAATCGATGAAATTAGATGTTTTATAAGGTGATTTTTTCCTCATTAATGGGTTTTTAATTTCTAAATTAATTATTTCGAAGTTTTCAAGTTCTATTGGTTCTAAGGGAAGGTTCTCATTTCTATGACATTCGATTACTACATTATTATTAGAGTGATTGAAAATGTCAAGAGTATAGGTCTGATTATTGATCGTTAGTAGTGTAGGCTGAATTTCGATTTCGTCGTCGCGATAATAAGGCATTATCCATGTCGTATTGTTGGGTAATGTAGTCTTAAACGTTGTTTTTTGTATAGTTTTAGGTGGGATTTCAATAGTATATTGGTTAAATTCTTGCCTGTATAGGAAAGAGATTTCCAAGTATTGATTTTTTAATATTTGTTTTTTCAGGTCTATATTTAATTTAAGTTTGCAAAGGTCTTTTATTCCAAGAATTCCATCAAAATATTCGTGGAAGGGGTAAAGTATAAATTCAATAGGCTCTGAGATACCATAACACGAGAGCAGAGGGATTGTTGCTTTGTTATGGGTTTTTTTTGAACCTACACATGTTTGAAGAGTACTTGTATACGGTTTAACTGATTTTGGAAAAAGAGATTCGGCTATTGAGGGTCTAAGGAGAGACGCATGAGAACCTGTATCAATTAGTAAACGTATTCCATAATTGGGAATTTCTATATATGGTAATTGGTTTACTTGGAAACTATTTAAGCTTAAGCAAGATTGGCTTTGTCCGAGGCTTGTAATTGAAAATTTTCCAATTGTTCTGTTAAGGATTCCTCGGAAGGTGATGGCTCTTCATAATTTTCAGATTCTAAGGGATAATTATACTCATTGGGCTCTGGGACGTCATATTGAAGATCTTGTTGGTATTCGCTGTCATAGATTTCTTCACTTTCTAGATGGGTCAGTTCTTGGGAAGAGAAGTTAGGTTTGTTCGCATATGGATTGTATTGTTGAAAAGGTCTTTGCTGGGGTCTCATTTGAGTCAAATTTCTCTTAATGGTGCTTACACCAGACATAGGTTGTGGATATTGTTGTTTAGGGGGTTGTGAATGTTGTGGTCTGAATGAACCTTGTTGATTTTGTGGGGGTCTGAATGAACCTTGTTGATTTTGTGGGGGTCTGAATGTGGGTTTTTGAGTTTGATGGCTTTGATGGTTATTTGGGCGATTAGGAGTTTTTATAGGGTTACTTATGTTTTGATAATTTATGGGTTTTGGAAAGTTTGAAGGGTAGTTGTTTACTAGTGGTTTGGTGAATGATTTCGAATGATTCTGCATGTAATTATTTTTAAAGTGGTTTTGACTTATTAGAATTTCGTAATTTGTAATAATATCGATAGCTTTGTCCAAAGTTTGTGGGTTTTGTACAATTAACAAAGTTCTTAACTCGCTTGAAATATTTGCTAAAAGGTTTTGAGTAGCAGTGAGTTCGTTTTGTGAGATTAAAATAGTACGTGCTTCAACATTAGTAATTTCTGAGCAAATTTTATTATTGATTTGTGTGACTAAAGCTTTGAGTTTTTGAATATAATCTTGAGTAGTTTCATTTCTTTTGGATAAAAATATTAATTGTTGTTGTAAATTTGCCCTAGTGAGAGGGTCGCTGAATTTTTGCTGTAAAGCTATTTTAATATTATTCCAGGAAGTTAGATCTGGTCTTGTTAAAAGGAAGTCTTCGGCTGCGCCTATAATTTTTGCTTTTATAGCTAATAGAACATATTCTTGTTGAGATGGATCGGTGTTAAAATATCGATTGTAAAAGGTATCGATTTGGTTAATAAAAGATTCTAGTCTTGCTGGTGTTCCATCAAATGTTTTTAGAAGAGTTACAGTTGATTTCAAAGCTTCGGCCATTTTGTTATCTAATTGATTGTCAGTTTTTGAACTAGAAGCTAAAGGCGATATATTAGAATAAGTTTCAATAATGTTTAGAGTAGAATTATTTAAGCTAGGGTTACTATTCTTACTATCCTTTTTGTTAGTTTCTCTGTGTTTTTTCATTAAGGGTCATAGAACGTTTAATTAACAGGTTGTACGACTATAGGAAATAAATTGACTTACAGTAAAGTTTATTTCCCAGTTTCTTTCCTGTATCAAGGGGTAGCGTTGCTAAGAGATATACTGCTTAGGTAGGGTACCTCTTGTAGTGGACACTAGCGTAGACCAATTTGTCCAACTGGTAGACTCGTTGTGGCAGCGCAGAAGACGATTCTAGCCAGGAGTCACAAGATGCTTCCGGGAGGTTCTTTGGATCCCTTCTTGACTGCTAATCCAGAGGGTGTTTGGTCACTAATAGCACTTCACAGAATCGCTATCACAACTCACTCAGATTCACTACTTTTGTAACCGTACTCCGAAAGGATCCTACCGGCTGCGCCAATTTTGTTTCGAATAATGCAACTTCCGTTTTTAAAAACTATTTATTTTTAAAATAAACAAGTTACATCCGATAAATACCCTAAGAAGCTATCTTATAGACTGGCTGCTGCTACATAATAGATGCATATTTATAGTAAATAAATGTAGATTCAGCAATTGTGATATATATGTTTACAATGCCTCATTATAAGTGACCATATAATTCTTCCAAGGCGAAGCGAAATGATTCATTTTTAAGAATCTAGCTAATGTGAGTAATACGTCGAGCGTTCAATAAGCAACACGCTGCATTTTTATTTAAGATCCCCATATTCCAACCGTTTACTTATATCCCCTATTTCGTGACTGTAGGTCTTAACGTTAAATTGAAATTACGATAAGTACTTGCAGGATTCTGCGCCTGGAAGTGGGTGGAGGGCGAGAGAAAGAGAAGGTAAAATGGTTCTTCTACTTTTCTACACACCATCAAAGCCACTTAACTAACGACCCAACCGAATTAGCCTGAATTAACCTGAACTAATTAACGACCCATATAAGTGGTCAACTGCCAAAAGAAATACAGGATAGTAGTGTAGCTTGCAAGGTTCTGGATCACTTTGAATCACTAATCTGAAAGAACGAATTTTTGATTGGTTTGAATAAGTCCTATATATCTTTTTGGAGTTTCTACTACAGAATGACACTGTTTGGCTGTTGTTGATATTGAATTTTCCTTTTATTTAATGAACAAAAATCAAACGACAGAAATCTCCTCTTATATTTGCTTATTCAGTAAAACATGTAAACACAATTTGATAGTTTGTATACAAATCCAAAACCCCTTTTTTGTGCTTCCAAGGCGAAGCGAAATGATTCCTTTCTAAGAATCTAGCTAGTGTGAGTAATACGTCGAGCGTTCAATAAGCAACACGCTGCATTTTTATTTAAGATCCCCATATTCCAACCGTTTACTTATAATCCCTATTTCGTGACTGTAGGTCTTAACGTTAAATTGAAATTAGGATAAGTACTTGGAGGATCCTGCGCCTGGAAGTGGGTGGAGGGGGAGAGAAATAGAATGTAAAATGATTATTCTACTTTTCTACACACTACCATCAAAGCCACTTAACTAATAACCAAGCGAATTAACCTGAATTAACCTGAACTAATTAACGACCCAAATAAGTGGTCAACTGCCAAAAGAAATACAGGATAGTAGTGTAGCTTGCAAGGTTCTGGATCACTTTGAATCACTAATCTGAAAGAACGAATTTTTGATTGGTTCGAATAAGTCTTTTATATCTTTTTGAAGTTTCTATTACAGAATGACACTGTTTGGCTGTTGTTGATATTGAATTTTCCTTTTATTTAATGAACAAAAATCTAACGACAGAAATCTCCTCTTATATTTGCTTATTCAGTAAAACATGTAAACACAATTTGATAGTTTGTATACAAATGCAAACCCCTTTTTTGTGCTTCCAAGGCGAAGCGAAATGATTCCTTTCTAAGAATCTAGCTAGTGTGAGTAATACGTCGAGCGTTCAATAAGCAACACGCTGCATTTTTATTTAAGATCCCCATATTCCAACCGTTTACTTATAATCCCTATTTCGTGACTGTAGGTCTTAACGTTAAATTGAAATTAGGATAAGTACTTGGAGGATTCTGCGCCTGGAAGTTGGTGGAGGGCGAGAGAAAGAGAAGGTACAATGGTTCTTCTACTTTTCTACACACTACCATCAAAACCACTTAACTAACGACCCAAACGAATTAACCTGAACTAACCTGAACTAATTAACGACCCAAATAAGTGGTCAAGTGCCAAAAGAAATACAGGATAGTAGTGTAGTTTGCAAGGTTCTAGATCACTAAACAATTTCTGCTCTAGCGGTAGGTTAGCGCTAGCGGTTAAATTGTCAACTAAACCATCTTCATCCTCGTCTGCTGAATCTTCGTCGGTAAGTTGCTTTTTGGAGGTTCAATATAAATTTCGTCATCGTAAGTCATATCTCACGCCTCCTGAATTCTAACTCCGCTAAAACGAAAAAAATTACTAAAAATATTATTTCAACTGAGGTACGGCCTAACGAGCCCATTTGGGAACACTGATGTTTACAACAATATTGTACAAAAATAAACAATCCATAAAATCAATCTCAAATAGAAATATGTTTTCACATATCATAATATGGTAAAACGTTTAAAACAACTAGAATAAAATAAAATATCGAATGGTAATTCTACTTACACTAAGTTGATGTCCATGTTTTTGACCAACTCGTACAAACCAATATTTCACTCGATACTAAAAAATGGCGAACGTAAGTAGAGCTTTGCATAAACCCTTCTAGGGGCTTCATGAATCATATTAAAGAGACCTAAATAGACCAGTTGACGAAAAGTTGAAAAATATCCGCCTTAAGCAGGACTTTGGCTCTTAATGTTTATTAGCACCATATGGAGCCTGTAGGCGCTAATGGGTTTGGCTCCGATGATTCTAAAATCCGGTGAAAAACATCTTCATACGTTGATAAAGAAGTTTTTTCTAACATGGTTTAATCTGAAGATCTTGTGAATCTTTATGTCGATTCTCCTGTGCCTCTTCAGAAAGCTGGCCGATAGGAAGCGCTGCGTTTGCTATGATTTCAGCACCGTGAATTAGGATCTTGTAGACTGTTGAGGGCATGTAGTACCAAGGGTAAAGTTGAAGAGCCAATTCAGCAGTAATTCGCCCAAAGTTTCCAAATTTTATTGAGTTGACCGCGTAATGACTGGTTATGACTTTGGTAATTTCTAAGGTCAGTTCTGGATTAGCGAAAACCCGCCTAGAGATTTCCCGTGTTGGATGAGCCATATCCCTGTCGAACAAAATCTACCCGGATTGTGAGTTTTTGCAAAAATTTTTGCTGAATCCGGGTTTTCTCAGCTTCTTTGAGCGGAAGAGTGTACCTTTTGAGGTTTTCCAATCTCAAAAACTCAAATTATATGCACTATGAAGGATATATTCCAGTACATTTAATACAACATATAAAGATGACAAACCCAGTTGAATGCTTCTTCGTTTGACTTTTTATACTGAATTTGTAATAAATTGTTCATTTCTGATGGTCGAGTTTTACAAATAAAGCAGTTGCTTGCAGAAGTAGTTCCCATTACTGCCTGGGTCACCTTTCCGTCCAACATAGTAAAAGACAGAATATGCTCAACAAGAATTGTACAAGCGCCAAAGGTTAAAACTGTCATCTCTAAGTTCTTATATGCACTTTCAACACTTTTCTTCTTAGTTCGAGCCAATTCAAGGGTTTCTCTTTCGTATTGTTGCGAACTCGGGGTTCAATAATTCCAGTGTAACGATTTAATACGAAAACACTATTTATTAACTCCACAAATACAGACCGGTACAATTCGACTAGTAAATAACTCACTACTTAACACTTTATAGCCTTCTATTATCGGTTCGTAACTTTAGCTTACTTATAGCTCGATTAAAATAAGACTACTACTCAACCGCCGCTCTATGCGCCTTTTATAGACAATCCTAAAATTACAGAAAAACCTAGAAAGTTCTTTATAAGAATTCTTGAATAATCTCACATAAAAAAAAACGGTTGTAAACAACTGCCTTCTAGATTAAGCCAGACGAGCAATAAATCACTCGTGTCAGCCATGACGCAGCGCGGATAGGTCGCGAAACTCCACCAACCAACACGCTCCCATGCGTTGCCCCGCCTCCCATGCGGCGTTGCTGCGATCGTAACATTGCCCTCCTCCTAAGTCTGTTCGTCCCGAACAGATAGAGTTCCATGGTATCGTGCTAATCGATCCAAATGAACGACCTTCATCTTTGACCTAGGGGTCCGCTAGATCCTATACACCACATCATTAATCTTCTTTATAATTGTATAAGGTCCTTCCCAATTTTGGCTAAGTTTGGGCGACTTCCCCACCTTTCGCCTCGGATTGTATAACCACACCAAATCACCATCCTGGAAGCCGCGGGAGTTAGCTAGTAAGTCATATCTTCCTTTGGCTCGATCACTGGATATCCGCAGTTTATTCCTGACTTGTTCATGAACATTGTCCAGCCTCTCCTTAAGTTCCTCCACAAAATTCTCAGAGTTGAGTGAGTCTTTTTCTGGTGTTCCATACATCAAATCTGCAGGAAGCCTCATTTCCCTTCCGAACATCACTTTCGCCGGAGTATAACCAGTGGCTTCATGCGTAGAGCCTCGATATGCCATCAACATGAGAGGTAGATGTTGGTCCCAATCACGCTGATGATCTGCCACCATTTTAGACAGGTAATGTTCCATGGTGCGATTAAATCTCTCTACCATCCCATCCGACTGTGGATGCAAAGGAGTTGTCCTGGTCTTGCGAATTCCGAGAAGTTCCATGACCTTCTGGAAAACAGTCGATTCAAAATTTCGGCCCTGATCAGAATGAAGTTCGAGAGGGACTCCAAACCTGCAGAACATTTCATTTACTAGCACCGTTGCCACAGTCGTTGCTTCTTGATTAGGCAGGGCGTATGCTTCAGGCCATTTAGTAAAGTAATCCATGGCGACCAAGATGTATTTATTTCCCGACTCAGTCTGAGGAAACGGTCCCGCGACATCAATTGCTACCCGCTCGAATGGAGCACCTACAGTGTACTGCACCATTCGGCCGCGTGATCTTGTTCGAGGTCCTTTTGTGGCACAACAAACTTCGCACTTGTGGCACCAAGACTCGACGTCTTCATGATAATTCACCCAGTAGAACCGCTCTTTAATTTTGGCCAAGGTTTTATTGACCCCAAAATGACCTCCACTTGTTCCGTGGTGCATTTCCAGTAGTACATCTGATTTTCTGCTATCAGGAACAACCAACTGACTGACTACGGACTTGCCATCCGGACTCTCCCACGCTCTCTTCAGTAGTCCATTTTCTATTTTAAGAGAGTGCCACTGGGCCCATAGCGCCTTCAGGTTTGGACTTTTACCAGCGATTTCTTGCCATTCTGGTCTCTTGTCGTCAGTCTTTGCAGAGAGGATGGGTCCAATATCTGGATCGTTCATTTGTTCTTCTCGAAGCGTCTGTGTGGTCCAGCCATCGTTTATTTCTACCGACGTTCTCCTTACAGAAGGAAGTCCCTCACGCTGCTCAGTTCTTTGACAATGCCGACAATCCACTTTACACGGCCGTCTAGACATGCATCGGCATTTCCGTGAGACCTCCCTGGTCGATGCTCAATTTGGAAATCGTACTGCTGCAAGCGCTCGATCCATCTGGCTATTTGGCCTTCAGAGTTTTTCATCTGTAATAGCCATTTCAAGGCTCCATGGTCAGTTCTAATCAGGAACCTTTTTCCATATAAGTAGCGATGGTAATGTTCGACTGCTTTAACGATGGCCAACAGCTCCTTTCTAGTGACGCAATAGTTTCTTTCTGGCTTACTTAAAGTCTTACTGTAGTACTCAATGACCTTCTCTTGCCCATTTTGTCTTTGAGAGAGTACTGCACCTAGACCACAGTTACTTGCATCCGTGTCCAAAATAAAGAGTTCGTCTTTTATAGGGTAAGCCAAGATTGGACTAGAACAGAGGGCAGCTTTAAGCCTTGCAAACGCCTGACTGCAATCGTGGTTCCACAAGAAAGGTGTTTTCTTTTCCGTTAATTTGTGCAGCGGTTTTGCGATGTCGGCAAATCCTTCTACAAATCTCCTATAGTAAGTACATAGTCCCAAAAAGCTCCTTACTTCGTGTTTGTCTCGGGGAACTGGCCAATCTTTAATGGCAGATATTTTACTTTGGCTAGTTTTAATGCCTTGTTCTGAGATAGTATGCCCCAAGTACTCGACTTGCTTTTGGAACAGGCTGCATTTCTTGTAGTTTAACTTCAGGTGAGCATTCCGTAACTTGTTGAAGATTTCTCTTAAATTCTTCAAATGCTCGTCGAAATCACGTCCCATGACAATTATGTCATCTAAGTATACCAGGCAAGTTTTCCAAGTCAGCCCCCTCAAGACAAGTTCCATTAGTCGCTCGAAAGTTGATGGAGCATTGCACAATCCAAAAGGCATAACAGTGAATTGGTATAGTCCAGAACCAGTAGAAAATGCAGTCTTTTCTTTGTCTTCGGGAGCAATCTTTACTTGCCAGTACCCACTTTTTAAATCTAGAGTGGAAAACCACTTTGATCCCGATAAAGTTGCTAAGGTGTCCTCTATACGTGGAAATGGGTAGCTGTCTTTCTTGGTCACATCATTAAGTTTCCTGTAGTTAACACAGAACCGCGTTGAACCATCTTTCTTCTTAACAAGAACCACAGGCGACGACCATGGACTAGATGATTCTTCTATGACGCCCTCCTTTAACATTTCATTCAGCAAACTGTTAACTTCTTGTTGTTTAGCAAGAGGGACCCTTCGTGGGTGTTGTCGTATTGGCTCGACATCTCCTGTGTTGATCTTATGGACAACTAAATCAGTTTGACTGTCATTGCTCTTGAAGTTGAACATATCAGATTCATCCATAGCAAATTTTATGGCAGACTGAAGTTGTTCCTTTTGACAGGTGACTCCAATGTCGTTTGAAAGCATCAATAACTTCTGGCGAAGCTTGGTTAGAAGATTCAATTTTGGATGTCTCTGCTTCGACACAATTGCATACCCATTGTACAGGCTCATAATTGGCAAGAACTGTTCCTTCTTTGAGCTTGATGGTCTTTTCTCCAATATTGGCAACTCGTACTGGCATAGTCGTCTTCGTGTCGGTCAAAGTTCGGGCTACCATGATTTCAGTCGTCAAATATTCCAGGAATTTCCATTCCCAAAATAAACTGGTCTTTGATCCTGGCAACCAACACTTTATGCCGAACTTCGAGTCTTTCTCCAATAACGATGGTGACATCGGCTTCTCCGTCTATAGGGCAAGACTCTCCAGTGACTGATTTTAACATAATAGGATTGGGCAATGGTTGTATGGTATATCCGACAAGTTTATCTGGCCTTACAATGGTCACATCTGCTCCTGTATCGATGGTAATCTGGATCTTCTGTTCCTTAATGCGTCCGGCCACTGTGAGACTTTTGCCACTCAAATTATTGACTTTAAAGATCCTGGGGGTCTTAGCGGCCCCGGTCAATTGTCCCCTTGCATTGACCGGAATTAGTTTTCCTGGGACCTAGGGCGGTCTTGGTCGCCGCTTGGTCTTCTAAACGACGGCGACGGATTTCTTGCCCTATTACGGCAGTTACTCTTGATGTGACCCAGTCTGCCGCAGTTAAAACATTTTATGCCCCGATTGTCTGTTGATCGAGGGGTCCTTCCCAAGAGGGCTTGTATATTGACTGTCATATCCTTCATCGCTTTATGTAAACTGGCCATGGATTCAGCCATAGACGTATCCTTCTCGTCATTGCAAGTTGCCATTCGCACACGTGGAGAAGAACCAGATGACACTCGTGACGCCTCGAATTCCAGGGCCCGAACTAGCGCCTCGCTGATATCCTTGGGCCTTACTAGACGTAAGTGGTATCTCATGTCACTATCGCGAACTCCCTCAATGAACCTTTCGGCGGCAAATTGCATTTGAAAAGATTCAGGGGCCGATGGATATGCCAGGTCTTTCTATGTCCGCCTCAAATTCTTGTAACGATTCACCAGACTTCTGCTGTCTCATCCTCAGCTGTGCCTGGAACACGGTTTCTTTGTGTTCATTTCCAAATCGTAGTTGCAGAGAGTGTACTAAAGCTGCATAATTATTTTGATCAGCTGCCGACAGAGATTGGAGTAATTCAGCCGCTTTTCCACGAAGCGCTACCACTAGTGATGTAGCTTTCTGGCGCTCGGACCAGCCATTAGCTTTTGCAGCTGCCTCAAATTGGGTTTTATAGATTTCCCAGGCCGTAGTACCGTCATAATCGGGAGGCTTAATTTTAGCGTTGGGTGTGCTAAAGCTCTCGGTAGACACGGTGTCGTCCTCAAGTTGTTCCCGGAATTTCTTTTCTAGCTCGAGAACCCTCTGGTTGACAGCTTCGAGTCCTTCGTTAACGGATTCGTTAACGGATTGCATTATTCTTTCTTCCAATTGTTGCTCCCTGACTGCGAGATGGTTCATTAATTCTTCTTTGAATTGTTGACGTCGCTCTTGTACTTGTTCACGTTTTTCCTGCTCCTCCTTCTGTTCTTGATAACGTCTTTCCTGCTCTTCCTTCTGTTGTTGATAACGTTGCTCCTGTACTCGATCACGTCTTTCTTGTTCCTCTTTTTGTTCCTTATAACGTTTTTCCTGCTCTTCTTTTTGTTCTAGATAACGGCGCTCCTGTATTTGATCACGTTTTTCCAGCTCTTCCTTCTGTTCATTATAACGTTTCTCCTGTTCTAGATAACGTCGCTCCTGTACTTGATCACGTTTTTCCTGTTCTTCCCTCTGTTGTTGCATGAGGGACAGCAGGGCGGCAAGTTGATCTTCCATCGCTTGATGCTGGCTTCTGGTCACTGGCATAAACACGTAATGTCCGGCAATGAAGCACTCACTTACAGTTCAGCAATATTAGTCCTCAAATTCCCACTGGAATCGCACTTCTGACACCAATTGTTCCGAACTCGGGGTTCAATAATTCTCCAGTGTAACGATTTAATACGAAAACACTATTTATTAACTCCATAAATACACACCGGTACAATTCGACTAGTAAATAACTCACTACTTAACACTTTATAGCCTTCTATTATCGCTTCGTAACTTTAGCTTACTTATAGCTCGATTAAAATAAGACTACTACTCAACTGCCGCTCTATGCGCCTTTTATATACAATCCTAAAATTACAGAAAAACCTAGAAAGTTCTTTATAAGAATTCTTGAATAATCTCACATAAAAAAAAACGGTTGTAAACAACTGCCTTCTAGATTAAGCCAGACGAGCAATAAATCACTCGTGTCAGCCATGACGCAGCGCGGATAGGTCGCGAATCTCCACCAACCAACACGCTCCCATGCGTTGCCCCGCCTCCCATGCGGCGTTGCTGCGATCGTAACAGTATCTATAACGCAACGATATAGAGAATCGCGTAGACGAAGGCCGACGAATTTTCCAGATACAGTTTGTGTCGTCTCGATAGTCATTAAAAGTCAGTCTTTTAGGTACCATAGAGGTCACAAACATGTTGGAATCGGAATTTTCATTTTTTATGGAATAGCGCTGAAAATTCTCACTCTGCCCGGAAGCTCCACCAAATCCCCATTTCGACAACAATGTCAACAAATCCGTTTAGTTCTTCTAACTCCCCAGCATTTTTTGTCTTGAGAACTCGTTCCGCAGTATGGTTTAGTCAATTCTGAAGTGGAACCTCCGCAGACGTATCAGTTATATGGATATTGTCCGGGTAACATCTCTTTTTAGCAGCTGTTATTTTCTTGTAGCTTGGAAATAAGTTGCACCCTGCATTATTCAGGGCATTTCAAATAACCTCATATCGATATTTGCTGAGCGTAGCTTGAATAAACAGTAATAACGCAAAATCTTCAATAAAAGCTTCAAACTTGTTCGATGGCGTCGAGGTGGATGCAGCGTTTAATAAATTTTGAGAATATGATTCTTGAAGTTCGCGGATTTTGCTTCTCTGACTCCGATCTCCACAATCTTCAAATCTCTTGTCTGGCCTTCCTCCACGCAAAGAAATATTATCCTCGCCATGAAAAATCGTGAATATAAATGTGTTCTTCATCCACTCACCGTGTTTCTTTCTAAAAGCCGTTTTGTCCCGATTGAGTGATCTCCATTTTGTCATAAAGTTAGGTAAAAACCTCTTCTGAATTTCTGCGGAAAATAAACTAACTTTGTCATCGCAAATGTCACGAAACTTCTGCTGGACGAAATTATCAAATCACTGGTGGTTAAATGGATCGATTCTTATTAAGTTTCACACAAATCACTGTTAATAATAGTTTTATTAGCCATGTTAACAAAAATATGTAAACATTACATTCGATGACAATGACACTATATAAAAATAAAAAGTGAAAGCAAAACAGATGAGTTATCAAAACCTACTTCTTCTGATTATATGCGCAGAGACCAGTAAAGTTTTTTCGGCCTTGACATTTTACATAATCGCCATACAACTTTTTACATAAATGATGATAATGACTCAATAGGCAACTAAAGGCGTACAATATTTCGGAAATATGTCATGAAGTATATTTCGATTCAAATGCAATTATTTGCAATTTAAAGAATAACAACGACTTTTCACAAATCGTGTTTTAACATTATATTGCATTGCGGTTTTTACTAAATTGAAACTACTTTTAAAATAATAGATGACCTATTTTTTAGCTTAAAATATGATATTGACTCCTGTAGTTTTGTGTAAAAAAATTTTTTTTTTGTTATTAACCCGCCATAATTATCATATAATCCCAGTATATCTTTGTACTCAAATTTTAAGGCAATATTCAATCAATTTTGTTTTTATTTGTGTATCTATTGTCTAATTTTAGAGAGACTATTTATTATCAAACAACTTTTTTTTCTTTGAAAAGTTTCTCATGGACTGTATCAGTGACGTCCCTCGAACCGACTAAACATTCAACTGTTTCCGGAGTCGCGGGGTGCCCGAATTTGGGGTTTCACAGAGGGTGATTTTTGGCCTTTCGCATCCACAGGGATGATTATGACAATTGCGCCACTGTAACAGACCGGTTTCGGTGCAAATTCGTTGCGAGCGCTCCGAAAGATAATAAGAAAAATTTTCTCTATCTAAATCTATTACAAAATAATTTATTTTTAATTGATATAAAACATTAGTCACTGTGGCATTTTTTTTTTAATTTCTTGTAACCAAATTTTCCAGTGAGTTCTCATTGATTTAAAAAGCATGTAGCCTTCGTATTAATTAGTCTATTAAAAAATACAAAAGTTTTCACTTTTAAGAAAGGTTCTTTGTTCGAGGTGGATCGATTTTATTGCCGAATCAAATACAGAAACAGACAAAACTTGCAGCTTTTCCCTAAGGGCACAAGTGAGTTACTGGCGGACGTTAGTCGCGCACGAGTGCTTTCGGCCACCCTTCAAGCTAAATCGTATGTAAAGACTGGCTCAAATTGGTCCAGGGTACAGTTTCGGATGTTTCTATTAGTGCGATTTTGTAACATGAGGCATATTATTTACATGAAAATAAAAATTGTTCAAGTATTGACAACAAATTAGAAATATTGACAGCAAAAAATCATTGTAATTGGACACTCACCAGGAAGTGTCAAATCAATGCAACCAATCAAACAATAAAAAGTTTTTTTAATTCTTCATTGAACAATTGATGCCGTCACCTAACCTTTAACTAACATCAAACTAATGACCCATCATCATGGGTCGTGATCTCTAAATTATTGTAATGGTAGCTCAGAAAACTGCATTACGCTTGAAGCTACTGTCTTCAGTCGGTAATAAATTACTTATAGAAGATCGTAACTTCATAATTTATTAGGAGTAAGTTACCGTAAAGAAAAACTTCGATCAATGCCTTAAACGGACAAAAGCCATTTGTGGCACACAAATTGTTTATATAAGAATATATTATTTATTTATTATAGAATATATTATTTATTACAGAATAGAAATCAAAACAGATTTTGCATAAAAGTACTTTATGGGATTGGAGCAAAATTTTGTCAATGCTCCACAAGTTTTACTCAACCAAATCTACTCGAATAACAAGTCCAAAACTTGTTTTGAGAGGTTTTAATAAAACTAAACAGTCTACTGTTCGTTTAGCAAGTGTTCTACCTGTTCCAACAAATTAAAAAAAAAACAAAAAATACATTACATACTGCAAAACTACTAGGGACTATATCAATATACAACCCACGTAAATTATAGGTTTCATACAGCTTACAGTTATTTTTATAACTGTATCTTCTACAACAAAATTATGTAAAAAGTGTTACATAAAGATTTTATAGAATATTTTGCTTAAGTCACCGTTTTAAAGTTGTTATTATAGCTACTCACTAGCTCTATAACTTTAATATTATTATTTTTCTGTTAAAGTTACCAAGAAACCTATAAGTAATTGCAATAAAGCCGTTGCTGCAGCTATAAAATAATGTTATGATGTGTTTTATGTGAACTTTGGAAGCTCCTGAACAACTATTAATAAAATTTAATTTGAAACTTAAATATTTTAATAACCTAAAGAGAATAGACTTGCAAAAAGAGAGTCCTTCCTTTAAATTTTGGATTTTTTTCTTACACAGATGCTGTATTACTGTTTTTAGGGTTATGTATAGAAATTGTTTTAGAAGATGTTTTCTCCACTTTGAGAAACTGTAATAATCTATTATAGTTGAAAGAAATTTATTTTCTGCTAAGTAGGTTAGTGATCGAAATTTTTAGCTTTTTCGCAGAAAACTCTAGTTTAAAATATGCAAAAAAGCAATATTTACTAATTGGAAATTGAAAACTTATCTGCTTTAATTTTAGAAAAATATTGCAGCTGTTAAGAAGGAAACAAACAGAAACAAATACTCCGAGGGCTAATACCCCTACCGGCACTGAATTCTGTTTGTTTCAAAGCTCATTTTATAAAGCAATAAATATATTAAAATGAATTAAGAAAGTAATAAAAAAGCACTGCTAAAAATCCAAAAATATTAAGTTTTTTGCAAACAATATGCAATTTTCTCATATCTTAATTAAACTCTGGTTCTATATTCTTTGCAATAAACTTAATATTTTTTGACTTTTTTGCAGTAATTTTTTATTACTTTCTTAATTCATTTTAATATATTTTTTTCTTTATAAAATGAGCTTTGAAACAAACAGTGTAATTCAATGCCGGAAGGGGTATTAGCCCTCAGAGTAGTTGTTTCTGTTTGTTTCCTTCTTAACAGCTGCAATATTTTTGGAAATATTGAGAGCAGATAAGTTTTCAATTTCCAATTAGTAAATATAAGTATAAATCTAGTTTATATCACATTTAAATTAGTTTTTGTGTAAATTGTTACTAATAATTATTTATAAGCCACTCAGGAGCTGTCGCTAAGAGATCCAGATCACGAATATGTGTAATGAACCACTAAAAACCTGAGCTCTGTGACACTAAAAATGGTTATATAAAGATTTTATAGAACACTTTGCTTTATTTATTCAAGCTATTTAATACTACCATACGACAAAAAAACCAACAGTGTTTTAAAAGTGTCATTCCAGCTAATCACTGTTGTATAACTTTCATAATTATTATCTTTTTGCTAAAGTTGCCAAGACACTTAAAAGATAATTGAATAAAGCAGTTCTTGAAAACAAACGGTTATGATGTGTTTTATGTGATTGGAAGCTCCTGAATAACCATCGATAAAATCAAATTGCGCACATTTCAATTTTGTAGTTAATATTAAAAAACCATTATGTTATATACCAACCTCTACAAAGGTATATGTGCCTATCAACTGCAACAATGTTTTTTTATAACTTCATGTTAAAAACGCTTCTACAACAAAATTATGAAACACTTTAAAAATGGTTATATAAAGAATTTATAGATTTCTTTGTTATAGTTATTTAAATTCTTGTCTGGTTCCAGACAATCGTTCGTGTTCGAGTCTCTCTCCAACACTGTTTTAAGTAAGTTTCAGCTTTTCACTAGTTACGTAACTTTAAGATAATAATTTTTTTGTTAAAGCTACAAAAAAGCTTGAAATATAATTGTAATAGAGTTGTCGCTAAGAGATCCAGATCACGAATATTTGAGAATTCACTAGCTCATCAACCTAATGAACCACTAAAAACGTTTTCACAATAAAATTCTGTAATACTTTAAAAATGGTTATATAAAGAGTTTATAGAACACTTTTCTTTAGTTATTCAAGTTATTAAATATTACTATACGACAAATCCAACTTTGTTTTAATCCAAACCAACATTGTTTTAAGTGTCATTCCAGCTACTTACTGTTATATAACTTTCATAATAAGTATTATATTTTTGTTAAAGTTGCCAAGAAACTTAAAAGATAATTGCATATAGCAGTTCTTGATAACAAACGGGTAATAATAGAAGCAGTTATAAAATTATGTTATGATGTGTTTTATGTGAATGAAAGCTCTTACCTAGAAGATAACCATTGATAAAATCAAATTGCGAACATTTCAATTTTATAGTTTATATTAAAAAACCATTTTGTTATATACAACCTGTTCAAAGGTATATGTGCCCATCAACTGCAATAAAATTATGTAACACTTTAAAAATGGTTATACAAAGAATTTATAGATTTCTATGTTATAGTTAGTTAAGTTGCCAACACTGTTTTAAGAATGTTCCATTTTCATAATTTTCCTATTTTACTAGTTATATAACTTTAATATTATTATTTTTTTGTTAATGTTACAAAAGACTTAAAATATAATGGTAATAAAGCAATTCTTGATAACAAACGGTGACCAAAAAAACAACTTTGCAATAATGTTCTGATGTGTTTTATGTGAGATTTGGAAGTTCCTGAACAACTATTAATAAAATCAAATTGTTTGCTGTATACAGATTTTATAACTGTTTATACGATTTTATATATATAGATATGAGATTAGGAGAGTTTTCTCCACTTTTATAAAATGTAATAAGTATTAGTTGAAACTATTTAATTAATTTTTTTACTTTACACACTTACACGGCTAAAATAAACTAGCTTATTAAAGTTGTCAATATAGTACCTAATGAACAACTAAAAATGTTTCAACAACAAAATTATGTAAAAATTAAAAAATTGTTATATAAAGATTTTATAAAATATATTGCTTTAGTTATTTAACTTACTTAATTTACTAAGTTATTCTAGCTGCTTACTAGTTATAAAACTTTAAAATTATTATTTTTTTTTTAACGTTGCCAAGAAACTTGAAAATAATTGCTTTAAAGCACTTCGGGATGCCGAACCGTTACTAATAGAGACAATATACATAACATACAATCTAAGGTTTTTTCCGGGCTTTGAAGCCGTAGTCCAATGGAATTTTCTTCCTAACGTTTCGTCTACAGCTGCGGCAGACATAATCAGGAGCGATGAGGCAATGGGCAAAGTGATCTCCTGTGTTTCCCGACGTTGACTAATTCGTCTGTTGTGAGCTCCGTACTATTTATTCCACCGCCGTCGCGTTACAGTGGAGGGACTGGACTGGGGGTAGTGGTTGGGTTTTGACGCCCTTGAAGTATGTCGTACAATCCGCTTCCAGTCTGCATTTATCCTTCTGCCATTGCCTCATCGCCTTTTATAATGTCTGCCACAGCTGTAGACGAAACGTCAGGAAGGAACTCTATTGGACCACAGCTTCAAAGCCCGGAAAACACTGTAGATTGGATTTTGACCGGTCGTGAAAGCTTTTACAGTCTTTACGAAAATTGTTTCTATTTCTTCCTGAATTGATTTGAAGCGACTTTTTAAAATACATTGAACATTCTCATGGGCAAAGTGCCCATGAGTTTCTGATCTTCTTTAGAGTGTTGTTTGCTTTATAGTCCGACATTTTGACTTTTCTTGGACATCATCAGTTTAGTTTTTTTTTTAATATAGCTGTTACATTTGAATGTCATTGGAAAGCTTTTTTTATTACAAATTTAATGACATGTGACACTTCCTGTTTCCGTAAGAGTTTATATTCTTTTTAACGATTTACTTACTTTCTACCTATACAGAGTATGCGGGTTACTGACGTTCGTCGCTCATCAATGGAATCTCGGAAATCGTAAGTTAAGATAAAAACTAAATTAAATTGAGATAAATGTGTAATAAAAATCTTTATTTTTCTGGAAATAATCGAATAAGAACGAAATTTGTTAAAATTAGTTTTTATTTTTTTTTAATTTATTTCAACAAGTTTTAAAAAATGATTTAAATTTTCTTAGTGGCACTTTTTTCTACAGATCAGATTTCTAATATAACATTTTGAGCTTCAGTAACCATCATCAACAAATCTATTTTTTTAATAGGGACACGACATTAATTTTTTATATTTTTAGAACTATTTACTTTATTATCCTGGTACCCAATTTGATAGAAAAAAAAGTGCAAACGAGAATGGAAAACTTATTTTTCAAAATTCTTCAAATAAGTTCAGAAAAAAAATAAAACCAATTTTAGTAAATGTTTTAAAATACTTCCAAAAGGGATTTCTGTAAATTTCAAAACATTTTGTTGAATATTAAAATAGACATATTTGTGCTAATTTCGTCTTATTCGACGAATTTGAATAACCCTTATATATAATAACTCTAAGACGTGACAAACTCTAACGAAAATATGAAATGTTACATATCATTTAATGTGTAATAAAGAGAGCTTAGAATTTTTGATATTCATATGTAACAGATATATATATATATATACAGTTCAAAAAACTGAACTTAATGATGTCCCGGAAAAGTCGAAACAGTGGACATAAAATAAGTATAAACAACTCTGTAATCGATTTACATATAAAAAGATCAGAAAAAGTGCCAGACAAATAAAAGACAAAGATAATTTATTATTTCAATGGTCTAGTCATTTTTGTGGTTTAAAAACGGTGTGTAAGTGGGTAAGTTGGCAGAGTGAAAGTGGCGTTTTTTTCGCGCTAAACGAACCGAATTAGAAAAATTATTTTACAAACTAGAAACTTTGAAGTACTATCATTATAATCTATTCCAATTTTGGACATTCGAATTTAAAAATCATATTTAAAAAAACTAGTAGTTAACGATGTCCCAGAAAAGTTGACCAGACTACAAATTGAATAATACAATATTGTAGAGTAGAAAAACTATACCCATAAGAATGTGCAACTTCTTTTAAAGTAGCGCTTCAAATAAAATCAGAAAAAAACAAAAACGATTTTCGTAAATTTCAGTTTTTTTCGAAAATTTTCGTCAGCTGTCAAACTTTTAAAATATCATTACGATCTTCATCCAAAGGTGCAACTTTTCCCCAATTTAGCCTGATCTGTGTCCCTTACGGTTTACGAGATGCCAAAGATGAGCAATTAGCAATTAGCACATTAGTTTTTGTGTAAATTATTTATAATTATTACTATAATTTACACTAATTGCTATACTAATAACTATTAGTTTAAATTATGTATTTAATTTTTTTAAGCCACTCAGTGTCCACTAAGAAACCCGGATCACGAGCATTTGCGAACCTTGTGCTGACGATGACATTTAAAATAAACTAACTTATCCAAGTATTAATATAGTACCTAATGAACCACTATTAAGTTAATTCGGTAGTTCTCAGTTCCCCGGTACTTAGAACACTATAATTCAATTTATAATAGGTAAAAAAAGTTGTTTACACGCCGACAAAATTACAAAAAGACCATTGTTCCATCGCCCATTCTAAGCGCTACCATACTTGGCAATTCCCCGGAGGGCAACTGCGACGAAAAAAAAAGGTACTTCGAGTACTAGGGACTAGAGAGTGGCAGTACATTCGCGATAACTCTTCTTGTTGGTACAAAGAGCTAAATTACCTCTTCTTCGACCACGCCGGTATCGCCGAGAACGAGACTCGCCCGCGAGCGACCGTGTCGCCGCCTACTTTAATCGTTTTTTGAAAAAACAAAAGCCCAACGCCGCCGCCTCTCGCCATTGGTCGCCCTGGACGTTCGTCATGGGAGGCCGCGGTTATAACTTACGACGCTTTAAGTCGTTCCGGCTCGCCGATGCGTTATTGTTTTGATCGGCATGGGTGTTGCCAAATTAATGTCAGACCGGACCATGGCTCCTCTCTGGTTCTTCGTCTTTGTCTCCGTGTGCTCCATTTTGTTTTCTAATTCCATTCGCCCACAATTAATCAATTGTTTTCTTTTTTTGTTTTCGACAAAAATCGAATGATCCCGAGTGGAATTAAAACGAATAAAGATGCGAGTAATGAGGCGCGGTTACTTTTTGGCAGCAATAAGGACGTTTATTTCCACAGTATATCGACTACCGACTACGGACGGTTCGTATTCCAGTTTCGTAGAGTTCCGCCAAAGTTTCACAAACACTGAAATTTAGTCGTATATAAATGCACAGTGGGAAGAAACGTCGTCTGACCGGTCAAAAATTATTGTGGCCCGGCACTGCTTTCTCCTTATAAATAAGTTCAAAATTTTGACCCGCATTGAGCGCCAAATAACTAAATATAATGTCTAAAATAGATACTTTAATAGCTATTTATTATGCAAGTGTTAAAAGTGCAACTTTAAGGCCCGCGTGTAAAGGTTTTCTTTCAAGAACTACTAGCATGAGTTCCTTAACAGCACTTTAAACAAGTATATCATACCATAATTTTTCTACAAACTCATTAAAAATTATTCTATGAAAATCTAGTAAGTCGTAGTAAAAAAAGTTGTTTTATTTACTTGTAACAACCGTGTTAAAAGTAATTTGAGAGAGAGAGAGAGAGAGAGAGAGAGAGAGCGAGAGAGAGAGAGAGAGAGAGAGAGAGAGAGAGAGAGAGAGAGAGAGAGAGAGAGAGAGACATTGAGCGCCAAGAAATTTGAACTTTTAAATCTTAAATTTTCTTACATATATTAAGTAACAATTAATAATTAAAAGATTCCTACTTTTACATTATAAATTTAATAGCCATAGTTTAAGTATAAATGCCTAATTATTAACAATTTTTCCGATTTTATTGTTGTTGGAGTATTAATAATCCATTTCTTGTATCTCCAATATGTTTACTTAGATTCCGTGAGATAAGGCCATCATATTGCCTGTTGTACAATACAGTGTTACTTAAGTTTTCAAAGAAAATATGTTAATCAGCTCCAAACTAAATCAACATATCGGTAAATTAAAACTTAAATGTCCCACTGACAAAAACAAAAGCAACGTTACATAAGAATTTCCTCTTGAAACTGCAATGGTGACTGGATGGGCTAAACTAATTAATACCTGAAACGAAATAAAGGACCTGAATGAAATAAAAAATATTTAGAAAAAAGACAGTTAAATTTGATTCAGTGAGGAGGGTCTGGTTGGACTAAATTTTTTGTTTTTTCTTGATCCTCTTCCCATTAAACGCGGTTTGAATTTAATAAAAACATATACATATTTATCGCTAAATCAGTATAAAAAACAGTGTCAACGTAAAAATGTATCTAAACCATATAAGCTGCTCTACTACTGCTACCCTTTGATGCGCAGAAAATTCTAACTTTTAGTCAGAATATTGTGTTATTTTCTGAGCCTAAATTTTAATAGTTACAGCTTTAGGAAGCAGGTTTCTCTATGTTTTAGCCTAAATATTCTGTAAATTTATCTTCTGAGCCATTTGTTTTAATTATATAATTTATGGTATAGAAGGAAGTCTGCTGAATTTAGAGGATTTTCAGAATATTGTTGAACTAAGCTACTTTATAACTGTTACAAGCAGTTCTGAATTGAATCAAAACATTCTGATATTTTCTGAGCCACTGCAGATTTTAATAGCGTAGAGGAATCCGCTTCTCCGGGTTTTTAATAAGCTACACTCCTGATAACAGGTATAATTTCTGATAGTAGTTCGTTCTGATAGTATTGGGTACGTCTAAGTTTTAGTCAGAATATTCTGCCATTTTCGGAGCATACATTATAATAGTTACAGCTTTTGGATAAATTAAAGTGATGGTAACTCAGAGTTTAAATAAATAATTTTATTTGGTCCGCAGGCTTTTCTATGTTTTAGTCGAAACATTCTGTAAATTTATCTTCTGAGCTATTTATTTTAATTATATAATTTATGGTATAGAAAGAAGTCTGCTGAATTTGGGAGATTTTCAAAATATTGTTGAACTAAGCTACTTCATAACTGTTAAAAGCAGTTCTAAATTGTGTCAGAACATTTTGTTATTTTCTGAGCGACTGCTGTTTTAATAGTGTAGAGGAATCTGCTTCTCCGGGCTTTTAATAAGGTACACTCCTGATAACAGGTGTAATTCCTGATAGTAGTTGGTTCTGATAGTACTGCGTACCTCTAACTTTTAGTCAGAATATTCTGTTAATTTCTGAACCACTGCGAATTTTAATACTTTAGAAAACAGTGTGCTTTTCGATGCTTAAAATTGACGGTGCCTCAAAACAACTTTAATAAATGATATAATATTTGAACTGCAAGCGTTTCTATGTGGTATCACATTACTCTGTTATTTTCTGAGCCACTAAAGTTATTATTCGTAAAAAAAAAGGTACGCTCTCCCATGTTTCAATTTGGAGGATTTTCAGAATGTTGTTAAACTAAGCTACTTTATAACTATTAAAAGCAGTTCTAAATTGCGTCAGAACATTCTGTTATTTTCTGAGCGACTGCTGATTTTAATAGTGTAGAGGAATCTGCTTCTCCGGGTTTTTAATAAACTACACTCCTGATAACAGGTGTAATTAATGATAGTAGTTTGTTCTGTTAGTATTGGGTACTTCTAACCTTTAGACAGAATATTCTGTTATTTTCTGAACCTAAAAATTAAACTGATGGTAACTCAGAGTTTAAATAAATAATTTTATTTGATCAGCATGCTTTTCTATGTTTTCGCCAAAATATTCTGTAAATTTATGTTCTGAGCCATTTATTTTAATTATATAATTTATAGTATAGAAAGAAGTCGCTGAATTTGGACGATTTTCAGAATATTGTTGAATTAAGCTACCTTATAATTGCTAAAAGCACTTCTGAATTGAATCAGAACATTCTGTTATTTTCTCAGCGATTCCTGATTTTAATAGTGTAGAGGAATCAGCTTCTCTGGGTTTTTAATAAGCTACACTTTTGATAACAGGTGTAGTTCCTGATAGTAGTTCGTTCTGATAGTATTGGGTACGTCTAAGTTTTAGTCAAAATATTCTGTCATTTTCTGAGCCTAAATTTTAATAGTTACAGCTTTTGGATGAACTAAACTAATGGTTCTTCAGAGTTTAAATAAATAATTTTATTTGATCAGCAGGTTTTTCTATGTTTTCGCCGAAATATTCTGTAAACGTATCTTCTGAGGCATTTATTTTAATTATATAATTTATGACATAGAAAGAAGTCTGGTGAAATAGGGGGATTTTTAGAATATTGTTGAACTAAGCTACTTCCTAACTGTTAAAAGCGGTTCTAAATTGTGTCAGAACATTTTGTTATTTTCTGAGCGACTGCTGATTTTAATAGTGTAGAGGAATCTGCTTTTCCGGGTTTTTAATAAACTACACTCCTGATAACAGGTTTTATTCCTGATAGTAGTTCGTTCTGATAGGACTGGGTGCTTCTAACTTTTAGTCAGAATATTCTGTTATTTTCTGAACCACTGCAAATTTTAATGCTTTAGAAAACAGTGTGCTTTTCGATGTTTAAATCTGACGGTGCCTCAAAACAAATTTAATAAATGATATAATCTTTGAACTGCAAGCTTTTCTATGTGCGATCACATTAGTATGTTATTTTCTGCGCCAATAAATTTTCAGAATATTGATTAACTAAGCTACTTCATAACTATTAAAAGCAGTTCTAAATTGCGTCAGAACATTCTGTTATTTTCTGAGAGACTGCTCATTTAAATAGTATAGATGAATCTGCTTATTCGGGTTTTTAATAAACTACACTCCTGATAACGGGTGTAATTTCTGATGCTAGTTCGTTCTGATGGTACTGGGTACTTCTAACTTTTAGTCAGAATATTCTGTTATTTTCTGAACGCGAATTGTGAATTTTAATACTTTAGAAAACAGTGTGAGTTTCGAAAGCAACTTTGATAAATCATATAATTTGTTATCTGCAGGCTTTTCTATGTGTTATCACATTATTCTGTTATTCTCTGAGCCATTAAAGTTATTATTTGGTAAAGGAATTGGTATGCTTTCCCATGTTTCAGTTTGGAGGATTTTCAAAATATTCTTTAACTAAGCTACTTCATAACTGTTAAAAGCAGTACTACACTCCTGATAACAGGTGTAATTCCTGATATTAGTTCGTTCTAATAGTACTGGGTACTTCTAACTTTTAGTCATAATATTCTGTTATTTTCTGAACCACTGCGAATTTTGATGCTTTAGAAAACAGTGTGCTTTTCGATGTTTAAAACTGACGGAGCCTCAAAGCAACTTTAATAAATGATATAATCTTTGAACTGCAAGCTTTTCTATATGGTATCACATTATTCTGTTATTTTCTGAGCCAGTAAAGTTATTATTTCTAACGAAAAAGGTACGCTCTCCCATGTTTCAATTTGGAGGATTTTCAGAATGTTGTTAAACTAAGCTACTTCATAACTGTTAAAGGCAGTTCTAAATTGTGTCAGAACCTTCTGTTATTTTCTGAGCGACTACTGATTTTAATAGTGTAGAGAAATCTGCTTTTCTGGGTTTTTAATAAGCTACATTTCTGACAACAGGTGTAATTCCTGATAGTAGTTCGTTCTGATGGTACTGGGCACTTCTTACTTTTAGTCAGAGTATTCTGTTATTTTCTGAACCACTGCGAATTTTAATGCTTTAGAAAACAGTGTGATTTTCGATGTTTTAAAATGACGGTGCCGAAATATTCTCTAAATTTATCTTCTGAGCCTTTTGTTTTAATTATATAATTTATGACATAAAAAGAAGTCTGCTAAATTTGGGGGATTTTCAAAGTTTTGTTGAACTAAGCTACTTCATAACTGTTAAAAGCAGTTCTAAGTTGTGTCAGAACATTTTGTTATTTTCTGAGCGACTGCTGTTTTAATAGTGTAGAGGAATCTGCTCCTCCGGGCTTTTAATAAGCTACACTCCTGATAACAGGTGTAATTTCTGATATTAATTCGTTCTAATAGTACTGGGTACTTCTAACTTTTAGTCATAATATTCTGTTATTTTCTGAACCACTGCGAATTTTGATGCTTTAGAAAACAGTGTGCTTTTCGATGTTTAAAACTGACGGAGCCTCAAAACAACTTTAATAAATGATATAATCTTTGAACGGCAAGCTTTTCTATATGGTATCACATTATTCTGTTATTTTCTGAGCCATTAAAGTTATTATTTGCAAAGTAAAAGGTATGCCCTGCCATGTTTCAGTTTAGAGGATTTTCAGAATATTGTTAAACTAAGCTACTTCATAACTGTTAAAAGCGGTTCTAAATTGTGTCAGAACATTTTGTTATTTTCTGAGCGACTGCTGATTTTAATAGTGTAGAGGAATCTGCTAGCCCAGGCTTTTAATAAGCTACACTCCTGATAACAGGTTTTATTCCTGATAGTAGTTCGTTCTGATAGGACTGGGTGCTTCTAACTTTTAGTGAGAACATTCTGTTTTTTTCTGAACCACTGCGAATTTTAATACTTTAGAAAATAGTGTGATTTTCGATGTTTAAATCTTTTAAATCGTTTAAATGTTTAATAAATGATAGAATCTTTGAACTGCAAGCTTTTCTATGTGCGATCACATTATTTTGTTATTTTCTGAGCCAATAAATTTTCAGAATATTGATAAACTAAGCTACTTCATAACTATTAAAAGCAGTTCCAAATTGCGTCAGAACATTCTGTTATTTTCTGAGAGTCTGCTCATTTAAATAGTGTAGAAGAATCTGCTTATTCGGGTTTTTAATAAACTACACCCCTGATAACGGGTGTAATTCCTGATGCTAGTTCGTTCTGATGGTACTGGGTACTTCTAACTTTTAGTCAGAATATTCTGTTATTTTCTGAACGCAAATTGTGAATTTTAATACTTTAGAAAACAGTGTGATTTTCGATGTTTTAAAATGACGGTGCGTCAAAGCAACTTTGATAAATCATATAATTTGTTATCTGCAGGCTTTTCTATGTGTTATCACATTATTCTGTTATTTTCTGAGCCATTAAAGTTATTATTTGGTAAAGGAATTCGTATGCTTTCCCATGTTTCAGTTTGGAGGATTTTCAAAATATTGTTTAACTAAGCTACTTCATTACTGTTAAAAGTAGTTCTAAATTGTGTCAGAACATTTTGTTATTTTCTGAGCAACTGCTGTTTTAATAGTGTAGAGGAATCTGCTTCTCCGGGCTTATAATAAGCTACACTCCTGATATCAGGTCTAATTCCTGATAGTAGTTCGTTCTGATAGTACCGGGGACTTCTAACTTTTGGTCAGAATATTCTGTTATTTTCTGAACCGCTGTGAATTTTAATACTTTAAAAAACAGTGTGCTTTTCGATGTTTAAAACTGACGATGCCTCAAAACAACTTTAATAAATGACATAATCTTTGACCTACAAGCTTTTCTATATGGCATCACATTATTCTGTTATTTTCTGAGCCAGTAAAGTTATTAATTGTAACGGAAAAGGTACGCTCTCCCATGTTTCAATTTGAAGGATTTTTTAAACTAAGCTACTTCATAACTGTTAAAAGCAGTTCTAAGTTGTGTCAGAACATTTTGTTATTTTCTGAGCGACTGGTGTTTTAATAGTGTAGAGGAATCTGCTCCTCCGGGCTTTTAATAAGCTACACTCCTGATAACAGGTGTAATTCCTGATATTAGTTCGTTCTAATAGTACTGGGTACTTCTAACTTTTAGTCATAATATTCTGTTATTTTCTGAACCACTGCGAATTTTGATACTTTAGAAAACAGTGTGCTTTTCGATGTTTAAAACTGACGGAGCCTCAAAACAACTTTAATAAATGATATAATCTTTGAACTGCAAGCTTTTTTATATGGTGTCACATTATTCCGTTATTTTCTGAGCCAGTAAAGTTATTATTTGTAACGGAAAAGGTACGCTCTCCCATGTTTCAATTTGAAGGATTTTCAGAATGTTGTTAAACTAAGCTACTTCATAACTGTTAAAAGCAGTTCTAAATTGTGTCAGAACCTTCTGTTATTTTCTGAGCGACTGCTGATTTTAATAGTGTAGAGAAATCTGCTTTTCTGGGTTTTTAATAAGCTACATTTCTGATAACAGGTGTAATTCCTGATAGTAGTTCGTTCTGATGGTACTGGGCACTTCTTACTTTTAGTCAGAGTATTCTGTTATTTTCTGAACCACTGCGAATTTTAATGCTTTAGAAAACAGTGTGATTTTCGATGTTTTAAAATGACGGTGCCTAAATATTCTCTAAATTTATCTTCTGAGCCTTTTGTTTTAATTATATAATTTATGACATAAAAAGAAGTCTGCTGAATTTGGGGGATTTTCAAAATATTGTTGAACTAAGCTACTTCATAACTGTTAAAAGCAGTTCTAAGTTGTGTCAGAACATTTTGTTATTTTTTGAGCGACTGCTGTTTTAATAGTGTAGAGGAATCTGCTTCTCCGGGCTTTTAATAAGCTACACTCCTGATAACAGGTGTAATTTCTGATATTAATTCGTTCTAATAGTACTGGGTACTTCTAACTTTTAGTCATAATATTCTGTTATTTTCTGAACCACTGCGAATTTTGATGCTTTAGAAAACAGTGTGCTTTTCGATGTTTAAAACTGACGGAGCCTCAAAACAACTTTACTAAATGATATAATCTTTTAACTGCAAGCTTTTCTATATGGTATCACATTATTCTGTTATTTTCTGAGCCAGTAAAGTTATTATTTGTAACGGAAAAGGTACGCTCTCCCATGTTTCAATTTGAAGGATTTTCAGAATGTTGTTAATCTAAGCTACTTCATAACTGTTAAAAGCAGTTCTAAATTGTGTCAGAACCTTCTGTTATTTTCTGAGCGACTGCTGATTTTATTAGTGTAGAGAAATCTGCTTCTCTGGGATTTTAATAAGCTACATTTCTGATAACAGGTCTAATTCCTGATAGTAGTTCGTTCTGATCGTACTGGGCACTTCTAACTTTTAGTCAGAATATTCTGTTATTTTCTGAACCACTGCGAATTTTAATGCTTTAGAAAGCAGTGTGCCTTTCGATGTTTTAACATGACGGTGCCGAAATATTCTCTAAATTTTTAGTCAGAATATTCTGTTATTTTCTGAACGCGAATTGTGAATTTTAATACTTTAGAAAACAGTGTGATTTTCGATGTTTTAAAATGACGATGCGTCAAAGCAACTTTGATAAATCATATAATTTTATATCTGCAGGCTTTTCTATGTGTTATCACATTATTCTGTTATTTTCTGAGCCATTAAAGTTATTATTTGGTAAAGGAATTGGTATGCTTTCTCATGTTTCAGTTTGGAGGATTTTTAAAATATTGTTTAACTAAGCTACTTCATAACTGTTAAAAGTAGTTCTAAATTGTGTCAGAACATTTTGTTATTTTCTGAGCGACTGCTGTTTTAATAGTGTAGAGGAATCTGCTTCTCCGGGCTTATAATAAGCTACACTCCTGATAACAGGTCTAATTCCTGATAGTAGTTCGTTCTGATAGTACCGGGGACTTCTAACTTTTGGTCAGAATATTCTGTTATTTTCTGAACCGCTGCGAATTTTAATACTTTAAAAAACAGTGTGCTTTTTGATATTTAAAACTGACGGTGCCTCAAAACAACTTTAATAAATGATATAATCTTTGACCTACAAGCTTTTCTATATTGCATCACATTATTCTGTTATTTTCTGAGCCAGTAAAGTTATTATTTGTAACGGAAAAGGTACGCTCTCCCATATTTCAATTTGGAGGATTTTCAGAATGTTGTTAAACTAAGCTGCTTCATAACTGTTAAAAGCAGTTCTAAATTGTGTCAGAACATTCTGTTATTTTCTGAGCGACTTCTGATTTTAATAGTGTAGAGAAATCTGCTTCTCTGGGTTTTTAATAAGCTACATTTCTGATAACAGGTGTAATTCCTGGTAGTAGTTCGTTCTGATAGTACTGGGTACTTCTAACTTTTAGTCAGAATATTCTGTTATTTTCTGAACCACTGCAAATTTTAATGCTTTAGAAAACAGTCTGCTTTTCGATGTTTAAAACTGACGCTGCCTCAAAACAACTTTAATAAATGGTATAAGCTTTGAACTGCAAGCTTTTCTATGTGATCTCACATTATTCTGTTATTTTCTGAGCCAGCAAAGTTGTTATTTGTAAAGGAGAAGGCATGCTCTCCCATGTTGCATTTTGGTGGATTTTCAGAATATTGTTCAACTGAGCTACTTTATAACTGTTTAAAGCAGTTCTAAATTGTGTCAGAACATTTTGTTATTTTCTGAGCGACTGCTGTTTTAATAGTGTAGAGGAATCTGCTTCTCCGGGCTTTTAATAAGGTACACTCCTGATAACAGGTGTAATTCCTGATAGTAGTTGGTTCTAATAGTACTGCGTACCTCTAAAGTGATACAGAATATTCTCTTATTCTCTGGGCAACTGCCGATATTAGTAGCGTAGAAAAGTCTGCTTCTTTCTGTTTTAGGTAAGCTAGGTTACTGATTCCGACTTTTAACTTTTATTCAGAATTATCTGCTATTTTCTGAGCCACTGTAAATTTTAATAGTTTAGAAAACTGTCTACTGTTTGATGTTTGATGACGGTGACTCAGAATTTTGATAAATGGTATTATCTTGATCTGAAGGCTTTGTTATGTTTTATCAGTTATTTTTTGTTATTTTCTGAACTATTATAGGTTTCAATTGTAAAAAAAAGTTATGCACTCTTCAAAGAGTTCTGCTTCTCTCAGATAAGCTTCAATCGATCAAAGATATAATCTTTGATTTGCACCTTTTTTTTCATGTTTTATCAGATTATTTTGTTATTTTATGAAGCACAGATTTGAATTGTAAAGAAAACCGTATGCACCTCATGTTTGAATTTAAGGTTTTTTCAGAACAATTTTATACTTACTAAGCTACTTTAAAACTGTTAAAAACCATTCTAAGTTTAGACCAAATAATGTTATTTTCTGAGCCACCGCCGATTTTATTAATGTACAAAAATCTACTTCCCCGGGTTTTAGATAAGTTACACTACTGATAAATGATGTAATTTCTGATGGATCGGTCTAACTTTCAGACAATATATTCTGTTATTTTCTGAGGCAGCTTGAATTTGAATAGTTTAGAAAAAGTCTGCTATTTATAAACAAAACAAAGCGTGATTTTGGTCACGGTCTCAGTACATTTAATTAAAATATTATAAAACGGTAACACGTGTTTCGCCCTATGTTTTGTTTATAATTACTAGGTCTCTTTGTGTAAAATGAACGAAATTCTCAAATTGTCTGATATTTAATGTTTGAAACTAATGGTGAATCAGAACTTTGATAAATGGTATTATCTTGATCTGAAAGCTTTTTTCTGTTTCATCATATTATTTTGTCATTTTCTGAGCCGAGATTATAATTGTCAATTGTAAAGAAAACGGTATGCACCCTCATTTTTCAATTTGGAGGTTTTTTTTATAACATTCTTTAACTTCCCGAGCTACATAAAAAAGTGATAAAACTGTTGAGTCCCAATAGTCTTGTTATTTTCTGAGCCCCCGCCGATTTTAATAATGTGGAAAAATCTGCTACTGATAAATGATGTAATTTCTGATAGATAGGTCTGAGTTCCGGACAAAATATTCTGTTATTTTCTGAGGGTACTTGAATTTTAATAGTTTAGCAAGGGCAATTAAAAAATTTGATAAATTATATAATCTTTAATCTGAAGCCTTTCTATGTTTTATCAGATTAGTCTGTCATTGAGGATTTCAATTGTGAAGAAAACAGAATGTTTTTCTATGTTTCAAGGAGATTTTTTTTCAGAATATTTTTACACTTTATTGCCACTTTATAACTGTTAAAAGTAGTTTTAAATTGAATCAGAATATTATGTCGTTTTCTGATCGATTGCCGATTTTAAGTCTATTTCCCGTTTTATTGATGAGCTACACTACTGATAAAAGATGTAAACCTTGATAGCAGATCATTCAGATAGTACTAAATAGTCTAGTACTAGATACTCAGAACATTTTATTACGTTCTAATATGCTTTGATATGGTTTAAATTTTGAGGTTTTTTTCAGAATATTTTTAATTACTAAGACACTTCATAATTGTTAAAAACAGTTCTTTTATGGGTCAAAATATACTGTTATTTTCTGAACTGCTCTCGATTTTAATAGCATAAGAAAGTCAGCTTCTCCGGATTTTAGATAAGCTACACTGCTGATAAAAGATGTAATTCCTGATAGTAGATTGTTCCTGATAGTAGTAGTTCTAACTTTTAGTCAGAATATTCTGTTATTTTCTGAACCAGTTCGAATTTTAATAGTTTAAAAAACATTTTGCTTTTTGATACTTCAAACTGACGGTAATTCAGACTTCAAACCATGATGAATGATGTAATTCTTGATCTGCAGGATTTTCTATGTTTTATCAGGTTATTATGTTTTTTTCTGAGCCACTAGATTTCAATTGCATAGAAAACGGTATGCTTCTCCATGTTTTAACTTGGAGGATTTCCAGGTTATTATTTACCAACCTTTGAGCTATTGGCGATCCTAATAGTATAGAAAATAGTTTGCTTCTGTGGATATCAAAGCTGTGGTAACTGGAAATATAATATAATATCTTATAGCCACTACTGTGTTATCTTTGATACGCAGGCAGCTATAAATTTGGCTTACAATGTGTGTTATTTCCTGAGCAATTGAAATCTTTAATAGTACATGAAATGTTGCTAATAACTGCAGATATGTAGGTTGGAGAGCAATACATGAATACTTCGTTTTGTTCTCGATATACATAAGTTATTTTAGAGACCAATAGCTTATAGGTTCCATAAGAAAACACATTCATCCCAGACAACCAAGACATCTCAAAATAAGTTTTGTTTCAAGAGAATTTTTTTTTATTATTTTTGTAAATTTCAAGTCTTTAAATAATATGTTTTCTCGGTCCCTGACGTTAGATTACCAAAAAACATTACCAAAAGGATGAGTTCTTCAAAAGTGCCAGATGTGTAATTATACAAATACGTCTCCCCTGAAAGTAAGTATATGCAACTGATCGAAATATTAAGCGAAACATCTTAGACTTCCATTGTCTTTATTGAGTTTTTTTACATGACGTTTCAATTGAAAACTGGCAGAGATTCCACTGCTCGAAACGTCGTGTAAAAAACTCAATAAAAACAATGAAAGTCCAAGTCCACCTTTAAACAATCGAAATATATTAGGGAATGTGTAGAGTGTTATTACGACCAAAAAGTGTTCAGTATTATTGCTAAACGGTAATTTATGAGTCCTCTGACTCTTTCTTGTCTGAGACATTTAGGGTTTGCCGGTAATTTGCATTTGAACTCAAGGTTTCCTATGAAGTTGAGCCTGTTGAAATTAAAAATAGAAACCGTATATTATCAACCGAAAGGCAACAAACTGCAGTAGGAAATCTGGCATGTTCTCCACAATAATCACTTATGAGATTTATAGTATTAATGATGATTTAAAACTTTGATTGAATATTGCTCATTGTAAAATTATCAAGTGATGAAACAAGATATAGGTTATTTAATTTCTATTTTAACCATAGTTTTTCATAATTTTGTCCCACAGGCTTCAAGCTGAAAATGACACATCGCCTAGAAAGCGAGCTCAGAAGGAACGAAAAACATCTAGATTCAGGGGGGAGCAAAACCAACTTGGAGAGAAGCGGGGGGACGTAAGACGCGAAGCGTCGGCTACTCCCGACCCGGCGCCGTTTTCGACGAGGAGGGGCGTCGGTCGAAAGCGTCACGCGAAGGCGCCGGGCGCCGCGTCACACTCGACGCCGCCAGCACGAAGCCGGACGCGACAACGATGCAAAAAGTGCTGCTGGAGATCATTTCGTCGCTGGATGCAGGAAACTTGGAGAAACTTCTCACAGCCAGTGGCGTCCGTATAAATGCAATTACGTTACCATATATATGGCGATGGGAGCTTCAACAAGTAAGAGTGTGCCCGAGGGGATCAGTCAGATGCAGATCTGACAAAGGAAGGGAGTGTAAATTACGTATACGTTTGCAGTTGTCGGAAACAAATAAATCTCTTATCTGAACCATAAAATCCGATGTTTGGACAACCCCCACGATCCGGATAGAGCGGAGGGCTCGAAAGATATCAAATTAAGTTAACTGGCCCATATGCGCGTCTGAACATACAAAAGTTCGATCCAATTTCGGGATCGGCAACGGCGCGACGAGGGCTCAAATGGATAAATTACTAATTCGTTTCGTAAACATCTTCCTTGGAAATTATTCGAAAGGGAGCTGAGCTGCGGAAGGGCGAAACGTGATTTGATTTCTTTACCGCATTATGTTGCATAAAATATAGCAAATAACGCACTAGGTGTTACGCACATCATGGTAGATAACAAATGAATCACTTATCTCGTGGCAACTTGGAACCAAGACCCAATAAAACTTGTCAAATTAAATTCCTCGGTCGGTCTGAACGTCTACATTTCCCGCTGCGTGGGGGCTAAATAATAAAAATGATATATCCACTCGGAATTCCAATAAACAGCCCCAAAACAGCCGTATAAAATTTACCCCTCGCAGTCGTAACGTTTGGGAAAACAACCGGTCGTAATTTAGATTTCTTCGCCAAGTTGTTAGGTTTTTAAATTAAAGGCCTTCTTGACTACTTGTTGAAATTTATTACTTGACTTAACTTGTAGTTATAATAAGCTGCTTAGGAACAATTTCAAATAGTGTCAACTCAATCAGAAAATGATCTGATATTTTTTTTTATTGCTCAGATCTCCATGTTATAGACTTAATGATATGAATGATATCAGAGAAAGGTCTAATTTCTCCTAAGAAGTCGAAAGAAGATGGAATTTCCCAAAAACTTCTGTTTTAGCAATCGAAGCAATATTAGAGGAGGCACTAAAGAGGAAATTTATAAAAGTCCTAGTTGGGAAACGAATGAAATTATGTAAAAAACAAAGATGTTTGTTTATTACTGAGTTGTAGATAATAAGTTATTGCACTAAGGTACCTTCAGAGGGACTTTCTAAAGAATTTTTTTTTGCTATCGAAGAAATATTAGAGGGAGGCACAGGCACCTAGAGAAAAAACTGAAAAGTACTAAGTGGGTGGTGAGCAAAAGCCTACCAATAATAGATATTTTTATTACTGAGTTGTCATTGATATAAAGTTATCGCACTAAGGTAGTTCCAGAGGAAAATTCGTTCATTTTTGAAGATGATAGAAAAGACGTTACAAATCAGGCCCAACGAGTAATATTAGAAAATTCTCATCTTAATTCTGAACCGAAAAAGTCGAAAAAAGAGGGTTTTGCACATCATGGATGTGTAAACGCTTAATAATGATAGTTGTTCAAGTCTAACTAGTAAAATTTTGTAAAGGAATAGTATATTATGCAACAAGCTTTTAATGACAGTCGTTATTCTCGAGGGTAACGTTTGAGCCCACTAGCGAAGCGAGTGGCTCGGAGTGGCACAAGTTGCCCGAGAGAATAACGCTCATTAAATGTGAGTTAAAAACTACACTTTATCCACGACCAAGATTCCGGGTTTTCTCAAATATGATAGGTTATAGGTGCCACAAAGATAATTCACAATTTTAAAACAACGACTGATTTCGCTGATGGAGGGCCCGACGTTGGATGCGTCAGATAGATGACGGTCTAGTCGCCCGTGCATGTTCATTTCAATTGGTTGCGTTGTAGCACGTGTAGGACAAAAAATAAAAATCTTCTACGTTTTTGTAGAAATATGCCTACGTTTCGACGTTTATTTGACGTCTTTTTCAAGTTAATGTTTGAGTTGAACGCTTGTTTTATTGATTGTGGTGCTTGTTGGCACCGAGATGATTGCTTTTGGTTTGTTCTCCCTCGGTGTTGTGATCGATGGATATTACCTACACCTCTAATGACGATAAAAACTTCTGCACCTTATGTAGAATAGCCTTGAGAATGACGTCAAATAAACGTCGAAACGTCGGCATAATTTCTACAAAAACGAAAAAGTTTTTTTTATTTTTTGTCCTACACCTGCTACAACGCAACCCACTACTTTAAGAAGGACCCAATACCACTCAGTTCATCTCAATGCTACGAGGGTGGACGGTAAATTACTTCATTTTGTGGCCTATTTTACGTATTTTTCAGTGAAAAGTACGTTTTTTTGTGAAAAAGAGACACTGTGACCTACGTTTGTCTCAATACATCTTAATAGAGTTATAATTACATGAATGAACCAGTGGTAATGACAACTCATTATTCACAAGTGAATAAAGTTTAGCATTAATTTTAACAATGTACAAGAATAATGTGATTATTATAGTATGGTCGTGGATAAAGATATTTTTTATTGCTCAGTGCTCTAAGTTTTTACGTTGTCGCACTAAGGCATCTTCAGAGGTTCTACATTATCGGTTTTCATTTTGTAAATGTCGGAAAAAGCTTTACAAAGCAAGTTTAATAAAAAATATCAGGAAAAGTTCTGATCTATTCAAGAAAAGTCGACAAAAGATCTATTTAACTCAAGTACTTTTCTTTTAGCTATCGAAGGAATATTATTAGGAAATATAAAGGAGAAATCGAAAAGTACTATAGTTGGGAAACGTTGTCGTATTAAACAAGGTGTCCCAAAAGTAAACTGAAATACCATAAATTTTCATCGAAAATAAGGAATTCAGTAATTAATATTTATTTTTAGAAAAATTAGTGGCGTCCAGCGTACCCTGATTTTTTTTCAAAATATAGTGTAACCCGAAAAATATTTTATTTATTGAAGAATTTCTCTGCCACTTTTATCTCATGCGTTTTGGCAGTTATTCATAAATGTAATTTTTTAAATCAAACTTTGACATCCTGTATCTCCGTTGGTGTTGATATATCAAAAAAGCACCAAAGGAAAAAGCGTATTTTTTGAAGCCCCATTTGCTGGTGAAAGATAACACCAACTTTGGAATTACCACTTCATTTGAAAACGTCATATAGTTGGCTGAGAAATGTAAAAAACGCATGAAAGAACAAAAGTTCATTTACTTTGATTATGTTGTCCTTTTCTGTCAAACCCAATCAATTTACTTTCATTATGTTACCTACCTTTTCTGTCAAAGGCACATCAAAAATTCATAGCCTTGTAACGAACACGGGTGTATTGAATAACTAATATTTTAAATAAACCGGTTTTGGAATTATTATATTTGTGTCTTAAACGATTCCACAAGGAAAAAATGTTTCAAAAATGGATCTGGGAATAGAAAATTAATTCTTATGTTTTGAACACATCTACTTCATTTTGAAAAGAGCCTAAATGGCAAGTATGGGGTGTTCATTAAAAAATTTCATCCAGCAGACTTTGAAATTTTTACAAAAAAGGATGACATAATCAAAATAAATGGACTTTTGTTTCTCCATCCTTTTCTTTTGACATTTCACAGCCAACTAGGTGAAGTTTTATAATGAACACCCCGTACTTCAGACACGTCTGCAACAGCAACAGCAGCTTTAGCCTTAATCATTAGCCGGAATCTAATCATATTTCTTGTTTTTTTTCAATTTGGCATAATAACTACAATTCCCTATAACTACTTTTCTGTTCTTGTGACCTTTTTTTAATTTCTCCTTTTCTCTCCCTTAAAGACCCCTGCTTAAACCCCGGGGTGAGAGTCATAGTTGGAACTTGTATTTAAAGACAAATTCGGCGCAGGAAAAGCGGTGTGATGTTATGAAGTCCGAGAATGGTATCAGGGAGTGAGTGTGTGAGATAATACCGCGGTGCAGTGAGTGGAGAGAGAGTTGCTTGATGCTGCGTGAGGTGGGTGTGAAAGAGATGCTGATCTGGTAGTCTAGTGGCGTTGAAGCGATCCTTGATGCGGCCTTGTGCTCGGAACTTTGCGTGTTCCTTTGTCGAGGGTCACCAATTATGGAGTTGTAAATGATGAGGTATAAATGGGAAATGTATTCCCAGAAAAGATTTTTGTTATTCAGGGAAATACCACTGGGACGACCTGAGAGCGTTAAAGCCTATGTATAAGGTGTTCGCGTGTCGTCCCGGTGTCTACTTTGGACTCATCAGTAAGGCGTGGTAGACCCCTGCCTTATACGCCAGAGTGAGAGTTCATGATTGGAACTTGTATATGAAGACAAATTCGGCGCAGGAAAGGCGGTGTGATGGTATGAAAAGTTTCGACTAATGCTGCCACCTGTGAGTGGGTGGGTGGAGTTTCGCCACAAACTCTTGGTCAGCTTATCGGATGGTTGATTTTTTTTGACAGATTGTTAGAGAACACAAGGATTCTTTTAGAGTTTTAAAAGCCTTCTGACACTTTTCCGTCCATTTATAAGGACTTTTGATTTTGTGTTGAGCTTTGTCAATGTCGAAAAAGAAGAACTTTCTAGAGCAAGATCTTCTGTAGAGTTTTCTTTGGGTCGGTTTCAACCCCCTTTAAGAAATTATGTATTCCACCTCTCGTTGAAAGAGCTTCAGGCCCTGCAAGACTATTTCCATACGTCACATCTCTTGAACGTGTTTGGCGCATTACAAAGTTCAAATGGCATAAGTTTAAATTTCCAAGGTGTAGTACTAGTCGAGTAGGTAAACGGTCTTCTCTTTATCTGCTAGATCTACCTTTAACTTGTCAATATCCACTCTTTAACTCTTAGACTAGTTTATCCAACTTCTTAAGGTGACTTTCACGTCTTAAGTTTAAGCTGTTCGAACTCTGGATTTGATGTATCAGACTGGACTTAACTAGGTCTTACTCATAGTCATAAGCGTAAATTTAATTTTTATTGACAACTACATATAAGAAACAAGTATTCATGGAAAGCCATATATACACGTGTCGTTATAGATCATCATTATGACTACGGTCCTAAAGTGGTAAATTTTTTTCAATTCCCAGTGTCGAGATTATCCTCAATTCTTGGTAGAGGATTACTACCCTCTTTGGTGATATCGTTCAGTTTCGTGGGGAACTTTCTTGTCGCCAGTACTATTGGGAATGACCATGGAATTTTCAGCAATCATCAGTAATTGATTATTTCTGCATATCTTAATACATTTTCTCTACCTCAGTTTTCTTAGGAAGTAGCAAAAAGTTTACAAAACGTATTCTCATACATTGATTGCCTGTTGACATTGAATTAAATTTTCAGGATCTAGGAGACATTTTAAGTCTTCATATAGGTCTTCCAGCAGGTTGGGTGTATCATTTGAAAGTGACCGGTTGGCGTGTGTCATGGGTTCATTCTACGGCTCTGGTACACTTGAGGAAAATCGTTATTAAACATTTTCTTTGGGAAATAATAAAATGGACAAAATAGAAAATTATAGGTGGTGGTAGAATTAAAAAGCATTTATAATAATATCAATTTTTAGAATAAATATAATAATAAAGTTCGCTTACCTGAAACAAACTCAACACTGTCATGGGGATATAAATTTAAACGACATTTGTCACAAATGTCAACAAGTGACATTGGTAAAAACTCTGAGTAACCTTGTAAATTATGTAGATTATTTTGAAAAATATGGTAAAAGTTACATTTTTTCTCTGATCAGTTTAATTAACGATAAAGCGGCTCCTTAGGGCCGCTTTGGCCATACAGACCTACGTTGTTATAAAGGGACAAGCGGCCCGTTCGGCCGCTTTGTTTTTCTATGAGAAATCTTTTGGTTAGGTTAGCTAAGGTTAGTTTAGGTTGGTTCAGGTTTGTTCAGGTTAGTTCAGTTTAGTTCAGGTTAGTTCAGGTTAGCTCAGGTTAGTTCAGGTTAGTTCAGGTTAGTTCCCTGAGGTGTCTCCACTTTGTCGAAGTACGCACGCGTACGAGTGGGGGGGGCTTGTGAGCTCCTGCGATCCCAAGAGCCATGCCGGCGGTAGCGTAGCTACTGGCAGGTGTAACCATGCCGGACGGGTCGAAGGGGAGGAGTCAGACTAAGAGAGGCACAAAAAATGCCTAGCAGAAGGCAAAAATATCTGCAATATTAATGAAATGAGTGATGCAAATAACTTTGTACCTCAGGTGGGTAAAAATCCCACCACCGGTTCCGACCGGGTGAAAGCCCCGGTGGCCGGTGCCGGCCCCATGGATTCTGAGGGGGGCCAAGCATACTCTCTCCTAAAAAAGGAAGATAACGAAAACAGGACAGGAGGAAACATATCGTTGCTTCAAAATATCAAGTACCTAAACAGTCACCTTATAAGGAGGCATTCGGCAAGCGGATCTTTCCATAAAAAAAGGAAAATGCATGACACAACAATAGATCAAACAGAACTAGACGAGCCTTACAAAAAGAAGGAAAGCACAGAAGCATTTCTTCTGATAGAAGCTCTGGACCGGGTCAAGCTGCTCATAAAGGAGTTAGGAACGAGAATTGAAAACAATACAAAAAGGGATATTAAAGAGCTGAACATAAAACTTCAAAGACAAGTGGAAGTACTGGACAGAGACATCATTAGAAGCTGGTTAGAGCGCCACAAATTCGAAAATGCAGAAAAAATGACATACGACGTTGACGTACAAACCGATGATGTACAGATAGACAAAGAGAATCCCCACTCTATAGAACAAGGGAGTCAAACTGGCCGCGAAGAGGATACTAAAAAACTGGGAAAAATAAACAACTACACGGAGTTTAAGGACATAGGGGCATATTTTAGGAAATTACGTGGCAAGACTCTGCTTACACGAATACAGAAATAATAGTGGGAAACCCACTGAACACACACGCTGACAAAACAAAGGTAGTTCTTGTAGAACCTGAAGACCCTGAGGTGGAAAGCAGCATTCAAGCCCTATATAAAAAGAGATTCCCAGAATTAACAAACGCAACAGGACACTTTGAAGTAATGGAGCAGTGCACAAAATTCAAATCTAAAATTGACACCGTGAAAGGCCAAAAGATTATTAAGATTAAAATTGAAAAAAATAACGAACAAACAATATGGGACAGAATACAACTTCGGGACGAAACAAAGGAAGACAAGTATGTGGCTATACACCACCTAGAAGATTTAACCTTAGGCAAGCTGAGAAAATTAACAGAAGCAATATTTCACGGTGGACAAACAAAACTCCAAATATATACAACGAAGCACAAACTAGACGCCAAATACAAACAAGACAAAAAACAAAAAAATATAAAAGGAAGCTATGCCATGATTGTAGAATAAAAGGGAACAAACATAAAAGAGGCTCTATCTAGAATTAAAGAAAGGGTTAAAAACAACGAAAACTGTCAAATAATAAGAACAGTGAGAACAACTAGGGAAGGGAACATACTGATAACCACAGACAAAAACGAAAAAGCTTTTGAGGAACTGAAGGCAGACATAAAAGATACACTAGCAGGGACGGCGGTGAAATCAAGGGGCGATAAAAACGATAAAGTAGTGATACACATTAGAGGCATGGACGCTACAGCAGACAAAGGCGAAATAAAAGAGGCAATCGAAAGGAAAGTAGGCCCATTAGGAGTAGGAAACCTAAACATAGGTAATTTAAGGCCAAACGCCAATAACACTTAAGCTGCGACCATAATCATTGACCGAGAAAAGGCCCTCAAACTACTGTCAAATGGCAAAATAAAAATTGGAATGGTAAGATGCAGTCTAGAAGAGAGAATAGACATAGCAAGATGCACTAAGTGCTGGCTCTACGGACATACACGTAGAGACTGCTCGGGTGAAGACAGAACTGGAAATTGTTTCAAATGTGGTGAGAAGGGACACACAATAAACGAATGCAAAGGAGAAGACAAATGCCCTATATGTAGAGAAAATGGACATCGGGCAGGCAGTGGACGATGCAAAGACTTTCGGAAAGCTCTTACAATAGGCCGAAGAGAAAGAAGACAAAGCAGGAGAACAAGAAAACTCACAACTAACTCAATAGACGGAACCAGACAAAGCACAAGTGAAGACGTAGAAAACGTTTTCAAGGAAATCTAAAAAAAAAGGAGAATCTAAGCCGATCAATAAAAACTAACTTAATACAGCTCAAAGGACAGGACTATGAAAAATTTACAGATAAACGCTGATCGTTCACGAAAAGCTCACGATGTCGCTTATGCTACCGCAATGAAAGAAGGAGTTGACATAATTATCGCTAGCGAACCTAATAAAAAACTAGCAAGCGGAAATGAATGGATAGCTGACCAAAACGTCGATGTAGCGATGTATATAATGAACAAAAACATACCTGTAACAGGTTTCACAAAGCATCGCGGCATGATATCGGTCAATACAAATGACTTTTACCTTATAGGATGTTACATCTCTCCAAACATACCGGCTGCAAGATTCGAAGCTTCTATAGAAGAACTCGAAAATATAATAAAGGCGATAAAAGGTGACAAGATTATAGCGGGCGATTTTAATGCCAAATCGCCGGAGTGGGGCTCACCAGTGGAAGACTATAGAGGGCGTATATTAGCAAAGATGTGCGCGTCTAGGGGCTTGACTGCACTAAATACAGGGACACCTACATTTGTTAGGAGAGACACAACATCTCACATTGACATAACTTTTGCTTCACACAACATAGTAAGACGGACGAAGAGCTGGCAAGTCCTCGAAGAAGAAAGTCTATCACCACATAAACATATCATTTTTGAACTCAAATGCAATTCAACCACAAAAATAGGTTTAAAAGGAAAACATGACTTTAACGAAAAGAAATTTGAGGAAGAGATGAATAAACAAATTGTAGAAAACAACCTCGACCCCTACACATACAAAGACATAAATAGGATAATAAATGTAGCGTACCAAAAATCCATAAAAACATCGAAAGACGATGGATATAGGACTCCCTACTGGTGGAATGACGTGATAAGTGAATTACGAAACAAATGTACAGAAGCCAGACGCGATTACACAAAAGCGAAGATGAGACGCTTAAGCGAAGCAACGGTAGACAGCAAGTGGGAACAATACAAAATCCGACGAAAATCCTTAAGAACAGAAATAAATAAGGCCAAAAGGGAAAGATGGAAAGAACTCTGTAATCAGTTAGAGGAAGATATATGGGGTCTGGGCTACAAAATAGTTCACAAAGCCCTGAAACAGGAAAACATATTTAAAATGACTTTGGAACAGAAAAAAAAAACAATCAACCTATTGTTCCCTCTGGGACAAAAGGATATCCCTGACAAGACATATCCAGCAAAATATAATGATTTCACCGAAAGCGAACTTTACACAGCTGCAAACAAACTAAAAAAGAAAAAGGCCCCGGGACCTGACTTTATACCAACAGAAGCAATAATCTGCGCTATCAAAAAACACCCAAAAGAAATGCTACAAGCGTTTAACAAGCTGCTACAAGAGCAAACATTCCCAACAAGCTGGAAAGAGGCCATACTGGTATTAATAGCAAAACCTGGAAAACCAATCGAAAACCCAGGATCGTATAGGCCTTTATGCCTCATAAATGCAATAGCAAAGATATATGAACACCTAATCAGACAGAGACTGGAGGTAGAGATCAGACACCATAAGCCGCTATCAGAGTTGCAGTTCGGTTTTACAAAAGGAAAAAGTACAATCGACGCCATGGAAAAGGTAATGGAAAGGCTACGCACAGTTAAAAACCAAAAGTGGGGCCAAAAATGGTGCACTTTAATAACTCTAGACGTAAGAAATGCTTTTAATAGTGTCACATGGCCAAAAATTATAACAGAACTGAAGAGCAGAGGAATTCCAACGTATCAAACAAACTTAATTATTGATTACTTCCAAAACCGGAAAATAATTGCTGATAAAGACTATCAATTTGACATGAGCGCGGGCATACCGCAAGGGTCAGTCCTGGGTCCCCTTTTGTGGAATATACAATATGATGGCATCTTTCATGAAGTTAATTCGAGAAATGTCCTGGTTGTAGGATACGCTGATGATATTGCTTTGGTGGTGAATTCCACAGACCGGTACAATTTAATGAGTGAGGCAAATAACGCAATCTGCAAAGTCCAAAAGTGGCTGAGCACAAGATCTCTTAAACTCGCACCTGAAAAGACAGAGGCAGTAATCTTAAACGGCAAAAGGGATCATAGTAACATCTTCTTCATAGCTGGGGGCATAGAAATAATTCCAAAAAAAAGTAATTATGTACCTGGGAGTGACATTCGGCAAAAACGGACACTTTGGAGGACACGTAAAGGAAACTGCAGATAAATGCTTGAAACGACTGGGCGCTATCCAAAGACTTATGCCAAACTTAGAAGGACCCAAAACGCAAAAAAGAACAATGCTATATGGGGTAATCCAATCAATAACTTTATATGCCGCGCCCATATGGGGAGAAATAACGGGTACAGGAAAGTATCGAACAATATTGGAATCAATACAGCGAAGAGCGTTGCTAAGAGTAATATGTGCATACAAAACGGTATCAGCACCGGCCACACAGGCGATAGCCGGAGTACCACCTATCGACTTGTTAATAACCGGAAGGAAACGAACATATAACACCAGTCGAGAAAGACAGGCCGAGATTAAAGAGGAAACTCTACAGGAATGGCAATGCAGATGGCAAACAGAAACGGGAAAAGGAGAATGGACCAGGAGACTTATACCTGACATAACAGAGTGGGTGAAATGCAAGCACAAGAGGACAAGTTACTATCTACCACAGGCCCTGAGTGGACATGGCAGCTTTAAACATTACACGAGCAGAATAGGGAAAACAACGCAAGACTGCGATGACTGTGGCGAAATTGACACAGCGGAACACTGTCTCTTTGCATGCCCTAGATGGCATAGGCAAAGAAATAACCTGGAAACTGAACTCGGCGAAAACGTCAACCCTGGAAATATAATGAGATTAATGATGGAATCGCGCCAAAAGTGGATAATATGCGAGAAATATATAACAGACATCGTACATAGCAGAGAGAGACGGTAGGAAAGACAAAGACAAACAGATAACAAAACCAGAAAACAACAACATTGGCCAAGGATTCCCCGACCTCGAAGTAATATCCTCCATGGACAGTTCCGGAGTCGGAGAAAAGAAATCCGCACCCGAGGTGTTTAGTGGGTTATAGACGGTTAGTCAGTCGCTAGAAGACCAGGCTGGTAGTCTTTCGAAGATTCACATCGTGAAAAAAAAAAAAAAAAAAAAAAAAAGGTTAGTTCAGGTTAGTTCAGATTAGTTCAGGTTAGTTCAGGTTACTTCAGGTTAGTTCAGTTATGTTTCTCCTTTGATCAGGTTAGTTAAAAACAAAGCGGCCTTTTTTTTCTATGAGTTTGGTTAGGTTAGTTCGGAATAGAAACGACTAAACTCTAAAGTAGTGCGTTTTACTATATTTTTCAAGATAATCTACATTATTTACAATTTACAAGTATAAGCAGAGTTTCTCAAAAATGTCACTTGTTGACATTTATTTCAAATGTCGTCTCAATTTATATTCCCATGACAGTGTTTTAACATAACCTTCAAGTCAACTTCCATTGTATAGTTTGTTTCAGGTAAGCGAAATTTGTTATTATATTTATTCTAAAAATTGATATTATTATAAATGTTTTTAAGTTTTTCCACCACCTATAATTTTCTATTTGGTCCATTCTATTGATTCCTAAAGAAAATTTTCGAAAAAGAATGAGTAATAACGACTTCCCTCCACTGTACCAGCCCCTCTACAAATAGTTTCTAGAATCAGCTTGTGAGAGATGAGGGATAATCCGTACATAGATTTGTGGATCAGTCTTGAGGAATCTTCGCTCGTTAAGGCTGGCTAGCACCCCATGTCCGTTTTAACTTGTCTTCTACTTCATGTACTACCAGTCTTCAGAATTTCAATTACCTTTGTTAGGGTCTTTCCGGCCCGTGTTCTAGTGTGACAGCTCTTTTGCAGTTCTCACTGCTTCGACTTTTACTGACATTATCGACGGATAACTGTTTCAAATTCAAAAACTTCATATTATAGTGTCACAAAGAAGCAAAAAGGCATAAAATTGCAGCGTCCTTAGAAATAGTCGGCCGATGACCGGTTTAGTAACCAAGGAATAGTTGACCCAAATTTATAAATTATAGATCGTAAATTTGAGTCAACTACATGGGTCTATATTCTTGACAATAGTCTTGATCAATATCACATAGTCATTTCAACATAATCTTGATCAATATCACCCGTGATGCTGATCAACCAAAATGATCTGCATAATAAATAAGAGTACGTGGACTTGTACTATTTGAAAATGACTAAAGCTTTTATCAAAATTGCAATAACACGCTATCAAGGGCGTTTACTGAATTATCCAATTGAGCAAAAAGTCAAATATGTTCAAAAATGTCTTGAAGTTATCACACATCCATTTGGAGTGTGACTCAGATCAGACGTTGCATATGGGCTGTGACTCAAACTATATTTATATATAAAATAAATTGAAAGGAAGAGATCTATCGCCTAGTGATTATCTAAGCGCCACAAAGGAGGCAAAATCCAAACCAAATTTTATAATGTTAACTAATGTCATTTCTGAAAATGCTATTTTTTACCGGTTATAACTGAACTGAGCCAAGCTTAATCCTTGATTGTGCAACTGGACCTAAATGACAAAAGAAAAATAGTGATGAGTCAAGGATTCTGTGGTGACAGTCATTCGTGCTTTTAGAGGACATTTATTTGAAACTTGACTGTGATCACGACCCAACAGAGCTTTTGTAAAGAGAAAAAGTCATTGTCAAAAAATTGGCTGACCAAAATTAATGCACTTTAAGACTTCATTTAGACCCAAAAATTCAATTTTTTTATTTATAAGCATTACAATATACGTCAGATCTGGACCATCAGGCGGAGTTTGAACTTGAGATGTATAAGCGATTTTTAACCACAAGTTTTTGAGAAATTTTCGACAGGGACAACTTGTGAAGTTCTGATTGTTTTTTCTTAAAAGTCTAAATTCTCTATTCAATTTTGAAACAACTAACGCCATTAAATGTCATAACAATGAATGTTCTGAAATTACGCTCCCTATACCAAATGCAGTGGGTTGAAATGCAACCATTTTGCAGTACTTTTGTCTTTACCCTGTATATCCTTTAGAGAATAACTTATTTAAGATCAATCTTCCGCCGTGATTCTAGAAGAAACGACCTTTCAAAATCTCTTTAGGTTTTAAATTTCGGCTAAGGCATTTCCGAGATACAGACCCCTAAAAAGACAAAACATTTTGCTGTATCGATCTTTTCCATTAGCAGTTTAGTATGCAGTTGGGTTGATCGACAAATTGGTGCCCGTCTACACTCTTATCACTTCGTCCATTGCCTCATCGTCTTTGATAATGCTGCCGCGGCTGTAGGCGAAACGTTAGGGAAAAATTCCATTGGACCACGGCTTCAAAGCCCGGAAAACACTTTATTATTTATCTGTGAAAGCTTATGATTTAACTTCATGTAGAGTTTAAACTGTGGTCATAAAACCGATCTTGAGGGAAGACAAAAAATCGCGGGCTAAGATGTAGTATGCATGAGTTTCTACTTGTATCTATTACTGTTTACAAACTGTAAAATATTAAACAAGTAGAGAATTGCACGGAGAGCTGCATTTTGATACATCTTTTTAGATTTTTGTTTGCCAGTTCCTTCCAAATAGTCCATTTATGTCTGAAAGACATCAAGGATCCTTAGGTACCATCCATTACCCATCAATTTTTATGTACTATCCTGTAATCCTTTTATCAATTGCATCAATTTTTTTTTCAATATACTACTCAAAAATACAATAAAAAGGCATTCAGTTCGTGTAAGAAAATAAATGACAAACAGCCTTATATTGTCTAATAGCTCCATCTCTATTAATCTTGATCCCATGAAACCTTTGACGATGATTATATGGCAATTTCACGAAATAGCTAATTAAAAACGCTCATGCTTATAACTTTGGCGTCTGTTTCAGCGCTCCATGGTGGCCGTCGCCGAAGGCTACCTTTTCAACTTCATAGACATCTACCGTCTTCTACTCCAATCGTACCTTATTCAAGCATCCTTAAAAAAAATTGCTTTTTAATGTATATCTTAAAGAGTCCAGGCTTTACAGCATATTTTTATATACTTATAGATTGACTTCGAGTTTAAAAACCAAGGACGAGCAGAACCTACTTTAGTTAGACGATAGATCTCTATTTTGGTGGTACCCCTAGTGCGCCACGTCGGTGACGTCACACACGTTGATGATTTCGCTAACAAGGTGCTCGGATCCAAGGAGGCTGAGTCGAAAGCGATAATCACGGGGTACGAACAGGCTATATTTCAATCTGGGAGGTCTGCTTATTGGTACTCTGCCATCGTCGAGGTACTCCCGGGCCGTTTAGACGATAAATCATTTTAAAAATCGACGATTGAGCTTTTTTCTTTAATATCTAGTGTATGTCGGGTACCGGTGTACCATTTCGAGATAATATGCAAACTAGTTGAACTTTCCCCGCGATGCGACCGTCAGGTACTATCAACATGCAAGTACTGCGCCGCGCACGACCGAGATTCCCACGAATATTATTTTTTATATCATTTGACTTTGCCACGTTTTTGATGATCTTTCGCTCACACTTGAAGACGTGATGATTCCTTATCTCTTATTCACTAGCCACTGCGTTCTAGAATTATTCTCTTTCATCTGGTATTATTATGATCTACCAAAGTGTAATGGAAAGCTTTGGGAATGTAGCATGAGCATTCGGAACCTTTTTGACCCCACTCGTGGGAGTGAGAGTCATCGCATATTAAAACGAGATGGAAAACGATGATATTCGGCTATTGCGTGGCTCATACAATTTGCATATACAGCTCGGTTGACAAATGTAATGCGAGATGATGCGATTAGGTGAAGTTAGAGCACCTCCGAATCTGATTCCATTCTTCTTTGGTTTACAGTGTAGATTCTCTGGTTGTTTATGGAAAGAGTTATTATACTCGTTAGTTTATAGATTAATGACAACATTTACCTCATTTTAGAGAGAATATAATAAATAGAATAAAAATAGATAAGTCTTCGTAAGTTATGTTGCAGGTGATTCATTATTTGAACTTAAAATAAATGAACATAAACATAAAATATAAATAACCAAACACACACATACACAAATCTAAACCAATCCGTATTCCGGTCCTTAATTTAGCCAACATGGCGATCAAGTCCCGGATGCATGGTAGGGCCTTCGAATCAGTCCGATATTTGTTCTGGCTAACAATCGTTAACCCGAGCAAATATCCTGGATTTGACCGGCGGTCAGAGCGGACCCGGCTTAACCCTGTTAGGACTCATTGTGATTCCCGAAAGGTATTTACCGCTGTTGCGGACCTTCACTTAATGCCGGACCGAATCTGGGATGGGCTCGATTTCGTCCCTTAACAGAATTTAATGCTGTTTGGAATAGGAACTTCGACAAAGTACCCTGATCGATGTTAGCGCTAGTGGAGGCGCTATGTGTATGCACGAAGAAATTAAAACGATAATAGAATATAAAGTTTTTTGTAAGAAAAAAAAAAGAATTATGGTAGTAATGTCTTCAATTATAAAATAGAAAAAATCCAAACGAGCATTTAGAAAATAAAAAGGACGAGAGAGTGCACTTTCCAAAGATTGCAATTAGAAGTATTCCAGAATCGACTTCTCGAGATTTGTGAAAATTGTCAATTGGCTTGACTGTCAATGGTTTACATAGAAGTATTTATTTACTTAATACGTTTATAGTTATTTATGATATGAGTGTTAAAAGTGCGTTTTTAAGGCACGCATGTAAAAAGTTTACAGATTGAGCGAAGCGAAAAGGTAAGGGCCGCAATCCCGACGTTAACAGTATCACAGCATAGCACGAGAGATCCCTTCGTCCATTGTCTCATCGCCTTTGATAATGTCTGTCGCAGCTGTAAATGAAACGTCAGGAAGAAACTCCATTGGACCACGGCTTCAAAGTCCGGAAAACACTTTAGATTGTATTTTGATCGGCCGTGAAAGCCTTCACAGTCTTTTAAATCTCTTTGTTAATCGCACCATGAATTATCTCAACAAGCTTTGTCGCCAAACAGTATATTTTAGACAAAAAAGCATATTTATTTTTATGTGAACAACTCACAGCATGATCTTCATGCTGGTAAGTTTTTTCAATAGAAGGGACAAAGCCAAGTCTATCAGAAACTCAAGATATACAATTTTGGTGTATATCCTGACTTTCCGATAGATCAAAATAACACAGCTTGTGAACGATTTGATACCTCTCAGCTTGATGTTAACACTGGTGACCATGGGCGTAGCCACGGTGGGACAAGGTGGGGCACTTGCCCCCCCCCCCCCCTTGACTCAAGGGAAAAGTAAAAAATTGTTATTGAAAAAGAAAAAAAGTACATTTCAAGTTTCGTACAAATCGGTACACATCAAGAATGTTATATGCGTGGAACAATTTAGCATGTAATTATTGCTACACACAACGTTATAATGGCCACCTTATGAGTAATTTTTGAGTATCCAAATAAAACAATTTATTTTTTATTGCTTATTGCGTTTTCTTGTTTTGAACCCAGTGAAAGCGAGTACGTGACTTCAGTCAGCACCAGAGAAAATTGCATTAGTATCGACTTCATTGCTCGGAATTTATTAACAAAGCAAGTAAAAGTTTTCAGAATTATTTATTGGGTGTAGATACTGCATCTTCCGAGACTTTAATATCAACTTCGAAACCGAGGCCGAGACTGTCTTGGTCTCGATCTCGGTCTCGATCTGGGAAACCGAGACCGATACTGCCAATCGAGACTCTCGAGAGTCGCGGTCTCGAACAACATCATTCGTTTGCAAGATATTAGGTATTATATAATCAGCAGACGAGTAGGCCCTTATAGTAGTGCGTTGCATATAGTTATTCTTAGTACGAAAAGACACTTTAATAGAAGTACTCTAGACATACTTACTTGAGTTTTCTATTTTCCTCACTTTATAGAAAATCGAGATTTCGTTTGTTTAGAAAGTATGCGTTTTCATCACGAACGAAATCGACTTTAAGCGAGTAAGAACCAAAGACGACTATGACATGTGCAAACTGTCACTTTCCGCTCTTTATATTTATAAATAACTATCATAAATAAGTTGTTTGAACTCCTGAGTGTGACTAACCGGCCAGTTAACAATAACAATTTGGTAATGAAGTTTTTGTGTTTTCAAAAGTATTGTATTATTTCTATACAGGATAATTTTTAAGTTGGTGACTATTGTGACTTACTTCATTCTACCACAAAGTAAAGCTAAAAAATAGGAATTTTTCCATTGGCAGTAATGGCACTTTTTCGAAATGCATATTCAAATACATAATATAAAAGCTGATTTGAAATATTCCTATATTTTCAATGAAATTTGGTAGACGTGTCGATAGCCAAGTATACAGGGCGCATATTTCTTATAAAAAATATGTTCAATAGCATCAGTGGTGGACCTACGAGCATATCTAATGCAGTTTTACATTAAACTAACCTGAACTAACCTGATTCTACAATGAAAATTGGAACTCTCAATAATTTCAATTTTTGATTTTAAGTAAACATTCATACACAAAAATGGAAAGAAAATTGAATATGCAACTCATGCAAAAAAGATTTTTCGAGATACTACCTTTTTTTTCGAGACCGAGACCGAGACCGAGACCGAGGCCGAGACCGAGACTCGAGTAGCTACTACGAGACCAGGACCGAGATTACGTGAGTCTCGGTCTCGGTCTCGATGCACAAGACTAAGACCGAGACCGAGACTTGTTTATAAATTCGAGAGCGAGACCGAGTATGTAAGTCTCGGTCTCGGTCTCGGTCTCGTGAAGCTGTACATTCCCGCTCGCCATTTAAGTTATATATGTTGCCTTGGCACCCAGTAGAAGTAGGCAACAACGCAATATCAAATGCCGCAGCGTAAAAAATGCACTTGTGGCGTCGGTTTTGCCGTCAAACGCGAATGTCACTTTGACATTTCAATAATTTTATTTGCACTACCTATAGATTTTATAATTTGTAATTATTATTAGACAATGGCTGTGGGCAAAGTATAGTATTATAGTCGCTTTTTATGGCCATTATACCCACGGGAGACTTGCGCCCCTCGCCTACGGCTCGTGACGCAAACGTCCCCCTAAGGGAATAATAGCTGTCATAAAATGCTCGTTTAATAATATACTATTATTTGCTAATTTTTTTGCTAAACTTATTTTACTAGTTTTGGGTCTGCGATTTTCATAAAGGCTCGATCAAAAAAGCGCTTTAAATTTTCGATTTTTTTTTCATACTTTTCTTGAAATCAAATGTTTCTGTAGCCTGAAAATCCGCTAATATGTCGTCCAGTAGGCTGTAAAATGTAAAAAAAAAAGGATGAAGGAACAAAAGTGCGTTTACTATAATTACGTCATCCTTTTCTGTCTGTTATAGTTGAGTGTCATGTTAACCGTTCATGTTTTGTAGTAGTAGCCCTCAAGGCATCAACTCTCAAACGCTTCAGATGTTGGTTGGATATTCAAACGTCTCTGAGGCCTGCAAATCTCGTTTAGAACATGAGTTGACATTCTCTTCCCAGACTGATCGTTGTCAAGGATTAATATACATAAGAGAGTCAATGAATTTCACGTTGTGTCCTCAAAAAACGAAATAATCCTCCAGTCTTGCTCTTAGGGCTACTTTTACAAGTTCAAGTAAAACAGCAGATTGAAGATAAAACACCAGACTTGACATACATTACATTGTTTACCTGACAGATAAACAATGCAATGTAGGTCATATCTGGAATTTTATCTTCAATCTGAAGTTTTACTTGAACTTGTAAAAATCGCCCTTAGCGGTAGTGTAGGGTTGACTTGGAGAAGAGTGACGGTCAGTCATCGGGTGAGTGGTAGGTACATCCAAATGTTAACCGAGTGGTCACTCCTTTAGACTAGTTACAATTTTGTGTAGGTATCTTCTTTTACCTCTTCTACGGCTTTGATATTTAGCAAACTTGTAGAGTTTCTTGACTACGCAGGTGCAACTACAGACTTTTTGTGAAGCGATCCAAAAACCAGTTTTCTGCAATATTGTCACTTCCCACAGACAAATGGCCGAGATTTCGTACCTATATTGTCTTAGGGCGACGTTTAGCAGAGTATCAAAGTCATTTCTCTATCAGGCAGAGGAACCATAGACCGGTTTCGCTCTTATTAGAGCTCCTCAGTATGGTATACCTCGAACCTGACAGAAAGATAAGTTTGAACGGCTAGTGGATCTAACTTTTGCTCGAGAGACAGTGTCTATATGTAAGTGGCGCCATCGGACTTACTTGTATGTCTTGTATACCTCAAACCTGACAGAAAGATAAGTTTGAACGGCTAGTGGATCTAACTTTTGCTCGAGAGACAGTGTCTATATGTAAGTGGCGCCATCGGACGACGGCAGGTGCTTCCACTAGGGCATGCGAGATGATTATGAAGCGATCCAAAAACCAGTTTTCTGCAATATTGTCACCTCCCATAGACAAATGGCCGAGATTTCGTACCTATATTGTCTGGGGGCGAAGTTTAGCAGAGTATCAAACTCATTTCTCTATCAGGCAGAGGAACCATAGACCGGTTTCGCTCTTATTAGACCTCCTCAGTATGGTATACCTCGAACCGGTTCGAACTATCATCTCGCATGCCCTAGTGGAAGCACCTGCCGTCGTCCGATGGCGCCACTTACATACAAACTTTTTGTGATAGTGGATTTATTCCTTTAATTAACCATCCTCGCTTTATTGGGGGGTCAAAGTATCTTTAGATGTTTTCGAACAATTTCTACAATTTCTTATGGTAACTCTAGATATACCAGATTTAAATCAAAAAAGAAATCACTGACCTCATCACTTCGCAGTTTTAACAGGAAAGTTTGATAGGAGGCACAGCGTCCACATGAGGAGATTGATGGTCTGAAAATTAGGAGAAGTGTTGGTTATCACTGACAGCTCTTTTTTCCTACTTTCAATATGTAAGTCAAGGCTAAACCAAATTTTTAAACAGGTGAGGGCTCAAAATGAATTTGCAACTCAACTCGCCTCCACCACTCAACCTAAACTAAGCAGTTCTTGCATTTGCACTCATTCATAAAGGAGAACCTTCTAAACATGCTCTGCATAACAACAACGTATCTCAACACTTCCTTAATTTTTCCTGAATTCGCTTACAAATCTCATCCCGTAGGGAATAATCGAAATCATATGGTTGGAAATCAAAAGCATCCAAACGGTCCCGAGTCTGAAATATCTTAGTCTGATATCACAACAGCGTGAACAGGACGATCATGCTTCGATAGTTTTAATGAAATATATATGTTGAAATATATATAATGTTGGAGATGAAACACACTAAACTTGGAACTCACTATATTAAACACGTTTATGAGTAAATAAACCGACTATATACAGAATTTTACAACAAAGAGTTACGAAGGATATCTCTAGGATAGAGCCTTTAGAATGTCAGGTGCAAAACCTGCATGAAATTTTAATTTATAATTAATTTTTTATAATAGATTCAAGAAGAGCCGAGTGCATGCTCCAAAAGCTTTGTTGCAACTAACTTACAACGTTGCCAAATTTTCTTATTTTATAAGAGGCAATGAACGTTTTGTTGGATTTTGTCTCTAACACAGCGCATTCTGAGAATGAAACTCAGGTGCTGCCCGAAGCAAATGATGCTCTTTGTAAAGAACGAAGTTCCTCGATTCTTTCCAATAATTTTTTTACATTCTACTTGTTTGTGGAATGGAATGGAGTGAAAGTCAAACTTCACCCACCGACTCACAGGTGGCAGCATTAGTCGAAATTCTTCATAACTTTTTAAAAAAGTGTACCCAAAAATTAAGATAATAAACATTCCAATTGAGATCAGGAAAGATAGTACGGAGTTAAGAAAAAAATTAATTGAACAAAATAACTTAATGGAGCAGAGAAGGGAAAACGTTGTCTTAAATGTGTTCCATATTACAAAGGAGATAAACGGTTACAACAATGTGTTGCTGGAGGTGGATATGGAAACATTTGAAGATCTAACAACCAGGCAGGCGGTTTATGTGAGCTTATATAGGTGTCGAGTATTTGAATTCATAAATGTGATAAAGTGCTTTAAATGCTATGGCTTCCACCACTTTCCAAGTGAATGTAGGGAAAAGGTTCAAGCCTGTCCCAAATGTGCGGGAGAGCACAAAGAGATGGAGTGCCGAGCAGGGAGCTCCAGATGCATAAATTGTGTGCGTGCAAACCAAAAACTGGGAACAAGTATGGATACAGGTCATGTGGTATGGGATAGAGCTTGTCCATGTCTAAGAAGGGCAGAAGAGGCATTCAAAGATAAGCTGAATTATAACGCAGTATAGCAATTAAAATTAAAGTTTGTAGTCTTAAATGTGCAAACCCTGTTGCCACACATCGATGAAATTGAACAGTATATTAAGAAATATGATATTAAATTGTTCTTTGCAACCGAAGCCCGAATAACTAGTGATATCAAAGATACTGAAATTTATATAGATGGGTACAATATAGTGAGATGTGATTCAGAAAGCAGGCATACAGGTGTTGTGTTGTGTTATATTAAGAGCAACATTGCCTATGATATCTTGATGATTCTAAGTATCCCAAAAAAATTGTGGATTGTAGCTGTTAGTGTTTTGGATTATAAATGTCTGGTCCTTTGCATATATCGTTCGCCCAGCTCAAGTGCTTCTGAAACTTTAAACCATTTGGAAAATATCTTGCAAGATATTATACTGCTGCAGCACAAAAGAATCTTTATTGTGGGAGATTTTAATATCAATCTGGCCAATGAAAACTCTACCTATGGAAGAAGGCTTCTAAGAACAATGAAGACCTTCAGCCTAGAACAAAGAGTCACACACTAGAGTTGATGGGGATCATAAAACTATGGTTGACCTGGTATTTACGGATGACAGTGAGGCCTCAGTGAAGGTGGCTGATTCTCCCAAAATAAGTGACCATGATCTAGTTATTGTACAAATTAAAAGCAAACAGAATATGAATGTTCCAAAGGTGATGCCAGCAGACAAACAGTTTACATATCGAGACTAAAAAATATTGAACCACAGAGGTTCCAACTTGAGCTGCAAAGCCAAGAGTGGGGTGACAATGGCAACATAAATGATACACTATTACTGTTTAATAAGAACATTATGGACTGCCTGAATATAATGGCACCAGAGCAGACAATGTCCAAAGCTGTAAAGAGCAGCAAGAGATGGTTTGATGCCGAAATTAAACATTTAATGAATGAACGTGATACACTGTATAAAAGGGCAAGACTGGTGAATACTAATGAAAACTGGGTTGCATACAAACTAAAAAGAAATAATGTTGTAAGCGAAATAAGAAAGAAAAAGAAAGCTTACTATGAAACAGTTATTGATCAAAATAAAGGGAACAGTAAGCTGATGTGGAAAGGAATCAAGGAAATCCTAGGAAAAACAAAGAAGTGTATAATAAAAGAAGTTTACTTCAATGGTGTAAAGTTATGTGATACAAATGTCATTGCAAATGCCTTCAACAACTACTTTATTAGCAGTATACAAGAAATTATAGTCAGCAGTGTACCCACGCAATCTGATAAATTAGAAGATTTTTGATAATAGATTGAATGAAAACCAGAGTTTGAAGGAGTTTCACAAATGTACACACCAAGATGTGAAAGTCATTATTAAGGCACTAAATAAAGAGTATTCAATTGATGGAATTTCAAGAGCTGTTATAGGATTGGGTGGTGAGGTAATGGTAGAGAAATTAAAAAATATTATAAATATCTCTATTGAAACCAGTGAAGTCCCTGATCTTTGGAAAGTCTCTACAATTGTACCAGTGCAAAAAGTGATGAACACCAAGCAATGTGAAGAGTTTCGCCCAATAAATATGTTACCATTATGCGAGAAAGTGTTCGAAATATACTTTAAAAACCAGCTACTCAATCATTTGACTGTGAACAATATCTTGATACCCAACCAATCAGGGTTCCGTGAACACCACTCCTGTGAAACAGCAATCCAGTTTGCGATCTCTAAATGGAAGGAACAAATTGATGTAAATACGGTTGTAGTGGCTGTATTTGTGGACTTTGAGAGCGTTTGAGACTATTGACCGTGACTTATTACTAATGAAGTTAAACAGAATTGGCGTGGTAGGAAATTCAAATAGATGGTTTGCTAGTTACTTAAGAGCTAGGTATCAGAAAGTAAGAGTATGTAATTCTTATTCAGAATTAAGACAGGTTGAGAATGGAGTGCCACAGGGGAGTGTCCTGGGGTGCTTGCTTTTTATAATATATATCAATGATATTGTTGAAAACATGGAAGATGAGGATGTATTTATGAACCTATTTGCTGATGATACTGTTATATCTGTTACCGGGGGCACAGTGGCTGAAGCGCAGCAAAAAATCGGTAATGTACTGGCTAAACTAGAAGTCTGGTTAAAATGCAATAAGCTGTTCGTAAACGTCAAAAAAACAAAACGTATGCTATTTTGTGCCCAAAGGTACAATGAGAATTTAGAAGTAAAACTATTAAATGAGAAAATAGAAGTTGTAGGGAGTATAAGTACCTGGGTTTAGTTATTGATGATAATCTGAAATTTTCTCTACATATAAGATACATTTGTGATAAGATAAGCAAGAAGATTAATTATTTCAATAGAATAAGCACTAACCTTACTATGTATGCACGTGTTTTGGTATATAAATCAATAATCGCTCCGCACTTTGACTACTGTCCCACTCTTCTTTTATATACAAATGAGGGAGACAAAGATATGCTGCAAAAGCTGCAAAATCGTGCAATGAGAGTGATATTAAAGGTGAATAGATACACGCCTATTGTGATCATGTTAGACTGTCTGAGTTTTATGAGCATAAAACAAAGAATGTTATATAATAATATTATATTTATTTATAAAATGTTAAATAACATGCTGCCAAAATATATGTGTGATAAAATCAGTTTTGTATGTGAAAAACATAGTCATAATACAAGAACGGCAAATAATATATATATTCCTCGTGTGAGCAAGTCGCAAACGCAGGGATCTTTATTCTATAGAGGATTTAATCTATATAATGGGTTACCAATAAATGTTAAGAATATACAATCTTTGGAGGGATTCAAAAGAAAGATAAACCAAATTGTTAAACATATATATTAAGATTTACATAGGATACGTATGTATTAAGAAATTAGACATGTACTTAAATCATATTATGTAGCAAGCTTGCTAAATAAAGGCCATTCATTCATTCATTCATAACATCATACCGCTTTTCCTGCGCCGAATTTGTCTTCAAATCTAAGCTCCAACTATGAACGCTCACCTCGGCGTATAAGGCAGGGGTCTACCCATATAAATAATAATTGACATATAATTATAACGTAATATTAAAAAGTTCAGCCCGAAAAAGTCCGGCTCAGTGGCAACAAAAGCGCATGCGCGGCTGGCAAGCTCCGCCCCTTAATTTTTAAAAATCGACGATGCCAAGCCTTATGTTTTATTAAGTTTTCGCCGAAATATAAAATATCTAATAATGTATTACATCAATATAAAAAATACTAAGAATTATTTTTAGTTTCTAAAATGTTTGAGCTGTTAGTTAACTTGGCAAATTAGCATGGTGTGGTGTAAGAAAAAACTAAAAACTCATAATTTATTTAAAATAAGCTTCTGTTCTATTCCTGAATATAATTTACACATGGCAATGCCGTAATGCTTTCAACGTCATTTGCTGTTAACCTAACTTTTTAGGTTTTTTTTTGGCGGGTACGCGCGTAACATTTACACATTAGTCAGTAGTTGATATTGATAATAAAACCATAATAATGTAATTTAATTTAATTAATTATAATCATAAAACCTCAAAAAGACCCAATACTCACCATTTTCATGTTCAGAAAAAGTCTAACCATACTATAAAATATTGGCGCTTTTCCTTGTCTTGGCTTACAAGTGAGGTATTAAGAAGTCAATACACAATACACTTGATAATCTTTTGTCGCCCTTCTTTGCCTTGGCTTACGAGTCAGGTATCAAGAAATCAATAAACAATACACTTGATAGTCTTGGTGTTATTGTAGGACAAAGTATTTGAGCCTACGCGATCTTTGACGGGAACGGTCCACTTTCACTATCATCAAGCGATGTTCCAAGCCGCCCGATGAGTATTTATTACTTATTACACTAATTTGTTTTAAAATAAATACCAGCCTATAATCAAAAAAAACAAATCTTCGATCTTTCGTTATTACAAATTTTCTTTTCATGTCAAAAAGTACTCAGAGTTGACCTAACCTCAAACTTTTGTTCTTCTAGAGTTTTCGGTAGACTGCTCTGTGCGCTGCGACATTACTACCATCCTTTGTTTTCTCATTGCGAATAGAAGGATGAGAATACTCCGAGAGCGCACTAGGCGTCCGGCCGAAAACGCAATTTTTTTAGTGGGCGTGTCCTCCGCATATGTATTGCGCAAAAGAATGTGCGCAATAGCAAGCAGTGAGCCTAATCTTGGTTTCCATAGGTCACTAGAAGCTGCACTTTTAATCCGTGGGGAAAGATTGACGTTCGTAGTATATTAACTAGTACGAATATGGGTCTACCACGCCGTACAGAGGAGTAATAACGGACCTAAACAACGGACCCCGGGGCGAAACGCCAACACCACATATATAGGCTACAAGGATCTCAAATCGTTCCAGTGGTGTTTCCATGAATAACAAAAATTCTTTCTGTGAATACAATTCCCATCTATGGCACGCCATTGTGGACGCCATAGATTTAAAGAAATCGTCAAATTTTAGTTTTTGCCAATTATCTAGTGAGTCATGTAATTTTTTAAATATGTGGAAGTGGTTTTGAATTGGTCTCCTAAAACTGCAATTCTTTCCCCATTTAACAACCTTTTCTTTTGACATTTCAGAACCAAGTAGATGACGTTTTTAATTGAACACCTCCTATATACGTTTTATTGACGTCCAAAAGCTGGTACTTAGCATGCTATTTGGAAACGTATTATTCCTATTCTTACGTTTGTAGACACCAATTGACACCGTTATTACATTAGCCTACTTGGAAAGCTTTATTATTTTACATGTGACTAATCATTTTCGTTAATTATTATAGAAACTGACCCTTAACCCCACGAGTAAATAGCGAGGAACACATTAAGAAGTTTTGTGTTAATTTTGCAGATTCAATGTATATTATCTAAAACTAAAAAAACAAGTGAAACGGGATCGGAATTGTTTGACCGATGACGCATGTGTTCCTCAGCGACGTTCATTTGTCTCGCGACCGATGCGCCGTGGGTGGCGGCGCTAGCGGCGGGGCGCTCGTCTTTTGTTTTAGCGGGCCGACGGCCGCCTCGACTGGTACACGCACTAAATGGCCGATTAATGACGTTTTTGTACCGACGATGACGTCGCTTATTTTCAGCTTTTTTATGCGATGCGCCCCTCCTGCTGCACAGAGCAACCTTGATTGAAAAAAGTTAATTGGAGTTATACCCATCGACGGACGGTCGGTGTAGTACGATGCAAAAATTATAATTAGAAGGAAGTACGGAGGCCCTTGCGACCGCGATGTCTCACGTCACGACGATGACGACGGCGAATCAATTAACGGCGTCCTGTAGGTCGTTAAGCGGCACTTAACGACGCTTGACCGATGTTGGCCAAACAATGCCCTTTGCGACATACGTAATTCAATAGGGCAATGAGGAGCACAAAGGGCACAATAGCTCTCTCGCGGGAGGGACGGGATGTGTGTGTGTGCGTCTGTGCACAATGACGTGGGACGTGGGTGGGTGATTGATTCGCTCGGGTCATGAATACGTTATTGTTGACGAGGAATTGGTACATGACAAACATTTTGCCCGGCATTTAGGATTATATTTCGCTCAAAGCTCAAAACAAAAATCTAATGCCCAAGTGCGCTCCTTATACCACTCATTATTTCTTTTAATCCATGGTGATGGTTATCACTGTTATTTACCTCACGCATTTCTCCATAAATATAGAGACATATTATTTTTGACTCTCGGTTTGCTAATGAGCATTTTATCACTTGTAATGCATATTTTAATCGCACACTTTATTGTTGCCTTATTCATTATGCGCAATTATTGTTTACCTCTTAATGACTAACGGTTCAATTGCGTGCAAATAAACAAGGTGCTGCAGTAGGTGCAGCACCAACGCTAGATTTTTGAGTGTTCATTGAACCTGACACTAAATGATAATAATAATAATAATAATCTTGATTTCGAAATTATGTACAGGTACATAAAAAGAAATAACGTCAACATACATGATCATACACGATCAACTATAAATATAACTATGATCCAGGAATTCGTTAAGAGTGTAAGGTTCTACATTCAAAAGAAATTTATAAAGTTGGTTCTTGAACTGCTTCATTTGATCTATGATCTTAATTTTAGTTGGCAAATTATTATACAATTTTATGCAGTTGTAATATGCACCTTTTTCATAAAGGGCTAATCTATGTTTTAGTAATATGTAATTAAAAGTTCTTGAAGAGCGTATATTTGTCGGGGCATGCCGATGAATCAAGCTTTGGTTTTTGAAAAAGAACAATATTCATTCATGGATATAAATGGCATGAACCGTAAGTATTCCTGTTTCTCTGAATTTTCCTCTACACGATTCTCTTGAACTGAGATATAGTTCTCAATGCTCTTTTTTGACAAATAAAAACCCTTGTTATATCAGCACACTCTCCGTAAAATATGATGCCGTACCTAAGATGAGACTCAAAATTGGAGTGGTATATCATTTTCCTCGTTGTTTTGTTTAAATACTCTGATAAGATGCGGAATGTATAACATACTCTTAACAATTTTGTAACTAGGTGTCTTACATGTTCTTTCCACGAAATTGCATTATCCAGTACCATACCCAAGAACTAAAGGCGTGTACCGTTTCCAACCTTGGTTACGGTTAGCCGTTCCGTTATTTGTGGTAATCCTGTCAATCCTGAAAAACCGGTTATATACGGAACGGTGCTCCTGAAAACAGGATGTCAATACTGTCACCGAAGCTACCGAACATCCATCTCCGATTTTCTCGGTTAATCTGTCAACATTGTCAATTTTTTATCTGTTTGAAGTTGAATTGTTGGCGGTTTATGGTTTATTAATAGGTCCCGAATTAACTAAAAAAAGTAGTAACGTTGCAAAAAAGAAAGTGGTATTTTACGTCCTATTAATTATTATTCAATCACGCTTCTTAATTATGGAACATGAGGTAAGGAATAGATTATTTTTTATATATAGTTATATTTTACGGATTTCCATCAGGACGGAAAACTTTGCGAGAATTTAAACTGATGGCTGCCGTGTAAAGTAAAACAAACTTATTTATCTTTACAGGTATTGAATTGTACTGAACCCTTAGGATGTGCTCATTGCAAGAAAACGCTGGGTACTTTAAATGGCATTATCGAATCAGGGTTGACAGAAACACACAATTGTTTTTTAAACGCTGATAGTGTTTCAATTGATTTTGAAATGAAGATACTACAAGCTGAAAGAAAACAGAAAGAACCTTCTATGGGGCCATCATTATCGCATCTTGGGATTAACCAGAATGCAGGAAGTAGTAGGCGTAGGCAGTCCACTGAGGAAGACGAAACCAGTGGCATACATAGTTCCTGGACAGAAGAATCAATTAAACTTCTGATTGAGGCATATGTAGAAAATAAAGAAAAATTTAACTCTCCATTATATAATAAAAAGAAGGTATGGGATTTGATAAGTTCTGATCTACTAAAAAAGGGTGTAACCAAATCAGGAGTTAAATGTGATGAGAAGTGGCGAAATTTGAAGAAAATGTATGAAAAAATTTTAAATGAAAAAAACAAAACTGGCAACTCACCAGTTTCCTGGAAATATTTTGAAGATTTTCATGATATTTATTTTCGTGATCCTAGATACCAACCTGTATCTACATGCTCAAGTTCTGGAGGTTATAAGAAAAGAGCAGATACTTGTGTACATGAGAGTGACGAAGACAACTTTTGTTCAAAATTTTCCCCTGGGGAAAAGAAAAGAAAGAGAGTTGTATCTGCATGGGAGTTAGATGAAAGGAGACAGAAGAGACATGATGAGAGGATGAATTTGAAACGAGAAATGTTTAACTGGTTTAAAGAAAAGTATGAATCAACAGATAAGAAATAAAATCATCTAAATAAATATTTTTATGAGATGCCAACAGCACCTAAGTCATTAAATGTAGTTAAATTAACTATTTTGTTGTTATGTTCGTTTCGTTATTCTTGTTGACTTGTAACTTAGATTTAATACCTCACTCACTGTTTAAGGATACTTCAAAGATACTAAAACAAAGATATTAAAATTTTGGTTCCAAATGTGTATTCATTTATAAAAATTTTTGCACAGCTTTATTTAACATAATTACTACTAGGTTACACTATACAATATTAGGCCCTCATATTCTGTTCATAAACATAAACTATTTTCTTGTATATGAGGCACATCAATTCCTTGATATCCTTCGAGAAAATCATCATTTTCTATACAAATATTATGAAGTACACAACATGCTAATATATAAATTGGTGCCCATTCTAAATTTCTAACATCTAGAAACTTTAAACACCTAAATCTTCCTTTTAATAACGCAAAGGTATTTTCAATGATACTGCGGGCTTCTGAGAGTTTTAAATTATAGTACTTCTGAGACTCATTTAATTGACCATTATCTTTATAAGGTACAAGTAATGTGGGTAAACAGGGACATGCTTTGTCGCCAATCAAATGAAGATCATTTGGAAGATAAATATCCCGCTGCTGTGTCAGCCAGTTCCAAATTTCGCTTTTTCTCAAAACCCTTGCATCATGTGAGGAACCTACTTCACCAGCATGACAATGAACCAACTTCATTCTATGATCACATACTCCCTAAAATTGCATAATATTCCACTTTTAAGAACAGCTTAGACTTTACGAAGGGTTAAAATAACTTTCATGCTATGACTTTCAAAAAAATTTAGATCCTTACTTGCAATATGATGCTACTGTTATTATGTCTATTGATATACGACAATCCATGCTCTTTGGGTGCAGGTATATTAATGTGGCTGCCATCAATCGCCCCAAGAGTATTAGGAAATCCTTTTGCAAGAAACCCTTCTATCACAGAATGTAAATCTTCATTTATTGGCCACTTTATAATTGTTTTACTTTTTTCAGTTAGTGCCTTTGCAACTCTTCTTACTGTTCTCAAACCAGTGGCTTTACCTACATTGAACCTCCCACAAATTGACCTATAATAAAAGTTATTTGTTTTACTATTGAAGAAATTAATTAAAAATTTCGACTCACCGATATGAATCCGGTGTGGCCAGATACCACAACGTTAATAACAACTGAGTTTTGGCATTAATTGTATGATGACCAACATCAGTAATACTAGAGCTTATGTCGTCTTGAATAATATTTAGAACCTTGTTGAAAGTACTTCTTGACATTCTGAAATTAGATTTGAATTCTTCTTCTGAATATTTGTCAACTGTTTTTTCTATATATTCCTCAATTTTGGGTCTTGGAACTAGAAAAAATGACCAATATTATCCTTGAATAAAATCTAACTACGTACTTGTAAGAGCACTATTTTCTCTTGTTGCAGAGCGGTAGGACAGTCTGCACACATTTTCTGCAGATCTAGTGAGCTGTTAGGTACTTACTCATTGGTCCTCTAGCCTCCAGATCTTCGTCACTTGAACTCTCTGAAGAACTGAAGACTAGCTCATCAATAAAATAATTTTCCATGTTTGAATTTGTCCATATGTTTTTCTTTATAGAATACACTTTGAGGAACGATCATTAGTGTAATCTACAGAGGACATAGTGTAAAGTATAATCCCCGCACCGGGGGGAGTACCGGCACCTCATTTTCTTCCCCTTATTTTTTTTTGTTATGATTATTATGACATGATGATAGCGTGACATTGATAACGGTAACAGTTGCGTTCCGTAAATAACCAGATTTTCAGGAACCGCTGTCAAACCAACTATGTCAAATGTCAAACCAATCATTTACCAAGCGGTTAACCAGGTTTTGGAAACGGTACATGCCTTTAGTCGTTTTATTTATGAACACATCAGAGTTGTTTAAATTGATTGCTAACGGCACATCCAAATTACTCCTATTCGTATGAAAAATTACCACGTTTGTTTGCTTGTTGTTCAAAACAAGCTTGTTTTTTGCGAACCACTGACTTGCTTGTTGCAAAATTTTCTTTGAATCTTTGAAAACTGACGATAAGGAACTTGAAGACGGAAGTACCCGTTATGAAAAGGGTGGTATCGTCTGCGTAGTTGGTAATTTGAAGTTTAATGTCACTTCCCAGAAGCTCAGCAATATCATTAATGTAGATTAAGAATAGCAGTGGGCCCAGTATCCTACCTTGTGGAACACCAACTGATGTTTCTATAAAGTCCGAAAGAACCTTACTTTCACCCCTACCTATAACCACCTGCTGAGTCCTACCTGTCAGATAAGACTTTAACCAATCATTTGCAATCCCTCTTATACCACAGTTGTTTAACTTAATGGTCAAGATATTATGATTTAGTGTGTCATATGCTTTAGATAAGTCTAGAAATATTCCTATCGGTATTTCCCGTTTTTCTAGTGAGCATAGTTTTGACTCTATGAAACTGAAAATAGCCGTTTGGGTTGATCTTCCTCTTATAAAGCCATGCTGAAATTTATTCAAGAGATTGTTTTTCTGCAGGAAATCAATAAGCCTATTATACATTACCTTTTCAAATATGTTTGAAAAGCTAGTGAGTAAACTAATGGGCCGGTAGTTCTCTAGGAGATGTTTGTCTCCACTTTTATATATGGCTATAATATATATAATAATTGCTTGTTTTAGTTGTTTTGGGAACTTTGCGTACTTAAGAGAATTATTGATTATATGGACAATCGGTTTGACAATTGAAGTTATTATGCTTTTAAGTATGTTTGTGGATATACTATCGTGCCCAGTGCTATTCTTAGTTTTGAGATCGTTGACAATAGTTAATATTTCTTTATCGCCGACCAGCTCCAGGGCAATGGTTTCTGGATTGGCAGTACTGATAGTTGAGAAAGGGATATTCTCCAGGCTATTCACCAATTTTATAGGGGCGTCTACCGTAAATTTATTAAATGCGTTTGAGATTTCAATCTCTTTCTCTTTGTCTCTCTTGCCAAATCACTTTTGTGTTTTTTGCCTATTATTTCAGTTACAATATTCCAGCATGTTTCTGATTTTTTATCAGATTTCTTGATTTTATTAGTAAAGCTACGGGTTTTTCGGTCTTTCAGTAGCGCTTCATATCGCTTCTTCTGATCGCTGTATCTCATCTTAAATACGGCGCCCTGGTCCGTCAAAATGTTCAAATCGTCTAAAGTATTTTTACAATTAGCGACTTCATGGTCATTTAACATATATTTGGCTTTGTTATGGTTTCTTATCGGAATCTTTTTTATAGGAAAACACAGATTATAGATGTTTGATATTATTGCAGAAAAGTTATCCCACTGTTCATCCACTAGATCCCTTTCCAGTGCAAGAACATTCCCAAAGCCGTGCTCCGCCAGTAATTGCTTAAATTTAACTATATTGCTATCGTTTATTAATCTAGTTTCTACGTGAGATTTATAGGATTTATTAAAATATCGCCTGACTTGTGCTCTAGTTTTTGAGAACCATTTTTATTACCAAGATTTACGTCTACATGTTGCCCATTTTAAGTCTTAATTGGCGTTTAGCTTCCCTTCCAGAGTACTATTCTCGTCTGCTACTCAGCAAGGTTCTATCGCCAGTATGCCATTAGGGTAAATCAAACGATGTTGGATTTCGTACTCTACTATATTCTCACTCTTGACTCTACTCTAATCAAGACTAAACAAGAAGCTCCCTCACAATCCTTCTATATCCTTTTTATAATGTTGTATTACTTGACGCACTACCGGGTGAACTTCACCTTTCATTCACCTTAACCAATAATACAATAATACTGCCAATGAATGTAACTATCAACGAACGTGATGTTTCTAGTTCCTATTGAACTTTAGAATGTTACCTAGGGTTGACGACTGGTGAAGGCTAACAGCTATGGAGTGCCCTATATACCACAATTTCGTAAATCTATAAAGAGTTCCGCTCTTGCAGATGGCTCGCAAAACCGCCTGACTATCGGAGTAGATGTAGATGTCCTGCTCTGCTCCCTGTCTGAATTAGAAAATCGTCGTGTGGCTTGCCAAGGGGAAGCCCGCGCCCTCTACCTACTTGGCCTGCTTTGTATATTCCGGCTTCTAACGACTGTGTATCAGTCATTCTTGATCCATCTGTATACCATACCTAATTATTCTAAGAAGGTTGCTGAAGCAGCTCTTCCTTGAATTCGTCCCTTGTTGGGATGTTAATCTCAAATGGCTGCTTCAGTGTAAGCTGACCGTGTAGGCGCACCTCCTGCGACAGGACAATGGGATGAGATGTTGTACAGAGCAGAAGCAGGCGACATCCACCAGCGTGTTTTAAATCCAACACTTCATGGCAGATGGCTATCAGTTCGAAAAGCAGCCCATATTGCTCTGTACCTCGCTAGTTATCGGAACCAGAACGAAATGAAAAGAATGTGTAGGTGGTCACCAATTTGTCGATCAACCCATCCGCATACTAGTTTCGGGGTCTATCCCTCATCAGTACAGCTTTGGCTGGTCGACACATTTATGACCGTGATTTGGCTAATTGAAGCCGGAAACGTACAGAGTACCGGTGAGATGTTATACAGAGCAGAAGCAGGCGACATCCACGAGCGTGTTTTAAATCCAACACTGCATGGCAGATGGCTCAATGAATTGGCGAAAAGAAAATACGGATTAGCAGCTCTTAAAAGAACCATTTAATTACATACTACAAAGAAAGTGAATAACCACCCATGTGTTTAACATCAAACACAGAGGTAAACAAGAACAATAAACAAATAAATAAAATACAGGACTAGATGTGGCACATCAGAGAAATTGTTCAAAATCATCATCTTCTGCAGAGGTACAATATGCAAGCCTCTGTTCAAAATTGCGACATGTATTGTCCAACATCACCACCGTGACTTGACTACAAATTTTTTTGAATGGCAAGTTTCAACTCTTGAACATTTGCATATTGTTTATTTCTCTGGTAGAGACGATCTTGAATGAATCCCCAAACAAAAAAATCACAGGGATTCAAATCCGGAGAGCGAGGTGGCCAATTAATTGCTCCAAACTTTCCGATCCACCTATCACCAAATGTTTCGTTTAAAAAAACGTCTATTTTGCAGTGCAGTGTGACACGACGCCCCATCTTGCATGTAAAAAACCCGTTCTAATGGCTGGATAGCTTCTACAGCAGGCAAAATGTCATTGCGAAGCATATTGCCATATTTGTTGGCGTTCAAACTACAATCAATGAAAAATGGACCTATAACATGGCGCCCCAAAACGCCGATCCACACGTTACAGTTGCTCGACGTTGGTCCCGATTGTCACGCACTATATGTGGGTTTTGGAGTGCCCAAATCCGATCATTTTGTTGATTTGAAGAGCCTGTCAATCCAAATTAGCATTCATCCGTGAAACAAATGTTTCTAACAAATCTTTGGGCTGCAATAATTTTTTCGGTCAGGATTTCACAAAACTCCATTGGGGGGAAAAGGTGGGTCGGTAAGAGTTGTTGATGGTTCTCTTGTTTGTAGCTTTCAAAACCTTCTTTTTGCAGATAATTATGGATGGTCGATCTACTAAGTCCAGTTTCTTGGCCAATCTGTTGTTTTGCACAAGTTTTGCCACATTTTCATCCTCTGGAGCCGCACCAGCTTGAAGTCGTCGCTTTCGCTCACAGGAACATATCGGGTTAATACTCCCAGTTTCGTCAAAACGAGCAACCACCGCCTGAAGTGAACTGCATGCTGGTATTGGTTGTTCAGGAAACAATGCAGCAATGTTGTCTTGAATTTGAGCAAAGGAATTACCAGCCCAGTATTGTTTTAAAACAAGTTTTCTCTCCTCAAAATTCATAACTAATGAAACATTTAAATAAGAAATAATAAAAATACGAGATATCCTATCTGGAAGCTGACGTAGCAGGTACAAACTTGTATTGAGTCTTGAAGCCAAGTTATCAGTGTGTAAATCCCACTTGGCGCTCTCATCCACAAGAACCCCAAGAAGTTTAACCTGGGATACGTGGTCATTTACGGTTCCAATCTCCCTCAATGCAAACACCATCCTCTGTGTCTTGCCCCCTTAATGGGTCCCTCAAATCAACAAAATGAATGAGTTTGGACTCTCTAAAATCCACATACAGTGCAGGACAACCGAGACCAACGTCAAGAAGTTGTCAATGTGTGGATTGGCATTTTGGGGCGCACTGTATTTGGTTTTCCAATGAGATTTTGTCTGTCAGAAGAGTCCAGCAACTTAGCAAGGGTTTTTTACATGCAGGATGGGGCCTCGCGTCACACAGCACTGCAAAATAGACACTTTTGAAGTAAAACATTTGGAGATAGATGAATTTACCTCAATAACAACAACAACAACGAACACCCTTAATTGGTGACAAGAGACAAATTGTCATGTCATCGTGGTTGTCGTATTGCTAAACTAAAATGAATTAGGCAACCAGCCATACACAAATTGGAATGATTTTCCTTTCACTAATTATGATAATTATAAACGTAACTTTTACTTACCTATAATTTAAGAACATTATCGTCAGGTTTTCAGTTAATTTTCTCTGCATAATCACGTTAATTACTACATGATAGTCCCTCAAAATAAATACGAAAGGAAAATCGGCTCTGAGTCTGACATAAGAAATTATTATGTTGGCGACACTGCACATGCATGGTGGGGGTAACGCGCCAAATTCAAATTTTTGCACTTTTCAAGGCGTTTTTCCAAAAAATAACCAAAACTGTGGTATTGAAAAAATTACAGGATGATAGCTGACCATAAGCTCTACAACTTTACTCTTAAAAGTTTTTCAATCAAAACAACCGTACAGGCGCAAAAAAATAAAAACCGATTTCCCATGTTATTCTCCTATGTCCAGGGTTCTGCTGGACACCCGGTACAATGACACGGAACATACGGATTATAAGAGGATTTGCAGGCTGCGACAAACACAAAAGTCAGCAGCAGGGCACGCTTTCTTCGAATGTCACGACATTCTTTTCAACGAGGTGAATATCTTATATAAATCGCAGCGTTTCTATCCGAGACTAACCAGAGAGGTCATTGAGTTCTTTAAACACGACAACAATTTCAACAGGAAGGGGGAAATTACGTTTCTAAATGCAGACTGGAAGCGAGTTCTACGACATATTTCAAGTGTGTTGAAACCCCGCCCCACCACTATCCCCAGCCGTCCCACCGCACTGCAGCGCGATGGCAGGGGAATAAATATCACGGAGCTCACCACAGTCGCCTCAGTCAACGTCGGGAAGCACGGGAGATCACTTCACTCACTGCCTTTGATAATGTCTGCCGTAGCTGTAGACAAAACGTCAGGAAGAAATTGCTTTGGACATTGAACCACGGCTTCAAAGCCCGGAAAATACTTTAGAATGTAGTCTTTAATTCATTTAAAGGTCTGTATACAAGGCTATTGCGCAGATTTTTGATGGTCCGGGGTTGGTTTGATTCTCTATTGAAGCAAAGAGAATCTCTTCTCTATGGAAACCCATTGGAAAATTATTGACCATGTTGAGAGGTTCTAACAGAGAAGTAAACTAGGGCTCAGACAAAACCAATCCCGAACCGTCATAAATCTGCGCAGTAATCAGTTAGGACGCAGGTTTTAAACTGTTTTCTGACGGTGCGGGACTCATTTGACTCCCCTGAGATTTTTTAAATCTTGTTGAACCCGAATTTAGCTATGAGTTCAGAGAGCAATAGTCACTTAACCACCGGGGCCAATCCGTCCAAGTCCGCCCCTGGCATATATTACTTTTTCAGTAACATTACAAGTCAACTTAATTAAAATTGGGTAGAAGGTTGGATCAATTTGAAAAATTATGCACTAATTGTTGACAAGAATTAAGGAGCTTATTGAGAGAGTTCAGCTGATCTTACATCGACGGATTAACATTTTATAGTGTTGTAACAACATATTTGTATGGTGTATTCAGTTTCAGTAACGTAGTCGTCGATAACTGAATGTGCCACAGCTGAATTTTAAATTTAATCTAAGAAAGTTTCGTTTCTAAGAAAGATCGATTCGCTGCTGTGGAACTTTAATAAAAAGAAAAAACATATATTTCTTCTTAAGTGTGTGTGGTCAAGACGACCATCACGTACCTTCAAACGTCGCACTTTTATGGTCCAAAACCTTCATTCAAGAACCCACATCATTATCTTAGTGCGAGATAAACCGGGGCCGAGCGCCGTTTATTCCCATAAACCATAAAGAAACAAAACGGTCTCCCACTTTTAGTGTCACTAAAAGCGGGGGAAAAATATTGTTATTAAAATTGTCAGAGACAAGTATCCATCCGCTTTTTCTCCGTAAAGTTACGACCTTTCGGGAGGCTGCTGAATACAAATTGGGCCTTATGCAGATGACGTGAATGCCACCCGTATTCAAATTAGGCAGCTGAATTCATGGAAACAGCCTTTTCCGAGGTTTTCTTTGCGAACCCAAACTGACTGATGTATTATGGAATTAATTCAATAATTCGTATCGACTGCACTAGTATTGAAAATTAGTGAATAGAAGAGAATTCCCGTCTAAACGTATACGATAATGCCTAAACCGATTGGTGTGTTCTCTTGAACTGTGACCAAGCTCCAACACTAGTAATTTTCTAGTTTGCGTGAGGGCACTCGAACAGAAGCCCCTAGTTAGGATAATAACACGAATTCGAGCTGTTGAAAACCGCAAAATTTCCTCCATATGTGTCTCGTTTTAGACCTAATGCCCCTCTCATTATCATTATTATTATTTCCAGTACCTTCGGGCTGTTTGTATTGGAAATAGGTACCCATCGAGTATCATTTTATATACGTAGAGTTGTGCCCTATCGGGAAACATAAATATCGAGTTGGCATGCAAGACTCGCAGGAGTAGGTACCCGCACGGGTGCGAACCCGCCTTTGAGTTTGAGCCGATGCTCTTTTGTCGGTTCTTTCGAGGCCAATTAGATTATATGATCGATGATTCGGCGGGTCACGCGATCCGATCGGACCTAAGTCCGTGCGAGATTTCGTTTTTTCTCCTGGGAAATTGATTTTATTGGTGTATTTTTATTACAAATTGCAGGCGACAGGCTGGTTTCTTTAGGCAAAAACGCACGGTTGGATGAACGAGGAATTTCAATTTTACGAAATGTAATTATTATAATAAATGACGGGTGACACGCCCCCGGCTTTATAACTAACTGAAATGTGCCGCATTATTATATTCGTCACAATATGATTTGCATAAATGATAAATCAAACTGAGCATAAAGTTTATTAGTTGTGATAATATCTACACCTTATTGTGGTTAAGTTGTTATTATGCCAAGCTCTTTTACATTATGTATATCTTTATGATATTATAGTTACATACATTTGTGATAATTACTTTGTGATTATATGGCTGTGAAAGTTTTCATGGCCGGTCAAAATACAATCGACAGGGGTTTTCTGGGCTTTAAAACGGAATTTTTTCCTGACGTTTCGATTAATGTTGCGGCAGAGGCAAAAGCGATGAGGCAATGGGGATTTTCCGTGCTTTCCCATGTTGACTGATTCTATAGTGGTATACTCTGTGGTATTTATTCCCCCGCCGTCGCGCTGCAGTGGAGGGAGTGGGGTGGGGGTAGTGGTGACGCGGGGTTTCGGCGCACTTGAAGAAGATCAGTGCAACACATGGGGAATACTGGACGGTTTAAAACCTAAGAGTCATCACCGGCACACCGGTTCCATCTTCGGCAAGGGGCTCAGTAACTGGACGGTTTAAGATCTAAAAGACATCCGTATCGGCTCCATCGCCGTCAGTAAAGGCTCCATCGTCGGCAAAGGGGCATAATAGATGGTAGTTGTAAAATCCAAAAAAAAGGTTTTGAATTCCAGCATTCAAGCATTCGAACCTGGAACCCGATAATCAGAAACTAGTACCTAATTGAACAATGAAAGGCTTAGATATATTTCAATTAATTAAAGAAAGTCTTACCCCAAAATAAGAGAAATTTACTGTAGCCACATGCCCAGCCTGTAGCCGTTTAAGGACAGGCTCAGGTCGATGGACTTGGTGCTCTGGAAAACGGAACAGTACGTGAGTACATGAATAAAATAAGGGAATCTAAAGATGAAATTTGGCAATGCTGTAAGAATAGCATAATCAATCAATATACACATGTCAACGTCTAAGAGTGACAATTCGGGGACTTCCCCTTTAAGGAATTTCTAGCCAGAGTGTTCAAGGTACTCCTTGAAAGTGGTTTTCTGGTGAGATAGTTCAAAGTACTCTGCGACAGTCAGAGTAGGCGAACATGTAAGAGGGCACCATGACCCAATGATTGATAGCTTCTTAGGAAGTAAAAAGGCACTTTACGAGGTGTCGTATAAAAGTATGAAAGGAGTGCCAGTAGATTTTCTTTCTTAAAAAGAAAACGCAACAGGGTAATTTCGAAAAATTCGCTTAAGGCTTTGGTTGATGTCAGGGGTTCTCAAAAAGTTTGCATTTCAAAAAGTTTTCCTGTATCACGAGACTAGCGCTGCCAATTTTGATAAGTTATTAAAATTTGTATTAAAATTGATAAGTTGATAACACATTTTTGTTTCGCTTTGTATGTACCAGAACGAGAAAAATTCAAATAGGAAAAATGGTCATTACAGGATAGGTTAATGTGGCTGAAAATTCAACCTCAAATCATGTGTTCAATTTTAAGAGGATATTTCAGAGGATACAGAGTATTAAAGTTTTATTAAAAAAAGAAACGTTTTTTTGCAAAATAAAAATACTTTTAAATGTTTCCGGTTAATGCTAAACTTAAAAGCTCTATGCAGTTTTTACATGCGACTCACTGTTTTCGAGCAAAAATATAAAAACCGTTTTCATGCATAACTTGGACTAATAGTTATTTCAACTCAAAATTGGAATTGAAAATTCATCAAAATACAAACGACCCATAAATTCCAATGTGCAATATTAGTAACGTAACCTGGTCACTCTCAAAATCGTTAATAATTCTTGAATTAAAATAGCTATTGATTTAAGACCCTAATAGTGCATTATACGAAAAACTTAGAACTTGTTCAGAAAAAAAATCTGCAATTTAAGAGTAATTTTTGTTTGGCAAAGAAACTAGTGACCTACATCCTTTTTCTTTAAAAATATGAATTGACTTTCATTGGTGGAGATAAAAAATTGAATTTTACTTGAACATTTTTACATTAAGATATCTTTAACGGTTTTGGAGAAATCAATAAATTTACATTTTTTGAATAAAACTTTAACACTTTTTAAACGAAAATTCATAGACAACACATTTATATAACAAACCCCTCTTAATATTCACCTTAAAATTTTAAGTTTTCAACCACCTGTTACGACTCACCCTGTATTGAACAATTTCCCATTTGTCTTTATTCCGTTTGTGTACAAAATGTTTCAGATTTTTTCAAAAACTTCATATTTGCATTATTAGACGCTTTGAGATATTTTTAACCAGATTTAACCTTAATCCTAACCTGACTTTCTGAAAATATTCAATGGGTGCATTTTGAAGCATTTTAAGCCAAATCGTATTTATTTTGGTTCAAAAGGGTTATTTACAAAAAAAATCGGAAAATGTGAATCAATTTTGTGAGAGGTAGGTTATTTTTTATCAATTTTAGCCCAACTGAAATTTGCATTTTTAGAAGCTTTACGTAATTGTTTTATCCGGTTTTGGCCTTAATTATGTGATTTTTCCCAAAAACTACAAATTTGTATTTTTACCCTCTTTGAGTCATTTTTCAGTCATACTTTTAGGTAAAATTTAATATTTTGATCCGAAAATTAATTTTACCAAAAGCAACAAAATAGAAGATCTGAATCAAGTTGGTGTGATTTTCGTTTATAATTTTAAATGATTTTGACTCTAATTTTAAGCTGAACTTCTCAACCCAAACTCAAATTTGTATTTTTAAACGCTTTAAATATTTTTTAGCGATTTTGCTCTAAACCTTAATCTGTATTTTTCCAAATATTTCAAATTTGCATTTTTAAACGCCTTGAGTCAATTTTAACCGATTTTGGCCTTAATGCCAACCTGTATTTTTTAAGGGCGTATTTATGGGGTCAAAATAAGACGTTTTTTTCCTATAAACATGGGTCCTAAAATTAACCCCCTTTCCCCTACGTGTGCTGGAAGGTGAGAAAGATAAATCTTTTTGTTTTAATTCTGGCCATATTTGTTCATGAAAATTCTTGAAAATTTGTACATCCTCGTTTCTCAACGACCTTTTTTTATTTCATTTCTCATAAATGGCGAAATTTTAATTATTCGCAGTTTTTAAAGATTTACTGTCATTATGATGACGAATATTTTATGCTTCCCGGGAGTTTTGTTAAATTCATCGTGACTATCCAGTAGGCCAAACAAATATCTTTAATTTTTATTTCTTGAAGTTTTTTGATTAAACTAACCGTTTTCGAGAAAAACTCCTTTGACTGAACGGCTGTAGTATCATCTTCATAATAAGGAAAAACATAGGAGGCTGGGACTTGGTAGTTATGGCAACTGAAATTTTTTTGTCTGTTGTCTGTTGTCAAATTGTTAATGTCAATTTTGTAGAATCGAAAGTTAGAAATGTTAACAGTTTTTTAGTTTGTTTGGTCTAGTTAGATCTTGTTTGTTGGATTTATCAAAAAATTGCCCGTAGGAGGGAGAGGTTTCATTTTAGGACCTATGTTTCTATGAAAAAAACGTCTTATTTTGACCCCACAAATATGCCCTTAAAATCTTTGTACTGAATTTTGAATCACCCTGTATGTATCCATAAACTCCAAACTGGCAATTTTAAACGCTTTTAGTTATTTAAACGCGTTTTAGCCTTAATTCTTATCTAAATTTTTCCAAAAACTTGCATTTTTAGACACTTTGAGTAATGCTGCATCAATTTTAGCAATAATTTCAACCAGAATTTTTCCAAGAACTTTTAGTGAATTGAATCACAAATTGTTGATAAAAAAATGAAATATAATAATAGAACAAGTGCTAGAGTAATTTAACGGGCAATAACCAAAAAACCGCTTAGAAGACTTTTTGGTTAGTACTTTGTTTGGTAGTTAGACATCCTAGTAACAATAGGTAGTAAAATAGATAATAGGTATATATAAAGAAAAAACGATTTTTAGCTACACTGTAATTCCAAATATGTCCTATTGCATATCGTGTTGTTTGGATTAAAAAGAGCGATCCAAGTAACGAATAAAAAATCCAGGTCGGTATTTTAAAAAGTAAAGTTGATAATGGTTCCCAAAAAACCAAACGTCGCATAAAGAAACTAAATATGCCATCTTACAGGGCAGAAAAGGTTGTAACGAAGGCTGTGACGAAATGTCAATCATTTTGAATTATCTCTTCGAATAAGCTCAAAACGAAATATAAACGATTTTTCAAAATTTAGTATCTCCGGAAGTAATTGGAATTTTTTAAATGTTAACACGCATATTATTGAACTCCAAATTGCGCAACTTTGCCCCAATTTAACCGACCCTGTATCTCTTACCGTTGCTGAGATCCCAATGATGTGGCTTGAATTTAAAACACCCTGTACAAGAACGAGAACAATTCAAATGGGAAAAATGGTCAATACAGGATAGGTTATACCATGTGGCTGAAAATTAAACCTCAAATTATGTGTTCAATTTTAAGAGGATATTTAAGAGGATACAAAGAGGATACAATTAAAAAAAAAATGAAAATTATTCATTTTACTAAAATAGCCAGATTTATTTCAGTGAAATTTGATAGGTTTTGATTGTTATAAAATGCGCACATTTTAGAATAAGAATATAATTTATCTCTATCTCTCATTGTCATCAAAATTTGTAAAGAAAAAAAAACGTTTTTTTTTTTGCAAAATAAACATCCTTTTTATTGTTTCCGGTTAATGCTAAGCTAAAAAGCTCTCTGCAGTATTTACATGCTCACCATTTTCGAAAAAATATATAAGAACCGTTTTCATGCATCACTTGGACTAATAGTTATTTCCTCGCTTATTTCAGTTTAAAATTGGAATTCAAAATTCGTCAAATTTTATTTAAACGGTCAATAAATTCCAATATGCAATATTAGTAATATATCCTGGTGACTCTTAAAATCGTTAATAATTTCAAATTTGAATTAAAATAGCTATTGATTTAAGATGTACCTTAAACGATTCTATTTTTTCCTATTCAATAGTGCATTATACGAAAAACAGAACATTCAGAAGGCGCCATTGTTGGAGATAAAAATGTGGATTATGCATGATCATTTTTACATTAAGATATCTTTAACTGTTTTGGAGAAATACATAAATCTACATTTTTTAAATAAAACTTTAACACCCTGTATCTTTTAAACGAACATTCATAGACAACACAGTTATATTACAAACCGCATTTAATATTCAATTTAGAATTTAAGGTTTCAACCACCTGTTAAGATTCACCGCCGTTTGTGTACAGGATGTTTCAGATGTTTTCAAAAACTTCAAATTTTTAACCAATGTTAGCCTTAATCCTAGGGCTGACCTCAAAATATTCCAAGGTTGCATTTTGAAGCATTTTAAGCCAAATTTCATTTATTTTGGTTCAAAAGGGTTATTTACCAAAAACAATAAATCGGAAAATGTGAATCAGTTTTGTGAGCTGTAGCTTATTTTTAAACAATTTTAGCCCTAATGAAATCTGCATTTTTAGACGCTTTAAGTAAATTTTTGATCCGGTTTTGGCCTTAATTATGTGAACTTTCCCAAAGCCTAGAAATTTGTATTTTTACCCTCTTTGAGTCATTTTTGATAATTTTTGGCTCTAATTCTAACCTGACGTCGAAACCCAAACATTTACTTTGTACTTTTAGTAAAATTTTAATATTTTGATCCGAAAATTAATTTTACGAAAAGCAACAAAATAGAAGATCTGAATCAAGTTTGTTTGCTTTTCGATGAAATTTTAACTGAATTTGACTCTAATCTTAACCTGAAACTCAAATTCGTATTTTTAAACGCTTTAAGTAATTTTTTACCGATTTTGACCTAAATCTTAATCTATATTTTTTTCTAAATATTTCAAATTTGCATTTTTAAACGTCTTGAGTCAATTTTAAACGATTTTAGCTTTAATACCAACCTGTATTTCTCAAAAAATTCCAAATTTGCATCTTTAGATGCTTTAAATTGTTTTTTACCTATATTGTCCCTAATCCAAACCTACATTCCACAAACTCCACATTTTCTATTTTAAACGTACTGGGTTATTTAAACCCGTTTTGGCCTTACTTGGTATCTGAATTTCTCCAAAAACTTTTTTAAGACACTTTGAGTAATTTTTAAACAATTTTTGGCAATAATTTCAAACAGATATTTTCCAAAAACTTTTAGTTTTAACTTTTAGACACCTTGAGTTATTTTTTAGCCGATTCTTAGTTTTCTATTAGTCTTCTAAAAATTTCATCAATTTTGCATTTTTAGATGCCTTAACTATTTCTTTAATATTACTTGAACCCCAATCGATACCTGGATATGTTTGTTTTATTAGGGCAAAATAATTTCTTGCAGTAAAAAACTAGCTACGCCACTGGTTTCTACAAAGAGAAAAGATTACAAGCAAACGTTTTAACTTCCTCGATAAATTTAAAGAAAACTGAAGTACGTGGGTGTTCTTTAAAAGTGAAAATTTTCAATTCTACCCTGCATCTCAAAAACCAAACAGGCTTTGAAAATTTTAACCAATAAAAACAATATTAACCAATAAAAACCATAACCTTCTCTCTTCGACATTAAATGGGATACTCGGAGAAAGCATCGAAAATGGGACATTCAGAAATGATTTTTCTGTTCGTTTTTGAATACACTTTTATGTTCAATTTATTTTATTGGCGTGAGTAATCAAGCATTACATCTGTAACTGATATAAAAGTACGATATTTCTGAAAACTACCCGTAACTCGTAACAGTTTTTGTTGACCAAAAAACAAAATTATTCAAAAACGTTCCAAGATTTCGACCAAAGCTGTTAAATGTCATTACAATAGTCTTAAAGTTGGGGCACCAGTTATGACGTTATATTAACCAAAACATTTATCAGTTATAAGACTGTGAAGGCTTTCACGGCCGGTCAAAATACAATCTAAAGTGTTTTCTGCGCTTTGAAGCCGTGATCCAATTAAATTTCTTCCTGAAGTTTCGTCTACATCTCTAGCAGACATTATCAAAGGCGATGAGGCAATGGGCGAATGATCTCCGGTGCTTCCCGACGTTGACTGATTCGACTGTGGTGAGCTCCGTGGTATTTATTTCCTCGCCCTCGCGCTGCAGTGGTGAAACTGGGGTGGGGGTGCAGTGGTGGCGCAGGGTTTCGGCGCAATTCAAGTATGTCGTAGAGCTCGCTTCCAGTCTGCATTTACAAACGTAATTAGCGCCTTCCTGTTGAAATTGCTGTCGAGTGTAAAGAGCTCAATGACTTCTCTCGTTAATCTCGGATAGAAACGCTGCGAAGAGGGCAGACTGGAAGCGAGTTCTACGACATACTTTAATTGCGCCGAAACCCCGCGCCCCCACTAACCCCACCCAAGTCCCCCCCCCCACTGCAGCGCGACTGCGGGATAATAAATACCACGGAGCTCATCACAGTCGAATCAGTTAACGTCGGGAAGCATAGGAGATCACTTCGCCCATTGCCTCATCGCCTTTGATAATGTCGACCGCAGCTGCACCCGAAACGTCAGGAAGAAATTCTATTGGACCAAGGCTTCAAAACACTTTAGATTGTATTTACCAGTTTTTCATTTGTTTGCAACCATTTTGAAGCAAGAAAAACCACAAAATGTTTTATTAAATTTGAGTCGATAATGCTGATTTTACAATCAATCGCCTTTTATAACTTATCTTATTAAAAACATCAGCGGCATTATTGCGATACAGAGTAACTTATAAGAAAGAGCAAACTTTTTGAAAACTCCCTGTAAGTAAAAAGACCAAAACTCGAGTTTTTCCAAGTAAAAATCGAGCGATGTACTATAGTTGCAAAAGTTTTTTTTAATTTTCCTTTATTGTTTTTAGATCAAAAAATAGTACCAAAATATGTTCAGGCAATTTGCCAGTTTGTAAGAAAATTCACGTATTGCTTTCCACATTGTTGAAAAATGCGAAAAACTCAGTTTTGATTTCATGTATTATTCAATAATTTGTCTTAATCTTACTTAATTTAGAGACTACAGTCACCCCTGTGAAATGTCAATAAACACGAAATGCATCACTTTTATTTATACCGAAGTGTATCTCGAAACCTGCCCCAGCATATGCAATAAAAATGATTTATCTTCGAATATTAGCAAAATTCTCCATGGTCAACCGTCGCTAATTCTTAACTCCGGCAGAAAATCGCAATTGTGCCCGGGCACCCCAAAATATTTTCGTCTTCCGCTACGGAAAGTCCCATTGTCCAGAAAAAGGGGGAACGGCGAATTGCCACAATATTGTAATGTCCCAGTTACACTACTTGTAAAGTTTGAGGCATTAAGCGGTGGTTAACTTTGTCTGCACCAATCGGCAACGGGACACATATTATTAAAACAACGAAATACGAATGAGAATTATAATGTATAATCTCTAGGTAGAGGTAGCAACAGTTAGACTAATTCAGTCTTTTAATAACAAAATTCAAGAATATTTATTTTTTTTTATTTATTTTTCACTCAAATGTCCCTAAGCATGGGCCATTTGATTAGTTGAACCCGTTAGTAAAGTAAGTAATAAATTATTACTCACGCCGGGTAGGTAATAGATGTTATTTTCTAGTGTATCAATAAAAAAACTAATGAATAATGCCAATGTGATTATTAAACAGTCGCAGAAAAACTTTATTATTTGTTAACTTAATGAGGCATTTAACGTTGAGATGTAAAAGTGGTCCTAAATAAAATGCGCTTTGGTGCTGTTAGTCAATACCTACAATTCTCCACAATAAAAGCCGCATTATTTGTCATGGCACTGTTAAAGGAATCCCAATCCGATCTCATATGATTTCATATCTGTCTGGATGAATCCAAATGACCCCTCCGGTCGGACAGGACGCGTCTGTTTTGATAACGTCTTGAATAAGGGGAAATGACGGGAAAAATTGCATTTTATCTCAGTAATTGACTGTATGCACCTCTGTTGTGATTAGTTTTAGTGACCCTTATTTGCGGATTTATTGTTTATAGTTTTACCAACCAACACTAAAGAGATAAATATAATCCCCAAGTATTTGTATATAATCAGGTGTAAACTATATGTCTGTAACAGCAAGAAGTAAAACTATTAGACTATCTATGAGGCAGATATATACACAGAATAAACTGCTTTTACAGTTCTAATTAAACTCATCGATAAACACATTACCTATTTTATTTATCTGTGTTTTATTATCAACAAGTTACATTACGACATGAACTCTTAGAATTGATAGTATTGACATCAGTGACACTTAAAATTAAAGATGCCATCTACCGTCAACAGCAAGCAAAACGCAGCTCTGATAGGCAACCCACATAAACCCCAGTAGCACCCTGACGTCAAAATGACGTCAGTGTATGGTCGCGTTGGTCAGTTGAGACTGGAGCCTACATAACGACGTGAATATGACGTCACACTGCTGACGAACTAAAGACGTCATCAAGTCACGTCATAGAACTGACGTGAATAAGACGTCATTATTAAGTGATCTAGTTCATATTTATAAAATATTAATGATCTACTAATAATAATTAAAACATTTATAAAGCAAGGGGGTTCTCTCATAATTTTATATTAGAGAGGAAGACAAAGTGATGGAGATTTGCCGATTTGCCCCTTTTTGTGGCACCCTCTATGGGGTCGCATTGATTGCTTCTGACGTTATGTGTTGACAGACGTCCATCTTGTCAATTTACTCGTTCATAAATTATTGCTGTATAAATCAAAATAATAAAGTTAAAATTCTAGAATGCAACTATGATTTTTTATAGCGAGTTACGTGACTTTGTCTAGCCAAGCTGACGTCAGTTTCACGTCAGTAAACTAAAGGTTACTATCACGTCACGAAGCTGACGACAGTTTCACGTCAGTAAGATGACGTCAGTGGGCTGTGACTTAGGCCCGTCATTTTGATGTCACTACGACGTTATGTCTTAGGTGATCTCGACATTACATCTGCCGTAACACTGCCGTTATTTTCACGTCATCGTGTTACCTGGGAACCGAACAAGTATTGCATGTTGCCCAATGCCTTACCAGAAAATATTGCTATCTCAAAAAACAAAAAACTGATATACCTACTTTTTCTTTTAATGTATAAGTTTAGGTAGGAAACTCCTAATTTGCTGACCCATAAGAATTGTATTTATTACCGAAAACTTTGCTGACCCGTTAGAAATTTTTGCTGACCGGTTCACAGGGTCATAGGTGAGACTGTTCTACACATTGTGTGTAAATTTCGTAAAAATCGGGCAGTAAATAATTTAGTTACAGCTCTGTAAAACCTTTAAAAGTGAGATTTTTTTGCTGACCCGTTAGAAATTCTGTTTCTAACTGGTTTGTGTTTGAGAAATAAAAAATGTCAAAAATCAATGAAAAATTAGTCTCAGCTATCACTTTTCATATCGGTCAGCAAGACTTTCAATAGGGTCAGCAAAAAAATCTCACTTTTTCTGCCCGATTTTTACAAAATTCACAGTGAAGTACTGTCTCAGCTATCATCCTGTATACCACCGGTCAGCAAAAACTTCTAACGGGCCAGCAAAGTTGTCTGTAATAATATGTGTGCTTTGTGTCCTTTCTAATACGATGGAACTGCAGATAGCGGGTGTAGGACAATTAAACAGCTATTTCACAGTTGCGAATGCGCCAACGTTTCGATCTTTATTTAGATCTTCTTCAGGGCTTAATTCGGTTTGAGCCACCTAACCTACATGTATGTCTTTTACCGGACATAACATAAAAACAATGATTAATCCACAAACAGGCAACGACCACATGACTTCAGGACAAAACGATACATCAACCGCCAGGGACAAAATAAACGATGGAATTCATTCCAGGACAAAATAAACATTCCATCGTTTATTTTGTGCCTGGCGGTTGATGTTTCGTTTTGTCCTGAACTCACGTGGTCGTTGCCTGTTTGTGCATTAATCATTGTTTTTATGTTATGTCCGGTAAAAGACATACATGTAGCTTAGGTGACATGCTTCTCAAACCGAATTAAGCCCTGAAGAACATCTAAATAAAGATTGAAACGTTGGCGCATTCGCAACTATGAAGTAGCTGTTTAATTGTCCTACACCCGCTATCTGCAGTTCCATTGTCTGTAATAAATACAATATTCTTATGGGTCAGCAAATTAGGGATACTTGTTTAGGTATGACTTTACCCTATGTTTGACATCTTGTTACCTTTAAAATTTAAAATTTTTTATATCTATTTTCTTTCAGTACATGTTGAGAAGATACGATAAAAATGTCAGACATATTTCGCCTCTCGTCGATAATAAGCGAATGACCTATAGATAACTGTTTTCCTGTCCAATCGTTGAGGTTCTGTACCTCTGCAATGCTTTGAAATAGAATATCTCAAATTGGGTTCCGTTTTCATTAAATCATAATTTACTTTACTTATGCTGGTTTGGTGTTTTTTTTAATCCGGAATGCTCAAATTAAAATGCTCTCTGTCAATGGGAATGTATATCTAGAGTCTTGTTCCTTACGTAGCTCGAAGGCGCCGTGGCTTAGTTGGTTAAAGCGCCTGTCTAGTAAACAGGAGATCGCGAGTTCGAATCTCGCCGGGGCCTCGATTAACTTTTTTTATTGGAAATTTTAAATTAATTTTTAATTATTGATAATTATTCAGGCTTTAAAAAAGTTTTTTTTAATAGATACAGTCTGTCCAAGATAAAGATGCACTGCATGGGGATATCCGGAACGACAAGATATGCTAGTTGAGTTAAATTAAAATAAAGTTGCGCAACTGGACAAGACCTGTAAAAATGTGTTACTTGTTACCACTTTTTTGATATTCCAAATAAAGCGATTTTATGAATTTTGTATTTAATTTATTTTTTTTTATTACGTCAAACAATATCAAAAAAAAACTTTTTCTCAGTGCACCTTTTTAAGTTCAAAAGATGGCTTTTATTAATTTTTATTTTAACTTTTCGATACCAAAAAAATCATCATCAACTTAACTTTTTCATATGGAACGAAAAGAAGTAGATAGTGCATAAGCTAACCCTTTTTATGCCCAATTGGGCGATGTGCAAATTGGCAACAACGTGAGGTTTTTTTAAATAAAGTATAATATGATGTTGGTGGTTCGCGTCGCTAAGTATTTACAGTTGTGGTTAGCAGGTATAGGACAAAATAAAACACCCTTTCTATTCGAAAAACGGCCAACGTTTCGACGTATAATTCACGTCTTCTTCAGGGCTGTAACATATGTATATACTTAGCGGGTTCTTATACCTATGTTACAGCCCTGAAGAAGACGTGAATTATACGTCGAAACGTTGGCCGTTTTTCGAATCGCAAGGGTGTTTTATTTTGTCTTATACCTGCTAACCACCACAACTATAAAGAATAATATAATAGAATTTTTTATTTTTTATTGTTAAAATTCCTCTGCATAATTATAATGCATAACTAGCATAATTTTATATTACTTGCACTCTAAAATATTTAATGACAGATGTTAAAACTGAAAATTGGAATATGTTTCGTCGCCTACTAACAGAAATATCGATATATATTTAAAAATTGCTTTTTTGATACAAGAATTTCCAAAAATCATGTCTTTCAACACATATTTCACCGATATATTAAAAGGGTGTACTGCCTTTTTAGGTCTATATAAAAAAAGTAAAGTTGATGATGGTCTCTCGGTAACGAAACGTTGGAACTAATCACCAATTTTTATTAGTAAAAGCTATTTGGTAACGTTAACGTAAAAGTGTTCTATTATTTGTATTAATGTTTGAAATAATTTATAACATAAATAAAAATTAATGTTCATAAAATTGTTTTTTTTTAGATATTTAAAAAAATTCGAACAAGCACCTCGCCATCGCCTGTATATAGTACATACTAACCAGCTGATCCAAAACAACAATCTAAAGTGTTTTCCGGGCTTAGAAGCCGTGGTCCAGTGGAATTTCTTCCTGACGTTTCGTCTACAGCTGCGGTAGACATTATCAAAGGCGATGAGGCAATGGGCGAAGTGATCTCCCGTACTTGCCGACGTTGACTGATACGACCGTGGTGAGCTCCGTGGTATTTATTCCTTCGCCGTCGCTCTGTAGTGGAGGGACTGGGGTGGGGGTAGTGGTAGCGCGGGGTTTCGTCGCACTTGAAATATGACGTAGACTCGCTTCCAGTCTACATTTAGAAACGTAATTTCCTCTTTCTTGTTGAAATTGTTGTATCTCAACGGCCTCTCTCGTTAGTCTCGGATAGAAACGCTGCGATTGATATAAGATATTCACCTCATTGAAAAGGATGTCGTGACCTTCGGAGAGAGCGTGCTATGCTACTGCTGACTTTTGTGATTATCCCAGCCTGCAACTTCTCTTGTGTTCGGTAATCCTCGTGTTGACACTGCGTTTTGTGATGCCAATATATACCGAGCCACAGCTGCATCAAACTCGGTAAACTCAGGGTGCCAATAGGGGATCTCTGCGGTCTTTGGCCGATCTCTAGCTCTGTTGTATTATTCGAGTAGGTCTAAAGACAGTTTTAACACTGTGTTTTTCCAGTAGCCTGCCAATCCTGTCAGTTAATTGGTATGATGTATGATAGTGGACTAGTCCATCCGCGGTTTTCTTCATTTACTTTTGTTGTTCCTTCCTGGCGCCCTACATTCTTTGGCCGGACGGCCCTATCGAATTCGTGCTTGCTGTATCTATTCCCACCAAAAGACTCTTTCCAGATGCTTTATTTCCCGTTCCAAATCCGCCGGCTCACAAATTCGCTTGGCTCTCACGGACAGAGTCTTTATGGCTCGCTTTTTCTGTATGGGATCATGATTTGATCCGTTATTGAGATATCGGTCAGTGTGTATTGGTTTTCTATAACCGGTGTGCGCAAGCTTCCCATTCTGGCTCCAGGCGAAGGCATCCAAGTCTACAACTCTTCTTGATGAGGAGTTGTACCGAAAGCCCGCGCCGCCACTACCCCCACCCCAGTCCCTCCACTGCAGCGCGATGGTGGGGGAATAAATACCACGGAGCTCCCAACAGTCGAATCAGTCAACGTCGGGAAGCACGGGAGATCACTTCGCCCAATTCCCTATCGCCTTTGATACTGTCTGCCGCCACTGTAGATGAAACGTCAGGAAGAAATTCCATTGGACCAAGGCTTCAATTCCCAGAAAATACTTTAGATTGTATTTTGACCAGCTGTGAAAGCCTTCACAGTCTCTCTAAATCCAAAACCAGTTTAAAATGTATTTATTTGTTGCAAATAAGAGTGATGCGAATTAGAATTGTGTTCATTAGAAAAAGCCTGCAAGTTGTCTGTGAGCCGTCAAGAGAAATGGATGGAGTTACAAAAGTGTCATTTATTTTGATAGCTCCCTCCTCTTCTCTTAAAAATTAATAGATAATTGAATCACTATTAGTGATGCCGCAAGATAAGTCTTGTCTACTTTTAACATCGTTTACCTTGATAGAACAAGACAACATTAGAGAAGTCAAGACCTATTTTGATTAGTCGGATTTAACCCTAAACCTAACCTACATTTTTAGATGATCTAAATCATTTTTAATGAATTTTTTCCCTAATGCTGCAAACTGCAGAAGCAGTCCAAAAACTTTCTAATTTGGATTTGTAAATAGAGTAAGTCATTTTTAACCGATTTTGGCGTCCACTACCGGAATTTTTCACCAAATTTGTATTTTTAGACGGTTTGAATCATTTTTAACCGATTCCAACCTGTATTTGTCCAAAAATTTCAAATTTGCATCTTTAGACTCAAAGTATTTTTAACCGATTTTTTGCTCTTATTGTAACTTGAATTTTTTTTAACTTTTAATTTGTATTTTTAAATGCTTTGAGTCAATTTAAAAAAGAAATAGTTTCTCCAAACACTCCAAATTTAATATAAATAATTAAAAATAATCAATTTTGAGCTTAATCCTAACCTGACTTTCTCGAAAAAATTGCATTTTGATGTTTTTTTAGCCGTCGCTTATTTGAGTCCAAAAGTGTACTTTTCCGAAAACACTAAATCAAAAGATGTGGATCGGTTTTTTGATATTCGGCTTAATTTTAGTCAATTTTAGCCGTAATTTTAACAAGCAGTTTCCCAAATTTTAAATTTGCATTTTCAGAGGCTCCTTTTTATCTTGTTTTGGCCCTAATCATGATATGAATTTTCCCAAAACCTTCCAATTTGTATTTTCACACACTTTGAGTAATTTTTAATGATTTTTTGGCCCTAATCCTCACCCGAATTTCTCAAAAACACCAAATTTTGGTTTTGTACTTTTAGTGAAACTTTTTTGATCCAAAAATTTTTTTGAACATATTTTGATCCAAAAAGTAATATCACTAAAAGCAAGAAATTAAAAGATTTGAATCAATTTTGCCTAAACTTGTCCTAAAATTGAACTCCTGCAGACACATCAAAATTAGAATTTTTAGATGATGTCTTGTGATAATGACTTAGCTCTAATGCTAACCTCAATCCTAAAGGTGCGTAATTTTAAACCCGAATTACAAGTTGGTATTTTTAATGCTTTCAGGATGTGACATCTTTAAAGCTTTGAGTTATTTTGAGCCATATTAATTCATATCTAAGTTTTTCCAAAAACTTTAAATTTGCATTTTTAAATGCTTTGTGTAATTTTTAACCAATTTTGACATTATATAATCTTAACCTGATTTTTTCCAAAAACTTGTAATTTGCATTTTTAGACGTCTTCTTCGTCTTCTAGTCGTCGAAGAAAAGGATGATAAAACAAAAGTCAAAAATATGTATTTTCTGTCAAAAATTCACAGGTCTCTAGATGACGTTTTCGAATAAACACAAGGTATTTTCTAATCATAGCCATCGATACCAGAAATTGTTCAAAAAGTTTTAATTTGCATTTTTAAATGATTTGAGTAATTTTTACGATTTGTGGCAATAATACTTAAACTAATTTCTCCAAGCACTCAAAATTTTGGCCTTGGAAAAGCATTCAAATTTGCATTTTGAGGCGTTTTGAGCCAAACTTAATTTACTTTAGTTCAAAATTGTAATTACCAAAAAAAATTAAATCTGAACATTTTAATCAGTTTTGCCTTAATTGTGTTTAGTGTACTAAAATTGAGATTCTCCAAAGAAAAAAAAAATTGCAGGTTAGAAGATGTGTTCATTTTTATTCAATTTTAGCCCTAATTTTCATTTTTCCGAAAATTTGTAATTTGCATTTCTTGACTTACCAGGTCATTTTTTAACCGATTTTAGCCTTAATCATAATCTGAATTTTATACCACATTTTTATTTTGCAGTATATTTGGTAAAATTTTACATGCGCACTTTTTTAATCCTCGGTATAATTTTTAAACAGTTTTGGATCTGGAACTTACCTGAATTTTTCCCCAAACTCTAAATTTCCCTTTTTCAACGACTTGAGTAATTTGTAACCCTACTCCTTTAGACTTTGGCACCAATTCTTTTGTTGATTGTGTTGTTGATTTTGGCCCAAAAATCTACCTTTTCCATTTATTCAATTCAATTTTGTTTGATCTTGTTAAAAAATTGAATTTACAATCTAAACTGTTTTCCGGGCTTAGAAGTCTGATGGGATTTCTTCCTGACGTTTTGTCCAAAGCTGTCGCAAACGTTATCAAAGACGATAAGAGATTGGGCGAAGTGATCTCCCGTGCTTCCCGACGTTGACTGATTCGAATGTGGTCAGCTCCGTGGTATTTATTCCTCCGCCGTCGCGCTGCAGGGGAGGCACGAGGGTGGGGGTAGTGGTGGCGCAGAGTTTCTGCGCACTTGAAGTATGACGTAGAACTCGCTTCCAGTTTGCATTTAGAAACGTAATTTCCTCGTCGTGTTTAAATATCTCAATAGCCTCCCTCGTTAGTCTCGGATAGAAACGCTGCGATTGGTATAAGATAACCACCTCGTTGAAGTCGAACTCAGCCGGCTCACAAATTATCTTGGCTCGCAAAGCTAAAGTTATTATGACTCTCCTTTTTTGTCCGGTGTGTCAGTGTGTTTTGGTTTTCTATAAACAATGTGTGCAAGCTTCCCATTCGGCCTCCTTGATACTAAGACATCCAAAAACGGTAAGCGTCCATAGAGAATTGAATTTTTGGGTTGATAGAGTTAAGGGGTAAGAGGAAGTTTTGAAGTTCCTCCTCGCCATGGCTCCAAATAACAAAGGTGACGTCCACGTATCGGAACCAGCACTGTGGCCTCCTATTTTCCGCTGCCAACGCCTCGGTCTCGAAAATTTCCATAAAATAGTAGGCTGTTGCAGTACTAAGGGGGCTGCCCATAGCTACACCATCAGTTTGTTCGTAGACATCTTCCTTCCATTAAAAATATGTAGTGTGTATGGTTAGGCAGTGTTGGAACAACTTGGCAATATCTTGTAGAAATTCCTAGTTAATATATTCCATGACTTCCTTAATGGTTACCATCGTGAAGAGCGAAACAACATCGAAGTTAACGAGAATTTCTCCTGGAGAAGTAGTCAAAGAATGCAGTTTTTCGACGAAATTAGTGATGTCTTTTATAAAGTTGTCAGTATTTCCCATTTTAGGTTGCACCAGTTTTGTGAGCTGTTTCGCGATTTCGTAATTCGGGCTTCCTATGGTGCTCACGATGGGTCTCAGTGGCACATCCGGTTTGTGGATCTTTGGCAAATCGTACAGCCTTGGTGGCAGGGCATCCGATATTTTAAGCTTACTAATTTCATCCGATGCCACGTCCTTGATTAGATTGTTGGTGGCCCTCACAATCCGGGCGGTTGGATCACGAGTTAGCTACTTGCAGGTGCCAACCGTGTCCAGATTTTACCTGGTAATCCGATGTTGACATTTCTATTGTTGCGTTTCCTTTAGCTGCTGGTAAAATGAGAATATCCTTCAAGGATCGTCGTTCAAGGCTTTCAGAACTTTCCTTTCTGCAAGGGTGAGAGCTTATACCGTGCGATAAATTAACATATATTTCTAGGCCAAAAAAGGTGACGAAAAGTTTATATTAACAAAAGTTCTGAAAAATTAGAAAAACACAATAGACAGTTTTCGGTAGTGCAGAATATGAGTTCCGGTAAACGCTAACTGACAACTTTGACATATGAAGTCTTTGAAGACCATATGTGATTTTAAAGTTGGTGATTGGAGAAATGGCTTAAAGTGCAGAAGTAAGTGTGATGAACACTTTAAAAAGAAGTCGAGTTAGGTTTACTGAAGAAGACGACCACATCCTTTTGAATGAAGTGTTAGCAAATAATCTCTATGTAGACTCTTCAAAATAGATGCTAGTTCATACGAATTTTTGCAAAACTACCAGCAAAACTGTAACTGTTAGAGCAATCAAGGAACATCTTCAATATATAATTCGGAATTTTGAAAGTAAAGAGAAAAACAATAGGACTCGGTAAGTGTAAAAGACTCTAGTGTACCTATGAGAGTAAAAAATATTAATAATAAGTTTGGAAACAGAACATCCTCAATGGTTCTTCAAACTCTAATTTATGAGCTGCTTATAATACTAAGCTGAGCTCGAGGTACATCATTTCGGTTAAAATTTGACAGGCTTCACTAAATAATTTATTAAACAGTTTGTTTATAATTACGTAAATAAAGTATTACCTATATTCAACATAAGTTTTTGCTTTATTGAGTTCAACCATCTATACATTGCTGTAAAATGCCAGATAGGTGTTCTTATGGAAGCATTGAAAATGAGGAAAAGTGTCAGTTGAGATTAACATACTTAAGCTTTACTAGCACCTATAACAGGGCTCATTCTAACTTTTAGTAACCCCTATTCTGTCGATGGTTGATACTTAATAATTAAAACTTTTTATTTTTATTTTTAGGTCTGGAATCGAAGAGCCTTGCAATTTATTGGATCAGTTGTTACAAGAGGTTCTAGACCTTATTAATAGTATAGTGAAGAAGAAAGAACAAGTGAAAAAAGAAAAACAATCAGCAGAAAGAGGAAAAATTATCAGAGACAGTTATGCAAAAGAAATCTTTGAAGCACCTAATGAGGCAACTACAAGTTCTAGTCAACATCAACAGCCAGAGAGTATATTAGATGAGATGTATATTATAAGGAATAGCCCTGTTAATGAAATTCTCTATGATAAATATCTATGTATTTATTTTTTCTCTTCACATTATGCATCAAAAATAACTATTCATTAGTAATGCAGTATTTAGTACTTGCAGTTACTGCTTTTCTCAAAATGTATTTACCTACAATGGACCTACAATTCTATCATAAAATTTCTAACTTTTATTTGCAGTAGAGGAAACAAATGGTGCAGGAGAAGAAATAGAGAATTGGTAATTTTCCATAACAGAGCATAGCCAGTGCGCAACAGAATAGCCAATAAAGGAACAACCACATCCATCTATAAATCAACAAGGGGAAGCCCAAAGAAACATTCAAGGTACCTATGTAACATCTTTTACTTGATTTTTTTTACTGGCTGGTATTAAAATTGCTAGTACTGCGCCAGTTATTGTATGAAATACTGTATACCTTCCTATAGTAGAATGAAGAAGAAGACATTTTAATTTTAGGTCCCTCTCGAAAACGAAGAATGCGAGACACCAGTAAAACTATAAAAACCAGCATATTGCAGTACTTACAGGAAAAAAATTCCCAAAAATTAAAAATAGGGGAAAGGGAACTAGCTATAGAAGAAAACAGACAAACCCTGGAAAAGGAAAGGCTGGAACTCGAAAAGGAACGACTGCAATTTGAAAAGGAAAAGTTTTACATGGAAAAAGAAGAAAGAAAGTCTATGCTACATACTTACTGAAAATCAGCAACTTGTCATTAATAACTTACTCAAAAGAAACTTGTAATACTTTGTAGTGGTTACAATTTGAGAATTCATTTGTTCAATTGTCGGGAGGTTAGTGGACTCACATACATTATACATATTATATAGACATACCTCTAAGGTCCAGTTGTATAAAGGTGGCTTAAGCTCGCCTCCATTAAACCACGACCGGTGGCAGGATTGGTTCATAAGAACAGCATTGCAGGCAAATAAATGTCTCCTGTGACAGCTGATGGCAGCAATACTATCTTATGGAACGATCCTGCCACCAGTCATGGTTTAAGCGAAGCGAGCTTAAGCCGCCTTTATACAACTGGGCCAAAGTGCCCAGGCCCACGCATGCTCAGTGTTGCATTGAGACTGTCTGTATAGTTTTTTTGAGCTCTGCTGCTGAGCGTGTGGAGGACGCTTAACAGTATAATTGGCAAAAGATGCTTAGAGCTTAAAAGAAATATGTTGTTAGAATATTTTTGTAAAAATTTGTATGTATCTGGTACCATTCTTAAGTGAGGTCTCCTTTCATACTGACAATCACACCATCTGGGCACACGACAGCTTGATATTTCATGCAGTGATGTCGCTTGTGGCCAGAATAATATACTTCTTGGTCTTGTGAGGGTCGGCATATACCTCGGGTAGTACCATCAATGAATCCAAAACAATTCGGAATTGGAACACCTTTTTCTTGAATTGCATTAGCATATAAACGGAATCTTTCCAAATTCAGCCAGAGCAAGTTTCTTGAATGGGATAATAAATGTCCAAAATTACTATATATATGATTAATGTCATAGTCAATAACTTTCGAGAGAGCTGGTGCTGATCTTCCACTTAAAGGCTGCAAATCACTCAACCTATTTGGATACGCTAATCTTCTTAACAAGATGCAGATTCCTTCTTGGGCACTACATCGGTGTTTACCAGTTGTCGAGAACTCAGCTGGTATTCTAAGTGCTGCTGCCAATCTCGGTATGTCGTTTTTTGCGAAACGAAAATATCTTTTGTATTCTAATTCAGAGAAGTTTTCTAAACTGAAAGCTCCATACAAAGCTGCTCGATCAATCTGTGGATTTTGGATTTAGCTCTTCCAATAACAACATATCCTCCATATCACTATCTGAATCGGAAGATTCAAAAAGAACAATGTTATTGTTCATTTCCTTTTTGGAATTTATAAAAACAATATGCTCACTAATAAAAACTTAATCATTAATCAACATAAACTGAAACCAACCACGAATACAGAGACGAATACCTACTAAACTGTATTTAAATTTTTAAACTCAAAATAAACTTTTTGGTTCTGGTTCCAACACACTCTAACCTAAAAATTTGTTTTCGCTTTTATAACGTTTACCTTATCGTTTCTGATTTCAAACCGAAAACTATTTTATGAACTGTCAAATACGGTCTATGTTAGCGTCCAAGTTATCGTTTACCGGTCAGCTGTTGTGTCGTTACCGAAAACTGTCTATTAGACAAAAATAAATAAACATAAACTGAGATTGGGAGATAGAAACTAACCTGATTTTTTTTTCACAAACTACAAATTTGCATTTTTAAACGCTTTGTATAATTTTCACCCGGTTTTGACCCTACTCCTGGGTACCTCCCCTACTGATCAACTAGATTTTTCAGAAAATTATTAATTTGCATTTTTAGATGCTTTGAGTCATTCTGAGATTGGAAAATAAAAAAAAAGAGGTCTTGAGTTGGAATTTTGTCGGGAATTCGCAGTTATCCCTTATGAGGATACCGGGATAGCGCCTCTAGATGCTTTTAATCGTCAATACGCAAACCAAGCCTACATCGTCAATACGTAAACCAAGCCTACAGAATACCTTTGTTGGGTGGTCAGGACTTGGAAAACGTTTCATTCTAATCAACAAATTAGGCAGAGATGCTGTCGCTACTTAACGACCTCTGGGCGGCAATTAACTTCACTTTTCCCAACATTTCAACATGCACGACGAACAGTTCATTAGGTCCGGACTTCAGATCTAAGTCAGAGCGTTACTTGCGTTTAAAATAGCGAACTCACGTCATGCACGTTTTTCGCTTAATCAGTTTTCAGTTACGGACCGAAAACCGACAGTAACAACCGTCTCTTTCATCGTCAAATTTGCGAGCTAATTTTATTGACATCGGCGAAAAGGTAAAGCGAACACATTTTGCCGCATCTTCTAACACCATATTTATGCGTCAGAGAAAAAGTTACAAAACTCGTTTATGAATATGTGTTTTAGAACATTTTTAATTAAGTTTTTACGATGTTAATCAGTGGGCGAAGAAATGAAAGAGAAGCTGATATGAAAAGTTTTTAATTTAGTTAATTATAAGGGAAAAAAGGTGGCGCAAAATGTTTTTTAGCCCACCTTGGGCGCCAAAGTTTATATTGTCACGAAATCTCGTGGTAACATCTCAAATACAATTTTTGCATAGAATTGGTGGATTTCTGATCTTTTCCAGCATGTAATAGGTATATAAAAAGTGTTTCAAAATAAAACTTTTTTTTATTTTGAAACAAATTATAATTCATACGGTTTGGCCATGGGAGTTTACACTTATTATAGGTCTGGTTTTATCAGGTAAACTTAACGCTGGATGCCGATGAAGAGCTGATTTACCGACTCAATTTTAGACGGGACTTTGGGTGTTCATGAAATATCTAGTGTAAAACTGTAACGTTTCCATGGTAACACACCATTTTCATTGTCGACAAGTTCACAACCATACCTTTGCAGTAGGTAAAATTGTGCTCGGCGCCCTGGCATATAGGTATAGCCAAACAGAGACTCATTGTTGACAAATGTCTTAAACATCAGTTTTGTTTCTAATGATGGACGTCCATCAGCGGAAATGTAGTATGACAGCAAAAAATCAACGTTCTAGCACCTTAAAGATTGCCTTAAACACAGATAGAGCAGTGTTGTAGGTTTCATGGCAAAGCCAGAATAAATTCGAGCAACATCGCTTCTAGCATCAAATACACTTTTGTATACCAATACATATGAGAGAATTCCATAAAGTTGATAATGACTACAGCAATTCCTCTTTTTCAAATGTTATCAAAGAAAAAGGAAGCCTGAAACACCCTGATCGGATGGTCTGCAAAGATGGAAGTAAAGAGTTTCTTATTTAGCTCCGGCAGTGCCATGATCTCAAAATGGACAAAAAGGAGAGGGATCTACGGAATGGCATCACAGTTACTGACTGTTATCCATATCCAAGAATCGATAATCTTCTCTATCCGATATTGAGGTACTTATATTTAGATTTGGAAATAAAAGATCTGGAAAACAAATTGGCACTTTAGTGTGTACTTATGGTATAATAAATTAGAATCAGAAGATGATGCCGCATGTAGTAGTGAAACAATAAGAGCGCAGAATATGGAGTGGACTAGTACAAGTAAGGTAAGGAGATTGCTGAGGAAATAAAAATGGTAACATATCACATTAGACCTCTAACATTAGACAGGCTATGGAAAATATTCCTAGCGTCATTTCAGCATGGCAAGTGGCACAAAGCTAATAAGTAATAGAAAAGAAGTCAGCATAATAGAGCTGGTGAAAAATAATAGATTCAATCGTCAGTCAAGATGACGGCGAAACTGGACAGACTCTAAGCAAAATAAAGAAAAAAGTGGAGAAAAAACCAGTAATGCGATCTCTACAGATAATGATGGAAAAGAATGTCAAAATAACCATTATTTTGGATGAAAGCGGTGAAGAAGCAATGAAAGTCAGCAAGGCAATAGGACATAATCTATCAAGTATGAGTAACACCTGAACACAGGCAAAATAAATTACCTGGATATAAGTATGAGTACACTGAGAATCTTTTGTAAAGAAAACTCAAACAAAACCAATATACGTAGCAACAAAAAACTTGGAAACACTCATGCAATGGAAGAAAATTAGAGCAGATCTGGAGCGGAGAGGCACTTGTAACTGGAAAGGTGCAACAAATGGACCTTCGAAGAAACTTGAGATTAACTGTAAAGAAATCAGTTTCTACTCCTTACTTGGATTGAGATAAAACTGCCTTTATTACGCTATTTGCTTTGTTTTGACTCAACATCAAGGTCTTTAGCTTATCAGCCTAGCTGCAGTTCATAAAGTACTTCTATTCCCGTTGAAAACAAAACGTTAATTTATAAACTTTTAGTTCTGCCGATTCTGCTCCAGTAAGAGTCCATAAATTGAAATTTTTTCCTTCAGTGAAGTCAAGTAGGGAGACTTTACGATCTACGAATTTCACTAACTGCAGAACTTTTAAATCCAGGATTGGTAACTAGTTTTGTCTAACCACACACTGGTTCTCTGCGAGACAGTTAATCAGCAATGGCAATGGAGCCAAATTTGAACTTTTGAAGAAAGCTGCAGTTTTTCAGCAGTTGTTCGAGGCTTTTGATATCTGCTTCACAACAGATATTTCCTTAATAACAATAAAATATTTCTTCTTCTGCAAAATCCATTATTTGCCTTTTTCACCTGCTGGAATAATATCTCCACGCTCTTCCTCATTATCTTTCTTCAATATCAGATAGCTGATCTATTGTTTATGTAGGTCCGACTTCTTCACCTTCTACAGTTTTTCAACATATTTTCCTAATTTTCACTAAGTGATGAAGATGTTTCAATAAGGATTTTTCAACTTTCTTCTTTGGATTACTGCATAGGTGTCATGTAACTAGTTAAGGATTCAGTTTTTGCTCTTCGAGGCTGTTGACTCATATCTCTTTCACAAGAGATTCTTGTTTTATATCTTTTTCATTTAGATCATCCAGGTATTTCTTTTTCAGCTATATCTAATATTTGCCCTCTTCACTTGGAATTATTTCTGCATGTAGGTCCCTCTTGAGCTTCTTCACTTTCTACAGTTTTTCAACTTATTCTACTATCTTCTTCTTGGAGACATTGAAAAATTATGTACAATTCTACAGTGTCTCCAAAAACAAAACATTATAGTTGTGTTTTTTTAAAGGTACACTCTGTGCATGTTTTGGTTTCTGGCTTTTGCCTTCAACGTCCGTTACGCCTTTACGTATACGCCTACAATTAACTGTTTTTGGGAAATTCGCGACTGAAAACTGGAATTTTCAACATTCAAAGCTCTATAATTTCTAAACTGTTTAACATAAATTAAAATGGATTACACATTCCTAACGTGCCAAAGGTTTTTATGAGCTGTTTAATAAAGCCAATTTAGTTTTTCATAAAAACAAAAAATTGTTTGTGAATTTTAATTGAAATGAAATCCAAGTTGGCATTGTTAAATAGCTTAGGCAAAAGCTTTAAATAGTAAAAATATATTTTAAATAATAAAAAAAATTCTTTTGTTCAGCCATAAACGAAGAACGCGAATACTGTGACACACCTTGTATGAGTATGAAAGGTAGCCGTACATAACAAATTTTTTAAGTTATACAGGCTGTCCCGTAAACATATGATAGAAAAGATACTGCGGTGTTCTTTGGTTCAAAAGAAAACGATTATTAAGGAAAAGTTTCTGGTTCCGTTACCATTGATGATCAAAGTTCTGTTCTTTATAACCAAACACTTTTTATTACTAAAAGTTTGATCAAATCGTGTTTCTTTTGAACCGGAGAATGCCGCAGTACTCTTTTGATCAAGTGCTTATGATACACCCTGTATATAGAGTGATGTTTCGTACGTAGTGAGATTTGCAAAGAAGTTCCTACGTTTCAAAATATAAGTAGAAAGCAACAGAACAAACAGGAAGTAAGTTGCGCTATTTGAAAATCTTTTTTTTTTACACAATAACTTAAAGAGTTAGTATACAAATGATCTTGCAGCATATTTGCAGCATAACTGCTTACAGAAATATACGAAGAAGAAGAAGGATGATGCTTATTCGTTAAGGGTTGTTTTATATTGGTTGCTTATCGATTTCTAATGAGTCCTAATGAAGGTCCGTTGGTTTTGTTGATAAATGATTTCAGATGGGACGGTTACTCGTTAGTTTACTACGTTACTCAGGTTAAAGTAGTGAAGAAAAAGAACATAAATGCTATTCGATGAGAATGTGCATCATTTGTTTTATGTGGCTGCATGTTCAAAACCACGTGTGAAATTTTGTGAACTGCATGTGCAGTACATTCAGAGAATTTAGTAGTGCCCTGAGGTACAAGTCGACGAATAAAATAGAAATAAGTGATATTAGAAAGCAGCTGAGCATTTTTAGTTGCCTACTATGAACACTCCAAGAATGGAGAACATTGTAGATATAAAAGATTTGAGCTTGAGCGGCTTAAAAACAGCTATAGTCCATTCAAATCCAAGCCAAACTAAAAGTGAACAAAAAGTAGACTAAGGAAAAGCTTTGGAGAGTCATCAGAGAATGATAACCAAATACACTGACAAGACCGAGATTACTGCTATAAGTACTAATCGATGAAGCCCAAAGAAAATGGGATCAAAGTAAATGGCAAAAGTCCATTTTCTTCATACTTTTTTTTACATTTTACAGCCATCTAGATGAATGTTTTTAATTGAACACCTGTTTTCCTACAAATAATTCTAATGCAAATGATACTTCTAATTAGCCTCTCTTTTAGTTTGTCCACAAAACTCTCAGAGCCGAGAAAATCTTTTTCTGTGGTTCCGTTCATGAAATACGACTTCGAGTATAATCAATAGCTGTATGGAACCTTGATACGTGTATGGAACCTTGATACGTCATTAACCAACGAAGAGGTACGGGTCGGTTCCAATCACGCTGATGATCTGCCACCATTTTTGACAGATATGGCTTCATGATCCGATTAAATCTCTCAACTATCTCATCCAAATGTGAAGGACCGAATCAAAACCTGCAAAATATTTAATTTATCAGCACCACATGCTTCTTGATTAGGCAACGAGTATAGGTCAGGCTGGTAATAGTCCATGGCGAACAAGATGTAATTGTTGCCTTACTCAAGTCTGTAGAAATGGTCAAAGGACATCAATAGCTCCCCTCTCGAATGAGCACCTACTGTACTGTTAAAAGGGTGACTCTTACAACTATCAGTAAAACTTCTTATCTTGACTCGTGCCATAAGGGTCCCCTTATGGCACAACCGACACTTATCCCACATGCTGCACCAAGACTCGATAATATCTTCATGATAATTCATTCAGTAGAACCGCTGTTTAATTTTTGCCATTCTTTTAGTACATCCGATTTTCTGCTATAAAGAACAACTATTTGACTGACTACAGTTCTGACATCCGGACTCTCTCAATCTCTCTTTAGTGATTCATTTATTAATCTGTGAGTGTCCTACTGAGCCCATAGCATCTTCATACTTGGACTTTTATCAGCAATATCTCACTACTCCGGCATTCTGTCATCAATATTGCCAAGAGTTTGCGGTTAACGTCTGGATCTTTAGTTAGTTGATCTATAAGCTTGGCCTGTCTGGCCCAGATATCATTCAATTCAACCAAAGTTATCTTTACAGACCTTTCTTCACGCTGCTCTGTTGTTTGGCAATGCTGATAGTTCTCTTTACACGGTCTTCTAGACACTTTTACTATATTTCCGTGAGATAAGTCTAGACGATGCTCAACCAGTTTATCTGATCTTACAAGGGTCAAGTGTGCTCCAAATCTTTCATCTTTCATTAAATTCTTTCATTCCTTCATTAAAGTGAATAAAATTATTGACTTTAATATTCCTGGAAAAAGATTAAAGGTCATTTGCTCCCTCATATCGACAGGAATTTTCCTTGGAGCAGTGTTTGGTCTTACTCCTAATGTTTGGTCTTGCAATGGCGACAGACTTTATACTCTACTTCATGCTCATACCCAGCTTGTCTGTTGATCGTAGCTTACTCTCTACCAGGATTTAAATATTGGCTGCCATAATGTCTCATCATTGTGTATAAGCTTGCCATAGATGTATGCCCTTGTCCTAGCAGGTACTAGATTTACCAGACTTTTATTGCATCATCCTTGGTCGGTCCTGGAACACGGTTTCTTTATTTTCATTTCCAAATCGTAGTTACAGAGCGTGTACTAGAGCTGTATAATTATTTGCTCTGCTGACCGCAAATCGGCAGCTTCTTGTTGCAGCATTCTGCTGCACAAGCACTCTTTTGCAGCTGCCTCAAATTGAGTGCTCTAGGTTTTCCAAGCAGTAGCTGCATCTTAGCCTGCTCTGTGCTGAAAATATCTATAGAATCAACAGCTTCGTTTTGTTGCCATAGGAAATTCTTTTTTAATGATCGAGAGCTTCACATCTTCCACTATTTTAAATACTCAATTCTCCAATTATTACTCTCTAACGTTTGTTTTAAGGTAGTAGACAATGCTGTACTATTAAGCAAAACATCTTGGATTTCCATTGTCTTAATTGAGTTTTTTACACGACGTTTCCAGCAGTGGAATCTCTGCTCGATTTCAAGTGAAACTCTTGAAATTGAGCACTTTAAAACGAACAGAGATTCTACTGCTCAAAGCGTCGTGTAAAAAACTCAATAAAGCTAGCTTAACATTACTATCTAGCTGCAAAATGACCTACTAATTTTAATACTTTCTTTGCATTTCTCTGAGTACTTTCTGTTCTTCCTTCTGCTCCTGCTGACGTTTTTACTATTTTTCCTTTTGTTTTTGGTCAGGAAAAACTCAGGTTTCAAATAATTCCAGGGCAAAGAACTATAGAGTTACCAATATTTTATATAACCGCAAGTGCCTCATTTCTTATCTCTAATGATTAGGCTTCTCATTGAGATAATAAAAGTTCAAAAATTTTAATAATTTATAAAGATATGAAATGTATAGCATTTTTTGGAACAAATGTGTATTTGAGTATTTATAAAGCGTGATCATAATTATTTGTAAACAACTGAAGAACCCGACCTGGAACCAAATCAGATGTCCGAAACGTCAAATGGACACTATAGGAAAGCAGGACCTGGGAAGTAAGAAAACTTTAGGGGAAAAGCATTTTTTTTTTGAAAGGGACGACTAAAATGAAGCAATGAGCTTGAATTGAGCTACCATTGAATGGAACAGTAGTTGAGTGCAAGTCGGTGCCCCAGCAACTTGGTCTTTGTTGATTATTAAAAACAACTATAGTGATGACATTTGATTAGTTATGACAACAACAGTCACGAACCGTCACTGGAAACTAGGGCTAATAAGTAAATTCAAAAGACTCTCCCTGGGTTTAATTTAGTGGCATTTGAAACCGGTAGCCATATGTTCTAGTTGTTACACACAGCTAAACGATAATGCGGTGTTTGGGACACGTAACCGCAAAATTACTATCATCGGCTACTCATGATTATGGGTTATAATGTAACGTGTTTTTCTTTCTGTTCAGTTCAGTCCGTTTTGTTTTTTGTCATTGATCGTCCTAACAATAACCACCAATTACTATTGCGACTTTTGTTAACTTATGTATTTATATGTGTTTTTTTTACTGTAGAAAAAACTGAGCCAAAAAACTGCTGCAAAAATTTTTCTCTACCACTGCCCCACACCCCCCTCCCCCCGCATCTTTACCAAATCCTACCGCTGAGGCAACAATACGCTTTGTTCCCACAACAAATTTATTGCTAATCAGCGCTTTATTAATTACCGCCTCAACATCAAAAATGGCCGCCACAGCTTCTTTCAATGTGGGAGGCCGCACCGAACACGTCTTAAATAAATCAATGGGAATTATTTTAAACAGGCCCGAACTCAGCAACTTAGTCGCGTTTATAAGACAGCTTCATAATAATTAAACGATATCAATATGTATTAAAACCATTAATTTTCCATTGGGAACATACATATTGTATACTTACTTAATGATTAACACTTTGGAGTAACCAAATATACCGATAAGTCCCTTCCTGTTCAGTTTTATAAATCTTCTAAAACGCGTTTCGTTTTTTATTTTTCCAATTTTTAAAATTCATTGAGAACAGTTGTCCAAGCAGCAGGTTGTTTTGTAATTGAAACTCGGGCATGAATCAAGTGGGTACCCAGCGCCTGATGTGCACGTTGCAGGAAGGATTTTAAAGCCCCGTGTACAGATTAGTCAAAAGGGGGGATCCTGCGTGTACCATGTCCACCCACCGCAATTTTTTTTGTTCGGTTCCTTATTGCGAACCACGACGATTATTTATGAACGTCCGGTTAAAATTTCCACCATGGCTTTTAGCCTTCAGGTGGCTAAAAACGGCCTACGGCGCTGCCATCTTAATCAGGAGCGGCGATTTGATGTGCGCATTGAAATTCCTCGCAGGCTTAACACTGGTTTAAATTTTTTACTTTATTCGAAAAAGTCGGGCTAGGAATACCAATGGGGCATGCGAGGAATGGAAGGTGACCGCATTTATGCGAGTTTAGTCAAGGATGAACGTTACTAATCCCAAATATGCAATTTTTTTCTCAGCGAAAATAACTCTGACAAAAATGCTTGCTGAAGACGAAGTGTGGTCCTGCATTGGTGACTCTTGCTCTAACTTTTAAACAATACAACGCCTGGGAATAAGAACAACATTTGCTAAAAGTTATTACCAGTAGGTGGTCACCAATTTGTCGATCAACCCATCTGCATACTAGTTTCGGGGTCTACCCCTCATCAGTACAGCTTTGGCTGGTCGACAAATTGGGGACCGTGATTTAGTGACTTATAGCCAAAAAGCTACGGAAGAGCGGTGAGATGTTGTACAGAGCAGGAGCAGCCTACATCCACCAGCGTCTTAGATCTAATACTGCATGACAGATGGCTGTCAGTTCGAGAAGCAGCTCATATTGCTCTGTACCTTGCAGGTTCTCGGAACTAGAACGAAGTGTACGAAGTAAGTGGTTATCAATTTGTCGATCAACTCATCTGCATACTCATTTCGGGGTCTATCCCTCTATCAGTACAGCTTTGGCTGGTCGACAAATGGGAGGCCGTAAGGTCGCGGCTTAGAGCCAAAAAGCTACGGAAGAGCGATGAGATGTTCCTGCTCTGTACAATATCTTACCGCTCTAACATTTAAATTTATGACTACAAGGTGTTTTATGCATATTCGGCTATGTTTGACTTCCATAATGTGAAAACAAAAAGCAAATAAATGTTCCTAATAATTTTGCCAAGTTGAAACTTCCTACTAACTTTTCAGGGTACGGTATACTGGGTGTCCCAACAGTAAACAAACATATGTTACGCAGGTATACGGATCTCTATTCAATTTCCAACTGTAATTCAGAAAGTATTATGTGTAATTCAAAAACCATCAAGTGTAATTCAGAACAGTCAAGGGTAATTCAGAAATCTCCATGTGTAGTTCAGAATAGTCAACTGTTTTTCAGATCAGAAAACATCAAGTGTTATTCAGAATAGTCAACCGTAATTCAGAAGTTACTAAGTGTAATTCAGAAAGCAACAAGTGTAATTCAAAAACCCTCAAGTGTAATTCAGAAAGTATCAAGTATAATTCAGAATAGTCAAGCGTAATTCAGAAATCTCCAAGTGTAATTCAGAATAGTCAAGTGTAATTCAGAAATAACCAAGTGTAATTCATAATTGACCTCGTGTAGTTCAGAATAGTCAACTGTAATTCAGAAAACATCACGTGTAATTCAGAAACCATTAAGTGTAATTCAGAATAGTCAAGTGTAATTCAGAAATCTCCAAGTGTAATTCAGAATAGTCAAGTGGAATTCAGAAATAACCCAGTGTAATTCAGAAGTGACCAAGTGTACTTCAGAATAGTGAACTGTAATTCAGAAAACATCACGTGTAATTCAGAAACCATTAAGTGTAATTCAGAATAGTCAAGTGTAATTTAAAAATCTCCAAGTGTAATTCAGAATAGTCAAGTGTAATACAAAATAGTCAAGTGTAATTCAGAAAGTATCAAGTGTAATTCATAAATCTCCTAGTATAATTCAGAATAGTCAAGTGTAATTCAGAAATCAACAAGTGTAATTCGGAAGCCGTCAAGTGTAATTCGGAAAGCAGTATAATTAGGAATTATTATTACATAACTCTGAAGCCAAGAATTTTAAATTCATGTGAAACAATAACAAATTCCTTTTTTTTCTTTAATTCTATCTTTACTGCTAGATACGAGGAGATACGAGGGGCTCCAAAATGCAGATTTTTCAAAATCACCTTGTATCTATTGAAATCGAATACAAAATGTCTGCGTCAAATGTGTCAACGTCATCTTTTGTTTCAAAAAGAAGCCCAGGATGTGTGCTTGAGGGTAAATCGCACCTTTATAACTTTAAATATTAACAGAGATACATCCAAAAGCCATCGAAAATGAGACACCCTATACTTGATGCTTTCTGAGTTATACTTGATAATTTCCAAATTACACTTGATCCTTTCTGAATTACATTTGATGTTTTCTGAATTACACTTGATGCTTTCCGAATTACAGTTGACTATTCTGAAGTACAAGTGACGATTTCTGAATTACACTTGACTATTCTGAATTACAGTTAATACTTTCTGAATTACATATGACTATTCTGAATTAGATGTGACATTTTCTGAATTATACTTGACTATTCTGAATTACATTTGATTTGTTCTGAATTACACTAGCTACTTTATGAATTACAGTTGAAAACGGTGTAGAATGTCATAAAAATCCGTTTCTGTTTTAGTTACCTTTTTTAACAATAAGAATATCTTTTTTTTTACTTTCCTGACAGCCATACCCGCGCATAAATTTTTTTATTTTTTTTTCTCAAAAACGTTAAGTTATGCAAAAAATGTTAAAAAGGCTTTTATCTTTAAAACTGAACAGGCAATTCAGCAAAGTCAAGTTTGTTAAAAAATAACAGTGGATTGCAGTTTTAATCTTCAATAATACTCAATGATGTTTCGTTATGTACCCCCCTGGCAAGACTACCAAAACCGTTTTATGCCTCTTCTATTGTTAGCAATCTCTATGTATGTTTTTTTGCAAAAACCTTATTAATTGTACTGCGATAGTATCAGCAATTTTGTTTTTATATTTTTGATCTACCATAATGGGAAAGGACGCATGGACGTTGGGGATATCCCACTGGTTCTATCACTTCCTGTGAAACAACTCCTTCAAGTCCTTTGTAGGTTCTATCCCTCTGAACAAACGGTACACTTTCTAGGCTTTGATGAAATAGGTTCGTTGCCAAGATCCAAATCAATAGATAAAGGTGGGAGCTTATATGATTCAAGCCTAGCGTCAAACACTTCTGGGAATTTTTTAACATAGTCAACAGTATTTGAATATAGTCTCAACCCTGCTATGGATAGTCCTAAAGCTGGGTGTATACCAGTTTCGACCTAAAAAACCTTGTCCCTGTTGGGCCCTCTCTTAAAAGACCATTTTTATTTCTATTTGTTTCAACTTTGAGGAGGGGTAATTTAGCTTTCTTAGGGTTGTAACGATCTGGTCCTGTAGATTTAACAATAACTGCAAAATTATACTTTGGTAGTCATCGCTGAGAATATACAAGAAGTTTCTTACCGTGTGCATGGTATCCGACAGGCGTACAAGAAACAAATAGCATATACTTGGATCGGTTTCAGCTTAACTTAAAGCCATCAAAACGCCAAATCTGAGTTGAGCAAGTAAATTAGTAATATTTTTACTTACTACTTTTTACTACATTAAACTTAACTAATCGACACTATCAACATCCGGTCCGGCTTTAAGTTGCTATGATGCTTGTATGACGTGTGCTGACGACAAAATTACGTCAGGGGAACATTTGGTAACGACGGACTTCCAACCAAAAAAGGGAGGCTATTTTTAGGAAAATATCGGCATTTGTTAGCTCTGTCCATATCTGTTAGATGACGGGCCATCAGTGCGGCCATAATAGTTGAAACCTTCATTTGTTTCGTAGAAAACGTCCATTTTTTCTCTAAGAGACTGGTAGAAATTCAAGTTTGAAATTAACGAACTCCAAGTCAACAGTCTCAAATTTATTTTCAAGTTCTTTGGCTACATGTTTCGCCTAAAAAGGCATCACCAGGCCTAAAATATAATATATAAAACAACCGCAACACAAGAACATTCCGAAATAAACTCACCTCATCCAAAATACATGTTAAAACTGTTAAAAAGGATTGTTAAAAGAATTATTTTTTTATGTGTATTCTTTTATAATAATATTCATTATTCACGTTGTTTCAGTTCAACGTACCATATTATGTCTTACGACGCCGACGTGACAAATAATGACCATATTATTGTACGACGTGAACAAAATTGATGAAAACATTTAAAAAATGGCCAAAACAGTCCAAATTTCATTGGAAGTCCACTAAATATTCATTGGTGCCATTGGATGCATATCCATTGGATGTACAATAGATATCAGTAGTATTTTTTAAACATCCAATGGAGGTACATAACCGTCAACAACATCCATTGGATGTACAATGGATATCAGGTGGTTGTCCAGTCCACAACATTTGACATACAGTCCACAACTGTATGTGTGGTGAATATCCAGTGGATATCAATTTGCTATGTCGGAAGTAGAAGAAATTCAATTAACGCGAAAACTGACGGTTTGGAGAAGAAAACCTGCCCCGCATAACAAAAAGATATCCTAAGAATAACATAAGGACATTCCTGGCGCATATCCCTAGGAAATTCTCCGATATCCTATGAACTTCCCTAGTATATTCTAGGAAAGTCCGTTTGGCCACCAATATGATCGCCTCAGGATGTCCCCAAAAGGATATTGATATGCTTTCACGCACATCTAACGCATTTCCATAGCACATTATTATTGTTCTTATCAGGTTCTAAGGATATGAGTTGGGTCACCAATAGGATGTTCTCTGAAGATCCATAAAAGGATATATCAATGCTGGTATTGTGCTATATTGTATCAAGTAAAGAAACAAGATCTTTATTTGTTTACGCAGAAATTTAATTATTAACATACAAGTTAATATATGTCAATACAAGTTAATCAGTTATTATTTGGGGGTTCGCTGGCATCAGTTATTGGCGGCTGGATCTGAAGCAACAAAAAATTGGCTGTTTTTATAAATTTTAGCTAACCACCACTTAGGTAGTGGTGGTTAGCCCATTTAAGAAAAAAGAACTATAAACTATACCTATTTATTTCAGAAACAGCTTACCATACCTTTCAAAACATACGATACAATATTTAAAATGAATGGAAAAAAAATAAGTTCTATAAAAGAAAGCTTTACAACACCATTAACAAAATAAACACAGGGTGTTCAAAACCCATTCCGTTTTAAGGAAGGCAATATTAAGAACCTACCAAAGAAATTTTTGAACCAGAATGTTTAATTTTTAATAATATTAAAAAATTTTTTCGTAAGTTTTTCTACAACAATACAAGTTATAAAACTCTTCTTCTTCAGATCTCTATTTTCAGACACTTTGTTTTCTTTCTATAGAACCTCTCTTTCATAGTACATACATTATTTAGAAGTATATTTAAGACAGCATGGAATATTTGATTTTCTATGGCCCAACTTTTCAAATCTTGAACAATATTATGTTCAACGGAGCGTTCAACTGTTTCATCACATAAAATCTTTCTACTGACAGAAGAAACAGTACTGATGTATAGTGATGATGAGCTCGATGGTGTGTCGTTGCCAATTAATTGAAAAATTGAATTTCTTGGGGTAACGTCACTAATTGAATGGTCAACATCAGCACTGTCATCTTCAGACATATAGATGAGTGGGCCTGAGTTATTTGTATATCTAGGCGTTATGTCTTTAATATTATACCTTTGATGTTGGCTTTTGAAAACAATATTTTTTGTGTTAACAGAAGGTCCTTCCTCTCTTGGCGCAGGAGTAAAACTAGTTGCCAACAAATCCAAATTAGTTTTTGAGTTGATATACCTTCGAAAGGACCTTTTGCTTTTTGCAATACTACCTGGCGCCTTAGGTAATCCCTGTCTTTGCAATTTTTGGTATTCCACTAATGTTAAGTTTTCTAAGGTGGGTTGAAATCAGACAGTTTAGATATGAAGATTTGGTAGGTATGAATACAAGTGTAGAATACAACTTACTTTTTTGGAGCCACAACTAAGCTACACTGGTTTCCTGCTTTAGCAGATTTGTTGCTCAAGGCCTTGGCAAACACCAGGGAAGGAACTGTTGGAAGATTTGGAAATTATGGATTGTTCACCTATAATGTTCCTAAAAATTTGAGGTTATGACTTGGAGTTTGGAGATTGAAAAATTACATTGCAAAATCCAACTATCACGTGCCCTGGCACAGAGAATTCATATGATTTGTCACGTGACAATTACATCGATATTTGATATTGGGGGAGTTCAAATTCGTCGAGTAGAACCTCAAACCGCTACGTAGCCGCTAACAAAAACAGCTTCCATGATTTAATCATGAAGTGTCTGTCTACTAGTGAAATGTCGTATCTTCGATTAACTGAATTCGGCCATCGACACCTTGTATATACAAGGACGTGTATAGAAAAAAAAATTTTTTAATAGTACCAGCTAGGTATGCATTGTCAGAATATGCTAGGGATATCCGCAAAAAGTCCTTAAAAGAATATCCCGGTAAGCATTTCTAAAGCATATCCTATGCATATGAGTATCATTTTCGTGCTATGTGGGATGGACTCTAGTAAAAGCTCCTGAAGGATGCAACAGTATTGGTTCAAAGTGAACTATCAGAACAAAAAGTTGCTTGGAATGTAAATATTTAGATTATGTGCAAATGTTTTTCTTAATCGAATAGACTATTTCGAAGTGTTTTTGCCAACTACCAATGACACTGAATACCTGTACCTTATGTACAAATTTAATATAAGAGTTAATTTAATGGTTCTCACCACCTATTATTTGTGGCCAAAATGAGAACACACCACTTAAATGACTTTTTTTCTTAAACTTTTAACAATAACAGGACCAGGATTTTTAACCCGAAAATTTGATAATCACTCTAACCGCATGCCCACATGTCCAGGTCCTCACCGCAGTTTAATCGCTCGGCTCCGATTTTTTTAAATTTCCTATTAGTAGGGTACCTCTTGAGGGTACCTATTGACGAATTATCCCAAAAACTGAAGTTCGAATATCAGCTTGCAGATGCACACACACACGAACCTTTCATAACCGACAAATGAGCACGCGGATATCGATTATTTGCGGTTTCCTTCCCTTTTATTGTCAGAAACGCATTTACTGTTAGTCGGAGTATAACGAAGTAGCCCTATTTAACCTTTTTCCTGTGGTACCAAAAACGCAGCCCTCTGCATGGGAAACGACGCTTTTAGCCTTATCATCGAATTAAAAAGTAATAACCCAAAGGGACCTTGAACGGAGCGGCTCTCTCTGACCAATCATCGGGCATTTTAAGCAATTACCGCCGATACGTACTAAATAATCCTTTACAAAGTACCGCCATCGCAAATAAAGCGTATTGGCATATCGAAAGACTATCGAACAACTAGAGTCCTACGACTTTAGTTTTTTTTTAAAAGTCAATTGCCAGTACTCCAGTCCAACTGCTTCTTAACTAACAACGTTTAGCCATTGCTCTACATAAGAATGTTAACAAACAAAATGAAAAATAAATAATAACAACCATTATTGCCGTTAAGGGACTCTAGAGGATAAAACCGTCGAAGATGCTGCCGAAGTTCAACTAAAATAAAGAATGTAATCATAATGGACTGAGTAATTTGCATCCGAGCAGGCCGGGACAATTAAAATCGGCCCGTGGCCACGGCGGCCGATTTTAATAGTTAAAACAATCAACTTTGTCCGGAATGGACCCACCGCGACGATTCGGTCATTATGGGTCATGAGATGACCGAATCATTGGTCGCAAGTGGTGATTAAGAAATTTGCCGTTGGTCGCTTGTAATTCGTAATTAGCCGGACATCATGATTAGGACAAGCCTTGCAGGAGCGCAAACTCAGAACTTTTCGTAAAAGTTAAAAAAATGTTTAACAAAAGTAAATTTTTTATATTGTGTATATTCCATTTTTTCGAAATACAGGCTACCACTTTTTTTACTCGAATTAGGGCTAAAATCCTCTAAAAATGACCCACATTATCTAAAAATGTAAATGCTTTTAGAGAAGTTTACTTTTAAAACAAAATCAGGACAAACTGATTTCATTCTTCTAAGTAGTTGTTTTTTAGTAAAAGTAATGTTTGGGCCAAACGAAGTGAAATTTGACACAAAACGCTTAGAAATGCAAATTTAACGTTTTTGAGAAAGACTTAGAATAAAGGACATAATCGGCTAAAAATAGCCCAGAGTATTTAAAAATGCAAATTAAAAGGTATTGGAAAAATTCAGATTAGGAGTAGAGCCAAAATTGGTTAACACTAAGGGACGCATCTACAAAAATACAAATTTGAAATTTTTGGAAAATTTAAACGAATCGAATAAATGTCAAAATTTTAAAGTCACAAACTACGTGCAAAATGAATATTTGGTATTTTTCGAGAAAGTCAGGCAAATTTCAGAGAAAGTCAGGATTAGTTTGGTGAAATTCAGAATAAGATTATGGTCAAAATTGGTTAAAAATGACTCAAAGCGCCTAAAATGCAAACTTGGAATTTTTGGAAAAATGCTGCTTAAGATTAAGGCCAAAACTGATTAAAAATTTCATTTACGCCTAAAAAATGCCATTGGAAAAATTGGGGGTAGAATTAGTGCGGAAACATTGTCGCAACATATTGCCAAAAAACGCTATTTTTGATGTTTTTTAGAGAAACTTAACTTTAGGACTTTATTTTGCAAAATTGATTCAAATCTTATAATTGGTTTGTTTTTTGTAAAATTTGTATGATCAAAGTATGTAAAATTTTACTAAAAATACCTAAAAATTAAAATTTTCGGTTATTTCGAGAAAATCAGTGTGCAAAATGTAAATTTGAAATTTTTGAAAAAAGGCGGATGAAGATCAAGGACAGAGCGTCTAAAAATGCAAATTAAAAATTTTTGGAAAAAAAAATCAAGTTAAATTAATACCAAAATCGGTTAAAAATTACTCAAAGCGTCTAAAAATGCAATTTTACAATTTTTAGAGAAATTGAGATAAAAATGAGGGACAATATCATTAAAAAATGACTTAAAGCGTCTAGAGATGCAAATTTGGAAGTTTTTGAGAAATTTAGGTTGGGATCAAGGCCAAGATCGGTTGAAACCATCTCAAAGCGTTTAAAAACGCAATTTTGAATTAGTGCGGAAACATTGTCGCAACATATTGCCAAAAAACGCAATTTTTGATGTTTTTAGAGAAACTTAACTTTAGGACTAAATTTGGCAAAGTTGATTAAAATCTTCTAATTGTTTGTTTTTTTATAAAATTTTTATGATCAAAGTATGTAAAATTTTACTAAAAGTACCTCAAAATTAAAATGTTCTGTTATTTCGAAAAAATCAGTGTGCAAAAAGTAAATTTGAAATTTTTGAAAAAACGCAGATGAAGATCAAGGACAGAGCTTCTAAAAATGCAAATTTAAAGTTTTTGGAAAAAAATCAAGTTAAATTAATACCAAAGTCGGTTAACAATTACTCAAAGCGTAAAAAAATGCAATTTTGAAATTTTTAAAGAAATTGAGATAAGGATTAGGGACTATATCATTAAAAAATGGCTTAAAGCGTCTAAAGATGCAAATGTGGAAGTTTTCGAAAAATTCATGTTGGGATCAAAGCCAAGATCGGTTGAAACCAGCTCAAGCGTTTAAATCACAATTTTGAATTAGTGCGGAAACATTGTCGCAACATATTGCCAAAAAACGGAATTTTTTATGTTTTTAGAGACACTTAACTTTAGGACTAAATTTTGCAAAATTGATTCAAATCTTCTAATTTGTTTGTTTTTTGTAAAATAATTATGATCAAAGTATGTAAAGTTTTACTAAAGATACCTCAAAATTAAAATTTTCTGTTATTTCGAGAAAATCAGTGTGCAAAATGTAAATTTGAAATTTTTGAAAAAACGCGGATGAAGATCAAGGACAGAGCGTCTAAAAATGCAAATTTAAAGTTTTTGGAAAAAAATCAAGTTAAATGAATACCAAAGTCGGTTAAATATTACTTAAAGCGTCTAAAAATGCAATTTTTAAATTTTTAGTGAAATTGAGATAAGAATTAGCGACAATATGATAAAAAAATGGCTTAAAGCGTCTAAAGATGCAAATGTGGAAGTTTTCGAAAAATTCATGTTGGGATCAAAGCCAAGATCGGTTGAAACCAGCTCAAGCGTTTAAATCACAATGTTGAATTAGTGCGGAAACATTGTCGCAACATATTGCCAAAAAACGGAATTTTTTTATGTTTTTAGAGACACTTAACTTTAGGACTAAATTTTGCAAAATTGATTCAAATCTTCTAATTTGTTTGTTTTTTGTAAAATAATTATGATCAAAGTATGTAAGGTTTTACTAAAGATACCTCAAAATTAAAAATTTCTGTTATTTCGAGAAAATCAATGTGCAAAATGTAAATTTGAAATTTTTGAAAAAACGCAGATGAAGATCAAGGACAGAGCTTCTAAAAATGCAAATTTAAAGTTTTTGGAAAAAAATCAAGTTAAATTAATACCAAAGTCGGTTAAATATTACTTAAAGCGTCTAAAAATGCAATTTTTAAATTTCTAGAGAAATTGGGATAAGAATTAGGGACAATATGATTAAAAAATGACTTAAAGCGTCTAGAGATGCAAATTTGGAAGTTTTCGAGAAATTCAGATTGGGATCAAGGCCAAGATCGGTTGAAACCAGCTCAAAGCGTTTAAAAACGCCTTTAATTTTGAATTAGTGCGGAAACATTGTCGCAACATATTGCCAAAAAGCGCAATTTTTGGTATTTTTAGAGAAACTTAACTTTAGGACTAAATTTTGCAAAGTTGATTCAAATCTTCTAATTTGTTTGTTTTTCGTAAAATTTTTAGGATCAAAGTATGTAAAATTTTACTAAAAATAGCTCAAAATTAAAATTTTCTGTTATTTCGAAAAAATCAGTGTGCAAAATGTAAATTTGAAATTTTTGAAAAATTGCAGATGAAGATTAAGGACAGAGCGTCTAAAAATGCAAATTATAAGTTTTTGAAAAAAAAATGAAGTTAAATTAATACCAAAGTCGGTTAAACGTTACTCAAATCGTCTGAAAATGCTACTTTAAAATTTTTAGAAAAATTGAGGTAAGAATTAGGCACAATATCATTAAAAAATGTCTGAAAGCATCTAAAGATGCAAATTTGGAAGTTTTTGAGAAATTCAGGTTGGGATCAAGGCCAAGATCGGTTGAAACCAGCTCAAAGCGTTTAAAAACGCAATTTTGAATTAGTGCGGAAACATTGTCGCATATTGCCAAAAAACGCAATTTTTGATGTTTTTAGAGAAACTTAACTTTAGGACTAAATTTTGCAAAGTTGATTAAAATCTTCAAAAAAAGTCTAAATTTTACTAAAAGCACCTCAAAATTAAAATGTTCTGTTATTTCGAGAAAATCAGTGTGCAAAAAGTAAATTTGAAATTTTTGAAAAAACGCAGATGAAGATCAAGGACAGAGCATCTAAAAATGCAAATTAAAAGTTTTTGGAAAAAAAATCATGTTAAATTAATACCAAAGTCGGTCAACAATTACTCAAAGCGTAAAAAAATGCAATTTTGAAATTTTTAAAGAAATTGAGATAAGGATTAGGGACTATATCATTAAAAAATGGCTTAAAGCGTCTAAAGATGCAAGTGTGGAAGTTTTTGAGAAATTCATGTTGGGATCAAAGCCAAGATCGGTTGAAACCAGCTCAAAGCGTTTAAATCACAATTTTGAATTAGTGCGGAAACATTGTCGCAACATATTGCCAAAAAAACCGAATTTTTTATGTTTTTAGAGACAGTTAACTTTAGGACAAAATTTTGCAAAATTGATTCAAATCTTCTAATTTGTTTGTTTTTTGTAAAATAATTATGATCAAAGTATGTAAAGTTTTACTAAAGATACCTCAAAATTAAAATTTTCTGTTATTTCGAGAAAATCAGTGTGCAAAATGTAAATTTGAAATTTTTGAAAAAACGCAGATGAAGATCAAGGACAGAGCATCTAAAAATGCAAATTTAAAGTTTTTGGAAAAAAATCAAGTTAAATTAATACTAAAGTCGGTTAAATATTGCTTAAAGCGTCTAAAACTGCAATTTTTAAATTTTTAGAGAAATTGAGATAAGAATTAGGGACAATATGATTGAAAAATGACTTAAAGCGTCTAGAGATGCAAATTTGGAAGTTTTCGAGAAATTCAGGTTGGGATCAAGGCCAAGATCGGTTGAAACCAGCTCAAAGCGTTTAAAAACGCAATTTTGAATTAGTGCGGAAACATTGTCGCAACATATTGCCAAAAAACGCAATTTTTGGTGTTTTTAGAGAAACGTAACTTTAGGCCTAAATTTTGTAAAGTTGATTCAAATCTTCTAATTTGTTTGTTTTTTGTAAAATTTTTATGGTCAAAGTATGTAAAATTTTACTAAAAATACCTCAAAATTAAAATTTTCTGTTATTTCGAAAAAATCAGTGTGCAAAATATAAATTTGAAATTTTTGAAAAATTGCAGATGAAGATTAAGGACAGAGCGTCTAAAAATGCAAATTATAAGTTTTTGAAAAAAAAATGAAGTTAAATTAATACCAAAGTCGGTTAAAAGTTACTCAAATCGTCTGAAAATGTTACTTTAAAATTTTTAGAAAAATTGAGGTAAGAATTAGGCACAATATCATTAAAAATGTCTTAAAGCATCTAAAGATGCAAATTTGGAAGTTTTTGAGAAATTCAGGTTGGGATCAAGGCCAAGATCGGTTGAAACCAGCTCAAAGCGTTTAAAAACGCAATTTTGAATTAGTGCGGAAACATTGTCGCAATTGCCAAAAAACGCAATTTTTGATGTTTTTAGAGAAACTTAACTTTAGGACTAAATTTTGCAAAGTTGATTAAAATCTTCTAATTTGTTTGTTTTTTGCAAAATTTTTATGATCAAACAATGTAATATTTTACTAAAATTACCTCAAAATTCAAATTTTTTGTTATTTCGAGAAAATCAGTGTGCAAAATGTAAATTTGAAATTTTTGAAAAAACGCAGATGAAGATCAAGGACAGAGCGTCTAAAAATGCAAATTAAAAGTTTTTGGAAAAAAAATCATGTTAAATTAATACCAAAGTCGGTTAAAAATTACTCAAAGCCTCTAAAAATGCAATTTTGAAATTTTTAAAGAAATTAAGATAAGAATTAGGGACAATATCATTAAAAATTACTTAAAGCGTCTAAAGATGCAAATTTGGAAGTTTTTGGGAAATTCAGGTTGGGATCAAGGCCAAGATCGGTTGAAACCAGCTCAAAACGTGGAAAAACGCAATTTTGAATTAGTGCGGAAACATTGTCGCAGCATATATTGCATAAAAAAACGCAATTTTTTATGTTTTTAAAGAAACTTAACTTTAGGACTAAATTTTGCAAAATTGATTCAAATCTTCTAATTTGTTTGTTTTTTGTAAAATTTGTATAATCAAAGTATCTAAAATTTTACTAAGAATACCTCAAAATTAAAATTTTCTGTTTTTTTGAGAAAATCAGTGTGCAAAATGTAAATTTTAAGTTTTTTAAAAAACGCATATAAAGATCAAGAACAGAGCGTCTCAAAATGCAGATTAAAGGTTTTTGGAAAAGAAATCAAGTTAAATTAATACCACAGTCGGTTAAAAATTACTCAAATCGTCTAAAAATGCAATTTTTTAATTTTTAGAGAAATTGAGATAAGAATTAGAGACAATATCGTTAAAAAATGACTTAAAGCGTCTAAAGATACAAATTTGAAAGTTTTTGAGAAATTTAGGTTGGGATCAAGGCCAAGATCGGTTGAGCCCAGCTCAAAGCGTTTAAAAACTCAATTTTGAAATAGTGCGGAAACATTGTCACAACATATTGCCAAAATAACGCAATTTTTGATATTTTTAGAGAAACTTAACCTTAGAACTAAATTTTGCAAAATTGATTCAAATCTTCTAATTTGTTTGTTTTTTGTAAAATTTGTATGATCAAAAAATGTAAAATTTTATTAAAATTACCTCAAAATTCAATTTTTTTGTTATTTCGAGAAAATCAGTGTGCAAAATGTAAATTTGAAATTTTTGAAAAAAACGCATATGAAGATCAAGGACAGAGCGTCTAAAAATGCAAATAAAAGATAAGAATTAGGGACAATATCATTAAAAAATGACTTAAGGCGTCTAAAGATGCAAATTTGGAAGTTTTTGGGAAATTCGCAATTTTGAATTAGTGCGGAAACATTGTCGCAGCATATATTGCCAAAAAACGCAATTTTTTATGTTTTTAAAGAAACTTAACTTTAGGACTAAATTTTGCAAAATTGATTCAAATCTTCTAATTTGTTTGTTTTTTCTAAAATTTGTATAATCAAAGTATCTAAAATTTTAGTAAGAATACCTCAAAATTAAAATTTTCTGTTTTTTCGAGAAAATCAGTGTGCAAAATGTAAATTTTAAGTTTTTTAAAAAACGCAGATGAAGATCAAGAACAGAGCGTCTAAAAATGCAGATTAAAGGTTTTTGGAAAAAAAAATCAAGTTAAATTAATACCACAGTCGGTTAAAAATTACTCAAATCGTCTAAAAATGCAATTTTTTTATTTTTAGAGAAATTGGGATAAGAATTAGAGACAATATCGTTAAAAAATGACTTAAAGCGTCTAAAGATGCAAATTTGAAAGTTTTTGAGAAATTCAGGTTGGGATCAAGGCCAAGATGGGTTGAACCCAGCTCAAAGCGTTTAAAAACGCAATTTTAAATTAGTGCAGAAACATTGTCGCTACATATTGCCAAAAAACGTAATTTTTGATGTTTTTAGAGAAACCTAACCTTAGGACTAAATTTTGCAAAATTGATTCAAATCTTCTAATTTGTTTGTTTTTTGTAAAATTTTTATGATCAAAAAATGTAAAATTTTACTAAAATTCCCTCAAAATTAAAATTTTTTGTTTTTTCGAGAAAATCAGTGTGCAAAATGTTAATTTGAAATTTTTGAAAAAACGCAGATGAAGATCAAGAACAGAGCGTCTAAAAGTGCAAATTAAAAGTTTTTGAAAAAAAATCAAGTTAAATCAATATCAAAGTCGGTTAAAAATTACTCAAAGCGTCTAAAAATGCCATTTTTAAATTTTTAGAGAATTTGAGATAAGAATTAGGGACAATATCATTAAAAAATGTCTTAAAGCGTCTGAAGTTGCAAATTTGGAAGTTTATGTGAAATTCAGGTTGGGATCAAGGTCAAAATCGGTTGAAACTAGCTCAAAGCGTTTAAAAACTCAATTTTGAAATAGTGCGGAAACATTGTCGCAACATATTGCCAAAATAACGCAATTTTTGATATTTTTAGAGAAACTTAACCTTAGAACTAAATTTTGCAAAATTGATTCAAATCTTCTAATTTGTTTGTTTTTTGTAAAATTTGTATGATCAAAGAATGTAAAATTTTATTAAAATTACCTCAAAATTCAATTTTTTTGTTATTTCGAGAAAATCAGTGTGCAAAATGTAAATTTGAAATTTTTGAAAAAAACGCAGATGAAGATCAAGGACAGAGCGTCTAAAAATGCAAATAAAAGATAAGAATTAGGGACAATATCATTAAAAAATGACTTAAAGCGTCTAAAGATGCAAATTTGGAAGTTTTTGGGAAATTCAGGTTGGGATCAAGGCCAAGATCGGTTGAAACCAGCTCAAAACGTTGAAAAACGCAATTTTGTATTAGTGCGGAAACATTGTCGCAGCATATATTGCCAAAAAACGCAATTTTTTATGTTTTTAAAGAAACTTAACTTTAGGACTAAATTTTGCAAAATTGATTCAAATCTTCTAATTTGTTTGTTTTTTGTAAAATTTGTATAATCAAAGTATCTAAAATTTTACTAAGAATACCTCAAAATTAAAATTTTTTGTTTTTTGAGAAAATCAGTGTGCAAAATGTAAATTTTAAGTTTTTTAAAAAACGCAGATAAAGATCAAGAACAGAGCGTCTCAAAATGCAGATTAAAGGTTTTTGGAAAAAAAATCAAGTTAAATTAATACCACAGTCGGTTAAAAATTACTCAAATCGTCTAAAAATGCAATTTTTTAATTTTTAGAGAAATTGAGATAAGAATTAGAGACAATATCGTTAAAAAATGACTTAAAGCGTCTAAAGATACAAATTTGAAAGTTTTTGAGAAATTTGGGTTGGGATCAAGGCCAAGATCGGTTGAACCCAGCTCAAAGCGTTTAAAAACGCAATTTTGAAATAGTGCGGAAACATTGTCGCAACATATTGCCAAAAAAACGCAATTTTTGATGTTTTTAGAGAAACTTAACTTTAGGACTAAATTTTGCAAAATTGATTCAAATCTTGTTTGTTTTTTGTAAAATTTTTATGATCAAAGTATGTAAAATTTTACTAAAAATACCTCAAAATTAAAATTTTCTGTTATTTCGAGAAAATCAGTGTGCAAAAAGTAAATTTGAAATATTTGAAAAAACGCAGATGAAGATCAAGGACTAAAATGCAAAAATGCAAATTATAAGTTTTTGGAAAAAGAAAATCAAGTTAAATTAGTACCAAAGTCGGTTAAAAATTACTCAAAGCGTTTACAAATGAAATCTTGAAATGTATAGAGAAATTGAGATATGACTTGGGGACAATATCGTTAAAAAATTACTAAAGTTGCAAATTTGGAAGGTTATGAGAAATTCAGGTTGGGATTAAGGCCAAGATCGGTTGAAACTAACTCAAAGCTTTTAAAGAGGCAATTTTGAAATTTGTATAAAAAAAATCAGACTACGATTAAAGCCAAAATCGTTTAAAAATTTCACGAAAAACTAAGAAATGCACATGTGGATTAATTGAGGTTAGGATTAGAGCTAAAACATTGTCATTCCACATTGTCTAAATATACTAATTCGGACGCTTTGGGAGAAATGCAATTTTTAGACAAAATTGATTAAAAAGTTCTAATTTGTAATTTGTTGTTTTTAGTAAAACTAATTTTTAGATCAAATTATATAAATTTTTACTGGAAATACAAAATGGAAATTTGGTGTTTTTCCAGAAAGTTTAGAATATGATTAGGGACAAAACCGGATAAAAAATGACTCACATCTGACAAAACTGATTCAGTCTTCTGATTTATTGTTTTTGGTAAATTATTCTTTTGTTCTAAAATAAAATCAATTTGACTCAAAACGCCTCAAAATGCAAAGTTGTATTTTTTTGTGAAAGTCATCTTAGTATCAAATCCAAAATTAGTTAAAAACCACTCAAAACGTATAAAATTACATATTTTGAGTTTTTGGAGAGATTACTTTTAAGAGTATCGCCAAAATCGGTTTAAAATGACTCAAAAGTATTTATAAATGCAAATTAAAAGCTTTTAAAAAATTCAAATTACGATAAATTGGTTAAAAAATACTTGAGTTTAAAAATGCAATTTTTTAAATTTTTAGAAAAAATCAGGTTAAGATTAAGACCAAAATTGGCTAAAATGTCTCAAGCGTCTAAAATGCAAATTTAAAATTTTTGGAGAAATTTTGTTAAGAAAAAGTTTTTGAAAAAATTCATATAAGAATTTAACAATTTAAAGTAACTCAAAGCGTCTAAAATGGCAAATTTGGAGTTGATGGAAAAATGCAGATTAGAGTCAGGAATAAAATCGGCAAAAATGACTAAAGCGTCTAAGATGGAAAAATGTAGGTTTGTATTAAGGAAAGAGCACTTTTTGGGGAAATAACAACCAAAATGCATGAATGATTGAAATAATGGTTCTAGTGATCCCGAGTATATATTTGACAGATGATTGCTTGGTGTGGATCAATGAAACTACAGGATGTAGAAACACTGTATAATGTCGACGATGTCTCACATGTTTGTTGAGTCTGACACACAGGAGGTGGCTGGGGCTGTAATATCCTGAAGATGGCACTGATTTAGTGCCGAAACGTCGACATTATACAGTGTTTCTACGTCCTGTAGTTTCATTGATCCACGTCAAGCAATCATCTGTCAAATGCATGGTCAAGACAATTCTGCAGGTCAACACATCTAGAATTTTGCATTTACGAAACATATTTAGTAAGCTATTTCCAGAATAAAAACACGATACGAAGTAAAAATGCTTGAAGTTTAGAAAATTGAGATGATAAATAAATATTGTAACAACAATCGTTTGGAATCAATAAACTATGGATATCAACATTAAAGACACCAACACAATGCAACTTTCAGTTAGAAGTGCAATTGTCGCTGTAATTCGTTAACAGTTGCACTGCAGCTTTAATGGATGAAGGAAATAGTCAACTAATTACATTTTCGGTATCAAAAAGGTGTCATTGAAGATAAACTGAAACGAATATATAAATATTTTTCTGCTAAAATCGTGCTTTTTTATTAATGCAAGTAATCTTTTTTTTATTTCACACTGTTTTACACAAAAAATATAATGCGCATGTGAGCAATTTCCAAGCTAGACCTTTTCTTCAAAATCTGAAATAAATGAAAAAAGAAAAAAATATATTTTCCTTAATGCCAGTCGCGGTATCACTTTTTTTCATCAAATATATCATATGACATGTACAGCTCTGGGAGCCCTCAATCGATAAAAATTTTATTGCAAAATATGCGCCATACAAATCCTAATTGAAATTAAAACTACAAATTTGACGTATTGACACAAAATGTTTCATTTTTACGTTGTCTTAATAAACTGCCAACCGAAAAGATCGATACAGCAAATTTTTTTGTCATTTTTGGGGATCTGTATCTCGGAAATGCCTTAGCCGAAATTTAAAACCTAAAGAGATTTTGAAAGGTGGTTTCTTCTAGAATCACTGCGGGAGATTGATCTTAAATAAGTTATTCTCTAAAGGATATACAGGGTAAATAAAAAAGCACTGCAAAACGGTTGCATTTCAACCCACCGCATTTGGTAGGTAGCGTATTTTCAGAACATTCATTGTTATGTCATTTAATGGCGTTAGTTGGTATTTCGGGACGTGTTCGGCAGTTTTCGGTTTTTTTTGGCCTACAAAATAAATTACTGGGCTTTTTCAAAAAGTTGACACTCTTTTAGATATAGATATATAGATATAGATAGAAGATAAATAATCTCTAAAAGATAACTGGTTGTAAAATCAGCGATTTAGATTCATAGTTAATAAAACAATTTTATCCCATTTTGTACAACGATGGCAAAAAATCTAACAAAAAAACTGATTAAAATTTTGTTTACTACGATGTCATGACGGGAGCTTTAACTTGAAGACTATTTTTTTAATGACATTTAAGAGCTGTGGTCGATATCTCGGGACGGTTTTGGCGGTTTTTTGGTTTTTTTGCCTACTAAATCAGTTACAAGGCATTTACAGAAAGTTTGAACTTTCTTGTAAATTACAATGCAAGGTATCCTGAAATTGACTGGGAAATCCCTAGGGCACAATATTCATACAAACATAACTTGCAAACACGTCGTCTCCGAGATACAGAGTGTTAAATTTTTTTTTCTTTATAGCTTTTAGAGTTTTTGAGATATTCAACTCAAATTTTGAATATATATTTTGAATATAGTTGGATATGCTAACCGCTAGCCAAAATTGACAAGGTCTTATTTTTTGTCGGGTTGTATCCTTTTTGCCCTTACAAACTTTTTTGTAGAACGCCACTGATCAATTCAATTTAGAAACCTTCTTTCCTCTTGCATCCTTATCTTATGTCTCACCTTTTTCGAGAAATTTGCAAAAGTGTTTAGGAATGCACATAATTTTTCTATAAGAAATGCCTGTTTTCTGCGTTCCTATTTAAATTCCCAGATACTGATGAAAAAGACTAACTTAAGGAAAAGCGATTCACTTTTGCAAATTTCTCGAAAACGGTGGGAGCTAAGACAAGCATGCAACAGGCAAGAAAGTTTCTATATTGAATAGAGAATTCAGACTTTTAAGAAAAAACAATCAGCGGCGTGCTACAATAAAGTTTGTGAGAGTAAAAGGGATACAACTCGAGAAAAAATAAGACCCTGTCGATTTTGGCTAGCGGTTGGTATATCCAACGATGTAGATAATAAATAGTTTCCTATATTCAAAATTTGAGTTAAATATCTCAAAAACTCTAAGAGCTATAAAGAAAAAATAAAAAAAAATAGGTCAACTCCCTGTATCTCGGAGACGAAGCGTTTGCGGGTTATGTTTGTATGAACATTGTGCCCTATTTTTGCCTAGTGATTTTTCAGTTAATTTCATGATACCTTGTATTGCAACTTACAAGAAGGTTCAAGCTTTCTGTTAACGCCCTGTAACTGATTTAGTAGGCAAAAAAGCAAAAAACCGCCAAAACCGTCCTGAGATATCGACCATAACTCTTAAATATTATTACAAAAAGAGTCCTAAAGTTAAGGCTCCCGTCATGACATCGTAGTAAACAAAATTTGAATCAGTTTTTTTATTAGATTTTGGCCATCCTTGTACAAAATGGAATAAAATTGTTTTATTAACTATGAGTCTACGTCGCTGATTTTACCACCAGTTATCTTCTAGAGATCATTTATTTTATTAAAATCGGCTGCGGCATTCTCGCGATACAAGGTGACTTACAAAAGAGCGTCAACTTTTTGAAAAACCTCTGTAATTTATTTTGCAGGCCAAAAAACCGAAAACTGCCGAACATGTCCCGAGATACCAACTAACGCCATATACAATAAATGTTCTGAAATTAGGCTACCTACCAAATACAGTGGGTTGAAATGAAACCATTTTGCAGTGCTTTTTTTTTACCCTGTATATCCTTTATACAATAACTTATTTATCATCAATCTCCCGCCGTGATTCTAGAAGAAACGACCTTTCAAAATCTTTTTAGTTTTTAAATTTCGGCTAAGGCATTTCCGATATACAGACCTCCAAAAATGACAAAAAGTTTGCTGTATCGATCTTTTCCGTTAGCAGTTTAGATTGGTTACCCATTTGCGCACATTCCCTAAAATGAACAGTCCTCAGCCATTTCTCCAAAAGTTACGTTTCACCAGATTTGATGGTTTATATCTTCAATGCAAGAGAAAGCTCTCTATCTGCAACAGTAGATACTATTAATGAAGGCCACTAAATTTAAAAAAAAAACTCTATTTCTAATAAAAAATATGACAACAAATTTGTTTTTACATTTTGTGTCTTGTTACTTAGTGCTAGCTTTTACTTCCAAGATTTCTCAGTGTGTCGCTATCTTCTTTGGAACAAAACGACGGCAAATAAGTGCTGAAAAATTAACGGCGAAAGGGTCAAAAGTGGTCAGTTGGCCGCACCCCATCGTGTCGCTATCTCATCCTGGCATCGAAACCAACGACAAGTGGAAAATCAGCAAAACTCATTTTCCTTTAGAATGAAAACGCATCTCTTCCTGATGAATATTTGTTTTTCATATCTCCCACTGAATGGACGCTGCTGTTTGTCCAATGTCCGAACCGAGGGTGTGAGGGTGTTTGTTTTAACTGCCCCAAGCTGATTGGGTGACTGACCCTTCTTGTGCATTACTCCCAAAAGCTTTTTTCCTATAATTGAAATCAAATTTACATCCCTTTTTTTTCTAAACAAACTTTACGCCTCGTTTTCACAAATGAAAACCACCGTTTAAACTGTCTGTTTTAATCAACGCAAACAAATTAAATAGAGCAATAAAACAAATCGCACTAAAACAGTAAACCGAAAGGGCGTAACTGTCGGAATTAATCAAGGGTTAACAGTTTAACGGGCCGCGGGTTGCGACACTAAATTAACGACGATTTTGTTAGGCCCACCTTTTTTGGGACCCCGTGTATGCCATGTGTCGACCAGGGAGGAATACGGGCTATAAATCCTTTTTAAAGACGCACCCTCGTAGATGGTGTAATATAGTTCAGTGAATTGATACGTCGTTAGGACTTGTTAGTTATAATTTTTTTTTCAATTTTGATGTTATGAGAAACAGTACCAACTACCAAATACCAACTAACAGTACCAAAACCTAAGTTGGGAATGACATTGACCGTTGATGTCTCCCAGATAATGGATTAAAAGAACAACTTTTGGGGCATAGCAAACTTTCCAACATTAGCACACACTTTCTTTGTTTAAGATCGACCAACATGGTGTCGAAATTTTGAAGAAAGAAGAAACGGATTATAGGATTTCTTTTTGATTACTTAACAAAGTTACGAAATTACGTAATGTTAGGTGAAGTCCCAAATTGATATTTGCAGTATTGCGTACTATTTTGCACGATTTGCTCGGGTTACAGATGATAGTGACGGATGATGTCTCCGAGAGATCAATAATCGCTTACGGTCTAATACTCTTTTTTAAAAAAATCACATTTTGTTGGTGAAAAGTGCGTTACAGTCGGACCTATTACCCATTCACTTATTTTTGTCATCTAGTTACCTTTGAAACCTTCATTTTTTTTATACCCATCTCCTTTTAGCACATGTTGAGAAGTTGCGATAAAAATGTCAAAGTCAATTTTCCAACGCCTACTTGACGACAATAACAAGTGAATGGCTTATACTGCAATTCGTCCGTAGATGCTTTTAATTTTATAAATGAAAATACTATTCTTTTTTTGCTTTAAATACTACACGATTTTATGGCTCAAGTACTGAGAAACGCGCTAATTTGAGTGTAATGTACTAATGAAAAAGTTTTGTTTTTTTTCTGGGCAATCTTTGGAACAATTAAGGTAACGATCTAACTCCTCCATAACACTGGGTAAGATGTGTAAAAAGAAAAAAAAATTCTTTTCTCGTATCAAATAGGCGGAAAATTAAAGGCCCATAAATTATTTCCCAAAGAAAACCCTCAAAATGGAGAAAGTAATTTTTCTTCTCCCCAATCTCGGCCAGCGCTGGACAATCACTTTTAGCCGTCTCTCTTGTGATATTTTTTCGCCAATTTTTCTCGTTTTTCTTTCGTTGTGGACGTTTCGGGTGACTCATGCTGCAATTTATTTATAAATTCCCCGTTACATACAATCTTCTAAATGGCTAGCGCCAGCTTGCAAAACTAATTTCATTATTTTTCATCTATTACATTTTAAACATTGGATGCATAATTTGTGATTAAACGGTTTTTTTTTCGTTAGTCTGGCCCTAAAGCAAGTTGCAAATATAATGTTTAAAATTTTATGAGCAACCAACAAAAAGCAATGAAAGCAAAAGTTATATAACTTTGACGAACGACGAGATAAAAAGTTGCCTGCAGTACAGGGTGATAATGAAAAAAATGCAATACATTGTGCCTCACGACAGAGGAAGACGAAGTAATAGAAAAAGTTTGTATACACATTTGCTCGTAGGCACTGTTAAAATTTTATGAAAAATGCTCCAAGATATCTCAAAATATTAAAAAAAAATTTTCCAGGTTTTACAGTTACAACCAATGACCTAGAAGGTGTGGATAGACGTAACAAAAAACTGCTCCCCTTTTTGGCCGAAAGTTGCAGTAGGTGCATTTTGGCAATACAAAGTATTGTTTTTCTACGACTGAAAAATAATGTAGCGTTTTTTTTTTAAGAAAGAAAATCTAATGGCATTTCTTTCATTCATTTATACCACACCTCGTACAGTACCCTTTTTCTTCCTAAGAAGCTATTAATCAATGGGTCATGGCGCCCTCTTACATGTTCGCAAATTCTGACTGTCGCAGAGTACTTTGAACTATCTCACCAGAAAACCACTTTCACGGTGTACCTTGAACACTCTGGCTAGAAATCCCTTAAAGAAGAGTTCTCCGAATTGCCACTCTAAGGGCCGGTTGTATAAAGAAAGCTTAAGCTGCTGCTCTTGTAAAAACCTAGTTTATATCTACTAGACCGTTGTTCAATTGTCGTTTTAGCTATAAGCTTGGTTTAAAGTAAGATTTAACTTAAGCCAGAATTGCTCATGATTTAAGCTCAGAATTTAAAATTCTAACCTCAATTCGTAAATAAATAAAATCATCAACATCAAACAAAAAAACTGTTTTGCTCTTTATTAACGAATTACGAAAGGATACGAGTTCATCAGGATGGAACAACTTGATCGATTAGAAGGTATGAGTGATGACGAGGAGTTTATGGAGTTGGTTAATATTGTGGTACAACCTGAAAGAAGGCCACGATTATTCAGAGTGAGAGATGATATGTTCATTAAATACAATGAAGAAGACTTCAGAAAACGATTTTGCTTTTCCAAACAAGCAGTTAGGTATATGTTGGACAAAATAAGAAATGAAATTGCCACTCATACTCAAAGGTAGGTAGAAAGTACCCAAAGCCCAGAATAGTAGTTAATACATACGACCTTTGCGGAAACCTACATAAACTTTTGTAACCTGCCCAAGTAACGACTAGTAACATCAGAAGTAACAAAGATTATTTAGAACAAAATGACATATTTCATGTATAGTAGTTATGGTGGTTGTTAACTTGAGTAGGCAGTTAGTTTCCGAGAAAGCTTGTAGTTGAGCTAATAGCTGAGCTTGGGCAATATTCAAAACTCACCAGTGAGTCTACTGGTACCACGTGGTCATGCACCAACCTTAACCTCACTTCCTTTTATGCCTATTTTATAACGTTTTGGCGTAGCCGCTCTAGACCGCTCGGGCGCTTTGAGAGAATTGTCGTTGTTCCTTACATTCTTATTGAGAAAGGAAAAGATGGAGATACTCCAAGAGCGCTCTACAGCGGCCACCTAAAAACACTATAAGATGGCAACAGCCATCTGAGCTTATCCTAAGTTTAACCAAGCTTAGTTTATCTTTTCCCTCTACAACATAATATATATTTTAAGCTTAGTTTAAGCAAAAACCAAGCTTCGCTAAGTCGGTTGTATAGCTTAAGCTACTTTTATACAACCGGCCCTTAGGCGTTTTCATGTGTATAAGCCATTCACTTATTATTGCCGTCAAGTAGGACATTCTTACTGTATCTTCTCAAGGTGTGCCAAAAGGAGATGGGTATAAAAAAAAATGAAAGTTTCAAAGGTAACTAAATGACAAAAATAACTGAATAGGTAATATATTGGTTGGTTATGCTGTCCTTAGAGCATTGCCAAATTTGTTCCTTAAATTCCCTTATTTTATTCATGTGGTCATCAGATATTTTCCCAAATTTGTTGGCTGAGTTTTTATACTTGGCGGTTCTTTTACTCATTTTAATTCTCCCTTTTGACTCATTTTAATTCCCCCTTTTGACATGTTATTTCCGTTTTGACCAGTTTTAAGTCTATGTGGAAAAGGTTAAGACCTTTGATGGTTCCTTTTCCATCTTGACCACTGTCCAGGTTAGGGACCGTTAGGTCCGGGTCAGGACCTGAGCCTATCCCTAAACGGCTACAGCCTGGCCATGTGGCTACAGTAAATTTCTCTTATATATTAGACTTTCTTTAATTAATTTAAACTTTTCTAAGCCTTTCAGTGTTCAATTAGGTCCTAGTTTCTAGTTCCTGGTTGAGTGCTGAAACTCAGCTAGTGATAGAGCCCTGCAAGCTGGCCAAATGCTCAAATTGGTAGAAGTAGATTTAATAACCAATGAGTACGTGCATTAACCATAGGTAAGAACTAGCACCGTAATAAATAAAATAGCTGCCCAATTTTAATAATTCTTCTTGGTTTAACTTTGGTTGAACTCTTCGGCATTTGGCGAGTGCGCAAGAAGTGCAAACATTTCTTGGCGGAACAGTAATGGTTTGAGCAGGTTCAGTTGTAAGGTGACGTACATCATTGTATGTTTTTGACACAACAACGATGCAATTTACGAAACAGATATTATTAGAGGTATTGTGGTTCTTATTTCCCAACAAATAGGAAAAAACTTAATTTTTTTGACGATAATGCGCCACCTCACAGAAACCAAAATATGATTCGAATGCTTGAGGACGAAGGCATCATTCATCTCAGGTTGGCTGCTTTGTCGCCAGATTTGAACCCCATAGAGCATGCGTGAGATATGCTCCAAAGTGCATTAAGTGCAACCGCAGCCCGTTGAGAATTACCAACAGCTTAGGCAAGTCTTACCCGTTTTATGGCAGAACTTGCCTCAACATGACTTCTACAACTTAATAACTAGTATGCCAAGAAGTTCAAGATACACTTGAAGTTCGTGGTGCTCATACGCGTTACTAAATCCATTCATTTGTATATTTTGTTAGATTAATTGTAGTATTTAATGATATTTTTATTCAATATCTCCAAAACTAGTGGAGAAAAAATCAAACTCTTATCTGGTGCTTGTAAAGCAAAGACGGGTTGATTACTAGGCAGAAAATAGTCCATTGACAGCTGTCACTAAATTAGTGCTGGTTGAGTGAAAAAAAGTTTTTCAAAATCGGCTTTATAGTTTGTGAATAATCTCAATTTGAAATCGAAGTGAAAATATTTATATTCTTTAATTTTTGCGTTGCAGTGTATATTTCAAATCAAGCATAAAACATTATGATCATAATAATATAAATCATCGTCATAATTTTGGAATGGTAAATAGTGTTTCCGAGTGAATGCTCTAGAGGGCTATCAGAACACTAACAGTATTCTCGTCCTTTGATTTCTCAAAATTTATTTAAGGAGGATAAATATTCTCAGACCGGTCACCCGAAATCAGTAATATGACAATGATTAATTATTACAAATAATTAAATATCTATTCATAAATTTAAAAACCTAATTAATTAATTTTCCTATTTTTTCGTCGAGTTTTGGTTTGTTGTCCTCGTTGTTCCGCTTCCACATTCCACGCTGTAGTAGTCTGTACTATAAGTACAAATCACAAATTATTTTAAATTCAACTATAATTTAGTTACTTGTTAAATGTATTTAACTTTGTACTATTTGAGTACAGTTGTTTTTTTACATTTCTATTCTCATTTAATGGAAGCAGAAAACATTACAGAAGGCGAAAAAAACTAAGATTGGATATTTTGTTAGAAGATACTTTTCCTTACAATTAAAATAATTTCTTCTAACTTTTAGATGGTACCTTCAACAGCTGACGAGTTATTAATCAGTTTAGAAATGGCACAACCGGCTCTGTGAGATTCCAGATTACCATTAAAAGATAGATCAAAACCTATTTGGGAACAACTATAGCTTGAAATATATAAACAGTTTGGCTCTAACTACCAGTTTTCCTTACCATATCTTATGAAGAAGTAGATAAACTGAAGAGACCTTTGTCAAATTCATGCAAGGAATAGTACCTAGCAAACCTGCTAATACTCGTAACAAAAATAAAATGGGAAGGGTTTTGATCAATTAACTTTTCTAAATGACATAATTTCATACAAATCGACTCTCTTTAATATCAATTTCCCACATGAGCAATCAAGCAGTGGACATCATCCTCAATTGTATCTTTAAGTGAAGTTGAAGATAGTGGCACTGTCAAGTCCAAAACCCCAAACGCTTAAGAAGACTTCTGGCCCTTAGAAAAGGTAAACCAGAGGAAGTAGGATACGATCCCGGCGTCTGTTACCAGTTTGCTTTAATCTGTCAAGTGTGAAAATGCCAGTGACGTAGCATTGGTATTGTAGCACGTAAGAAAATATTTTATTAAAAATAATAATGGAACTAAATTACTATTTGTAACATTAGTAATATTATTAGCAAACATCGACTTACTATTAAATAAATAAAAATAATTGTGAATTAATAGTTGTTGATAACCCTGGGATTACATCTCCTGCGCCACTGGAAAAACTGCTCAAAAACTTAAATAAAAAAACTGTCTACAAGTTACAGGATTAGAAAAATATTTCCCAAAACAGCATTATTGACTTCCAATGCGGTATATACTAAATCATATTTCGAAGATTTGGATGTAAAATAACTGGTTTTAGAGTTATTTGAAATAATTTAATTATTGCTGAAAGACGCCATTATCTGTTTACCTGTGAAACGTAACTCCAGGCTCCTTTCTATAGCCGCTGCTTTTACAACCGTAAGCTGCACATTCCACCATTGTAAACAACACAATTATTTATAATATTAAAGTCTTGCAAAATGCAATTTATTGCAAAAATAACATATAGCCAACGAAACGTTTGGTTTTCGCCTTAAACATGGCGTCTCATTTTTGGTAACAGCAGTCAATAAAGCGGAGAATTGCGCGCGCGCGGATTCCATTAGTCTACTTATTCTGAGGGTTGACCCCTATGTCACCTCTCCACTCACACTATACTAGATGACCAACAGAGACTTCTCTATCAACACAGGCAAGTGTGAAATAGTGGTTGTCTTCGGTAATCATTAAAAATTATAATAATACATTATTATGAATAAATAACATAAAATAACTTAAATAATTATCATTAAATAAATGACATATAATGTGTATACCGATTGTTCTTAACTAATTGTCACTGTTACTTGCAGTGTGAGGAGGGGCAGGAAACCTGTTGCTTTTATCATTTTTTTGCCGTAAAAATGCCGTGGCTTCTGCAAGTCTCCTGGTTGAAGGTTTCCAAAAAAATTCATAAAACTATAAAATACCAATTTCCGCTGTTCAGCGTCTTTTTTGTAATCATAATCAGATCCTTTAAAAGATCATTCTTTGCAGAACGAGCTGACTTTGTTATATATTTTTTAACTCTATTCCGTGTTGTGGTCTTTTCTAGGGTAGTGTCCCCTAGTTGAGCGGCAGCTTTTGAGATGGATAGTCTGTTTTCTGCTGCTCGCTAATGAAAAGTATCATCACATTCCTACCAAAAATTATGGTGCTTCTTCAATAAGGTGACTAGCTGAGGGTGGAGTAGCTTCTGTGTGTGTCTCTATTTTTCTTTCTGTTTTACAACATGCATAGAGCTACCTATACCGTATTCCATTATTTTCTGCATCTTACATTGCCATGGAATTTACCCTGTATAGCATCGATGGCAATTGTCGTTTACTTGTCGTCAAAACAGATACGGTAAATACAGAATTGGAAGGTGGTAGCTAAAATCGGCAATTTGAAAGCTGGCCAATAAGATCGCTTGACGTGTTTTTTTTAAACCAATACAGTCAAGCTAATTACTAACTGGTATTTTTCGTCACAATTGTCTCCAATAAGCTTTAAGATTTTGTCAAATTGAAATTGCGTCGTTGTTAATTTTCAATACGTTTATCAACATTTTAAGTGGATTAAAGAGTAAAAGAATTCCAATATGCCGATATCGGCCAGATCTAATCGTCCAGAAAATTCGTTTATTTATAGAAAGAGAGCTTTTCAACAAAAAAAGCAATATTTTTGAGGTAAGTATAAATTTTTCTTGTATTGGCTGTAGGACCTATTTCAGGACCGGAAATACTACTAATTGTCTTCATTCATAAGCTGTTGTATAATGGTTTAAGTATAAAAGTATTATGTACTATATAGTTAATTGCTTTTTGTAGTTTTACTTAATATAGGATAGAGAAATGCAATAATAATAATTTTATTAACCAGGATATGCAAAGCAACATAACCTAGGTAGACACAGACACAGAAAAACGTCTACACGACAGTACTACAGTTCACATGTCAGTTAATTCCGCTCCTCGGCCCTCGCACAAATTCACCTTCCAGCTGCCCACCTATTGAAGGGCTGAAGGTCAGGCTCATCCAGAAAAGCTGAAGTTCTCCTGACCCGCGATGATTAGCTGCAAAGCGACTCACATCCAGAACATTTCCTGGAACAGAAAGCTACTAACACTAACACCAAAAAGCCATTCAAATTTAAATTGCCCGTGTAGGGGGGTGCCAAATAGCGCTTTCATACACAACCTGTAAGGAAATTACTTATTACCAGGTACCTACTCATTAGCTATTTTGCAAAGGTCTAATTTGTCATATACGAGTACGTTCATTCAGTGCCACTGCGCTATTATATATTGGAACCTTAGTTTTGCAAACAACAAATTGTATAGGGTTCCAAAAACTACTACCAAATGTGTACCAAATGTGTACCAAATGGTAGGATTCTGTAATTTTGCGTACAGCGATGTAAGAGTTCTATCGTTCTAAAGGTGCAATTACTTATTTGAAAAGCACGCAAATTTTCTAATTTGTTCAATTTTTCCTTCTCAAAACAATACATTTATGAAGCCCTATTTGATCCACCATCATCCACCATTCATCTTTTGTGTTCCAAAAATACTGAATTTCAACGTAAAATATCTTCAGTATTTTTAGAATTTTACGAAAATACGGAATATACGAAAATTTTACATTTTTGTTTGTAGCTTCCTTTAGAACTATACATTGTATACCTCGCTGTAAGCAAAAGTTACAGAATCCTACCATTATTTATTAAATAGATGGGTTTTCAATATACTTTTTTATGTTCTTTATTTTTAGGTGAGTACCTACTAGAACTGTACAAAACATTATAAAAGAACACGCCTTCGACAAGGATGAAGCAGACCACGTGACACCAGTAATAGGTAAACGTAAAAAAAAACAACAATTTTGAAGAACTGGATAAAGACCACTAAAATGTATCACTAGAGGAAATAACTGCCGATTAAATCAGTGTTTTACTACTTACAATAATTACAGAATAAATTATTGTAGTTTCTTTACTTTTTCCTCAGAATGTTACTGTTGAAGATAATGTAGCTATGTTATGTTATGTTAAAACCTCATGGTAAATTGTAAAACTGTAAAATTTCACTTTTTGGAAAGCTCAATATACGTAAAAAGAAGTAGGATTACGAATTTTTATACCTTAGTATATATTATATGATGATGAATGACAATAAGCTTACAGTTTTGGAATTGAATGAAAAGTAGCGAAAAGTGAAAAAAGTCTGTTATATTCATTTATTGCTAATAACCGTCATAGTTCAATAATTAAATTAACCGTTAAAATCACATAAATCAGTTATCGCAAGAGTTAATAACTATGAATAAATTGTTGCCTTAAAATCTGGAAAAATTGGAAGAGTGGCATCTATGTAAGTTTAAGAGTAAACAATATCCATAACCTTAAACCCATTTATCAATCACTGTCAGTGTCAGTTATATATACTGTGTGAAATATGTCAAATTTCCAAGGCTAACGAGATGCAAAAAATACTGGAACAGAATATACAATTACTGCTGAGTTTTGATGCTCTGGCTTTGCAATAACAGTTGTTTATCTATGCAATCAATCACAATCACTGGTGTTATTTTGTGTTTTTGGCCTAAAATCTCATCAAAATATAGAGGTTTGCGAATGAAGCCTTCACCCGTTTGGCATTGTCTGTCTTTATACTTTGTTAGGAGGTTTGTATTATTTGCAAACCTTTTTCTGCACTTTTCATTTCTTAAGTCACTCTCTCCTACAAATAATCTTTCCTTGTTTAAAGTTTCTGAACTTCTTGTCACATTATTGTTTTTGCTGTTATTTTGTTATCAACATTTTCGGAAAATTTCTTCCTCAATTCCAAGAGTCTTAAGGTTCCTTAGTGATCTTTGGCTGTGGCTTTTTTTGTGGTCATAAGACACATCGTCATAAACACAGGTCATAAACAACATAAGATGGTTGAACCGCAACTTAAAAATTATATTTTACAATCATTGAAGAGGTAGAGCATGAGTTATTAGTTTACATACTACAGCGGTATCTGGCACAGATCCCTCTGGCTAATCAGCACCCAAAGTCCCCCAGCACTAAGTTTCTATAATGTTCCTTTTTCGTAGTTTGGTTGGGAACCAGGATCTTCTTAAATGAAATCAATGAATAAAGTCGTTTGAAAGAGATTGTTAGGACTAATAATAAATAAGTTCTGTGGTATGAAAAGTACACCAATGACGATTCAAAAGTTCTGCTGTTGCAAAATCGACATCAACGCGAACACTGATCAGATTACGGGTAACGAACACCGATCAGATACTGAGGGGGTAACGGATTTACGAGGGACTGCGCTGTTGCACCGTGTCCATGGATCAAGATCCATGGCTTCGATGAGACAGCGTTAGTTCAAGACCAATGTTCGTGGTGAAGAGCCACATGCTGCCAGAATTGCCCCTGCAGCAAAACTGAAAACATTGGATCTAGACAAGACAGGTCGATAAACTCCCCCAAGTCAAAAGGCGTGGTAACGTGTTGAAGAATGGATGACACAAGGGCAATTGTGGAACAAACGGTACATCTCCAGGAAATGGGTGAACCCAGTAGTAGCCTTGCTGCCTGCACTGTCCAAGAACTTCCTCAGCAGCCCCACTACTTTTTTTGCATTCTTCGAGGCCCTAGCCTTTGCCTCGTCCACCTTCGAATTGTAAAGCGATCCATTCAAGTTTTTTGAAGAAATGCGTTCACAGAATTGCAAGTTATAAAGTATACCAACCAAACACAAGTTCATTAACAGTGCAGAGCAGTACTCCAAACAGTACTTCGACAATTTCTCGTACAACTCGTCCATGTAGTCGACGATAATCTCAAGCAGCCCTTCTTTCACCATTTGAATGCGACACTGCTTCCTAATGGAAAGCTTTTGAACACTGGCAATCTCCAAAGAAAAAATATTATTACTCGTTTTTCACTAGAACTAGTGCACACTGAGTATAATTGTATCCTTTGTTAATTCAACCAAACAATAAAGATGGAAATACACTCAGTGTGCACTAGCGCAGCCAGTAAAAACTCTATATCCGGGTTCGGTAATCCCATCCGGGCGCTCCGGACACAGACCATCTTCCAAAATCTTAACAAGCTAGAGTGAGATAGGCTGATATCTCGAGCGCTCGGGATGTAATTAGCGAACTCAACTTATGTGTGTAGATTCAACCATGAAAACTCACAAGCTTGTTCCTGATGACAGTTCCTGACAAGGTTCTTACATCTTTGACTTTCTTTATAAGGACCCTTTTCAGCAATCGTTCGTCGTGGGTGAGGTAGTCTCTTCCTTGTCTTAAGGACGCAAGTGTGTTTATGAGCCTGCATGTAGACTCCTGGAATGAAAATATCATCAAGAGGTATTCCTGGATCAATAGGTTTGAGAGTTTTACTTGCACATAATGATCCGATCCATAACCTAGCAGCAATCGCTCGGGGATGCTAATGTTGGCGAGCAAATCCAGGATATCGTTCGTTACGTAAGCTTCCAACATTCGTGCCCTTGTCGAAGCGTCGTTCTTTGTTATTTTCTTTAATAAGGCCGTTTTAGTTTAATTTTCTAGCTAATAGTTGTTACTACAAACTAGTATAAATAAGATGAAAAACTGAAACCCTTATTATTGAGCATTTATTTCAAAACCATGGACTAGTGGAGAAGATCAGTTTTGCTATAAATTCCTAACTATAAAAGTTTGGCAACTCCTATCTGAAACACTAAGATTAATAGTAAGAAATCAATTAACCTGGACCAAAGGAAATCTCTCAGACAAAATAATTAAAATACTCAACGAGCAAAAATGTCACAAAAGTTTTTTGTGTTTTTGCTCGGAATGGCACGTTTGCAATCCCCTATCCTTCCGTTACTGGGAGGTGAAAGAGGACGTCAAGAAGAGGAAAAAAACAGTTGGACTCATTCCAATCGGTCGAGGCGTTCTCAAGTTACAGGCTGTCAAAGTTGAGAATTGAGGAAAAAGTCGTGATACTCCTTCCTTTGGCTCATTTCGAATGAAATTAACCTATAAAGAGGTTTTTTTAATAATGGTAAAAAAAATCGATTCAAAAACTGCCTAAAAATCGACTTTGAAAGGGGTCTATCTCCGAAAATATTGCTCCAATGGAACTTCCAATGGTGGAAGGTGAAAAAGGACATTGAGAAGAGGAAAAAACAGTTGGATTTACTCAAATTGGTCGAGACGTTCTCAAGTTACAGGCGGTCAAAGTTGAGAATTGGGTAGTAATGCGGAGCCCTGCTGCAGTCGACATTTATTTCCCTTGCTACTCGTGGGAACAAAACCTGGAGCATAATAATTCTACGTCCGATAAAAGGGACTCATCCCTTGATCCTCAAATAACTGAGGAATCAATGGAGACCGGTCAGTCGGCTCCAGCATAACCTACTGAAGTCGAGGAAAACCAGCCCTCCACCTCAACAGAAGACAATACAACTTCCGAAGCACATCATCCGAACAGCCATTCGATGATGGGACCAACAATGCCCAGGCTGGCTTGGAAGGCCTTGCTGTATTGAACATGGTCTCCGACCTAATGACATCAAAACGTACATTGGACACTCACTACGTCGTCAGGGTTCCCTCACGGGCAGACTGGGATGAACGAGGCGAAGATCTACAACTGGCAGGAAGTACCTGGTACACGGACCATCGGATGGCATCTGCATAGCAGAGGAGAGCCTGGGCCGATTCACCACAGTGTTTCAGGCAGAGATACATGCCACTGAATTGTGTGCCCGACACCTATTAGAGCAGGCAGGACACAATAAATCAATAAAGATCTGTTCGGATAGTTGGGCAGCGCTTCTAGCTTTCTAATTCCAAAACTGTTTGGAACAAAGGACTCTGAACACCCTATCGCAGGAGAACAGCGTTACACTGGTATGAATCCCGGGCCATTGTGGTCACGAAGGCAATGAGAGGGCCGACTCTCTAGCTAGGAGGGCGCCGGGCACTGCATTAGTAGGCCCGGAGCCGGCACTGGGAGTCCCATACTCTCTGGTCACGACTGAACTCAAGAAATGGAGCAATGCCAAGTCCCAGGACTGGTGGGAGAACCTATCCGGACTATCACACTCCAAAAAAATATTACGGGAACAGGGAGGGCAAAAGCCCAACCATTCCTCAGACTAAATAGGAGAAAACCAGAATGGCCACTGCACTGTGCACAGGACTAAGATCTCACATGCACAGACTCGGACTGTCCAAAGAGACGGAGTGTCGGCTGTGCTTGGAGGACAACGAGACAGTTGAGCACGTCCTATGTGATTGCCCGGCTATTGTCAGATCGAGATACTCACTATTCGAAAACACGATCATTGAACCTCAAGATGCAAATGCAGTGTCGCCCGAGAGACTTATCAGATTCGTTGAGGGTCACTTCGAGTGCGCCACAACAGACCGCAGGTCGCGGTGGAGGACTGTATAAGTCCACCCACATTGAATACAATACAGTACAATACGATACCGATCAGATTTATACGAACAATGTCAAAACTGCTACTCGCCATACTTTACTGTACAAAACTCAAAACACATTGACAACTTTGAAATAAAAAGTTGATTTCTGAGAACTAAAATTCAAAGCTTAATTTTAAAAATAAACGATCGTTTTGTTGACGGTTTGCTTGCTGTCATTTCAATCCCTTCCTTTCCATCGTTTTGAAGCCACGGCGGTCCTCGAAGAGCCACTAGATGTCTTTAAGGCATATTAAAGTCATGACGTCATGACTTAGTCAGAAAAATAGTATAAACCTGAAACGCTTATCTCTTCTTTAAGCCGCCGGAACGCCAAAAAAGCCTTTAAACTAGGCTGGTTAGAAACAATTAATCACTGAAAAAAGTTTTAAGGTTCTTTCCATCTTTCCAAAGAAAAATTTTATATACAAGATAATTCAAAAAGTTAAGCAAAACTTTTTTTTCTAATGGTACAAATAAATAGGTTTACAAAATACTAACCAAAACTGTATTACACACTACATGCTTAAATTAAACTACTTTTAAGATAACAAATTATAGTAGCTAGATGTAGCCTCCTCAAAAGTATAGTCCAAAGGTTATCGGGAACAATGGTGGTTGGTATTCCATTCATACTGGTGGTCTCTTGGTGACTAGCACGTCCGTTGATAGGCTCTCACATCAGTTTTATGTCGCCTTGTTTACTTCGCATCGCCTGCTCTTCCCCGCCTGTGCTGAAGGTTTTTGAATATGAGTTATTACACAATTTCCACTCTAGTCGTAGAGTAGCTTTGATAAAGGCGTCAATAAACGTCAAAACGTCGGCAGTTTCTGCTTAGTTTGTGGAAATTTTCTTTGGTCCTGTTCCCGATAACCTTTGGAATATCAAATTATCATAATGATTTTTTTTCTGAAGTAAAGAGTTATTATGTATAAAAATGGCGGATCTTATGTGAAGACAAGTTTTGTTAGGAAACAAGCTTGTTTTAAAAAAAAAAAGATTCGGTTATTTTCGACGATGTTCGATCATTTTTATACATAAACCTTTTATTATTTAACTGGTTAATATCCCCTATTTTTTATTAATATTTGATCTCTTTCTGCATTTATACTTTGTAAGACAAACTCTGCAATTGAGGTGATCGTTATCGTTGCAAATTCTGATACCATTTAGGGACGCGATAAAGACGTAGAGCGGAGCACACGCGTTCCTTGTGTTCCAATAAAAGCATAAATGTGCACGTTCGTAGCCAATTGCAACTAATAAAAATAAGCATACACAAAGTTCTACAGTGATTGTGCAGTTCAGTGCTTCAGTTTGTGCGCTACAGCTTCAATTTACTCCAGATAACGTGATTTAATCGGAAAGTAAGTAATTGCAATATAGACCATTTTGGCCAAGGCAGCTGAAGATATCAGATCTACCTGTGGACGCTTTGCACCACTGGCTCAATATGATTTAGTCAATAACCTAAACAGCCTAAAAATTACATCTTTTGATCGCCCTCCTAAAAATTTGAAGACGGAATTCTCTACGGAAATCTCTTTTTCTTGGCCAGTGAAACCCCACTTGTTCCTTATTTCCTATTGTTTGTTTTTTGCGCCTTGTAGCCATATTATAATTAATTCTAGATGTAAAATGCTATTTTTTTTTATATCGTCACTTTTTTCATTTAAAGAATGTTTTCGAATTTTGTATTTCCAATCTTTTTTATTGAATATTATTATTTTAATTTAAGATTGTGTTAGAATTATAACTTTATGTTACTTTTAGGCCTAAACAGTATCTGTTTCTCACAAAAGTCTGCAATGGCATGGCCTTTACTTTCCACATTTTCTAGATGTAACAATATGAGAATGTTCTTGTATTTTTTTATAGAAAGTAATAAATTCAAATTATTATTATCATTATTATTATTATTATTATTATTATTATTATTATTATTATTATTATTATTATTATTATTATTATTATTATTTTGATTTCCTCATTATCGTCCAAGTCTACAAACTAAACTGCTGGCCAATTTCAAAAATCGAGTGTTGTAAAGCAATAGGCACAAATCCACCAATATTCGCCTCATTTATACCTGAGTCTAATTGGCAGTCCGACACAAAGTCCACAACCGAAAAATTATATTAATAAATTATAGAAAAAGGGGCGTGAAAACTGTCAACAGAAAGGCAAACGGAACGATCCCCTGTGGTTGCCTTGTATTCTTGGGTCACACTTTAAATATTACGCAGCTCCAGAGGCATCCATTGTCTAGGGCTTTATGGGTCAATTATTTCCTCAATGATAATAATAATTACGGTTAACTTGTGTTTAGGGGCCCCGACGGCGTTAGCTGTCTCGCAAAATTTACATAAAACAAACGAAACGCTTCATCAAACGACGTCCTCTTCACCTGTCGTCTGAAATGTGCCATCAGCGTACAAGAACGGCCGACACGACAACCGTAAATTGACAACATTAAAATAGAAATATCTCTCGAATTATCGAAAACAAGTCGTACACGAGGTAATAGACATTATCTGATCCTACTGAAACCGACATGGTTTCAATTAATTCGGGGCCCAAATTAACACAACCGCATGTTGCCACGTTGACTCTAATTTTAAGACCTCTCCTTAAGGATCTCTTCTACATTTCAAGTTTAAACTAAATATGAAAACTTAAACACTAAACCATGGGATAATATAGATATGTCAAATGCGAAATTTAACCCTCAGATTTTGTGTGAAAGTGGTCGCACTACCTTCAGCAACCATTCGGTTCAGTAAGTAGTACGTAAGTAAGAGAAAGAAAGGAATAGCGCTAGCTACTTATATCTCATTCACTTATTATTGCCATAAAGGAGGTGTTCATTTAAAAACGTCATGTGGTTTGCTGTGGAATGTTAAAAGAAAATGACATTTACTGTGATTATGTCATCCTTTTCTTTAAAAAATTCTTAGCCTTCTAGATGACTTTTTCTAATGAACACCCCGTAGTTACCTTTAAAACCTTAATTTTTTATGCCCATCTCCTTTCAGCAAATGCAGAGAAAATAGGATAAAATTGTCACAGTTAAATTTCAAACGCCTACTTGATGTCAGGAATAAGGAATGGTTTATATATAATTCTTTTATTAAAATCTATCTCATTATATATCCTTGGAAATTAAACTTTTTACACATCTCAAAATGTACAAAATAACTAAAAAGCACTGATCGTTTTTCTTTTGTTGAAATGTTTCAAATAAAACCTGGCAACATAGTATACCATGTCCCATGGCTCGAGCGTAGATGGTCCTATCGGGGCCCATTTGTACCCGTCACGGTACCAGGTCCATGGCAGATTTAATTAAATCAACCCTTTGACGTCGATGCACGCCCATGGAATGCCCATCTTGATGGTTTGTGGCGCCAGGGCAGCGGGTCCCTCGAATTCTTCAAGGTTTAAATATTCGATCGAAGACCGATGAAGCCCAACGAGATTGATTAGCCTTTAGCATCTTGTATAAAGGGCCGATTGTGACAATCGCCTAGAGATAGAGTGGGGGTACGCGACACCCAAGGCCGTAATACACGATGTGTTGCAAAAAAAAAGAATTTGGGGCACCGTGGACGAAAGAAGACCGAGAAGAAGAAGAAAAAAGTCGAGAGAAGATGTAGCGGCCGTTATGATAATAGGACAGAGGGCGGGTCGAACGGTTGAAACAAATGCCAGACGGCGCCACCGTCGATCGCGGCCGTCCGAGATAAACGATCGAGCATCGAGATGCGGCTTAGGCATTTTCGGCAGCCAAATTTATGCCCTGGTCGCCGATTCTCGGGAAGGAATGCCTACGTGTGTGTGTGTGTGTGTGTGTGAGCTCCGATTTATGGGCATTATTAATTAATCGAATTGCTAATCGACGGTGGCCTTAATTAGATCGAAGATGGCTACTAGAAGCTGAGACTTATACTGTATCAATCACTGGACATGCACACTGAAATTGTACGGGGGATGCATTAGAAAACGGCATCTAGAAGGCTATGAATTTGTGACATGAAGGATGACATAATCGGAGTAAATAGACTTTTGTTCATCCATCCTTTCCTTTTCCTTTTTCTCACAGCCAACTAGAAGACGATTTTAAATGAACACCCCCCCTTGTTGATGACGCGTTTCTCACATATGAGAATACCACGGGTTTCAAAATTGAGAAATTATCAATTATAAAGGAATAATGAGTAAGTAATGGCAGTAATTTTCAATATAAAAATCTTTCAAACCGAAAATTTTACTTTCTTGAAGTGGAAATTTTTCGTATGCTTCAAAAGTCTTCAATCATCTCTCATCAGTGTCATCACCTAACAGTGTTGCCACCCTTAGTACAATTGTACTAAATCTAGTCCTTTTGCATTTTATTTAGTATTCTAGTACCCACAGCCTCAAATCTAGTGCAATGTTCACAGTTCGCACGCACACACTACGAGCATCGGCGGAGTCTGTCAGAACACTCAAAACTATACGTATTCACGTTAGTAGTCATTTTTACATATGACATGTAGCTACGGGTATTCCTTATAAAACGTCATCGTTAGCTATGATCTTTTGATAGAAAAGAAGAGCGTTATAAAGCCACGTCGTAACATGATTCGGCATCATCTATTTGACGTTCTTCCCAATCAGCTTTGAGTGTCTAACCTTACTTATTAGTTGCCATCTTGTATTGTTATGAAGTAATTCACCACATGCTTCAAAATAACAAATAAATTTCATAGGTGGCTAGATGACGAATTCAATGAACACATGGTACATTGTATACGAAGTTGGTTGGTTGTATACGAAGTTGGTACCAATACCTAGACAAGTTGGAGTGAGATAGGCTGATGTTCATATCGGTCGGGTTTCTGTGGTTCTGTGCTCTCCGTCAGAAGCATTTTTTTTATATTTTTTATACATTTTTATGAACTAGTTTAGAGTTTAGTACCTTAGAAGGCCTACTACAACCTTTCGGTAAATTTTAGTACTTTCAAAACATATTAAGGTGGCAACACTGTCACTTAACATGAATTCCTAAAAACAGTAAAAAAACGTTTGTTCAATGTTTAGTTTTTTCCATTGACAATGAAGTAAATAAATAGACGCCGGGAGTGAATCATAAATTGGCATTTGTTTACTTGGCCTGATATACAAACCGCATACTTGGACGCTTGCGAGATGTTCGGGTAGAGGGGAAGCGAAAATGGCCGACATTGTTAAAAACAACATGGCGCAATTTGAATCTCCGAGGACACATCTCAGATGACATAAGCACACATATGCGTATCATATTTTTTTTTTATTTCTGCTGTTCAAGCAAACAAATATACGATTTTTACGTTTATGGCGGTTTTTACGTTTTTTACGTTTATACGATTTTTACGTTTTTACGTTTCAAAGCGGTCAAATATTTTTATATTTAAATGATTTTTGATACATATCTACTATACCTATTTTTTGATTTTTTTTAATAATAGAATTAAAATACAAACGACGCCAATGGCTAACGGCCAAGGGACAACATAACCACAAAACACAAATGAGGTTACCGGTGAAAAGGTAATTAAATAGATTTATTTTTATAATCCCAAGTTTTACACCCAAAACATTGTCTCACCATGGCTAACAAACAAATTAAAACACAGAAACGGTTGCTAAAAGCGAAAAAGTCGGCGGAAACCTAGTAAAACATTCATGAAACCAGAAAAAAAATCCAGGAAATAATTCTCGTGAACTGACGTAAACCGCGTGTCACAGGATTCTGCAATGTTTCCGATTGTGACCAGTTGGCCATCTCAAACGTATTCTTTTTTCTTTTATCGTCATAAGTGTTCTATTAGTCACTATTCAAAAATTATTTGCACAGCAATAGATATTATGGTACTTTCGTGGTGTAAAGATTCGCAAAATATCATCCAATAAAAGGACGTGCGAATTTACTAGCAAAGTAATCCTGGCAAAACTGTAGGGAGGGTTTGTTTATCACGTCAATATTGAAAAATGTAAATAAAGACCTCTACCTTGATAAATCCTCTATGGTTTTTTCCATCATTTAGTTGGTAGTTTTGATAGACAAATGTGCCATGCAAGACTGTGAAGGCTTTCACGGCCCATCAAAATACAATTTAAAGTGTTTTCCGGGCTTTGAAGCCGTGGTCCAATGAAATTTCTTACTGTCTTTCGTCTACAGCTGCGGCAGACGTTATATCAAAGGCGATGAGGCAATCGGTGGTGAGCTTCATAGTATTTAATCCCCCGCCGTAGCGTTGCAGTGAAGGGATTGGGCTAGGGGAAGTGGGGGCACGGGGTTTCGACGCACTTGGATTTTAATCCAAATGTTTTGTATTTTACAGGAAAATTTTCAAATCTCAAAATTTCAAATTTTACATCACTAGTTAAGTTTAAAAGTAATAACAATAAAGAACTTTGTTAAACTCTTAGAATAGGTAGACAGAGGAAGTAGGATACGACGCCGGCGTCTGTTACCAGTTTGTTCCAATCTGTCAAGTGTGAAAATGAAAGTGAAAAATAATAATGGAACTAAATTACTATTTGTAATATTAGTAATATTATACGTAATATTGTTAGCAAACATTGACTTTCTATTAAATAAATAAAAATAATTGTGAATTAATAGTCGTTGATAACCCTCGGATTAAATCTCCTACGCCTCTGGAAAAACTGCTCAAAAATTTAAATAAAAAATCTGTCTACAAGTTACAGGATTAGAAAAATATTTCCCAAAATAGCATTCTTGACTTACCTGCGGTATACCCTAAATCATATTTCGAAGATTTGGATGTAAAATAACTGGTTTTAGAGTTATTTGAGATAATTGAATTGTTGCTGAAAAACGCCATTATCTGTTTACCTGTGAAAGTAACTCCAGGCTCCTTTCTATAAAAGCCGCTGCTTTTACGGCCGAAAGCTGTACATTTCACCATTGTAAACAACACAATTATTTATAATATTAAGGTCTTACAAAATGCAATTTATTGCAAAAAAACACATAGCCAACGAAACGTTTGGTTTTCTTCTTAAACATGGCGTCTCATCATTTTTGGTGACAGTTGACAATGCAGCGGATAATTGCGCGCGCAGATTCCATTGTCTACCTATTCAAAGGTTAAACTAGTCGCGAACGATACCGATGACTGCGACATCTATTATTTTATTAAAACATTTTTCATTCGGTCAACCAAGTCTAGTTCTATCCTTTGTCGACTCACGCGAAATATAAGGAGAAAAATAGAACCTGGTCCTGCCTGTGAAAAATTCTTTTAGTTTCTCTCAGGAATAACCAGTAATCAATAATTAAGTGAGCTTACAAAGTTTTGGGTGGCGCCTCTAAGGCGCTCTCAGAGTATTCCCATCCTTCGATTCATCAGTAAGATTTTAAGGATAGCAATACCCGTAGAGCGGTCTAGAGCGGCTACCCGAAAACGCTATTTGATAAGGCTTTTGAAAATAATTATTCATTAAAAAAAGTAAATTTATTAATCACATATTATCAGTTTTTCATCAGTCAGATTTGTTGTTATATCAAATATTTTCAAGAACTCACACAAAATTCAGGAAACTATACTTATTTGAGATGACGTTTATTTTGAATCTTTTAATAAAAAATCATGTCACAAGTGAGGAACATTTGACGATCCGATTACAATATTCGCTTATACCTCATTCACTTATTTTTGGCGTCTCGTTACCTTTGAAATATCCATTTTTTTGGTAATAGAAATCTTGTAATAAAGTTTTGTCACCCTTAACTATAACTGTAGAAAGACAGAATAATCCCTAATTTTTTTACAGGCGCATTGCCGTTAACTAAAACTAAAAGTACTATTAATATTAAGAAGAAACATTTAATTAAAAAAGTTATTAAATTATTAAAACACATAGTTTTTATTTATGTTATGCATAATGGGAAAAAAATTACTTACATACTTTGTGGCGCCATCTAAATGTGTCTGCCCGAGCCTCCAGCCTTCCACTACTTGTGAATCGATGACGACCTGTGGCGCCATCTCTAAGGCATCGAAGATGCACTGCATTCCCTACGTTACTACGAACGTTCCCCGTCAGATGGCTCTGAATCATGTGTAGCATTCACAAATTATCAAATGTACCAGGGCTTCGTAAAAAGTAATGAGCCCAGTATTATGAGATTTTAGCAAGTCTGGTTTATAGATTGACACATACGAAGGCGTAGAAGGGCCACAAAATTTTTTTTTATTTTGACTTAATAAGTCAGAATAATGGTTTTTCGGAGTTAATACGTCCGAATAATCATTTTTCTGACTTATTAACTCCGAAAAACGATTTCTCTGACTTAATAACTCCGAAAAACCATTATTCTGACTTTGCAATTTGCAATATTTAAAAATATAATTTGATGTTATTACTTCAAAAATTATAAAAAAAATACTTGTTTTTGAATTTGTGCTAAAGTGGAGTTCACTTTCGTAGTATCCAGAAAACTTAGTAGTTCTGGTCACTACATTTAAGTAATTAGCATGTATAGTAAAAATATAAAAAAAATAGGAGTGGTCAAGGTACCAAAACCTCAAAATTAAAAGATGTTTTGTTTTTGGATGTTTATTGCCTTTAAAGGTAAAATAATTAACTAGCCAAACCTGTTCTAGATCCAATTTGCACGCTTTTTAATAGTTTAAACGATTACAAAACAAAAAGGTTTTGCGAACCGTTTATTGTGTTTCTGTGTCAAACACACAAAACAGAAGCAAGAAGTTGAAAATTTTTAACTTCTGGCGGGCTGTCATTTTCAAATATGGCTTCTACCAATAGAAAATTATTGACGTCAGACGCAGGAAGCAAGAAGATGTAATGAGAACGCACCTGACGTCATTAATTTTCTATTGGTTAGAATTGACAGAAGCAAAATTTAAAAATAACAAGAAGCAATTATCGGAAACGGAGCGTTCCCATTTCAGCTTCAAAACGTAGCTATTTCTACCCGTCACCTGTCAATTCCAGGTGTCAGTGTCACCTGCGTGTCGTATCTCGGTCATTTGCAATTTGCATTATTTATAAATATAATTTGATGTTATTGTTACAAAAATTATAAAAAAAATAGTTTTTAAATTTGTGCTAAAGTGGAGTTCCCTTTCGTAGTATCCAGAAAACTTACTAGTTTTGGTCACTACATTTAAGTATTTAGCATGTATAGTAAAAATATAAAAACAAGTTAGGAGTGGTCAAGGTACCAAAAGCTCAAAATTAAAAGATGTTTTGGTTTTGGATGTTTATTGCCTATAAAGGTAAAATAATTAACTAAATAAACCTGTTGAGATCCATTTTGCACACTGTTTCTGAAGTTTTAATATTTTAAACAAATACAAAACAAAGTGTTTTGCGAACCGTTTATTGCGAGGTTTATTGTTTTCGGTGTCAAACGCACAAAACAGAAGCAAGAAGTTGAAAATTTTTAACTTCTGGCGGGCTGTCATTTTTAAATATGGCTTCTACCAATAGAAAATTAATGACGTCAGACGCAGGAAGCAAGAAGCTGTAATGAGCACGCACCTTTAGTATCTCCGAATAACAGTAAAATGACAGCTGACAAGTGACGGACGACAAATATAGATTTCTGTCATAAATTTAACCCCCTCTTTTTATGCGATTTGTTTGTTGTTTCTGCAGATAAATATTATTGAATTTGTTATTACTTAGAGTTATTACACACAAAACAAAAATATTATTAAGAACTCCACAAGGACCAACAAAAAAGGCGAACAACGAACAACTTGATATTTTGATTTGAAACGAAAAAAAGTGAGAGACTCTTTAAACATTTCAGCGGACAAACTTGTTTTGGACAACTTGTAAAACAAGTTTGCTGAAGCCCTGGGGCTCCGTAGACCAGCAAAGAAGACAAAGAACTTGTGGGCTTGCTCTAGCAATTGCGTTATTGTGATTTGAAGCAAAAAACTGAGGGATCTCTTAAACATTTCAGCATAACCATGACTTAAAATAATTTATGCATATTACTAAATATGATTATTATAACATCTCTTGACCCTACCTAGAGAAATAATTTTTTTTTCTTGAATATTGTTGCGAACTCAGGGTTCAATAATTCCAGTTGTACGATTTAACACGAAAACACTATTTATTTATTCCACAAATACACTCGACTACTAAATAACTCAGTACTTAACACTTTATAGCCTTCTATTATCGCTTCGTAACTTTAGCTTACTTATAGCTCGATTAAAATACGACGACGACTACTCGGGCGCTCTATGCGCCTTTTATATACAATCCTAAAATGACAGAAAAACCTAGAAAGTTCTTTATAAGAATTCTTGAATAATCTCATATAAAAAAAAAACGGTTGTAAACAACTGCCTTTTAGATTAAGCCAGACGGGCAATAAATCACTCGTGTCAGCCATGACGCAGCGCGGATAGGTCGCGAAGCTCCACCAACCAACACGCTCCCATGCGTTGCCCCGCCTCCCATGCGGCGTTGCTGCGATCGTAACATTGCCCTCCTCCTAAGTCTGTTCGTCCCGAACAGATAGAGTTCCATGGTATCGTGCTAATCGATCCAAATGAACGACCTTCATCTTTGACCTAGGGGTCCGCTGGATCCTATACACCACATCATTAATCTTCTTTATAATTGTATAAGGTCCTTCCCAATTTTGGCTAAGTTTGGGCGACTTCTCCACCTTTCGCCTCGGATTGTATAGCCACACCAAATCACCATCCTGGAAGCCGCGGGAGTTAGCTAGTAAGTCATATCTTGCTTTGGCTCGATCACTGGATATCCGCAGTTTATTCCTGACTTGCTCATGAACATTGTTCAGCCTCTCCTTAAGCTCCTCCACAAAATTCTCAGAGTTGAGTGAGTCTTTTTCTGGTGTTCCATACATCAAATCTGCAGGAAGTCTCATTTCCCTTCCGAACATCACTTTCGCCGGAGTATAACCAGTGGCTTCATGCGTAGAGCCTCGATATGCCATCAACATGAGAGGTAGATGTTGGTCCCAATCACGCTGATGATCTGCCACCATTTTAGACAGGTAATGTTCCATGGTCCGATTAAATCTCTCTACCATCCCATCCGACTGTGGATGCAAAGGAGTTGTCCTGGTCTTGCGAATTCCGAGAAGTTCCATGACCTTCTGGAAAACAGCCGATTCAAAATTTCGGCCCTGATCAGAATGAAGTTCGAGAGGGACTCCAAATCTGCAGAACATTTCATTTACTAGCACCGTTGCCACAGTCGTTGCTTCTTGATTAGGCAGGGCGTATGCTTCAGGTCATTTAGTGAAGTAATCCATGGCGACCAAGATGTATTTATTGCCCGACTCAGTCTGAGGTCCCGCGACATCAATTGCTACCCTCTCGAATGGAGCACCTACAGTGTACTGCACCATTCGGCCGCGTGATCTTGTTCGAGGTCCTTTTGTGGCACAACAAACTTCGCACTTGCGGCACCAAGATTCGACGTCTTCATGATAATTCACCCAGTAGAACCGCTCTTTAATTTTGGCCAAGGTTTTATTGACCCCAAAATGACCTCCACTGGTTCCGTCGTGCATTTCCTGTAGTACGTCCGATTTTCTGCTACCAGGAACAACCAACTGACAGACTACGGTCTTGCCATCCGGACTCTCCCACGCTCTCTTCAGTAATCCATTTTCTATTTTAAGAGAGTGCCACTGGGCCCATAGCGCCTTCAGGTTTGGACTTTTACCAGCAATTTCTTGCCATTCTCGTCTCTTGTCGTCAGTCTTTGCAGAGAGGATGGGTCCAATATCTGGATCATTCATTTGTTCTTCTCGAAGGGTCTGTGTGGTCCAGCCATCGTTTATTTCCACCGACGTTCTCCTTACAGAAGGATGTCCCTCACGTTGCTGAGTTCTTCGACAATGCTGACTATCTTCTTTACATGGCCGTCTAGACAATGCATCGGCATTTTCGTGAGACCTTCCTGGTCGATGTTCAGTTTGGACCTTCTGTCCTTTAATGCGTCCGGTATCTGTAACACTTTTGCCACCCAAATTATTGGCTTGACTTGATTGATTGACTTGACTGATCCTGGGGGTCTTAACGTCTTCGGTCAATTGCCCCCTTACATTGACAGGAATTGGACTTTCCTGAATTCTAGGGCGGTCTTGGTTGCCGCTCGGTCTTCTAAACAACGGCGAAGGACTTCTTGCCCTATTACGGCAGTTACTCTTGACGTGACCCAGTTTACCGCAGTTAAAACATTTTATGCCCCGATTGCCTATTGATCGGGGAGTTCTTTCTAACAGGGCTTGCATATTGACTGCCATATCCTTCATCGCTTTATGTAAACTGGCCATCGATTCAGCCATAGACGTATTCTTCTTGTCACCGCAAGTTGCCACTCTTACACTTGCAGAAGAACTAGATGACACTCGTGACGCCTCGAATTCCAGGGCCCGAACTAGTGCCTCGCTGATATTCTTGGGCCTTACAAGACGTAAGTGGTATCTCATGTCACTATCGCGAACTCCCTCAATGAAGCTTTCGGCGGCTAATTGCATTTGAAAAGATTCAGGGGCCGATGGATATGCCAGGTGAATGAGTCTGTCTATGTCCGCCTCAAATTCTTGTAAGGATTCACCTGACTTTTGCTGTCTCATCCTCAGCTGGGCCTGGAACACGTTTTCTTTGTGCTCATTTCCAAATCGTAGTTGCAGAGTGTGTACTAAAGCCGCATAATTACTTTGATCCGCTGCCGACAGAGATTGGAGTAACTCAGCCGCTTTTCCACGAAGTGCTACCACTAATGATGTAGCTTTCTGGGGCTCGGACCAACCATTAGCTTTTGCAGCTGCCTCAAACTGAGTTTTATAAATTTCCCATGCAGCAGTACCGTCGTAATCGGGAGGCTTAATTTTAGCGTTGGCTGTGCTAAAACTCTCTGTAGACACGTTGTCGTCCTCAAGTTGTTCCCGGAATTTCTTTTCTAGCTCGAGAACCTTCTGGTTGACAGCTTCGAGTCCTTCGTTAACGGATTCATTAACGGATTGCATTATTCTTTCTTCCAACTGTTGCTCCCTGACTGCGAGATGGCTCATTAATTCTTCTTTGAATTGTTGATGACGTCGCTCTTGCACTTGATCACGTTTTTCCTGTTCTTCCCTCTGTTGTTGCATAAGGGACAGCAGGGCGGCAAGTTGATCCTCCATTGCTTGATGCTGGCTTCTGGTCACTGGCATAAACACGTAATGTCCGGCAATGAAGCACTCTCTTACAGTTCAGCAATATTAGTCCTCAAATTCCCACTGGAATCCCACTTCTGACACCAATTGTTGCGAACTCAGGGTTCAATAATTCCAGTTGTACGATTTAACACGAAAACACTATTTATTTATTCCACAAATACACTCGACTACTAAATAACTCAGTACTTAACACTTTATAGCCTTCTATTATCGCTTCGTAACTTTAGCTTACTTATAGCTCGATTAAAATACGACGACGACTACTCGGGCGCTCTATGCGCCTTTTATATACAATCCTAAAATTACAGAAAAACCTAGAAAGTTCTTTATAAGAATTCTTGAATAATCTCATATAAAAAAAAACGGTTGTAAACAACTGCCTTCTAGATTAAGCCAGACGAGCAATAAATCACTCGTGTCAGCCATGACGCAGCGCGGATAGGTCGCGAAGCTCCACCAACCAACACGCTCCCATGCGTTGCCCCGCCTCCCATGCGGCGTTGCTGCGATCGTAACAATATATTAATATTTGAACAATTTGAAGGCACGAAATATGCTCAAAAACAGGGTAGGGTCCACTCTGTGGCAAATTATCCACATGATCTGGTGCTAAGATTGTCCAAGGAGAAAGTGAAACCGCTTGAGCAGAAAAATTGTAAAAACGCTTTCTAATCTCAAATGAGGGTCCGAAAAGGCGACTTCCCGTGCCTGCAGTCGAAAAAAGAAAATCTAATCAAATCAAATCAATTACCACAATAAGCTAATAACAAGACCTAGACTGTCACACTTTTCCATTGTTCATAAATACCTAGGAAGGTATAGTAAAATAATTATTGCATTGATATTAATTGTAAAAAAAGCAAATACAGAAATGGGTATACTCTGTGAAATAAAAACAAAAGTTGAGTAATTCATTTTCATTGCTTTATTCACTTCAATAAGAAAAGAACATTTTTAATGTTTAGTTAAACATCCCACGTACACACATGTTTTCCACTTGAAACATATAGGTACGGCCCTATACTTAGTATTATGCTAATTTAATAATGATAATTTCAAAGAAAAATTCTGATACAATAACTCTGCATAGAGTTTTAAGGAGAATGGCTTTAGATACAATTTGTCACTGTCTTCCCTCTTCGCCACGACCTACTAGGTATTCATAAATATAAAAAATGTCAAATTGAAGCTGTAGTCATGTAGCAGATAGTTTGACAGATTTAATACGATATGTTTCTTTCACTGGCTACATGATATGTCTTTCTTTCAGTTTCGGTTGTTCAAGAATAATAATTATTGATGAAGACAAAATAATGTACTTACATAATACATATAGGTACATAAATACCTTCTTTACTAGGAAAAACATCTTATTTAAAATCACTTGATTAAGTGGTAAGACAGCTCATTGCCATCGTGATATTCCAATCAATTGTAAGTTAATATCTTGACCAAAAGTTACATATTTGATATTCCTAATCTAGAGTGCTCGATACACACCTACATAAAAAAAACACATCTTTCAAGTCAAAGTAGAAGTTGCACTTTCTATGCCCTAAAATATAAATGCAGGCGTCACACAAGTACAGTTCTTTTCCCTCAACTACCCATCCTATATATTGCAGTTATCCCTACTACAAACCTACTACCTACAAACTACAATGTATGCAGGTGACGCCACAATTTACGTCCATTCTTACTATAGTCAAGCAGCAAAAGCTGGACTATCCTACAACCTGTGTGATGGTCTCAACCAAGAACCGCACTTTCAAGCAAGCACTGCTGGTCAATTGCTTTGCAACACTTGATTTTTGCACCAAGTTTGAGAGAGCGCAACTCTTAAATGAACCAATGGATTTCTTTGATTTAAGCTAATTTGAGTAGATCTGTCCTTGTACTACCTACTTATGAGTAGGTTTAGAGTAGGTAAGTGTTTCAGTTAAAATAATACAGGGTTGAAAATACGATGATGTTATTTTGCTAATTTCTTCCAGTTATAGCCATTCGTTGCTGTATCTGAAAGCAATAATTGTGCTTCTTCCAATTCTATGCCTTCTTCGGTCACTATTAAACAGCTTCCTGACTTCATAGCAAATTGTTTGAGAGAACTTTCACGAACACTAATAGGACACTTTACTTCAACACACCCTAAGCCGCTACATGTACAGGACACAAATCCATCAGGTGAAGCTCCTAAATTTGAGTAACTTGGGTTGATGCAGAAGCCTACACTCTCTAGTATAACATTTTCATGACTTTTGGATTGTTCTGATTTGTAGACCAAAAGAGTGGTTTTTTTCATGCTTTTTGTCCCATTCTGTTACTTGAGTTTTAAACTGCAATTCCAAAAGATAACATATGGATTTAATTAACCTTAGCGATGGGTTAGATGGAGTTAGATGGCTGATAATGCTTGGGTTTTTGTGGCTTCTCTGATTTTTTCACAGTCGTCATTAGTCATTACTACTTCCTCATGCAAAAGACAAACACAAGTTTATTAATTGCTCTAAATTGTTCAGGTCAAATTCCTCTTGATGTAAGTTTGTATAGGGGTTTGGAATCACTAGATCATTTACTGCTTGTTTTTGAGCAAACTCAAGGGACAAAGGTTCAGTTAACGTCATCAGTACTGAACTAGTACCAATATCTTTTAATTCTTGCAATGCATTGCATAATTCACCTTGTGACACTACTGGTGTATCACTCTTTGATTTATAATTAAAAAACTTTGAAAATGATATTTCTCTTAGTTCTGTATACTCAAGTTTTGAGGTTGTTGGAACTTTCCACATAGCCCGACTATCTATACATGAGGAGTTAACTTTTGATGTCATTATGTATTCAGCTGCATATAACAGAGCCCCTATGTGACTGCAAACTTCCTGAAGACCTGCTATACATGTACTGGGCTGAAATCACACTACTGTCTTGTTGGCAAATAATCCACACTTCTAGTGGCTGCAGATTCATCTTTTGTGGGTGCTTCACCTGAAATATAAGTAAGAAATATTTAATTCTTAGGATATTAATATGATAATTAGTGAGGAGTAAACCACTACTTCAAATTTTATACACAATACCAAAGTAATGACACTAATGCAAAATTGATGCCAAACTAATGGCATGGTTTGTATGTACCCCATAATGCCCTAGCAGTTTAGCCCTCGATAATTACTTACATTTATTGAGCTTGCAAGTGCTACTTTTAGTTTGTATATTTTTAATATTAAGTTACATACTTTGTGGATATTTTCTTGAATTTACGACTGAATACCTTAGTCTATTATCACACACACACAAAAGCACAATGGGATTATCATGACTGGGATGATATATTCATCAGAATCAGAATTTGTCATCTGTAATAAAGTAATAAATTTGTATTTTTTTATTCAAACTAACAAACTGTATCTCAAGAACAAAGCACTTGCTTTATTTTGGCAGAGAAATCTCGCTTAAGCTTTTGTCACCACAACTCTGAAACACCCTGTATATTATCTAAAGTCACCCTAGTATGTTCTACCTAATTAAGACTATGTGTCCCTTCCTCTGCAGGGCTTCCTTATATGTGCTATTTATGCGTGCTATTCCTAATAGCACCCATTGTCTTAGGATAGAATTATTGATATCCCTCATGAGCCCCAATCATAATCTACTGAATATGTCTATGAAATATGTTCTTACCTTCCAACCAGGACTCTACGATCTTTAATTTTTAGTACTCCATAACCACTTACGAACCCAGCTTCAAAATATTTGAAGGCATTTAGGCTTTTAAAAGCTTTCATCTCCTGCGAGGTGTAGTAACTCGTGGTTAACACTAGGTAAGTTACAATAAATATACTGGTGATAGCAGGGAAATCGGAGGGGTTGAAACTTATTTCTGAGTGTGTGAAAGTCTGTGTCTGAAAGTTTCATTTCATATCGTTGAGCCACCTCCGCACTTTGTTCTTTTAACTTGAGAAAATAGGGACTTTTGTCGGGAGTACCACACATGGCAGAATGCGCATCGGGCATACTTCATTCATAAAATCGACGTAGTGTTCATTCATAACTACTGGCCAATCAGGACGGGGGACAGGATGTAAACAATATCAGCTGATCGCTCAATCGCTCGCTCATCCAATTTATTTTATTCCATTGATAGTTATTTTAAAATACTTCTGCTTTTAAATAATTATTTGTTAAAAAGCATTTTTTTTAAAGTGGATATTATTGAATATGTATTTCAAAAAGTTATAATAACTCAAATAGTTAATAGTTCTATGATGTGCATGGTAACAGAGAAATAAAAATCATCAAACATACCTATTATGAAATGAAAAGAAATGTTGGGCTTGGGCTAAAGTGGACTATCCGAATCAAAAGATTTATAACAGGGCCTGGAAGAGCTGAAAGACGAGGAACTAAACGCGATAGTGAGAAGAACTTTTTTTACTACCTACGTTCCTGTTCAGTTTCTGCATAAAAGGTTAGAAGGGACAAACATATTTTGCAAGCTTTTGTTAGTTAAAATCAATATCACCAATAGTTGCAAAGGTTTTTTTGTCTACAAGAATACAAGGGGAGGACTAAGATAGGATCCCACACAGTTCTTCAATATGCAAATGTAAAACGGTCTATTAAAAAAAGGTAGGCATAAAGAACCTCAAAATTGATATTTATTAAATACATTTTTAAATAAAGTTAACTATATTACATTAAAGATAGGTATTGTATACAGAATGGACTTTTTAACTTGAGACAGTCAGATATCTTGAGAACTAGTTGTGGGGAATACATTTTTCCGATGGCCTCTGAATTGCGTAAAGCCTATTTTAGGCACATATTTTTACCTACACATGGGTTTTTGAATTTGAATCATTTTTATCATTGCAAGAAATACATACCTTTTGCTATAGTGTCACATGTTTAGATAATAATAATTCATGTTTTGTTTTAACATAGATGTTATTCAACTAGTTAAGTATAATATGCTTATTAGTAATATGTGACTGGCTATTTATGTGTTAGTGATACAATCTGTTTCTCCATGAAAAAATTTGTTACATCTTTCAACAAATCTTATATTTAAATTGTTACTAAGTAATAGTTATGTGTCTACCTACCTTACAAGATAAATAATATATTTACAATTATGTTATGTATATAAGATTTTTAAACTTATCTTAGCTTAGCAATCAACATAAGTTCATAATAAAGTAGTGGCAGAAAAGACAAAAGAATAAAAGTCTATTTACTTGAACACATGAGGATGTGAATTTTGTTATTGATTTAATAGTTTACAGTTTGACTTTTAGGTGTTTGCACATGATTATGGCGATTTATTCCTTCTTTTTCCTTGTAGGTAGGGACCAAGCAAAATTGATTCTCACCCATTTTTAAGCAACCCTAAAGGCTCAAAACTTCTCAGTTTCGATTCCACCCATTTCTATAGAATAATTGCCTTGGTCAGGTACCACTCAAGTTCAGTTGAACCACAGTTCTACAACTGACTCTAAAATGGTCCATGCAGTTTCTCCTAGGGCCCAGTTTTATACTTAAGTCACTCTGCCCCGAGTATTGAACTTATCGAGAAAACACAGCTGACTCTAAATTCACTCCTAGGGCAGAGTCAAGTTAATTCAAAGAAAATCTGCTGTGTTCATCAGCAAACACTGCTGAAGCTGAAGGTGATAGTAAACTAGCTTCATCCAGTGATTTCAATTGTGTTTTCCAAAAAGGGCTTTTACACACAGCGGTGATAGACATACATAAGAATGATGATAAATTGTAAGGCTTCTTGCGCAAAGATTGGGCTCTCAACAATTTAAAGTGTTACCAGTTGCTGAGTGTATATTTATCGGTAGGGTTATTCTCCAATATGCGTAAGTGTTGCATTTTTGAGTAACTAAAATCTTATTGTCCAAGATCAGCAAATATATGTAGGTATATACCTATTCTAGTGCCTCTTAACTTAATTCACTTATATATGATGAAACTAACCGCCACTTGCACCACTCAATTTTCAAGTACACCTAGTTAAGGCTTTCCTTACTACCATGCCTCCTCATGCTAATAGCTATGGCTTAAGGATCCTTAACTTTAGGTTTACCTAAATTTGTTTAGTGCAAATAGGGGTAAGCTAAGTAAAGTGTGCATGAACAAAATCATCAGGACTGATGAAGAATGGCAAGCGGCAAGACTGATCGAGAATTAAACTAAATACACATGGCACTATACTAGCTGGAAAGCTGCGTCTATTTTCTTAATTGGTTGAAAAGAATTCTACTTTTTTGTTCCAATATTCATAAAAGAATAGACACAATATGGTACAAAATCTGGCAAAAATAATAACAAAAACAAACTAACCTTAAAATTTCGTCAACATCGTATCTTTACTATCATAGTAAATTTAAGAACCGCCTCCAGTGCAAGGTTGCCGATGTGATATTTCTATCTTTAATCAAGCACGCGCAAAGGGCATAACAAAAACCAAAGTAGATAAAGAATAATTATAACGATTTATCCTCTATTAATTTTATTCTATTATTAATTCTATGGCCGAAGAAACGCATTTAGAACTTCTAACTGATGATTTTAACCACATGAAAGGAAACATGAAAATGCAATATAGATTATATAGGTATCCTAAAATGTCTATAATGATGAAGCATATATTCATGCGTATAGAGTATTACCACAGTTTAAGGAATATAACATATTCCTTAAAGTGTGGTATCACTTAGGTAGGTACTTCATTTGCAGCAAATAATTCCCTTACATGGACGTTAGGAATGGGTTGGGCCTTAAGACAACGACCAATCCATAACTACATAACTTGTTTTGCTTGTTGGAGGAGCAAAGTTACACCTGGTTCAGTAGATATCTACATTAATTCTCGAAAATGGACAAAATCACATAAAAGTATATAAATTAATGTAATGGCTATTTTTTTTTCTTACATCACTTATCAATTAAAACAATTGATAAATTAACGAAGCTTTATTATTTATATACGATTTTGCATTTTAACAAGAATTTTGCATTTTATATGTGACAACGTTGCAAATACTGCCCCGTGCGCATACTGCTGGATGCAGCCATCTCCTTTTGTCACTCATTTTACATTAGGTTTTAAGTCTACCGTTTGGAATATACATATAATAATTGAAAAGAGAATTAAAAAAACCGACAACTGTCTAAACGTCTAAAATTTTAAGAAAATAGTGCAAATTCTATAAGTATAAATACAAAATTAACAAAATGGACCTATATACAAAATTCTTTGTTTACATGATCAGCTGTTTTGTTGGACCGCTCTGTCGTCCGTCACTTGTCAGCTGTCATTTTACTGTTATTCCGAGATACTAAGTCAGAAAAAGCTAAAAACGAGATTTTTTTTTCATTCTGACTTAATAAGTCAGAATAATGGTTTTTCGGAGTTATTAAGTCAGAGAAATCGTTTTTCGGAGTTAATAAGTCAGAAAAATGATTATTCGGACTTATTAACTCCGAAAAACCATTATTCTGACTTATTAAGTCAGAATAAAAAAAAAATTATGTGGCCCTTCTACGCCTTCGTACACAGCATAACATAACACAACATAAAAAAATTGAATCATTCAGAATATGTATGCAACTTTATAAATATATAAGCACAACACAAGCATTACACAAAACCAGCATAAGTCATAGAAATTTTCAACATTTTGTGCTATGCTATGTTATGTATCTTGTACCTAGCCAATCAAAATCGATTACTTTGATTGATATTGGACAGATGACATTTTTGGCTGTTGTGTTTGTGAATTATTGTAGTTTTTGTGATATAGTTTTTGAAAATATATTTATTTTGACACAGACATAGACGACCATGATGGGTCCGGTTAGGATTTGAATCACTCAGAAGATCCATTTTCTTAGACTTGTTTGAATGACTTCTGAGACCCTTTACAAACAAGATTTTCAAATCGCGGTTGTGGTTCGATTGCACTAGCGAATATTCTTTGTAACATTTTGTTTTTCAATTGGATCGTTATCGTGTATTTCGCATTTACTTGGCTTTGGCTTTTCAGAAAATTTCCATTTCTTTTTAATTCAATAAATTTGTAGACTTGAAGGCTTGGATCGTTCCAAACTAGGCTTTTCTAGTTCCAGATATTTTCCTCTATATTAAGTTTTTGCATCTTGGGATTATTTCTGTTGTTCAGCTGTTTCAATTTTTTTTTCAGAACAGTCATTCAATAAGTAATGATGTATCACCACCACAGTAATTTTGATATTATTTTTAAGCATCCACGATAATAACCTCATGTTACTAATAATGTGAAATTCATGACCTAGTCAGCTCGTAAAATAGCTATTTGCGTGTTAAGAGCGCATAGTGATATATTGCCGCTCTGAGTGAGAAGTTTGACGTCAAACGCGCATCTCACGAGAGCGGCATTGTCACTTTGTTCTAGAATTACACACAAGAAATTTTTCTACAACCGAAGTTTTTATATAAATGTTGGCAAAAACTAATAATTATTAGTTGGTGAAGTTAGCGGGATTAGGACAAATAATGCACCTCTTCTTTATTCAAAAATGGCCGACGTTTCGACTGTTTATTTAGTCTTCATCAGGGCTAAAACACAATGAGTTAAATAGTAACAAATCCCTGTTCCCAACATAAAATTGCAAATAATGTTTGTTACATAATGGAACGTAAAATCATATACATCTATTACATCTATAAAAAAAAATTTTAAATTTTAAAAATTAAAAAAAATTAATAAAATTAAATATACAGACAAATTACAAACAACTACAAGAATTAACATTTGACCATTACTGAGTGTTGTAATTGTTTATAATTTGTCTGTATATTTAATTTTATTAATTTTTTAAAATTTTTAAAATTTAAAAATTTTTTTTATAGATGTAATAGATGTATAAGATTTTACGTTCCATTATGTAACAAACATTATTTGCAATTTTATGTTGGGCCCAGGGATTTGTTACTATTTAACTCATTGGGTTTTAGCCCTGATGAAGACTAAATAAACAGTCGAAACGTCGGCCATTTTCGAATAAAGAAGAGGTGCATTATTTGTCCTAATCCCGCTAACTTCACCAACTACTTACAACTTAAGGACGCTAATTACAACAATGACTAATAATTATTGGTAACCTCAAATTTTTGGTCAAGAACGAACTTTGTTCAGTCACGCACTGGCCACAAAATTGTTCGACATGTGTCAAATACCCCTCAACTCATACTTTTGTGTCAAAAGTCGCAAGTCGGAGAAATACTAAATGTTTCTTTATTATGGTTTGCTATGGGCGCTACTTTACACTTTCTTTTAGAAGCGCATTGTACTTTTCGCTCGCTTGTAGAAAAAATACATTTTCTTGATTTTTAAAAATATTCTAAACTCTTGGTAGGGTTCTTATACATTATTGAAGTACATTTTTTTGCCTCGATATGAAAAGGAAACAATCTAATAACGCCTCAAAGAAAAACAGAAATTGATAATGGTGTCCGAAAACCGAAACGTATTTAAGTTTAGCTTAACGTAATACACATGTAGTTCTCTCAAAAAGTTCCGTCAGAAATGTTCTCACAAATTTCGATTATCTTCTGTTACGACGAGTTATATTTATAAATTTTTAAAGGTTTTTATAAATGCACCATGTTGGTTTTCCCAAAATGTCTCAAAAACTTGAATTGCTTTAGTAACCCCGTTTTGGTTATTACTACTATTACTAAAATAATTGTGTAGTACCTGTCTGTGATCAAAATCTTCAAGTGGTGTCGAATTGATCTCCTAAAACTGCAACTTTTTTTCTCAATAGTTTATTTGGTAACTTTGTCATTTTCTGCCCTCCACAGTCGAATCAGTCAACGTCGGGAAGCACGGGAGATCACTTCGCCCATTGCCTCATCACCTTTGATAAGGTCTGCCGCAACTGTAGACGAATCGTCAGGAAGAAATTCCATTGGACCACGGCCTCAAAGCCTGAAAAACTCTTTAGATTGTATTTTGACCGTGGAAGCTTTCACAGTCAATGGTAAATGTGCTTTCTACAGTGGGTGCTCATACTTAGCCTCAATAAGCCAATAAGCTGAAATACGTGTCATGTTACCAAACATTTTTTTCTCTTATTTACAGTCTCATTAGTTTTATAATTAATAGGTAATTACAGTATGTTCAATTTATTTTGTCACGCTTTTAAAAAGACTGCAAATTCTTTGTTTCTTGATATAGAGATATTATTAAAACTGAGGTTGCATGATTTTATTTACTTTTATCTGATACTGATACAAACTTTTATCTGATACTAATAAATTCGTACTCTCGAATTCTGTTTTTGAGCAGTGGACATCATCTCACATATTTTCAATGGGACACCCAGGATGATTTGTGATTTTCAGATCTCTTCAATATCAGATATCTTTAATAGTTTTGTTGTACTTTCATATGTGAAAATTAAATGAGCTTTGTAAGTTTTTTTCTCAGGTTTGTTTGCTCATGTACATATTTGCTCAATTATTTTTCACTGGAAATTACAAGTACCTAAAAAAACTTGATTTGATCTTTTTCCACTTAACTCTTGTTTTGAAATTGATTTGAAATTAATTCTAGTCTGTTTTTCGCAGAGTACGTCGTTAATATTTTAACCTGAAAGAAAAAGGAGTTGATTTAATATTGATTCCATTTATACTCTAACTCTTGACTTGAAATAAACTTAAAATCAAGTCTGTGTGGGTTCTTTGCGCAGTATTTCGATTTTCTGCTAACCTGAAAGAAAAACGATTTGATTTGATATTTACTTAATTTATTCTCCAACACTTGACTTGAAACTGTTTTGAAAAGAAATCAAGTCTGTTCTTTGTGAAATATTTTAGTCTTCTGCTCACCTAAATAATATTTATTTCATTTATATTTATTCCATTCATTCCTCTAATGCTTGACTTGAAATCAAGTCTAGTCTATCCTAGGCGAAGTATTTCCATTTTCTGCTAACTTGAAAGGAATTAAGAATCATTCCATTTATTCTCCAACTCTTGACTTGAAAAGTCTAGTCTAGTGTGGAGTATTTCGATTTTCTGCTAACCTGATGAATGTTATTGATATTTATTTAATTTCTACTCTAAGCTAACCAAAAAAAACTAATTGATTTGATATTTATTTTATTTACTCTCTAACTCTTGACTTGAAATTGAGATAAAATCAAGTATAGTTTGCTCTTCGCAGAGTATTGCGTTCTTCTGCTAAAAATCAAGCTTAAAATCAAGTTAGTTTTTCCTTGGCGGAGTATTTCGGTTTTCTGCTAACCTGAAAGAAAAACAACTTGACTTGATATGTACTTCATTTATTCTTTAACCTTTGAATTGAAACTGACTTCAAAAGAAATCAAGTCTGTTCTTTGTGGGGTATTTTGGTCTTTTGCTCATTTGAAAAATATTTATTCCATTTATTCTCTAACCTTTGACTTGAAATAGACTTGAAATCAAGTCTAGTCTGTTCTTGACGGATTATTTCGATTTTTTGCTAACCTGAAAGAAATTGATATTCATTCCATTTATTATTCTCTAACTCTAGACTTGAAATCACGTTTAGTCTGTTCTTCACAGAATATTTCCGATTTCTGCAAACCTGAAAAAATAACGACTCGATTTGATATTTATTCCATTTATTTTCGAGTTTAGTCTCTTCGTCGCAGAGTATTTAGTTTTTCTGCTAATTTGAAAAAATAAAGATTTGATTTGATATTTGTTCCATTTACTCTCTAGCTCTTGACTTGAAATTGACTTAAAATCAAGTCTAGTCTGTCTTCGGTGGAGTATTTCGATTTTCTGCTAACCTGAAGAATGATATTAATATTCATTTATTTTCTAACTCTTGACTTGAAATTGATTTAAAATCAAGTGTAGTCTGTTTTTGGCGGAGTATTTTGATTCTGGTAACCTGTTTTGTCTGTTCTTCATAAAATGTTTCGATTTTCTGCTAACCTGGCAGAATAACGACTCGATTTGAAATTTATTCCATTTATTTTCTAAATCTTCTCAAGTCTACTCTCTTCTTTGCGGAGCTTTTCAGTTATCAGCAGAGATAGGTTGTACTTTTCACTACCTACAGTTAGAGATTTTCACTAACGTTAACAACTTTAGTCACTTGTTGTTTTTTAGATATTGTCTGTTGGTATCACATAAAATTATCTAGGGGGTGTTCATTATAAAACTTCATCTAGTTGGCTGTGAAATGTCAAAAGAAAAGGATGGAGAAACAAAAGTCCATTTATTTTGATGTCATCCTTTCCTGTCAAAATTTCATAGCCTGCTAGATGAAGTTTTATAGTGAACACCCCGTATAAGTCAGTGTCCTTAATTTTACTATAATCCCAATAACAAAAAAAATGGCGGTGTTTATAATGTGTCCCATTGAAAAATTACATTATAGTAAACGGAAACAATAGAGTACTCCCATGATCTGTCACTGTATTGTAGGGTTAATAAGATTTTTTTTTTAATTTGAAGTCATCATTAATCCACGACATTGAACGAAAAGAAACTTTACTGTCTCGACTATAAGAAACCATGTCACTTTAGTTTTTGAGTTTTAGATGATGGGGTAAGCCATAACCCCAATTTTGTACTCCGAGCTATTGTTTTGTTTTTTTTTTTGTTGGAGTGTTCTATATGAATTGAAGAAAAAAGTTAGGAAATCGAAAGTTAGTCCTCCTGTAGATTTATTAATTCAAGTAGAAAGTTTTACTGTCGTTTTTTCCAATTAGGTATAAAAGCTGGATAGAAATCTTGATGATTTAATGGGCGGTTGTAGGTTTTTTTTTTATCAAACTTCAAAAAAAGTAATTTTTGAAATTTCATTATGAAAACTAATTTTGAAATGATATTGTCCTGCTTGCTGTATTTTGGACTAATTTTTCGTGTTTTTAATGTTAGGGATTCTGCAGACTTTTTTTTCCAATACGGATAGCTCTAGTGATTTCATAGGCAATAAAATTTTGAAAAACTAGGTACACAATTTTAATTATTTAATATATATTAATGAATGTTAATGATAAGGTCTATTGCATATGTGATACAAATAATAGTGTCAAAAACTTTGATTAGTGGAATTGGCTGTTGTTTACTAATTGACCTCCAATAATTGCTACCGAAAAAGACAAAACAAGGCAACACATGGTTTTATAATTTGTAATTAATTGGTTCTGGTGCCATTGATCCTCTATAAAGCTTCCCGTCGACAAAACAGCGGAATCCTCATGTCTGCTAGATATTTTTCAATTCAGAAAGCCTTCTGGAAAATTTCTGTCTCTATGACGGCGATTTAATCTTCATCCATTTTTCGTGACGTCATAAAATAGTGTAGTGAAAATTACGATCAGACCATTTTATGCAACCACTGCTTTACGTTAACAATTTACGTGGATATTGTTTTCAATTTGGATTTTTGTAGACTTTGTTTCGTCCTTTGGCAATAATCATTGCAAATTAAACAAACAAATTCATCAATGTTGCACAAATTTCATAACAACTAGAGGACATGGAAAAATTGCATCCATTCATCTTCCGTTATCATCCTGTGATAAATAGAACATCTGAAGATCTCTTAATTACAATAACAACCCTTTAGCTATATAGACGATACAACAAACAAACTTACTACGTTTAGTTCTTTTGGTTAAGACAATCTCAAAACAAAACTATTTACTTAAAAGCATATAGCATGCTGGCAAATGGTGTAAACCCACTCACTTCTTCTTATTGCTTTCATCACATCATCCGATTCTCGTATACGTTATCGCTTCGTCAAAGAACTGCTGATAAACCCGGCGTTCTCAATGATAAAAAAAAAGACGAAAAACACTATAATACAAATACATATATAATATATTAGTTCTGAAACGGTTTAGTCGAGATTGACTCTTATTCGACGAATACAAAATTTTGATCGCGAAAGTGTCTAGATGTTGGACGAAAGTGTGGAAAGGGGTTTCCTGCCCTACCATCAGGACAGGAGGCACTCAAATCTTTCGAATATCGAAAAGAACTGTAACCAGATTTTCGTAAAAGCTCCCGCGATAACGAGAGAATTTTTCGAAAAAATTAACAACGATGTGGTGCCCCAGAAGACTGCTTTTTTCGGGTACCAGATGAACACTAGAAAGTTTATTGGTGAGTATACCTAAATATTGCATTGGGTCCAATTGGTAGGTACACTCTTTAACCGCAGATTTAAACTCGTAAGAACGTAAGTTATATTGTTTGTTCTTTCGTTGTAGGGATGGAGGGGGGGGGGGGTATACAACTAGACCTAAACCAGTATTAGTATAACCATGAGAGACAAAAACATATCTATGAAGTAGCTTAGACTAAGGGCTATCAACCTGAGGTTTAAATTTAATTTCTCATAGGACATTTTACACTATTTCTCTGTCAAAATCTGTCGCTTAACTTTACGTCGATTTTAATCTTTAGCTGTAAAACGTGGTCATTGATCGCACATACATGGAATCAAAATTTCTTGTGGTAACTGAAAGTACGAGATAATTAATTCATCAAAGCGGCAAATTTCTTTATTTTTTTATTTATTATTTTTAAGAAAAATTTAATTGTTGAGTGTTGTGACCCTTTAACTAACAATTTTTCAATTGCTTTGTCAAGAAGATTTAAGATTAAGAGTTCGGAAACAACATTCAACTGAGCGTTTTGTATTCTTAAAAAGACTCTCTTTTTTTGATAACTGTTAAGAAAGTAGAAATTCGCTAATAATAATTACAAAGACTATTCTTAAGAAGATATGTTATATGAAAAAGGAAATTTAAAAAATTCAATTAAGGAAAATTTTAACTTTAATTCGAAAATGGAAATTTGAGAGGTTTTCATTAATTTTTTCAGAGATATACAAGTTACACTTGAAAGTGTAACTATGTGCTATAAAGAAGATTCTTTCCCGAAAAAAATTAATGTTTTTAAGACTGGAAGCTTTATAAAACCTTTTTTGCAAAAAAATAAAAATTAATTCTAAAAGTAAGTATTTAAATTCAATTAAAAATCATTGCAAAACAATTTGCAGAAATTTGTTTTAAAATTTTTACTGGAAAATTAAACTGTGTACTAGTTTCCTCTCTCTTCAATGCAAATTTTGCAAATCTGCAGATCTTTCTAAACAAGAATATTTAAGAAATTTTAAATTTGCAAATATCTCGTTAGTGACCACTTCATATGACTTGGAAATTTCTTTTTTTATCTGCCCGATTTTTTCAGATTCATTCAGATTTTCTTTTTTAATTCAGAAACAAAATCGAAATTTCTACAAGTGCCTGTAAAATGTCAAAAAATCATCCGTATTTTTATCTAAAACTGTTACATTCAACGTTTTGCGTAAAATTCAATGTTTAGAGCTGAAGCCAGTTGAATTCATGGTGAGACGCCACAAAAGAATTCAAATTTTTTAAACATGAAATAATCAACGTTTTTGCAAGAAATTCAACTTCTAGAGCTTAAATCAACTGAAATCGTGGTAAAACTCCTTGAAACGTGTCAAAGCATTTTGAAAAAAGCTGTATTCAACGTGTGCCTAAAATTCAAGGTTTAGAAATAAAAACAATATGACGCGTTGTAAAACGTTTCAAATTGTAAAAAAAACTAATATTAAACTCCTCTAAAAACGCCTCAAAATACATTAAAAAAGCAATATTCTTGCGTTGTTTTTGAGTGAAGTTGAATGGTTAGAAATGCAATCGTTAGAAAACAACGTAGAACCACTTAAAACGTCTAAAAATGCTTTAAAAAGCAATATTAGTGGTTTATATAGTTTAATAAATATTAGTTTAATAAATGTATAGACTTGAAACCTTCAATTGTTTCAAACTAGGCTGACGTTCTGCCTTGTTGTAGATATTTTATTCCATATTTTCTCTTTGGATTTTGAGAATTTTGGTTAGCTTGGAAAGGAAATTCCAGCATATCAAAGTTTTTGTCAATATAAAAAATTTCCAGCTGTTTCAATATGGTTTTTAGGACAATGCATTCAATAAGTAACGCTCGGTTTCAACTACAGTCATATTTATATTAATTTTAAATGTGGAGTCTACGACCTACTTGTAAAAAGAATTGGAAATCAAGAAAAATATTTTCACGATTTTCAAAAATAAGGGGAACCCGTTGGTAGAGTTGTTACCCATAATTGAAATAATTTTTTTGTTCTTGGACCAAAGATAAAAAAAAATCAAATATGTGCGGCCACATACTAAAAACAGAAATTGATAAAGGTTCCAGAAACATTTACGTTGGATTTCTCTAAAAAACTTTCTTCAGAAAAGTTTTCACAAATTTTGTTTAAATTCTATTATAACGAGTTATATACTAAACAGTTATCTAGAACCTGCCCAATTTAACCTACTTTACAGCTCCTATAGTTTTCAAGATCTCAACCCATGGAAGGGCAATATGGGACTCACCAATGTGGCCATTCACATAAAATTTTTCGAAAATGTGAAAATGGTTTTGAATTGGTTTCCCAAAACTGTTATTATTTCCTCATTTAACTTAGTTTGTAACTCTGCTGTTACCTTCACTAATCATCGAAAAATACTCACCCTGTAGGTAGAATTTCTTTTATCTTAATTATATTTTTTTAATTTGTTAGATTTAGAAATCCCATATTTACTGTTAGATTGTTAACTACACTGTTTTCTTATATAAGAAGATTTCTTATATATAAAAGAACATTTTCAGAGGATTGTCCAATTGCTCATCCAAATCAAAAAATTTCATCAACCAAAAATTCGCGAAAACAATGAATTTTCTTTACATCGGAGGCTTTGGAAGATGAAAATATAAAAAAAAAACAAAAAATTTACCCTGAAAATGTCTAAATTCAATTCAATATAACTTAAAATACAGAAATATAGACCCGCCTTTTAAAAAAATTTCGGATAGATATGTTTTGCTTTCGAATTCGTGGGAATGCGTTTTAAAATTTTGCTATAAAAGTTAAATTGTGTACTTAGTTTCTTCTAACTGCAATGCAAATCCTGTATAACTGCAAATTTTTTTGAGCAAGAACTTTTAAGTAGTTTTAAATTTGCAAATATTTCGTTAGTGCGCATTTTATGTGAATTTTAAGGCATTTCTTTTTTTTCTCTCCATGATTTGGGTTTGTTCAGATTTTTTTTTCGTTCAGAAACGAAATCTAAATTTCTACAAGTCCCAAGAGTAAAATGCCAAAAAATCATCCTTATTTTTACTTAAACGTACATTACGTAACATTCAACGTTTTGCGTAAATGATCAGTGTAATAGCGTCCTTATGTAAATTAACTGGATGGTATAGCAGGTAGAGGACAAAAAACTCTCTATCTTTTATTGAAGAATGCCGACGTTAAGAACCAAAATTTAGTCTTCTTCAAGCCTATCTTCTATGAAGGGAGATAGTCAATATCTAAATTTTGGTCGAAACGTCGGCATTCTTCAATAGAAGATAGAGAGTTTTTTTGTCCTCTACCTGCTATACCATCCAGTTAGTTTTGCGTAAAATTCAATGTTTAGAGCTGAAGCCAGTTGAATTCGTAGTGAGACGCCATAAAAGTAGTCAAAATGCTTAAAAATGAAATGTTCAACGTTTTTTGAAAAAAATTTAACCTCTAGAGCTAAAATCAGCTGAAATCGTGGTAAAATTCCTTGAAACGTGTCAAAGCATTTTGAAAAAAAGCTATATTAAAGCTTTTTGCGTAAAATTCAATGTTTAGAGCTAAAAACAAAATGATACGTTGTAAAACGTTTCAAACCGGAAAAAAACTAATATTAAACGCCTCTAAAACGCATTAAAACGCCTCAAAATGCTTTAAAAAAACAATATTCTTGCGATGTTTTTGAGTGAAATTGAATGGTCTGTAACTCTACTGGTTTCTAAGATCCCTTTAATAATTATCGGAAAAAACTCACCCTGTAGGTCAAATTCCTTATTATCTTAATTATTTGCTTATTGCAGTTGCTTACAGTGTTTTTAAGAAACGAAAAAAAACCTTCTTGTTTGATAACTGTTAAGACAGTAGAAATTCGATAATAATAATTATTCAAGAGTATCCTTTTATGAAGATTTCTTATATAAAAAAGAACATTTTTAAAGGATTGTTCAATTGAACCATCCTTTTAAATAATAATTTAATTTTTACGCAATTGCGTAAAAATTAAATTATTATTTCTCATTGTAAAAGTGGACGTATGTACCATAATAACCAAAAATTTGCAAAAAAATATTTTTTTAACATTGGAAGCTTTGGAAGTGTAAAACGTAAAGAAAACAAAAAATTCAATTATAGACTTAACTCAAAATTCAGAAATATAGACACGACTTTAAAAAAAATCGGATAGTTATGTTTTGCTGTGCGAATTTGTGGATATTCGTTTTAAAATTTTTACTGTGAAAGTTAAAGTGTGTACTTAGTTTCTTCTACCTGCAATGCAAATCCTGTATAACTGCAAATTTTTCTGAACTTTTAAGAAGTTTTAAATTTGCAAATATTTCGTTAGTGCCCACTTTATGTGAATTTTAACGCATTGTTTTTTTTCTCCATGACTTCTTTAGGCTTGTTCAGGTCTTCTTCGTTCGTTTAGGAACAAAGTCTAAATTTCTACAAGTGCCTATGAGTAAAATATCAAAAAATCATTTTTATTTTTACCTAAAACACATAACATTTTAAAACAGAAATTGATAAAAGTTCTAGAAAACAGAAACGTTGGATTTCTCTAAAAAACTTTCTTCAGAAATGTTTCCACAAATTTCATTTATCTTCTATTATAACGAGTTATAACTGCTTTTTATAAACGCTTCGTTTTAGTTTTTCCAAAATTTTTCAAACGCTTGATTGGCCACCCCAAATATTACGTTCGTAAATAGTTACCTAGAACTCACCTATACTAACCTATACCACCCTACTTCACAGCTCCTATAGTTTTCAAGATATCAACAAATGAAAGGCCAATATGAGACTCACCAATGTGGCCGTTCACATGACATTTTTCAAAAATGTGAAAATGGTTTTCAATTGATCTCTTAAAACTGCAATTATTTCCTCACTTATCCTAGTTTGTAACTGTGCTGGTTTCTGAGATATCTTCACTAATTCTCGGAAAAACTTACCTTGTAGATAGATTTTCTTATTATCTTGATTATTTTTTAAAAAAAATTATATTTAGAAGCCTTATATTTTGTTACCTTAAAAAAAATTTTTTTTTTTTGATAACTGTTAAGAAAGTAGAAATTTGGTATTAATAATTAGACAAGACTATTCTTATATGAAGATTTCTTATCTAAAAAAGAACAGTTTTAAAGGATTGTCCAATAGCAAAAAAAATTAATTTTTCTCGTATATAATTCTCAAAAAAAGAATTTTGAAAGTATAGCACATATAATAACCAAAAATTTGCAAAAAAAATATTTTTTTTTAACGTTGGAAAATTTGGAAACGTAAAACCTAAAAAAATTACACTGAAATTGTCCAAATTCAATTCAAAATGACTTTAAATTCAGAAATATAGACCCGACTGTTAAAAAATCTTCGGAGAAATATGTTTTGCAATCTAAAGTGTTTTCCGGGCTTTGAAGCTGTGGTCCAATGGAATTTGTTCCTGACGTTTTGTCTACAGCTGCGGCAGACATCATCAAAGGCGATGAGGCAATGGGCGAAGTGATCTTCCGTGCTTCCCTACTTTAACGAAGGATTAATTTAATATTTTTTTAATTTCTTATTTAATTTATTTAATTGTGAAAATGTTTAAACAATATGAGGCAAATTGATAAATATTGCTTTACAATTATTACTAAAACTATAAAAATAAGTAATAGTTGATATCATAAAATTGGGATTTGAGCATACAGGATTAGGCATATGTTTCAGAACGGCCCTATTACAAATGAACGATAGGAATTGAAACATTATCCAGGGTGTTGACGGTTAAATTAACAAAAAGTTGACATTTGTAGAACTTGTATAGAAAACCTTTACAATGTTGCCACATTTGAGTGGTTTCTGAAATATAAAAAAAGGTAATAAAAACAAAACCACGACCGTATTTGAAAAAAATAACTTTATTCTGGTAACTCTTTTGATAAGCGTCACTCGAAGCTAATCGAGATGTCATATGGGAGGGGTTAGAGTGTAATGAAACTTAAACTTTTTTGTGTCACCAATAATTTTTGAAATAAAATATATTTAAAACTTTCATTATTTTTACATTTTTCTAAATATTTCAGAAACTACTTGAAATGTGGCAACACTGTAAAAGTTTTCTAAAAAGTCGCCACAAAAGACAACTTTTTACAGTGTAAATACTATTCTTGACAAAACTCATTTAAAACTTAGGAAAAAGGTCAATCAATCAATATGTCCCGGATTCCTAGATTTTGTAGATTTGTAGATTCTCTCATTGTTTATGATGGATAACTGTGTTCATTTAAAAACCTCATCTAGTTGAGTGTGAAATATCAAAAGAACGGAATCAATAAATGAAGGAACAAAAATCACTTTACTTTGATTATTTCATCCTTTCCTCTCAAATATTTATAGCTCTCTAGATGATGTTTTCTAATGAACACGCGTTACTTATCTAATGAGTAAATCAAATGACAGACTTACAAACATGGCGGTTTAATAAATAAACCTTGGCAGTTCTTGACAGCTCGGTTGTCAAAATTACTGAGTGCGTAATAAAGATGTACGGGGTGTTCATGCCGTCACCTAGAAGGGTATGAATTTTTGACAGAAAAGAATGACATTATCAAAGTAAATGGATTTTTGTTCTTTCATCTTTCTCTTTTGACATTTCACAGTCAACTAGATGACATTTACCCTCTATATGCGCCATTGGAAATTTACTTCTCGCCTCAAAGGTCTATAATGAGTTGCAGGCGTACATTTATTTAGCATTTTTAGGCCCATCACGTCAGTATCTTGATAATTTTAGCAGCAATGGTCCGCATTTTTGTTCAAACCATTTGTCATATTTTATTATCTTCAAATTAAGTATTCAAAATCTTGAAAATTCAGGTCAACAATTATGAAAAAAACTCGAATTGTGGAAAAATAGAAAACGTAAAAGTTTCGATAAAAAATTGTCCTTTTGATAAATTGCGAGGAGATTAATCTATTGAACTATTTTCACTGTTGGGCTCCTTTATTATAATTTTTCTATCCTTTATTGATATTTCCCAGCCACTTGTATTGTGATGTACTGAAATGTTTTGTCATATCGAATCTATGTCAAAGCAGCTACGGAACTTTTGGAACATAATAATGAATGTTCCTCGTTAGCCTAAGGTAGTAGTGTATTCTATGGAACAAGCCTAGAAGCACGGCAGTTTAATATACCTTGACACGGCTTGACAGCACGTTTAACAGGGAGGTTGTCTCTGTAACCAATAGGAATTCACTTTCCGCCGCAAAAGCCAACTATAAATTGTAGGCTTACCAATGTCTCTGTATAGTTGATACATTTGACGCGTTCATCTATTCCAAGCGCTTTCCTGATAAATTAAGATTGGATATAATAAATGTTTATACAGGGTGTTACGGGACGAAATGTACATACTAATATGGGAGATAAGTTTTAACCATGCCAACACATATTCAGTATCAAAAACGTTAGGAACTCATTTCTTACTGATATACAGGGTTTTGTATAAATTTTGACCAAAATAAATATCAATCATATTGCCCAGAATTTTTGCAGAAATAAATTCAAATTGGACAGGAAGGTAACACAAAGTTCTAAATTTGTAGAGCCGGAGTAATATAGTTGTCCTTTTCATGATGCCGCAAAACAAACACTCAGTATACATTTTTTTTTAAACTTTTGCAAAAGATCTGAAGTCCACAAACTCCAGGCAATAAGAAATCGGAACCATTTTAATTGTCACACTGTTGTTTTTGTTTAATTAACCGCATTTTGTATTGCTAGTGACTTACTGAGTTAAAATTTGTTCTGCTTATTTTATTAATTAGTAATATTTATGACAAGAATCAAAATATCATAATTATTATTTTTAGATTATTTATTTCAAACACTTTTTTACAACAACTTTAAATCTTAGAAATAATAACAAATAAAAATCAAAATTATAAAACATTTTCAAAATGAAGGCCTTCAGTCTCCCTGCATTTCACACTAATTTTGACAATGACTGTTGCATGTTTAGGCGAGTTTAGTATATCACCGTAAAGACATTACATTTGAGCTACCCTGTACGAGGCAGGACCGCTTTTTCTACATGGGGCAAATTTAGGTATCTTTCCGTAACAAACTCCAAAATTTCATCTTTTTATTAATTCAAGTCGCGTTGCAACAGAGGTTTAATTAGGGCCTTATTTTGAACTAAAAATATGCAGAATAATTAATATTTCGAAAAGCTAGCGATTGGTATAGGAGTTATTAAACAGAAATAATCAAAAAGAAATAGCGAATCTAAAAATTAAATAATTTATAGTGTGTGCGATTTAATTTATCAGAGTTGCTACTACTTTTAGTAGTATGTGACCGGCATCGTCGCATTGCTGAAAGTATTATAGGTTGATAGAGCACGACCCATTACCTACACCTGCAAATTTTTGGAAAAATTATATGTCTCGTTCTCCATAAAATGTGTAGAAATTCAAAATAAAAAACTGTTTTTACGATGATTCAGTCAAAAAATCAATTGGAAAAGATTATGTTTCGAGTTCCAAATTAATCACTTATGAGCAAAGGAACGAAAACGAAAAAGCAAAATTAACTTCTCATATCGCATAAGCATTATATAATATTTATTACTTGCAGAAAACAGCCCCATATTATACCACCAATTATCAGCTTATATCGCCTTAATAGCGCCATAAAACCCACAAAGTTCAACTTTGTAGGTCAGGTCTTTCTAATTTCCAAAACATTCGCCCCTGGTAACGTTATAACAAGTAAAGATGCTAATTTTAACTTTACATTTCTTTGAACTTTTATTTTTTTTTAGACAAATATATAACTGTTGGTAGATAATTGATGATATATTAATACTTAGCTCGTACGTAGATTATTGCAAATTGATTTAGGACTAGAACTTGTTTATTGCTTAAAAATGTTATCTGCCAGCTGCCATTGGCCAAGAGAAAACATCGGATGATCGTTTTCAGGGTCATAGCAGCAATTGTTTATGCATCTCAAACTACCTACTTATCTGCAAACTTTTGAAAAACTTGATATATTTTTGGATATTGTGAAGGGTCAAGTTTTTCCACACTACTAGTTCTTTTTATGGTTGGCACGTAGGCTTCTGGATTCTTGGACCTTTGTGGTTGTATGGTTGGTTGTTATCTTGGGTTCTGGTCCTTTTGTTTGATTAAAATGAGTTACAGCGGGTGCTTCTAACTTCGTTGTTTATTTTGACGTTTCGACACAAATTGGTGCCTTCATCAGAGTACTACAACATATGGAATACTTAATTTAAAAGTTAAATTTGTACAATAGCAGAAAGGAATGGTATAAAGGAATACATGAAAAAAAAATATATAAAGATTACTACAAGTACAAATAAAATGTTGAAACATAAACGTATTGAGGGATGATTAAAGTAAAGAATAAAGTCGGTAACTCAAAGCAAAAGAGCGTCAAAAGTGAAACCTACGGTGCATATGGTGATAGGTTAAGAAGGGACCAAAAGGGTAAGAAAGGTAAGAAAAGTAGGGAATGTGAGGGTGACAATGACTTACCACAAAACGATGTACAGTTTTGGTTCGAAGTTTTTTCCTTTATGTACTGTTACTTTGAAGTCGAGATTTGAATGTTTTTAATGAAAATTTTGAAAAAAAAAATCGAATTGTTAGTAACAATGCAGTCTACGTCATTACTGGGGTTTTATGTTCAAACTGAAGTTTTACTGGTAGTTGTAAAAGTCGCCCTTAGTATACACATACATCGCAAGGTTAATTGTTTTTATTTTTATGTGATCACAAAGATGAATTTATGATCAAATTTATGAATCAATTTATGATCGCTTTGTTTTCCAGTTAGTGCCCTTTGGTGAGGTTAGTTCAGCTAAGTTTTTTCTTTGTCTTGGTTTATTCAGTTATGTTTTTCCTTTGGTCAAGTTAGTTTAGGTATGTTTTTCCTTAGTTTAGGTTACACTGCTATCATAATTTAAGAGTTTTTGCATTGCTTGCAGATGTAATTTTCCATGATGTTTTTTGAAAATTCCTTCGATCGAAACTAAGCAGATTTTTGCACTGTTATTGTTGTTGCAAGTTTGAGAGAGCATAACTCTGAAATGGACCAACGGATTTCTTCGAAAAAAGCGAACTTGAGTAGATCTGTCTTTGCGCTAATTTATGTAGTAAGGCTAAATAAGGTAAGTTATTCAGGTGCAATTATACAGGGTGGAAATAAGTTGATGTAATTTTGCTTAAACTTTTCCTCACCACAAAAACGCTCTTGTTTATTTTATTAAATAAACAAGAGCCTTTTTGTGGATATTGTGTCGTTTATTTTTGACAACAGCTATTTCGTGTTCGATCAGTGCTTTTATGCGCAGATATTTGGGAGCACATTTGGCGCAAAATATTGGGAACACAATGGGTAACAAATTATTTGTCTGGCCAATTTCTTTCCGACATGAATTGCTTACTAGTGTTGTCTTTGAACTGACTTTCTGGTTGCCGTTTTTGTACTTGTAAGTTGACGACATCAATACTTGTATACCTAATGATTGTGCAGACCTTGTCTTGCAACGTTTCAACTCATTTAGTTCGCAGCTACAATTTCCAGTGGAACTGGAGAATAATGGTCGCATACATTTTCTTGACACTTTGGTGATTAGAAATGGCAACCACATTATCACTGATTGGTACCGAAAACCTGCTAGCTCCGATCGACTATAATAAATTTTAAATCTGCCCACCCCCTCTCACAGAAAGTTGCAATTATCAAATCTCAAAAAATTAGGGTCATGAGGTTGAGCAACCGATCGTTATGGGAAAAGAATTTTCTTAAAATAAAATAGGATATTTATTGAAAAATGGTTTATTAGTATCAACTCCGGCCGGTAAGTTAAACGTTGTGAGACCCCCAACATAAAGTTGATGTTAAATATTTCAAAATACCACTTTTCCAAGGGCTTAGTATAAATTTGAACAGAGCTTTGAAGAAAGACAATATCAAAATTGTTACTTATTCAAAGAAGACGGTTGGTGATTTATTCAATGGCCAAAGACAGGACACCCATACTTGACAGATCTTCTGTTCTCTGTACCATGCAAAAGCTGTGACTCTGTGTACATCAGACATACTGGGAATAAAGTTATGACAAGAATGAAGCAGCGCAGGTATGACTGTACCATCACAAACATCAACAAGAAGAAGACTGCGTTGGTCTGCCATCACTTTGATACCTGTCATCATTTTAATCTTGACCATCCTAAAGTTTTGGATGTTGAAGCAAATTATAGGAAGCATACATATTTAAAATGTTGCATATTAACAAGTGGAGTGACAAGACCGTTAACTTTAAGACAGACACTCAAAACCTTAGCATACTATACAGTTATTTAGCAACCAAAAACAATGGGTGATAATGGGGAAATAATTGTGGTCATGGTTCTGAGAGTTTGGGCTTCCGCCAATCTTACTACTTCCTGGGACACAATCTCCATATTGCTTATTTTCAAACCTGCATAATTTCACCTAAGTAACTTACCTTCTTTAAACTTACTACCTAAATTAGTACAGGTGTCTACTCAAATTTGCTTCGACTGAATAAATCCGCTGGTCCACTTCAGAGTTATGCTCTTTCAAACTTGGTGCAAAAACTGGGTGTTGCAAAGCAATTGTCCAGCAGTTTAGTTCATCCTAGATTTTTTATTATAAACTGTTCTATATGTCGTAAAAACTGTTTAAAAATAAAGAAAACTAGAATATCGAGGGATGAAAAACTTCACCAGACCCGGTATTTTTTCCTCATTTTATGACACAATTATTAACACAAAAAATGGCGTCTATGGACAACTTCAACAGAAAAGTTGAGTAGAGAATTTGGACTGCGGCACAATTATTATTCATCTTTTAATGTGTGTATTTTATTCTATATAACAACCAGGGTACCTACTGTTGTTCCAGTCAATACAGAGGTAAAAATTCAAGATATTATTTGGCCTTTTTAAATATAAATCTTGATAACGATCATTAATTCTAATATAACATCTAGAGAAAGTCACAGTGCTTATCGTTTATAAAAATCGCTCTTAAATAAAGTCGCCTCGATTGTCTATTCCCTCGTCTCGTGTTATAAACCTTGATAGATAGTCGTATTAACCCCTCTAGATAACCTTTACAGTCTAGACGCACTTGTAAACCACACCATTTACATCAGTTTACACGCCTTTCTAGTATATCAATAATTTAATATATATTATTTAAATTCATCAACAACAACAAATGCTTTATATTAGAAAAAATACACTTATTTTTCCTATTTACCTTATCTACTATACCTACAACGTCATTACGTCTAAAAAAAACCCACGTCATTGCCCGCACCATTTTGGCCCCTAAAGGTTATCAAAAGCCTGCTCGATTTCTATGAAGATTTGTTAAATTTTCAGCAATACAATTTACTCATTAGAAGTATTTTTTTCTAGTCTTAACCGGATTGATCCTCCTATTCACCTTCAGCACTATGGGTACCATTATCATGTGGTTCACCGACCTTTACCGCAAACGCATCGAATCCATGCTGGTCATCTCCGAAGACTCTCCCGGATACGAGATGTGGAGGGCACCACCCGTAAAGCCTCTGGTCAAGATCCATATCTTCAATTACACCAACGTCGAAGACTATGAGTTGGGTAAAGTGGAAAAGCTGCATGTCCAAGAGACTGGTCCTTACGTTTACTTCGAAGAATTCGAGAAGGTCAACGTAAGGTTCAGTAAGGTGGATGGCACGGTGTCGTACCAAGAAAAACGTAATTATCGGTTAGTTTGAGTTTTCTTTAAGTTTATTTCGTGGTTCTATTGATTAATTCGTGCAGGTTCAGTCCAGAGCTCTCCAAAGGCTCTACCGATGATCAAGTTGTCATACCAAACGTGCCCATGTTGGGAGGGGCTGCGGTGGTGAAGAACTTCAACTTCTTAATGAGGCTCAGCTACAATGGTTTACTGAACGCTCTTTCCGAAAAGGTGTTCACTAAGCAAAAAGCTCTCAATTTCGTCACCGGGTACGGTGACCATTTGTATGATTTAAGCAAGAGTTACTTAAAATTTGAAGATAAGCGAGTATTCGATAATTTTGGTGAGTACAGTAAAGAGAGACATAATATTAAATGTCTATTTCTACAAATGCATTAAAAATTCAACTTTTAACACGCTAATGAATTGTTAAAATAGCGTTTTAAGGCATAGTGTTAAAAATAAATTACTTTTGCCAAATAAGTGCCAAAATTTGAAGTTTTAACATTTACCTCATAAATAGCTATTAATTCAGCATGTCTACTTTGGGTGAATCAATAACATAATAGTACATTTTTTTTCAGGGCTGATGGTATGGAAACAAGGTACCTCGCCAGATATCTACACGGTAAACACGGGGGCCCACGATATCTCCAAATTGGGCAGAATTGAAAAATTTAACGGACAAAGCCGATTAGACATGTGGGGAACAGAATCCTGCAACAACATCCAAACATCAGATGGCGTCTTGTATCCTTCCGATTTGGTCAGAGCCAAAAAGGAGGTTTCCTTTTTCATTCCCCAACTTTGCCGAACAATTCGTGCTTACTTTGTTGAGGAATCCCGAATGCTGGACAAAGTTCCCGTGCATCGGTAAGTCAAAAATTTATTATAAGTGTAAATTTTTTAACTTTATACTCCACTATATAGCAGGCTGCAGCCAACCTTGTTAGAATCTTTGAAATAATTCAATTCCAAAATTCACTTGCGATGAAGAGATAATGCTTCATATGCTCATAATTTTAACATTTAAGACGAAAGTTACGAACTTTAGAGAAAGAATTGAATTGCGGGTATAGGACATACTACATAAAAATACTTCAGGTTTGTGTAGTTGCCAACGTATCGATTCTGGTCTTCCTCAGTGGAAAAAGTTTAAATGGCAAGGGGTGTCAAGTTATACATCATTTTGAAGGCCGTTCAATTACCTTTTCAGTGCTGAATCATTTTTAGAATTTGATTGATTTGTTTTCGAGAAAACAGAGACAAAAAAATCGATTTGACATTAAATTAATTTCTATTTATTAATTGTTGTTGAAAATGAACACCACCAACCTCCATACAGTAGTAAAGACATTGTTCAAAGTGCATTAGAACATTTTGCAACATTTGTGGCGTTACAATACGTTGCCGCAAGTCTTCAAGTGAATCCGGTTGTGTAGCATAAATTTTGGACTTCAAATGACCTCATAAAAAAAAGTCCAGCGGGGACAAATCCGGGGAACGTGCAGGCCATTCTGTAGGTCCTCTTCTTCTAATCCACCTTTGAGGGAATATTTCATTTAAAAACTGCCTAACAGGGGCGGCGTAGTGAGGAGAAGCCTACTAATTTTCGGAGATCATATTGTCGGTCCATTCGTTTTACCTGGAAAGTTGAACGGACAGTTCTAGTTGAATTTGTTGGAAGACGCCATTGATCCAGCTTTAAGAAAAATAATCGAACACGATGATCGTCACCGTGAAGAAGACATCATTTTTCAACAAGATGGGGCTCCTCCGCACTATGTCGCCCCTGTCAGGCAGTTTTTAAATGAAACGTTTCCTCAAAGGGGGATTGGGAGAAGAAGACCTACAGAATGGCCTGCGCGTTCCCTGGATTTGTTCCCGCTCGACTTTTTTTTATGGGGTCATTTGAAGTCCAAAATTTATGCTGCACAACCGTATTCACTTGAAGACTTGCGGCATCGTATTGTAAATGAGTGTAATCTTATAACTCCACAAATGTTGCAAAATGTTCGAATGCACTTTGAAATGTCTTTACTAGTGTATGGGGGTCAGTGGTGGGTGGTGGTCATTTTCAACAACTAATAAATTGAAATTAATTTAATGTAAAATCGATTTTTTTGTCTCCTGCTCCTGTTTTCTCGAGAACAAATGATCAAATTTAAAAAATGATGCGGCATTGAGATCGCCCTTCAAAATAATGTATAACTTGACACCCCTTTCCATTTAAAATTTTTAGAGTGAAAGTCACCCCGGCTTTATGGTTTCCTCTAAGACAATAATTACATCAAAAAAATATGTCCCCTTAGAATGAAAATTGACGGGTTCGAGCAGTTTCGTGTCTTCTGCTTCATAGGCCAGAAAACCCTGCCCCCCCCCCCCCCAAAAAAAATACAACACACATAAAGGCACGGAGTCTATCTGCTTTTCAAATTTATTATCCAAACTTTTACTAAATTTTAGTAATTCAGAGAGCTTTAAAAATTCAAATGTTGCAGAACTTGAAACTCTATAAGCACTTTTATAACCAATATTATTACTTTATAAAACCGTTTGATCACAGCTGGATCAATTAGCTTTTTTACTCATTCAAATTCTTCATTTATACCTACTAGTAGAGAAACCTGTGTATTCCCTCGCTATATATCTCTCTTACCCTCGTCATTGTGGCATAAGTTCCTTTCTGTCTGACTCATTATTAATTATTTTAAAAATTAGGTAAAATATAAAATTACGTTTTTTGACGATCCACTTAGACATATCGGATCGACAGTTACTCATTTAAAAAAAAATAAAATTCATCAAAATTTTGATTACGGTTTGACTATACGTATCTTTTTTAAAGAAGAAATTTATGAGAGAGTGAGAGATTAAATTTCTGGGTGTATCTCCAATATTAATAGCGTAAATTCGTCTCACTCTAGCCCATTATTTATCCGCTAAGGCAAACTAGAACATTTTGCCATTAATCATGACCTTTTGGGATTAAAGTTAATCCTGCGAACATAATTCTCAACAACCTTTTTGCTTTCCGTAGATACAAAATTCCCATGAACGTATTCGATAGCGCTATCAGCGAGGAAAACAAATGCTACTGCGACAAGAACACTGGCGCCTGTCCCCCCAGGGGGCTCTTTAACAGCACCATCTGTTCTTTAGGTACTAGACACACCCAAAGGCTCTATATTAATCATTTTAATGCAAATTTCAACTTAGGAGCCCCAATATTCTACTCTCTGCCTCACTTTTACAACGCCGACCCCGCCCTCTTCGAAGGGGTTACAGGTCTGAATAGGAATCCGCTTGTTCGAGACACCTACATGGATCTACATCCCAAGTATGGTTTGATGTTGAGGGGAAAGCTGCAGCTGCAAGTTAATGTTAGAGTGGAGAAGAGTTTTGGATTGACTGAACTAAACAAATATCCTGATGGGTTGGTGCTGCCCTTGGCTTGGGTAGAAATTGTAAGTTTTTAACTGGCGTTTGTCTTGAGGGAATAAAATGAGTAAATTGATGATCATCGAATAGGGCCTCGAAGACCGAGATTTACCCGAAGAGGCCGTACAGATGATCTATCAACTCACCTTCACTGTGAGAAATTTAGAGCTGGGGCTTAAATACGGTTTCCTATTGGCCACCATGGTGACCCTTACGTGCGTTCTATTGGTAATGAAGAAGCACAGGAAGGAAAGATGCAGAGTTTGATATGAAAAAGTTTGAAAATGGGGAAAGTACAAAACTGCTTTTCTGTGATAATATTTTTTTGGAAGATTTTATTGTTAATATAGTGACTGAAAAATTTGTTTTTAATTAAATAACACGTTTCTTAATTAGGCAGTTCACAACCGGATTTTGTTAAATCCTTGATTGGTTAAGCAAACAAGTGCGATAATGCATTTGGGATTTCGCGATCAATTAATCTCTTTTGTTTTGTCTCCGGTCAATACTATTGCATAAATAATTGCTTTTTACGAATATAATTTTTCGAGCTTTCGGCGCCATATTATCAGGGCTGATTTATCATTATTATTATTCGTCTGGTAAGTTTCAGATATGAAAGTTTAAAAATACTGAGAATTAGGATCTTAGGAAATTGTCGAAGGCCGAAAAATCTTCTGGTGTATAAACTATATTGTTATGCACTGATAATTATATTAATTATCAGTGTAGGTATATTTGTGTCTCATAATTGATTTGGTGAACGTGTATTTCAAAATAATATATTTTAGAAAATATTTGATATTCGGTACTTAGTTATATGTGACTTTTACTGCTTTTGCTTTTTTTTTTAGAATAAATTCTTAATCTGCCGCTAGTTTTTTAGTCTTCTGTGTCCGTTAAAATCAACATTAATGTATTTTTTTTTATACTTAAACCGAGCCATCATGTCAATCAAAATGACCATTCATGTCACGTTAATATAATAAGACTACTTTTTTTTAATATATTTTTTTGATTTTTAGCAATAATTACTAGACTGATTAAATTAACCAAGATTTAAGAGCTAATAAATAAGATTTTTTATACAAACCTTGACAATTTACACATACAGGGTAATACTGGGCTGCGTAATCGGTCCATAATTTTTCTCCCATTATTGGACTTGCAGTTTTCACTGGATAGTATACTTAGTACACAAGTAACTGGAACAATTTAAAAACCACTATGGGTTTATATTTCGATTCATGATTATTCAATTTCCTTGGTATCGTTGGAAAGAAAAATGATAAAAAAAACTCGTAATTTTAGCAGACAGTCGAGTTTTACTACCACCAAGTAGAAGACAATATACAGGGTAATTATAAAGGTAGAAAATATAAATTTGGTAAGTCATCCCTGTATATAACCACAATACTTTTAAATTGTATAGGTTAATTATGTCTACCCTGATCTCATGAAAACTACAAGTCAATATATGAAAAAAAAAATTCTGGATGGATCACGCAGCCCTGAGTCACCCTGTATAAGTATAGATGTAGTTTTTCTTTCATTAATTGTTACAAAGAGTTTTATAAAAAAAAAATAAATAAAAATGATGGTTAATAAATTATGCTGTTTTCTTCTTTGTCTTTTCTATTAAGTCGACAACAACTTACAACAAACATATATAGGAATGCATAACTCTTTCCCTTATTTATGCCATCTCGCTACCTTTAAACTCTTAGTATTTCTTTATACCTATTTCTTTTCACCTCAGCACATGTTGAGAAGATACGATACAAATGTCAAAGTAACATTTCCAACGCCTAATTGATGTCAATAATAAGCGAATGGCTTATACAGGGTTATTCGAATTCACCGCTCATCATAGGAATCTCGTAAACCGTAAGAGATACAGATTCGGTTAAAATTGGGCAGAGTTGGGCGTTTGTGTGCAAATCATAAAAGGGTGCAAAAAAAACGGAATTTTCAATAATCGTTTTTGTTTTTTTTTTCCTGAATTTATAGAAGCTTTGGAAACTTTAAAATGACAATATGATCTGCACGACAATGAAGAACTTTTCCCCACTTTAATCGAATTAGAAGTACTTCTTCCCACATAGCAAATTGATATCCACTGGATATTCAATGGACATTCAGTTGTGAACATGGATATCCGTTGGACATCCACCCGATATCCATTGTACTTCCACTGAAAGTACATTTGTCGCCCTATCCAACATCCAATGGACTTCCATTATGTACATCCATATGGTTCAAAAAATACTACTGATATCCATTGTACATCCATTGGATATACATCCAATGGATCGTTCAGTGGACGATCCACGAACATTCAGTGGACATTCATCCAATGGATGTCCATGAACATAGGGAATTGGACATTCCTTCTTTTTAGTTCCGCTATATTAATAGTTATTAATAAATTATACATTTTGGTTGGGATATGCTTTCTTTTAATTATAATAGGACACATTTATAAAAAAAAACTGTTCCCTAGTCTTGTGCTAGCAAAATTAGGAATTTTTCCATCAATGATTTTTGTTTATTTTGATGATGTTCAGGTTGAGTTCTTGCTCTAAAAGAGTAATCGGTACGTTTTACTACATTATTGTTATAAGAAAACACATATTTCGGTTAAATTTGCCTTCTATTGAATGAACATTTAGGGCATGAATAGTAACACATTGGATATTTAATTTTCAAAATAAAGGATTTTGCTGGAAAATTACATATCAACATTTCAACATTAAAGTCTACAGAAATTTCATTAAAGGAAATTCGGTTATTTAACTGCTGACACTCAGTTACAAAATCCACTAAAAGAACAGAACTATCTCGTTTTTCAAAGTCGTAGTAGATTCCTATCAAAAAAACTTCTTTATCAACTTTTTTTATAGACTTTATACAACTTAAAAGTGCCCAAAACTGACTACCAGAGCTTTTGCATAGAAGCCAACCATCAATATTGATTGCTAAATTGATTGAATCAGAATCTGTAATTAATATTTTATGTTTTTTGAACAGTTAAGAAATGGTTGATTTTACACTAAATTTGGAGTTTTTGAAAACAAAATAGATTAAGATCAGAGCAAAAATTCGTTAAAAAATTACTCAAAGCGTCCAAAAATGCAAGTGTTTATGTTTTTTGAGAAATTCAATTTTATGACAAAATCAGGCAAAAGTGCAAAAGTGGCAAATCTTCTAATTTGTTAATTTTGGTAAAGTTACATTCTTAGTCCAAAATAATAGAAATTTTACTGAAAACGTCTCAAAAAAAAAAAAAAAGTTTTGTGTTTTTCGAAAAAAATCAGGTAAGAATTAGAACCAAAAATTCAGAAGCTACTTAAAACTACAAAAAATGCAAAGTTTGGAGTTTTTGAAAAAAAACACATTTTTTATCAAACGGACTAAAAGTACGTCATTTGTTCTCTCCATACGCACACCTAAAGTGGGCTTTCTAATCCTGAGACCAAAAAAAGTAGCAAAAAAGTCCTAGGCAGTAAAAGTAAAGTCAAATGTCACCGCTATTGTCATGGTGGCGCATATATAAACCATCTTATTGCCATCTTTACATTCTTGTTGAAAAAACAAAGGATAGGAATACTCTCAGAGCGCTCGAGAGCAACACCCGAAACTGTTTTTAGTCGAAATCGCATAGGTTCTCGAATTCTGTTAAATGTCGTTAGTTGTCATCATATTTATCTGTCAATGTCATTTTTATTATTTTAGTATTAATAATAATGCTATAAATTGTTAGTTTACCATAATTTACCTCAACCACCTAAACCATTGGTTATGATTTAATACCATTAAAACCATTGAACATTGAACACCACCGTTCTAACACATTCTATTTATATACACCACTAATTGGGTAATTACCTAGACCCGCTTAAAGAGGATGAGAGAATATTGCAAAACTGAATCACTCTGAAATAGACTTCCTGCATGCTTGAAAAAAAAATAGTATATGTTACGCGGAGTAAAAGGTCTTTTGGTGCTTCGCCCAGTTGCAGGCCTCAGCTTCGCTTCGGCCGTCAATCTCTGGGCTCAACACAAAAAGACCCACTTTTACTCCTAGTGACATAATCTACTATTAGACCAGGGAAAAAATTGGTAAAAAATGAGTCAAAGCGACGAAAAATTCAAGTTTTCTTGTTTTTGAGGAATTTCAATTTTACGACAAAATCAGGCAAAAGTCATTAAATCTTCTAATTTGTTGTTTTTGGTAAAGTTCATTTTTAGTCCAAAATAATAGAAACTTTACTGAAAACGTCTCAAAATGTAAGCTTTGTGTTTTTGGAAAAAGTGAGGTAAGAATTAGGGCCAAAAATCAGAAAGTACTCATAACAACAAAAAATTCAAATTTGGAGTTTTTGAAAAAAAAGATTAAGATCAGGGCAAAAATTGGTAAAAAAAAACTCAAAGCGACGAAAAATTCAAGTTTTCTTGTTTTTGAGGAATTTCAATTTTACGACAAAATCAGGCAAAAGTGATTATATCTTCTAATTTGTTGTTTTTGGTAAAGTTACATTTTTAGTCGTTTTTATTGTTTGTTTGTTTGTATTGCAGAAAATAATTTTGGAGCTGTATACCGTAAAAGCTTTTAAACACGGCTAAAAGGTAGAATAGGGTACCTGCTTAGGCTAAATATCTCAAAAAGTGTGTGAGTTTTGCAAAAAAAAAACTGACAAAATTTATCGCACTTTCAGACATATGCTGACAGGAAAAAATAGGTATTATTTTAACATTAAGAATTAAATTAATGTACATCAAATTTGAATCACCCTGTATAAGCAGGGAGTCATTTAGAATAGCATTCTGGAAATATTCTCTAGGATCGGTGATGAAACATTGATGGACTATGAATAAAAAGACAATTATAAGTCCTGTTAACTAAACAGAGTGTTAGAATAAGTACCGGACTACTTATGTAGTGACATGGTTAATTTAATCATAAAACATTTATGAATTTTGCAATATTTATTTTTATCAATTCCAAATGACACATTTGTTTGAACAATCTTCAATCTGAAGGTGAAGAACTACTTACCTTTTTTACTGTCACGTTAAATCAATATACGTTTTTTACTTCTTCATTTCAGGCATCATTTTTTCATAATTAAGCTGGAAGTAACACTAGTGTTAAAAGTAACTTACCTTTAACATTAATGTTTAACAATTTATTAGTGTGTTAAAAGTCGAATTTTAAAAGCGTTTGTAGGAAAAGAAGTCTTAAACAAACTATACCAAGCAAGGATTTTAATGAATTTTTGGGAAGAAAATAACACTTCTTATGTTCCTTCGTTAAAAAAAATGCAGTAATGATGTACGCAACAATTATAGGTGTCCTCTTGTTGATATTTATAGAAAAAGTAATTTTGTAGCTAGATTTTTATTCGGCAATATTGCGTCAGTTTGCCGCTTCCCTATATGCATGCGGAGTGACGTCATGAAGGGAAGTCTTGCTTCCTATGGATCTATAAACCGTGACGTCAAAGCAGAGCCGCCACATTATTACATAAGTAATCAAATTTTTTAGGATTTTAAGGCGAGTGAAAAACAAACAAAACAAATTATGATACCTCAAATCAGAAATGTACAATACGACAATTTGTTAATAAGTTAGAAAATAATAAAATTTTCGTTTACTATAGTTATAGACTATAATAAGAGAAATAAATTGAAATTTAAATGAGATAATGATGGTTTGGTGTTACATTTGGCAACATCGATTAAAACTGTTGACAGGTGACAGCCCAAAGCTAGCTGACAGATAGTGACACCTAATTTAACGTCAAATCAAAATTGTTATAAACAAAAATTCAAAAATATTGTTTAATTAAACTGGTTTCTACGTTTTTTGCAGACTAAAACAGTTTACAATGTCAAGAAAACTGGCAATACAAAGTTGCAATCTAACACAGAATGATCTAATCACCCAAAAATAAATCCTCGCACTCCAGGAGACCCCCAAGAAAGACTGAATTTTTTAGCTGTGCAACTATAATTAATATTGGTAAATACAATTTTCATTTATATTAACTGCCAGCTATTTACAAAACGGTTTTAGAGAGGTGTGCTAGCAGAATTATGTCTGAAAATTTGGAACTCCAGCAACTTGTGGATGATGAAGCTGAAGAGGAGATAAAATTTCACCGACCGAACACCAAATGCCGCAAATATCCCTATTTAGGTATAATTTTAGCTACACTAAGTGCCCTGTTTTTCTCTCTCTGTTCTGCAATAGTCAAATGGATGTCAGATGTTGATCCAATGGCTTTAGCAGCATACCGATTCCTTGGAGTACTCTTGCCAACTATTCCCATACTAATTTACAATCAAAAGCCCTGTTTTCCTAAAGAAAAGCGTATAATGTTAATTTTACGTTCTTTCACTGGGACCACAGCATTAATGCTAAGTTTTTATGCTTTCCGGCATATGCCTCTCAGTGATGCTTCAGTTATAGTATTCTCAGTGCCAGTATTTACTGCAATATTTGCTCGAATGTTTTTGAAGGAGCCATGTGGTTGGTTTAGTATAGTTTCTGTGATTGTCACTCTTATAGGTGTAATTTTAATCACTAGGCCACCAATAATTTTTGGCAGCACCATAGATTCCTTAGGTGACAATGGGCAAACCCCTGAGATTTGGGGTGCTGTAGCTGCATTTAGTTCTACACTTTTTGGGGCTAATGCCTTTGTCATATTAAGAGCCTTAAAAGATGTTCACTTTTCAGTCATAATGACAAACTTTGGCACTTTTGCTTTAGTACAATGCTTGTTAGTTTCTTTCTTTATTGGGGCCTTGTGCTTACCTGTTTGTGGTATGGACAGGTACCTTATAGTTGCTTTGGCAGTGTTCAGTTTCTTGGGACAGATACTGCTCACTATAGCCCTACAAATGGAACAAGCAGGACCTGTCGCCATTGCAAGGAGCACTGACATAGTTTATGCATTTATATGGCAAGTGATGTTTTTCAATGAGGTCCCAAACAGATTTTCAATAATGGGGACCATTCTGGTCATGTCATCTGTGATTTTAACAGGACTGAGGAAATGGGTACTTACTCTACCTTATGAGGCTCCAATAAGGCGTAGGCTGGAGTTTTTAGCTAAGTAGACATTGGGTCTTTTGTATAAAGGGTATACCTACATTTGATTTCTTTTATTATCCAAAGAAAACATAATAGTTGCTGCACCCATAATCATTACCTTAATGTAAATAATGAGGTAAATAATCTCTTTTTGAATATAAAGTACCTAACCCTAACAGTAACTAAATCAAAAAGTATCAGTTTAGTGAAAGGCCTTTTTGCCTAATTTGTTACATAAACTGCACGTTTATAATGCTCTCTTGCTTTAATACTGGGTGTTTTTAAAAGTGCCTGTATTAGGTTTTGTGCATTGCTTGTCACAAAATTTTTAACATACCATAAGGAGGAATTACCCAACGTTTAAATTAAAATATGGAGTTTTAAGGCCTTTTAGGCTGTTGCTAATGTTTCTTTGGTAGAAATGTAAGCCATGTGGGAGTTCAACTACAAGTCTTGGATCAAGCTGAATACTGTTGAAGTTTATTGTACATTGAAGTGTTAAAATATTAATGTCCTTACTGCTAGACATTTTGTTTATTGAACCTTTACGTATATTCACATTTATTTTATTTTGACATTTTCTTCGGCTTCAAGTTTACCTGAAGTAATTTAGAAATAAATTTTAAATGGGTTTTAGAGATGTTCAGATTTACAGTAAAAGCCCAACATTTTGTTTGAAGTTATACAGGGTGCTTTGAAAGGTCAAGAACTTTATATAAAAAGCTTTAAAGTTACAGGTGTAAAAATGAATTCAATCATGATAAATAACTAAACTGCTGCGATGGCAAACAATGAAATTTTGATGATGGAAGATATCAATAGACAGACCACCTTTAATACTTAAAATTAGATTTAACTGCTTTTTGTTCTGCGAGTATAGAAAAGTGTATTTTTAAACATAGTTAATAACGTGAACGTTTGGATAGCAGGTGTAGGACAAGAAGCTACTTCACTTTTTTGAAATTGCCAACGTTTCGACCTTTAATTGACGTCTTCCTCAGGGCTTTTTCAATCAGAGAAGCTTGTTATAAAAATTAAAATAAAGTACCATATCGGTATTTACACATCTACGGACTTATAGTGTACTTAGACGAGACACCACAGGACCACACAACAGCTTGAGAGACAACAACAAGTTGTTGGTTTCCTCTCCATTCCTCCCATTAGTGTTTTGAAATACGAGGTGTTTATTAAAAAACGTTGTCTAACGGATTTTTGACAGAAAATGATGACCTAATCAAAGTAAATATACTTTTCTTCCTTCATCCTTTTCTTCTGACAGCCAAATCCAACCAAGATGTTAAGTAAGTTCATTACTGTAGTTACTCTCTATTCTGACTAAACGACTCAATTTGTAAAATTAATTTTCAATTTGCTTTAACAAGGAGTTTCGTTCTTAAACCTCTAATTGTGATGTCTTATAGAAGGTGTTCCCGAAAATTGTACCATAAACGTAACATAACTAATTCTAGGATCCAATATAAGACAAAAACTTTATAAAAACATAAATGGAAGAGGTGGATAGCGGGTATAGGACATAAACAACACTTTTCATTTGTGTAGTTGCCAACGTTTCGTCCTTTATTGAGGTCTTCCTCAGGGCTCTTTCAATAAGTGATGTCTGTCATTCATCATCAGTTTTTCTGGAATAACTTTCCACTAAAACACCACACAGAAAATATTCAACAGCAATATGAAATACGAGCAAACGAAAATCTCATAAAGGACTATATGTTTTCTTTTTAGATTCCGACCGACTTTGCATGCTTATTGAAAGAACGTTGAGGAAGACCTCAATAAAGGTCAAAATGTTTATGTCCTACACCCGCTATGCAACTTAGAAAGTAAAAAAAAAATAGAAAAACGCAATTTGGTGCAAATGTTATACAGGTAGGGCAAACTAGAATTACCATATTTTGTTTGTGGGGTGAGTGACTCCTTAAGCCGCAGGCACCCAACTCCAAAATTAAAAAAATGGCACCATCCCTTTTATGATACCTCAAATTAAAGGTCCTTTTGAGTAGTATTTGCTTGCACAAGATTTTTGTTTTAATTTAATACAGGGTCGAACGAAAAGTATAATTGAAATAAAACAAACTTTGTTTTGTATGAAATGCTTATTTATTTAATTAGATGCTCAAAATGCATTTTGTGCTAAATAAAAATATAACTCTATTTTCGAACTCATTTCTTACATTCTGAAACACTTCTCTCGGAATTGATGCACATTCAGTAATAATCCTTTGCACAAGATCATCCAGTGAAGCTGGTTGTGTTTTAAGTACAACAGTTTTCAAGTGACCCCAGAGAAAAAAGTAGAGAGTTAGATCTGGTGATCTTGCTGGCCATTCTATTGGACCTCTTCTCCCAATCAACTGATGTGGAAACATATCATTTACAAATTGCCTCACACGAAGAATATAGTGGGGTGGCGCAGCATCTTGTTGAAAATGTATTAAGCCTGTTAATATCCCACCGATTTTATATTTATTTGACAATAAGAAGTTGAATGGAGTGATTAAGGTTACCATTAATAATATTAGTATATTCTATATACTAATATTATTAGTGGTAACCTTAATCATAATATATATCGATACATCAATAATAGTATCACGCAATATTCCCGCTCACACATTTATTTTTTCTGGGTATTGTGGGTGACCTTTCCTGGAAACACGCGGATTGTCTTCACTCCAGTGTCTGCAGTTGTGTTTATTTACAGAATGATTTAAAGAAAATGAGCATTCGGCGCTAAAACAAGTATTTTATAGCAACGCAGCAGTAATGCGCAATTTCTCTGTCATTCCTTGCAAAATTGTATTCTTCACGCAATTCCTGAAGTATTTGCATTTTGTATGGATAGAAATGATTTAACTTAAGTACTTGATGAGCAGATTCATGACTAATTCCTGTTATCCGTGAACCTTGGCATAGAGACATTGAATGATTTATAGCAAAATGTCTAATACTTCTACTTGTACCGCTTCATCAAGTACTCTTCACTGAAAGGGGTAGTGCCTAAAAGTGGTTTAAAACTTTGGGGTTGGGGTGCAAAGAGCTTAAGGTGTCACTGACCCCACAACCAAAATATGGTAACTCTATTTCCCCCTACCTGTACAACATGTGTACCAAATTGCGTTTTTCTACTTTTTTTTCTTTCAGAGATATTCGTATTGAAAGTTTTCAATTTGACACGCTGTATATGGTAAACGAAGCATTTTTGGATATAGTGTTTTTTTCTTATTTGGAAGCCTAGAATAAGCTGCTAAACTTATGGATCTTTTTCCAGAAACACCTTATGTATCAGTAATAAAACGAGATAGGATTTTTTTGTTAGTATCTATTTCGACCATTTTTGTGCGGCCCTCGCTGCGTCTTGTCATTAGTAACATGACCTTTTAGGACATCCTGTATAAAGTGAAGGATGTTTTAAATTGCCACTCTGAAATTGTGTACATGTCTGAAACATTTAGAAGTTACAATATACTTTAAATTAGAAAAGAAACCTCCAACGGCCTTCAGATGGTCTAATTTTTTTGGTTAAAATTATATGACAGTTTTTTAGTTAAAATTCGAAAAAAACTAAAGGGCTTTTAACAACCACCCAGAACCTATCATCATTCATTATAGACATTTAATAAGTCCATAGGCTTATAGAGTTAAATATTTAACATACAAAGCAACATATTTCATTGGGTTTATAATTCGTGCTTCTGGAATGATAAACTGATAATACAGAAAAAAATATGTTTGGTTTTTGAAAGGTTTAAGTAAGGGAAAACAGCTACAGTTTTATGAAATGTGGCTCGTTGTCGACATTTTGACTCTAAGGAGACCGTCGTTAAGAGCAGCATTTGCACCTTTAGAGACATTAATTTTTAAAACCAAGGTAGCTACACTACAAGCTCATTTTTCTCTTCTCACCAGAGATTTCTTAAACTTTTTTCCCTCTTTTCCTTGCTTGCCTGAAAGATACATACTTATCATATATTTCTCTCAGAGGATGTTGAGGTTTCCTGGATGAATAACCGACCTATGTGTAGTGTAGGATGGAAAATACTAGATATTAGTTTTTTTTTGACGATATATGTAGGCTGATCTATTTCATGAGATAACACTCGTAGAATTAACTCCAGTGGCACAAATTAATAATTTGTAATTCTAAAAAAATCTTTAATATATAGTTCCATCCACGCCCATTATGTTTAAGCTTTTGGTTTAGGAATACTTTGCTTTACCCCGTTTGTATGTTGCCTTGGGTTATTGTGGGATTATTTATTCTAGTCATTTGTACCAAATAATAGACAAAGTATCTCATTATTTTTAATGTTTTAGAGTATTTTAATATTTGTTTGTCCAATATATTTTGAGATTTCTACATTGCAGTTTTTTTTTAAATAATCTTTTTTTTAGAAATAGCTTTTCTAACTTTAATATATTCACTATGTACAACTACTTTACACTACTACTACTTTTCCTAATTTAGTTCTCTTAGAACTATATTGACACCATTGTTATTAATTTAGTTACCGCACTACCTACCAATAAAAATAGTTGAGCACCCTTTGTTGTCTTCAGAGTGTTTTAGGTTTTAATACACAAACTAGAAACACGTATTCTACTTTTTTGCTTAACCAACGGTATTCCAGAAAAAAAATCAAAAAATAATAAATTTGTTCAAAACGTCTGAAGATATTTAAATGAAATTTTGTAGTCGTAGATAGCTAAAAAAAAACATATTTTGAGATTTAAAAAAAACTATATTTTGCCACCGTTGCGCAAGTATTAAGACATTACCCATATTTTTTGAAAAAAAGAATATTTAACATTTTTTCAATTTGAATTAATATGTTTTTTGTCATTTTAAATAGGCTCGCAGTGCATTAAAATTTGATATAAAATGTAAAACCTAGTTTCATGTAATGTTACAGTGCCATGAATGCAGAAGAGAATATTGTACAAGGGGGGAAGTAATGGCCATAGCACAGGTGAACGCAGCTTTTACTTCAACCGGCCGAGTGCGATATGGACCATGCACCCGAGTTTTACAGTATATTTTTTCTACGACTAATTAAAAATATACCAAAGTTTAATAGTGTTGTAACTTGGTTGGACACCATTCATTGATATTTTTAACAAAATGGTTACCGTGTTCATGTCGCACAGATAGAATTGCCCATGATTGGTTTATTTCACGTCTCTTAGCTAGGAGTTCAGGAAGCTTCAATTATCTGCTTATCCATTCTGTTAACTTTTAAGAAAACCGAAAATGTCACTGTAGAAGTAGAAAAAATATTGATAAACGACAATTGAAATCAATGGGGTTTAAAGTTTGTGTATTAAACCTGAGACCTCTTGTATATATATATGTACATACCTATAACTAAACACTGTGTATTTTTTAATGGCAATGTACTGATATCCTATTTTAAAATCACATGAAGCAGTCTTCATTCTCGGTTATCGGAAGACGAAATTAAAAAGTCAAGCCTTTACGTGAACTTTGTCCATTAGGGCCTCTTTTTCTTTCTTTATTACAGCCACTTTTTGAAGTAAAATATGTTGAGATTTATTTCTCAAGGTAGGTGTTACTAGGAAAAACGCACATAAACTCCCTGCGATCAGGCAAAATATCGATAGTGGCATTTGGAGCGTTGGCAAGACCACAGTTAGAACGTAGAGACACCGTTGGACGTACCAGGGAATTCCTTCTTGATGCTGAAAATGAGAACCAAATTAATTTTGATGAATGAATGATAATTAAGTCAATAAAGTTGAAGAATTGACGAAGTTCAAACCAAAAAGGGTATAACAAATACATCATATATTGCTCAATAGTATCGCTGTATCAACTTAATTCAGTTAGAATAGCAGATTGAGCACACTCTATCTTCAATTTTAAACCTCCTATGTTACAATAATTGGAAGTGTTAAATAATAAAATGTTTGAGTAGTTGATTCAGGTTAGTCGAATGAGATTTTTAAAAAGAAGAATGTGAAGACGTTGGACGGTAGGCATTATCAAATACGATGAGGCAATGGGTGAAGTGACCTCCCGTGCTTCCCGACTTTGACTGATTCAACTGTGGTGAGCTTCCTGTTGTGATTGTTGTCGTGTTTAAAGATCTCAATTGCCTCTCTCGTTAGTCTCGGATAGAAACGCTGATTGATATAAGATATCAACCTCGTTGAAAAGGATGTCGTGACCTTCGGAAAGAGCGTGCTCTGCTACTGCTAACTTTTGTGTTTATCCCAGTCTGCAACTCGTCTACATCCACAAAGTAACGTACAGGATCGGCAGGCTACTAGAAAAATACTCTCGGACAATTCAACAGAGCTTGAGATCGACCAAAGACCGCAGAGATTCTGCCTCTGGAGGTTTTCGAGTTCCATGCAGCTGTGGCTCGGTATACATTGGCACCACAGAACGCAGTGTCAACACGAGGATTACCGTACACAAGAAGAATTGCAGGCTGGGACAAACACAAAAGTCAGCATTAGCAGAGCACGCTTTCTCCGAAGGTCACGACATCCTTTTCAACGAGGTGGATATCTTATATCAATCGCACCGTTTCTATCCAAGGCTAACGAGAGAGGCCATTGAAATCTCCAAACACGACAACAATTTCAACAGGAAGGAGGATATTACGTTTTTAAATGCTTCACGTTAAGTGAAACAGTTTCACTTGAAAACGAGCAGAGATTCCACTGCTCGAAACGTCGTGTAAAAAACTCAATAAAGACTATGGAATTCCAAGATGTTTCACTTAATAGTACATCATTGTCTACCACCTTTAAACAAACGTTAAAAAAAAATGGTGTTTACCAAATTGTCTATCAACCCACTTGCATACCGGTTTCGGGGTCTATTCTGTATAAGTACAGCTTTGGCTGGTCGACAAATTGGATACCCTTGTCAATAATTTAACCAAGAAAGAATCGCAAAAATGGAGTTTTTGCCAGTTATCTAATGAGCCATGTTCTTTTTCAAAAAAGTGACTTTGAATTGATTTTCTAAAACCGAAACTGTTTCTACTACATGCTAATCGGTTCTCAATGCGAAAAAGGATAAAATGAAAAAGAAATTAAAAGAAAAGAAAAAGTAAAGCTCGAGACAATAACCATTTTGTCTATCAACCCATCTGCATACTGATTTCGAGGTTTACCCCTCATAACTACAGGTTTGGTTCCAGTTGCAAGATTTCCTACCTTTTCTGGAACATCGTGTTAAGTTTAGTCCGTAGTTAAGATAGCTTAAGTTTTACCATTGCGACCAAAAATTGTTTTTCATGTTCTTTTTCTGGTTACAATGGTGGAGAAATTTATTGTTGTCTGCGATGGGGGTAAAAATATCAAGTTGTTGAAAACCCGAGTGATAAGCTCATTTACTCCAAAAACAAACAGGATTGGCTTCGCAGGAGTATACCACTCATAGCTGCTCATTTCTTTTTTTTTATATCGTACCCTGAGTTTGAAATAAATGCTCTCAAAAGGATTTTTATTGAATTTGTAATCATTTATAACAATTATCATTATCACATTATCATTATTTTAAAACAAATCTATCATCCTTCACAACATTCATCAGGCTGGAGGGATTCAAGGACACATGCAGGAAAGAACTCTCAATGTAAGTTCGACGTCTTGAAGGTTATCATCCAATGTCTTTAACATGTAGTCGTAAATTGTCAATATGGGCGAATTCCAAAACTCACCAGGTCATTTACCTGGTAGATCAGTAACCTGCTTAATCCATTGAATTGCTAGATGGCCCTCACATGACCAGCTTAACCGGTAGGTGACCTGGTGAGTTTTGGAATTCGCCCTATGTCATAAATTCCATGGTGTAATGAGAATACAGAAAACACAGAAAGTCAGGCGAGTTACGAGGTATTATGAGGGGTAGATGAGGGGGGGGGGGGGGGGGGAAGAAATAGCGCGAAATTTTATTGACGTGCCACGTCCACTTTTTCTTAAATTTTGAAAAATATTTTCCCATAAGAGGAGTGTAATTTTTAATCAAAATGAATCTTTTCAGCTGTGCTTTTGCGTATATCAGTCAGTCAATCAACCATCCCAAAGGAATCTAAAAGCAGTCGATTTGGTTGTTGTCAGTTATCTATTGAGTCATAATTTCTTTAAAAAATGTGGAAGTGGTTTTGAATTGGTCTCCTAAAACTGGAACTCTTTCTCTGTTGAACCCATTTCGTAACTCTGCTAGTTTATGAGACTTCTCAAGTACACAAAAAAACTCACCCTGTAAGTATAGACCAAAATAATGTTGGTACTTTATATTTAAAAAAATCCTATTGCATTTCTTTAAGGACCTCGAAACCGGTATGCAGGTGGATTTATCAACAAATTGGTGACCGCACCACCTGCTTTAATTAACCGACTTACGTATTCGAGCCAGGCCAACGGTATAATCTTGTTTCCTAGGCGTTGGAAATGACGATTGAAACCACTCATATCTCTCAACAGTAGGTTAACTTGAGCCCTTGCCCTACCTTGCATCGGTAGCCCAGTCATCTGAAAATTCAAAAAAGATTATGAAATGGTGATGCTCAAATTATGAATATATATCAGAGTCACTTAATTTACAGTGTGTCCCAACAGTGTGCCAAAGCCCAAAATCTTACTTATTATAAGATTTAGAGCAACAAATATAAAGGGTTGCGCAAAAAAAAACGTGGCAGATATAACCAGAATTTTTAATCGGAACAGCATAAATAGTTATACATATTGCTGTTCTGTTTTTGGTTTTAAACATTTTTTGTAAAATTTTAAAAAATTCAAAATTATTGCTATGTGCCAACTGTTTCGTTATCCCTTAAGCAATTATTTTAAAGTTGAAAAATGTCGAAGTTTTAACACATTTTCACTATTTATAAATATATTTGCCTAGCATTTTTAAATATGTTTAGCTTCTTGCTCAGTGGGCAGGAAGTGGGGTCTAAAGACACACGTCCTGCACTGATGGCTCTACACTACGGTAGTCAGACCGAGGATGGAGCTGTGGTCTGGTGGCCAGCGGTGGACAGGGCATGCTATGTGCTGAGGTTGGCCAGACTGCAGAGAACAGTCTGCCTAGCCATAACGGGTGCAATCAGAACAACAACCGGAGCAGCACTCAATGCCTTACAGGGTCTGCGGGAGCTCCCAATCTGAGTTAAGAGGAAGGCAATGGCGTCTTGCAGGAGGATGGATTGCTGCGGCCAGTGGAAGGAGCAAATCACCAGCCTCATTCAGCGTAACATCCCGATTGCCTGTTGTAGGAGGGGTGCCCACGCGATCAGCTGAGACTAAAACAGCCATTTGGGATAAACATCCCAACAAGAGGAGAATTCAAAGAAGAGCTGCTTCAGCAACCTTCTGAGAATAATCAGGTATGGTATAAGACGGATCATAAATGACTAATACACAGTCGTCAGGAGCCGGAATATACAAAGCAGGCCATGTAGATGGCGAGGGCTTCGCCTTGGGAAGCCACACGATGGTTTTCCAGGCGAAGGTGTTTGCGATACCCGAGGTGGTCACACGAACAGAAGTCAGACAGGGAGGAAAGCAGGACATCTACATCTACTCGGATAGTCAGGCGGCTCTGCGAGCCATCTGCAAGAGCGGAAAGAGTTCGCACTGGCAGAAAAAAAAAGGGTAACTCTGGGATGGGTTCCTGGACATAGGGGCATCGAGGGGAACGAGGGTGCCGAAGAATCGGCCAAGCGTAGTGCCCAGACATGCTTTACTGGACCAGTGCCATGTCTAGCAATAAGTAGAAGGTACGTCTTTCACACTCTGAATGAGTAGGCATGGGAGAGTACAAGGACAAACTGGGCACAGCCAGGAATATGTAGACAGACCAAGGAAGTCTACCCTAACCCGGACAGATTCAAGGGTAGTGCCTGAGAGACCTTATAGGAACCCTTTTTGGACACTGCAGACTAAACAGACACATGTACCTCCTAGGAATGGCTGACAGTCCATTCCTAGGAGGACTGTGGTGCAGAGGAGAGTCGTCATACCACTTTCCGGGAGTGTACCATAGGACACTTGGAGCCACTTTTCTTCATCGAGAGGAGCTTCCGACTCTGAAATGGGACGGGATACTCTCCTTCATTAGAGGTACCACGGGTCGACTCGTGGAGGGAATGAGGGTGGCGTAGGGATGGGTGGACCTGGGGAGTGTGAAAGGGCCTCGAAGGCCTAGTCGCAAGGCTTCGCCCCCCCCCCCCTTTGTTTACTACTGCTACTACTACTACTCCTAACTTCTTGCTCTAAACCTACGACTAAGTAAGATTGTGCATACCCTGTGGGGACACTCGGTATATTAAAGTTTTTTTTAAGAAGGTGTCAATTTACCGGCTCTATATAAACGTAAGAACTATGATCGCCTTCGTTAGGGTTCAGACCTTCCAAGTGAGCGCTGGCACTTTTGTCCGCATGCAGAAAATGTGGAAACGAAATTACTATTGGAAAACCTGTCAAATTACTTGTTAGAATACGGGAATGTATGACTCCACTTGAAATTTACCCCAATAGCAACGGGAGGCGTCAATGACGCCATCGGGAAGTGCGGGAAAACCGGCAAAACAGTCCTTATTTCCTTCCCACTCTACTCTGTTATAGGTCCAGCGAGCTAACTCGAATCTATAGACGTTCACGCCGTCCAAGACATCGTCTCCTATAAAGGAGAAAACAACATCTTTTTACGTCAGTTTAGAAAACATTCCAAATACCTAAAGGACTCTTATTTTGAATCCTCTTAACAGTTTGTACAAGCTGTATGTTTTTTCTCTTGGTTTTGTCATGGACACTCACTGACGTATCGGATATCGGATTGTTTGCACACAGACTTCCTCCAGAATGACAGATTCGACTCCTTGGTAATCATTTGCGGATAGACCAAACCCTCGGAAGCATTACTGAACTTAACCTGACAAGTGGGATCAGAAAAATGAGGCAAATACTCCGAGCCGTCGTACTTGTCGATGGAAAAGAATTTCGAGTGACCGTACTTCTTGCCAATAAACAGTGTGACATTGTTTACGAAGTTCATGTAAACCTAGTAAAAAGTATAAGTTTAAGACCTGTATTTGATAACTTTTATTAGATTTTACTTACAATATTGAGTATCCCCACGTTTTGGGAAGGTACCAAAGACGGTGCCAATTTCTTCGCCGGTCCCAGTATGGGATCGCTGGTGTTCCATAGGTACTGTTCGATGGTCATACTAACGAAAGGCTTAGAATTATACGAATTCATTAGCATATTTATCGCCATCTTTAAGAAATACGAAGAGCCATGGAAGTACGCAGGAATGAGCTAGAACAATCAAGGAATGTGGTTACTAACTTGGCAAACATTTACACCTAATTCTTACCAGCACCGCTAAATTCGGAACTATGACGGTGTCTTGAAGGTTAATGGTGTTTCTTTCGGGCAGAAACTCTACTGACCGGCTAGCAGTGTATGTGAGAGTGCCATTAGGAAGTCGCTGAGGATTCAGGTGCTCAACATTTTCTCTGAGATTGGAAAAACGGACGGTTAAATGGATACGTTCAATTTCACCGGTTACTCATCAGTTCACCTGTACACTATGGGGCCAATTTCTTCAAGTTTCAGTTTCGTATCCTGCCCGCTTAAAAATCTTTCTGAATTAGTTATATTGAAAAAATAAGCCTTAAGCAGCGGTTGTTCGATGGGTGTCCGCCACCATTCGTACGGCGGCCATCCTGATAAATACCGGCTTGATAAACATGTTCAGAAACAGAATGTTAGTAATTACTTACCAGGTGTCATTTCTAATATGAAGTTTAATATCATTTGCAGAGGTGTGTAGACTAGGAAAGTTGCGCTGCATAGAGTTGCGGTAATACTTATCGCTAAAAGGAGCGTCGTTCCTAATAGAAAATATAAAATGTAATGTTATGATATTTAAGATTACACTGGGTCCGGCAATAAAGAAAGCATGCTGTTTCATTTGAAATGAGCCACTCTATATAATTCGAGAACAATTAAGTTTAAGAAAAAACCCTAACACCAATATCGACTTAAACTGCTAACGAAAAAGATCGATACAGAAAACGCGTTAATCGAAATTTGTAATTTAATGGTATATTTTGCAAATAGTGTCGAAAATCGCACTTTTCACACACGAGTGTGACGGTTTAGACACGAGCCGTAGACGAGTGATACAACGTCACACGAGTGTGAAGAGGAACTTTGCACACGCTTCTGTAGGGAACTTTGCGCACCCTGTTTGCAATATGCGATTTTCAACGGTAGTTAGTAGTGCGCATTTGTCCATTTTCGAGGCAGTCGTAGGAAAAGATATTTTGAAAGATCGTTTATTTTAGATTGGGAAGAGAGCGATTGAGAGACTGGGAAATTAGTTTTAAATAAAAGTTAATTTTTAAAGAATATACCGACAGGGTATAGAAAAAAGCACTGTAAAATTATTGCATTTCAACCCACTGCATTTAGTAGGTAGAGTCAGTTCTGAACATTCGTTGTTACGACATTTAATGGCATAAGGAGATATCTCGGGACATGTTTAGCGGTTTCCATTTTTTTGAAAAAGTGTTTATTTTTTTTATAAGTCATCAAGAATGGCTAATACAGTCGTCAGAAGCCGGAATATACAAAGCAGGCCATGTAGAGGACGAGGCACACGTCGGTTTTCCAAGCCGAAGTGTTTGCAATACTCGAGGTGGCCGGCCACACGAACAGAAGTCAGACAGGGAGCAGAGCAGGACATCTACATCTACTCCAGCAGTCAGGCGGCTCTCCGAGCCATCTGCAGGAGCGGAACGAGTTCAAAGCTCGTTCAGGATTGCAGCGTTGCTCTAGAGTCACTGCCAGAAACAAAAAGGGTAATCTGGGATGGGTTCCTGGACGTAGGAGTAAGTAAAAGGTACGTCTCTCACACTCTGAATGAGTGATGGGCATCCCTGCGCCAGGACAAACTGGACACAGTCAGGAATATGTAGACAGACCAAGGAAATCTACCCTAACCCGGATAGATACAAGGCCTCGTGGCTACTTGGGAGAAGTCGGCAGTGCTTGGGAGAGCTTGTAAGAATCCGCACTGGACACTGCAGTCTAAATAGGCACGTGCACCTCCTAGAAATGGTAGACGTCTACTCTGCACCCACTGAGGAGCAGTGAAGAATCGTCATACCACTTTCTGGGAGTGTGCTATAGGGGAACGCGACTGCGCCGCAGGAGACTGGGAGCCGCCTTCCTCCATGGGACGGGATACTTTTCTTCATTAGAGGTACAGGTCGACTCGTAGAGGGAATGAGGCGGAGTAGGAATAGGTGGATCGAGGGACTGTCAAAAAGTCGCAAGGCTTCGCCCCCCCCCCTCCCCCTTAACTACTACCACTACTACTTGCCATCTTTATCGCAAAAAGGGAAGCCTAGCAAAAAGTGACCAAAGAGCATGACTTATGGAGCAGCAAGGGATACAAAATCGTGATGGACAAGATGAATAAAACGCAACTACCCACGCTCAGTGACGAACATCAAACGAAGGTGGCATTATCCCCAACAAAGATAGAAAGTGGGACGGACTACCGACAGTTGAAACCGAAATTCCTCTTTTCACCAACAAAGTCCTAATAACGGCCTATGACAAACTTAAAGAAAAAAAGGCGCCGGGACCAAATAACGTCTCTCCCGAGATTGTGAAGGCGATAGTAAAGGGACATACCAAAACGAGACAATTTTAAGACATTTCCGCACCGATCGAAAGTGGCTAGACTAGGCCTGATCGAGTAAATCGAACCAGGACAGAACAATAAAGCGTATGGATTCATTTGCCTTTTTAACACCCTGGGGAAACTAATGGAACACCTGATACTGGGCAGGTTAGTAAACAAAATCGAACGTACCGGAGACCTGGCAGAAGAACAATACGGTTTTCGACAAAAACGGTCAACCATCCACGCCCTAAAACGAGTGCAAGAAATTGCTCATGATGGCTCATGACTCAGCAGAAAAAGATGCATCCTAGTAACAACAGACGTACGCAACGCGTTCAACTCTACGCCGTAGAACTGCATCTTGGGGGAACTTAGAACAAGGAACGTAGCACCCTATCTATACAACATCAAAGCCAGCTACCTCCCAGTAAACACACCTGATCCCTGGAACCCCTCATTTTGATCCCTCACATCTCAGATGGGATATTAAATTATGGGACGTCCAACCGATGTTCATTGGATATCATATATGGGACCAATATTGATATATCCTATAAAGGATGTCCCTGATATGTAATAATTTTAACAAATCCAGGACTAAAAAGGGAATGTCTTGAGGACGTCCTTAGGATATCTCAAAATTGACAAAATACGCCAATTTTTTTATCATCAAACTTTGTGGGGTGGATGACGTTTTCATTTTCTTTAGGATGTTTTTGGACTTAATTCGGACGATGACATTTAACGAATTGTCAATAGGATAATATGAAAGTGATCAACCCAAGTTTGTCTATCCGTGTAACAACCGCCGTAGCTCCAAGCTAGAAACTTGGACTTGCATGCGAGAGGTCCTGAGTTCAAATCCCAGTGCAGAACTATTTTCTTTTCATATGTCCCAACAACAACCTGAACTGTTCCAAAAGTACGTCCTAGATTCATCCTAGGGAGTTTCTGGGATCATACGGTATATCCCAGGGACTTCAATAACAATAATCCCGTATTGATGTACTGGATATGTCTTAGGGACCAATTTGTGTTTACTGGGCTAGAGGAAAGATATGTAGAAGAAAAGAAAATGAAAAGAAAAATGAAAATGACTTGTGGAGTGCCTCAGGGGTCAGACTTGGGGCCAACGCTACGAACAGTGAAACCATTCGGATACGCCGATGACTTAGGGATCGTTGTTGTGGAGAAAGATGCGAGGAGGTTACAGGAGACGGCAAATCACGTAATGGAAGACGTAACAACGTGGCTGAGACCAAAACAGCTAAGTTTGTTTCATCTTTCCAATTGTTCCCATGTTACTATTAATTTTCATTAGTTTGACAAATAACAATTCGTTTACACACTGTAGCGCTTTACTAACACTTTCCTCCCTAGGGAGTAAAAAATTTACTCTACTCCCTTGGAACTAAATGATCCACTTTACTCCTTCCATACAGGGAGTGAAGTAGCAACTTTACTCCCGGAAGTACAAAAAACATATTAACGTCTCTAAGTTCAAGGTTTCCTTTCTTATGGAGGGACTCTCGAAGACAAACCTATTTTATGCGATGCAATATGATGTGACAAAACAGTGTCAATAGTAGTATACTGAGTCTTCATAAGTTACTCTATACAATTCACATTTAAACCTAATTCTAATGTTATTCTTATCGTAGTGAAGAATTATGCAGTCAAGTGAATATGCATTTAGTGCTTTGCAGACTAATATCTCTTCAGCAAACCATTATACTGGTGTATTTTTATTCTGTTAGTACCCATTCTCACCACCTGTTTAAAACAATCAACAATTATCGTTACTAGTAAAACCCTGAAATTTGAAATTGAAATATTCCGCAACAAAGCGGTACTTATTGTTATTAAAAAAGCATCTCAACATTGGAAGTGAACGGCACCATTAAACTATTTAATGCCATGGAAAAGGTTCCTACTTCCCAAGGAGTAAAATTGGGTTGCGCACGCCTCAGACAATAAAAAAATAGTTGACTAATCTAGAGCGACTAATATAGTATAGACATTCAACAGAAACTTTTGAAAAGAAATATAATGGTAACATTTACCTTGAAAGTATGCGTATTTATTAATGCAATTAAAATGCACAATGTTCGCGGTTCATGATCTTATTCTCGATTCCATTGCTGGTATTTCACTTGCACCTAAGTGTACTGAACTTGCCTTTCAGGCTTATGTTTGTGAAGACGAACTAACAGAAATCCGGTTTTATTCTATTACCTATGTACATACAGAACTGCTGACTTCATTGAGAAAACAAAAAATCACATAAAAAAAAGAAAAATGCGGGGTTAATAAATTAATAAATTACTAAATAATAGTTTAATAATTGATTTTAATAACTGAGGCATGTTCTCACATATTTTGGATAAGTACATTTTAAAATACTTATATTAGGTCGTTGGCTGTTATTGTAATTAATTAACGTAATATTAAGTTTTTTTATCAATCGTGTGTTTTGGTGGCAAATTTTTCTCATGCACCCGTTTGTTTATTTTTACATCATTAAGTATACTTAATGAATGAAAGTTAAGAAAATGGTTATAAAACTATAGTTTTACAACCATTTTCAAAATTCACTAATTAACAAAATTGTGCTTTGGTTTACCGTTTTTTTCCAATGTTCTTAATTTTCTTAAAAATATCACATGTATACGCTTTTTGTACTTTTTTGGTTTGTTTGTTTGCTGTAGCTTTTGATAAAGACGCAGAACGCAATGACTGTTTACTTATTCCACGAAATAACTCCACCATAAAACTTTAAAAGAAGGGACCAAGAACACCACCACATTTCTATACATTTCAACTATTTTTTTTTTTTCAGTCTTAAAAAGTTGATTATTATGTTTTTTTTTCCTATTTTGGAAGCTAAAAGAAGAGACATCATTGAGTATTTAATTAAACATTAAGTTCATCCGGGAGTCTTTACTCAATCTTTGAACACTTTAGATTTTATTCCCACATGACACGATGTTGAAAAGTATAATGCGTAGTACCACATGGTAGAGGATGTCAAAAGAATAAAATATCTTCTCTTTCTCGATTACTGCAAGATTGGGAATTTTCATTCAACAAAGAGGACTTTATTAATCATTTAAACATTTTTTTTAAATATGTTTTGTGTTCAAAATTGGGACCTTGCATGTAAAAAAGGGTACTCAAATTTTAATTTGTAAGTTGAAGTTACAATTGTAAATTGAAGGACAAATAGGGTGAAGTTACAATTGTAGATCTATAATTGTTACTTGAACCTACTTGAACCTATAGTTGTAACTTCAATCTACAATTGTAGGTGCAAGTTACAATTGTAATTTCAAGGTTAAATTGTCCAGTGTAAAACTTCCACTTGTAGATTCAACTTACAAATATTAATTGTGCAAGTTACAACTGTAGATCTATAAATTTAGTTGAACCTATAATCGTAAGTTCAATCCGATTGAATCAAAATTATAACTTAAGCCTACAATTGTTAGTAAAACAAGCAATTGTGACTTCAATTTGCCATTATTGGAACTTGAAGCTATAAGTGTACCTTCAATCTACTTTATAATTATAGGTTCAAGTAACGATTGCAGGTTGAAGTTACAATTGTAACTTCAAGTTATAATTGTAGATTGAAGTTACGACCGTAGGTTCAAGTTATAATTGTGGGTTCAATTTACAATTGTAGGTTTAACTTACAATTGTAAGTTCAAATTACAATTGTAGATTACAGTTTACAATTATAGGTTCACACTGCAATTGTAGGTTCAAGTTTCAATTAATTGTAGGGTCAAGTTACAATTGTATATCTATAATTGCTACTTGAACCTACTGGAACCTATAATTGTAACTGCAATCTACAATTGTAACTTAAACCTACAGTTGTAAGTTGAACATCGAAGTGTAACTTTAATCTACAATAAGTGTGACTTCAATCTACCATTATTGCAACTTGAACCTATAAGTGTACCTTCAATCTACTTTACAATTATAGGTTCAAGTAACGATTGCAGGTTAAAGTTACAATTGTAATTTCAAGTTGTAATTGTAGATTGAAGTTACGACTGTAGGTTCAAGTTATAATTGTAGGTTCAATTTACAATTGTAGGTTTAACTTACAATTCTAAGTTCAAATTACAATTGTAGATTGAAATTTACAATTATAGGTTCACACTGCAATTGTAGGTTCAACTTTCAATTGTAGATTGAAGTAACTATTATAGGTTCAAGTCAAAAACTGTAGGTTCAAGTTACAACTGTATGTCTATAATTGCGACTTGAACTCACTTGAACCTATATTTGTAACTTCAATCTACAATTATAACTTAAACATACAGTTGGAAGTTGAACATAGAAGTGTAACTTTAATCTATAATTGTGACTTCAATCTACCATTATTGTGACTTGAAGCTCTAAGTGTACCTTCAATCTACTTTACAATTATAGGTTCAAGTAACGATTGCAGGTTGAAGTTTCAATTGTAATTTCAAGTTGTAATTGTAGATTGAAGTTACGACTGTAAATTGAAGTTACATTTGTAGGTTCAAATTACAACTGTAGGTTTAACTTACAATTCTAGGTTCAATATACAATTGTAGATTGAACAATTATAGGTTCAGATTACAATTGTAAATTGAAGTTACAGTTTTAGATTTAAAGGTATAGTTGTAAATTCAAGTTACAATTGTATGATAATCTGACAATTTTTAGGTCCACATTACAATTGAAGGTTTAACTTACAGTGAGTGGTAGGTTCAACTTTCAGTTGCAGACTGAAGTTACAATTATAGGTTCAAGTTACAACTGTAGGTTCAAATCATAATTGTAGGCTGAAGTTACAATTGTAGATCTATAATTGTTACTTGAACCTAGTTGAACCTATAATTGTAACTTTAATCTACAACTGTAACTTCAGTCCACCATAACTGTAACTTAAACCTATAATTGTACCTTCAATCTACGTTACAATTAAAGTTTCGATTGTCGATTGAAGTTACAACCGTAGGTTCAAATTAAAATTGTAGGGTCAGGCTACAATCATAACTTGAACCTACTTAAATCTCTAATTGCAACTTCAATCTACAATTGTAACGTAAACCTTCAATTTTATGTTGATGCTACAGTTGTAACTTGAATTTTCAATTATTGTAATTTGACCTTATAATTATACCTCCAACCTACGTTACAATTATAGATTCAAGTTACAACTGTAGGTTTAAGTTACTAATGTAGATTGAAGTTATTATTTGGCTGGTTGTTTTCTTGGGTTGTGGTCCTTTTTTTAATTAAATAAGATACAGCGGGTGCTTCAAACTTCGTTGTTTATTTTATAGGCTTGACGTTTCGACACAAATTGGTGCCTTCATCAGAGTTTTGTGCTACAACATACGGAATACTTAATTTAAAGTTATATTTGTACACTAGCAGGAAGAAACGGTGGAGTAACAGGTAGGTAAATTATAAACTACTGAACATAAAAAAAAAATATTACTACAAGTAAACAAAATACTGAGCATAAAAGTTTTTTGAGAAGATTAACGTAAGAGAGTTTTTTTTAGGAGAATAGAAGTTATTATTAGAGGTTTAAAGTTACAATTGTAGGTTCAAATTTAAGTTAAAGTTACAAATCTAAGTTCAAGTCACAATGGTTGGATCCACTTATAACGGTACTACGGTAGGTTCAACTTTAAGTTACAATTGTAGATTAAAGTTAAAGTTACAGTAAGTTGAAGTTACAATACTTCTAGATTAAAGTTATGATCGTAGGTTCAAGTCACAATTGTAACGTTTTCAGTTTTTGGCCATAGATCAGAGAGTATGGAGATAAGGTCCTGCCACCAAATCCATCTGGCGTTTATACGTTTCGTCCGCATACGCCATCATCAGCCTTTTACATGTGGGTCTCTTATAAAACGAATTGTTGCCTCAATATTTTTTTATATGGAAATGTGTGTCATATTGATGATGCAGTTTGTAAGGTAGGTGCGTACGGGAATATTACGAGTTGTGAAATTGCTAACATCGCTATCTTGGCTACATTAGAGAGGGTTATGTTATAATGTAAAGAATCGTTTGTGGTACAATATTCAAATTTGAGTAGGTACTAAGCGCCTACGAAAGTGCAATTAATTGTGAAAAAGCTAATAAAGTTATCATATTTGAGTTACGTTATAATTTAGACAACCCTTTGTGGTAAATTATTCAAATATCAGCAGTAGGCACCTAGCGGGATGGTACCATGAATTGTGAAATAGCTAACATTGCTATCATAGATTTGCTGTTGCGTCATCTTTTACCAGTGCAATGCCTTTTGAGCTACGACATGTTTTTGTCCTTTTGTGAATAGTAAGCTTAAAGTTGATATTTTTCTTTCTTTACTTTCTCTTTCTCTTATGCTCCGTTATTGGAACAAATTCACATAAACGTAAAATTTTTATAGTCCTTTTCTTTTTGAAGGTTAGTCGAATTTCCCACAGACAAGACAAACATATTCTAGTACCTACTATTGAAAATGAGGAACATGAATTATGTTCAGACGAGGTTCATCCTTCTTATGTGAAAAGTTCTAGCGATAAAGATTCATTGACTACTCTGACGATGTCGTTAGTTGACACCTTGTATGTCAAACACGCTGCGTTTTTTGAGCGCTTTTCAGCAAAATTTGTATGACTTGGGGTCCTCTATAACCCCTCAGTCCTATAAGCCCCTAAAAGTTTGGCAATACCTTTCTGAAGGACCATGTATAATGTAAAATTTTTGAGTGTTCTTTTCAAAGTGTTCTCCGGACTTTGAGGCCGTGGTCCAATGGAATTTCTTTCTGACGTTTCGTCTACAACTGCGGTAAACATTATCAGACGCGATGAGGCAATGGGCGTGTGTGATCTCCCGTGCTTCCCGACGTTGACTGATTCGACTGTGGTGAGCTCCGTGGTATTTATTCTGCGTCATCGCGCTGCAGTAGAGGGACTGGGGTGGGGGTAGTGCTGGCGCGGGGTCTCGGCGCACTTGAAGTATGTGAAGTATTTCGTAGAACTTGCTTTCAGAACGCATTTAGAATCGTAATTTCCTCTTTCCTGTTGAAACTTTGGTCGCGTTTAAAGATCTCAATTAATTCTCTCTGTTTGTCTCGGATAGAAACGCTGGGATTGATGTAAGATATCCACCTTGTTCAAAAGGATATCGTGGCCTTCGGAGAGAGCATGCTACTGCTAACTTTTGTGTTTGTCACAGCCTGCAACTCCTCTTGTGTTCCTTAATCCTCGTGTTGACACCGCGTTTTGTGGTGCCAATGTATACCGAGCCACAGCTGCATGGAACTCGGTAAACTGCAGATGCCTATAGTGGACCTCTGCGGTCTTTCGCCGATCTTCAGCTCTGTTATATTGTAAGAGTGGGTTTAAAGGCAATTTTAACATTATGCTTTTCTAGTACCCTGCCGATCCCGTCCGTTAGTTTGTGAATATATGGTAGACTAGTCCATCCGTGCTTTTCATCATCTTCTCCCGTTGTTCCTTCCTGGCGCTCTACATTCCTTGGATGGACGGCCCTATCGAAGTCGAGCTTGCTGTATCCATTCGAACCGAAGGCTCTTTCTAGATGCTTTATGTCCCGTTCCAATTCAGCCGGCTCAAACTCTCTTGGCTCTCACAGACAGAGTCTTTATGACTCCTCTTTCCTGTCTGGGATGATCATTTGATCCGTTATTGAGGTATCGGTTAGTGTGTGTGGGTTTTCTGTAAACGGTGTGCGCAATCTTCCCATTTGGCCTCCTTAACACCAAACACATCCAAAAACCGTGGGCGTCCTTTTCTATCTCCATAGTGAATTGAAGTTTTGGATTGATAGAGTTGTGGTGTAACAAGAAGTTTTGAAGTTTGCCCTCGCCATGGCTCCAAATAACAAAAGTGTCGTCCACGTATCGGAACCAGCACTTTGGCCTCTTATTTACCGTTGTCAGCGCCTTGGCCTCGAAAATTTCCATAAAATCGTTGGCTATTACTGGACTAAGGGGGCTGCCCATAGTTACACCATCAATATGTTCGTATAAATGTTCTTTCCATTGAAAATATGTAGTGGTTAGACGGTGTTGAAACAATTTGGCTTCAAAGCCCGGAAAATACTTTAGATTGTATTTTGACCGACTGCCAAAGGCTTCACAGTTTTATATACACCATTTATTCGGAGAAATTGCCAAATTGGTACATTTTTCAATATAATTTTGTACACAATATTTCGGATATATAATTTATCTTTATCGACTGTTTATTATGGAATCGTCATTAACACATATTAACAAACCGCAGTTAATAAATTAAACCAAGCCAATACATATAATTAATAGCACTAACGGCTTAAGTCATGCACCATTGTGGTCAAGTTCAATATTCGACGTTTCGACATACCTCCCATTAACTTGCAAACACAGTTGCTGGGTAACCTCAATAAATTAATTGTCCTGTGTTAGTACGTACGTTATTAATTTTTTTTCTTTAAAGACAAACTTATAGTATACTCTTCATTGGTAAATTATACGCAACACATTAAGCTGTACTTACTGCATTTGGATGGTCGTTTACTGCTTAATGATGGCGTTCTCCTCAAATTCCTCAGAATTGCCTCCGAGGATATATCTGTGTTGGTACTGTTTAGTACTGGATCTGTTTTGGAATCGCTTCTGGAACGACGACGTGCCGCGTGAATGATTGGATACTTTAGTACCATTTTTACTAGTTCCTGAAATGTACAATCTAATTAATATCTTACTAATAAAGATAATTGGGACCCATTTATTCAATAACAATTTTTCTTTCTACTTGAGAGCCGAATATATCAATTTGTTAAATAAATTAAACGCACATTTGGAACTGAAATATTGTTTAAATTAAAACATAAGAGCGTTCTATGCTTCATGCTTGCCACCTAAAAATATTGTTCAAAGGGTGATTAAAGGTTGTTAAATGAGGACTAAGCCCTTTTTTTTGGTTCAACAACAAATATGATACTTTAGAATCCTCATATATATATATATAAATTCAAATTTATTTTTTTCGGAGACCCTGTTCTGTCTATCGACATCTAACCAATTTTTTATAAAGCTTTTTTATATCGAGCTTTATGTAAATCAGTTTACGCGTAAAAATCTGGAATTTTACGTCATGAATAATATATAGGCCAAAACAAAATTATACACGTGTCTTTAATTAAGCCTTAATAAGGCACAATAAATTCGGAATAAACAATAACAAGATCGAAAATTTAGCTCCGGTTTTTATTAATTAATCGAGAACATTAATATGTGCTTATTCAGGCATATGCGTATATGATGCTTATTCAAGGAAAAGGATAAAGTTCGGCCTATTAATATGTATGTGTATTTATTATCATATGTGCTAGGAAACTGCGTTAGTTTTGCTATTAATTAATTAGTCTTTATTGATAAAAAAAAATTTTGATTTGGCATTTTGATCTGCCTCGAGGTAGAATGTTACGATTTAAAACCGATGTGATCGACGTCATCTAAAAATTTACGCAGTTCCAAGATCTTGCGTCAAGAAATACTTAGGTTTCCTTAATTGACCTTCATTCATTAATTTTTTTCAGCCACTTTTTTTTGTCTTTCATACGCTGTGTAAGTAAATGGTTTATACTCTTAAACAAAGAATTAAAATGATTTTTAATGTTTGAGAGATTTTTTTCATGTTTGTTTTGACGAATTGAGGCAGTTCTTTTTAATAAAAGAAATTAAGAAAATTGGAGTCGTAACATTAGACACCGATTTCTGCTCAAAAGTTAAATAAAAAAAGAAATAGCCGATGAATGAATGAGGAAACTCAAATTGAAGTTTTGAGAAAATTTGTGGTAGAACCTACCAACTCCTTGCGATCAGTAGCAGAAGAGACGGGAATGTCACGAGAGATAGTGAGAAAAGCACTAAAACGGGAAAAATGTCATACATATTAAAGGGAAATATTTCAGGAGCTCAATAACGATGATTATGATAGAAGAATACCAACTACATAAACTTTAACCAAATGTCCGCGTGGGCATAAAGTGCGCTTTATGGCAGCTTAAGCGCTGCATAAGATAAACACATTTTAGAATTTTTTAAGTAATAATTCATTGTTAAAACTCACTAACATGAATCGTGGACATACAGTTTTGTATGCCCCACATACCCATATTTATGTTCGGGCAGATTAAGAACCCTTGGGCTAGAAGTCATCGGGTTTCTTACACTCTTCGCCCTCAGGCCGTAAACATCAATTTAATGCCCTTGGTACATAAATATTATATACCTTATTATCCTGTAAATGTTTATATTCTTTTTATGTGACAATTTTTATAAACATAATTTTCGCTATTGAATCGCCGAAAACTCCCATATTTTTCGAGAAGAACGTACTTAATACCCACAAAAGTTAATGTTTGGGCATGTATTAATTAAAGATTGAAAATCTATTTATTGATGTGGTTAGGGAGACTATCAACCCTCTTGTAACTCACGAGCTAAAGTTTATAACTCAAATTGATGAAGAAAGTAATTTATTCCAGCAGAATGGAGTTACCACCTTATTACTTTTTGCCGTCTGCTAGCAATTAAATGAAAGATTTCCGGATAGATAAATTAGCAGAAGAAAATCAAATGAATGGCCTCCGAGATCGCTGAATTTATATATCTTAGATTTTTTTCTGGAAGGATATCTTAAATCGTTTTTCTACAAAATATAATCTGCTATTATTGATGATTTTGAAAGACGAATTAGAGCAGCTCTGTACCTCGCAGGTTATAGGAACCAGAACGAAGGGTAAAGAGTAGGTGTTCACGAATTTGTCGATCAACCCATCTGCATACTACTTTCGGGGACTACCCCTCATCAACACAGTTTTGGCTGGTCGACAAATTGGAGATCGTGGGTTTGCTTAAATAATATTAATAATAATAATAAATAGGTATATTACTCGCATGCTGTTTCAAAAAATAGATGAGGTCGTCAATAAATCTTAGATAAACCCATGGCTATCTTACAACAAGCATCCCAAGAACAATTATTTTAAAATACAGAAACACATCTAAAGTTAAACATGACATAATAATGTAACTAAACAATAAATAACAAAAACATACCAGCAATCTATTTCTCTAAATTAGTTGCAAAATGGACAAACTCGTTCACGGTGTAAAAACAATTAGGCGGTAATATTCTTTTTAATTTTGTTTTGAAACTAGTGAGAGAGTGAGCACTTTATACGTCCGCCCGAAGAAGATTGTCCAGTCGGCCTCCAGCCGAGATCGGAGAGCTACGACATAGCTCTAGATTTGCCTTTGATTCATTCGTAGATCAGTTTTACTTTTTTGAATGTAAGTGAGCAGTTTTAGCAGGTAGATAGAGGTCACTGTCAGCAAATTCTCCCTACAGGGATTCATTGTGGCCCGATCGAAACATCATGCGGACGATACGTTTCTGAGCGACAAACACAATATCATATTGTAGGAAATAGCAGAATACAAATATGTGTAATACACAGTAAGGAGAAACTCAGTACCAATGTGTCTTTAAAAAGTTAATCAGATAAAATCTCTTGTTCAGTTTAACATAGACCTTTTCAATCTGAGAAGACCATGAGAGGCAGGAATCAATGGACACGCCCAGAAAATCCGGACTTCGCTCAGATTTAGCTGATGCCCAGCAAAATTTAGTACGCCGTTACAAGGATCCCGACGAGATGGTCTAAACTCCATGCAAACGGTTTTAGAGTGGTTGATCATCAACTTACTGGCATTATACCATTCAGAAAATTCACGCAACTGTCCCAGCTTTGACAGAAGCTCGACTTCGTCAATGTCAAACACTACAATATTTGTATCGTCAGCATACAGAAACACTTTACCCTGACTGATGAGGTCAGGCAAGTCATTTATGAATGAAACAAAAGTAAGTGGTCCAAACACACCACCTTGCGGAGTGCTGCAAGTCAAGATTAGAGTCAACTCCATCCACCCTGACCACAAACTTGCGATCGGTCAAGAATAACTTGATCCAATGATTAATTGGACCCCGGCTTCCAAGATTAAAGAGTTTAGACGACAGGAAGTTTTTATCAATCGTGTCGAACGCACGGGTGAGATCGAAAGACAAAGAGTGGACACGCAGGCCGCCATTCAAGCTTTCCAGTACATGTTGCATAAACTCCTTATAACCAGACTCGGTAGATTGTCCCTCTCGAAATTCGTGCTGGCCTGCAGTCACTAAGTCATATTTATCCAAAAAGATTTTAATTCTGTCATGATTAAGTGGTTCAAATATTTTTGAGAAACAGTTCAAAATTGCTATTGGCCTGTAATTTTCCCTATTTTGAGGGTCACCATTTTTATAAATGGGAACAACTGCGGTCTTTAATCCTTCGGGAAACATACCGGCATTTACAGATGAGTTAAAAAGTGATACCAGAATGTCGGCAATATTGTGAATAATTCTCTTCAAAAACAGTATAGACACATCGTCCGGTCCTGTTGAATGTTTTGAGGGTAAGCTCAAAACTAGATCTTCACGAGACCGACACCGAGACCGAGACTTACATACTCTCGGTCTCGGTCTCGAATTTATAATTGAGTCTAGGTCTCGGTCTCGGTCTCGGTCTTGTGCATCGAGACCGAGACCGAGACTCGCGTAATCTCGGTCTTGGTGTCGTAGTAGCAACTCGAGTCTCGGTCTCGGTCTCGAGAAAAAGGTAGTATCTCAAAAAATCTTATTATGTTTGAATTGCATATTCAATTTTTTTCTGAATTATTGAGTTATAACGCACAGTTGACTTCTGTTGGTGGGAGGTAAAAGAGGACATCAAGAAGAGCAAAAAACAGGTTGATTCACTCCCATCGGTGCACTTGTTCTAAAGTTACAGGCGGTCAAATTTGAAAATTGAGAAAAAAGTCGTTATAGCCCCCCCCCCTTATGGTCAAGTTTTAAAAAATTTCAGATTTTTTTTTTGCTGTAATTGATGATAATGGCACGTCTGCAATTCACTAGAAAGGTAACAAACTCAATTCTAATGTAATTAACAATTAAAGTAATTTTTTCAAAAATTGGCCAAAAACTCGATTTTAAAAGTGCCTAAAAATCGACCCTCGAAAGGGTCTAACTCCGAAAATATTGCACCTATGGGACTTTTGTTGGCGGGAGAAGAGCAAAAAACAGGTGGAATCACTACAAACGGTCCAGTTGTTCTAAAGTTACAGGGAGTCAAATTTGAAAATTCAAAAAAAGAGTCGTAACATCTCTTCGGTCAATTTAAAAAAAAATACACTTTTTTTTTTGCTGTTTTTGATCGGAATGGCACGTCTGTAAATCCCTAAGAACGTAACTCAATTCAAAAAAAATTTACACTTAAAGTGGTTTTTTTTTTAAATTGGCCAAAAAATTGATTTTAACAATACATGAAAATCGCCCAACGAAAGGTGGTCTCTCCGAAAATGTTGAGTCTAAGGGACTTCTGTTGGCGGGAGGTGAAAGGGGATATTAAGAAGAGCAAAAAACAGTTGGATTTACTCTAATTGGTGCACTCGTTTTAAAGTTGCAGGCGGTCAAACTTGAAAATTGAGAAAAAAGTCGTACTACCACCCCCCCCCCCCTTAGACAAGTTCAAGTATATTTAGGAAATTTTTCTTAGCTGTTTTTGAATGGAAGGCACGTCTGCAATTCCCGAACAATGTAAAAAAACTCAATCCATATAAACTTTACCCTTAAAGTAGTTTTTTTTAAATTAACCAAAAGCTCGACTTTAAAAGTGCCTAAAAATCGCCCACCGAAGGGTCGTCTCTCCGAAAATGTTGCATCTACGTGACTTGTGTTCGCGGAAAGTAAACGAGGACATCAAGAAGAGCAAAAAACAGGTGGCTTCACTCCCATCGGTGCACTCGTTTTAAAGTTACAGGTAGTCAAACTTGAAAATGGAGAAAAAGGTCATACTACCCCCCCCCCCACCTGCCTCTTTAGACAAGTTCAAGAAAATTTAGGAAATTTTTCTTAGCTGTTTTTGATTGGAAGACACGTCTGCAATTCCCTAAGAATGTAACAAACTCAATTCGAATGAAATTAACTCTTGAAGTCGTTTTTTTTTTCAAATTTGCCATAAACTCGATTTAAAAGTGCCTAAAAATCGGCCACCGAAGGGGCCTAATTTCGAAAATATTGCACCTACGGGACTTCTGTTGAAGGAAAGGGGACACCAAGAAGAGCAAAAAAAAACAGGTGGATACACTCCAAACGGTCCACTCGTCCTAAAGTTACAGGGTAGTCCAAGTTGAAAATTGAGAAAAAAGTCGTAACATCCCCCCCCTCCTTTAATCAAATAAAAAAAAAAGGAATTTTTTTTTGTATTTTTCATCGGAATGGCACGTTTCCCAATTGAGGGATTCGTGCGATCTCCATGCAATTCTCGAAGAATGTAAAAAACTCAATTCGAATGAACTTTACCCTTAAAGTAGTTTTTTTTTTTTTTAAATTAACCAAAACCTCGATTTTAAAAGTGCCTAAAAATCGCCCACCGAAGGGTCGTCTCTCCTTGCATCTACGGAACTTGTATTCGCGGGAGGTAAAGAGGACATCAAGAAGAGCAAAAAACAGGTGGCTTCACTCCCATCGGTGGACTCGTTTTAAAGTTATAGGCGGTCAAACTTGAAAATTGAGAAAAAAGTCGTTATAGCCCCCCTCCCCCTTATGGTCAAGTTTTAAAAAATTTCAGATTTTTTTTTTGCTGTAATTGATGAGAATGGCACGTCTGCAATTCACTAGAAAGGTAACAAACTCAATTTAATGTAATTAACAATTAAAGTAATTTTTTCAAAAATTGGCCAAAAACTCGATTTTCAAAGTGCCTAAAAATCGACCCTCGAAAGGGTCTAACTCCGAAAATATTGCACCTATGAGACATTTGTTGGCGGGAGAAGAGCAAAAAACAGGTGGAATTACTACAAACGGTCCAGTCGTTCTAAAGTTACAGGGAGTCAAATTTGAAAATTCAAAAAAAAGAGTCGTAACATCTCTTCGGTCAATTTAAAAAAAAATACACTTTTTTTTTTGCTGTTTTTGATCGGAATGGCACGTCTGTAAATCCCTAAGAACGTAACTCAATTCAAAAAAAATTTACACTTAAAGTGTTTTTTTTTTAAATTGGCCAAAAAATCGATTTTAACAATAAATGAAAATCGCCCAACGAAAGGTGGTCTCTCCGAAAATGTTGAGTCTAAGGGACTTCTGTTGGCGGGAGGTGAAAGGGGATATTAAGAAGAGCAAAAAACAGTTGGATTTACTCTAATTGGTGCACTCGTTTTAAAGTTGCAGGCGGTCAAACTTGAAAATTGAGAAAAAAGTCGTACTACCACCCCCCCCCCCTTAGACAAGTTCAAGTATATTTAGGAAATTTTTCTTAGCTGTTTTTGAATGGAAGGCACGTCTGCAATTCCCGAACAATGTAAAAAAACTCAATCCATATAAACTTTACCCTTAAAGTAGTTTTTTTTAAATTAACCAAAAGCTCGACTTTAAAAGTGCCTAAAAATCGCCCACCGAAGGGTCGTCTCTCCGAAAATGTTGCATCTACGTGACTTGTGTTCGCGGAAAGTAAACGAGGACATCAAGAAGCGCAAAAAACAGGTGGCTTCACTCCCATCGGTGCACTCGTTTTAAAGTTACAGGTAGTCAAACTTGAAAATGGAGAAAAAGGTCATACTACCCCCCCCCCCCACCTGCCTCTTTAGACAAGTTCAAGAAAATTTAGGAAATTTTTCTTAGCTGTTTTTGATTGGAAGACACGTCTGCAATTCCCTAAGAATGTAACAAACTCAATTCGAATGAAATTAACTCTTGAAGTCGTTTTTTTTTTTCAAATTTGCCATAAACTCGGTTTAAAAGTGCCTAAAAATCGGCCACCGAAAGGGCCTAATTTCGAAAATATTGCACCTACGGGACTTCTGTTGAAGGAAAGGGGACACCAAGAAGAGCAAAAAAAAACAGGTGGATACACTCCAAACGGTCCACTCGTCCTAAAGTTACAGGGTAGTCCAAGTTGAAAATTGAGAAAAAAGTCGTAACATCCCCCCCCTCCTTTGATCAAATAAAAAAAAAAAGGAATTTTTTTTTTGGTATTTTTCATCGGAATGGCACGTTTCCCAATTGAGGGATTCGAGCGATCTCCATGCAATTCTCGAAGAATGTAAAAAACTCAATTCGAATGAACTTTACCCTTAAAGTAGTTTTTTTTTTTTAAATTTACCAAAACCTCGATTTTAAAAGTGCCTAAAAATCGCCCACCGAAGGGTCGTCTCTCCTTGCATCTACGGAACTTGTATTCGCGGGAGGTAAAAGAGGACATCAAGAAGAGCAAAAAACAGGTGGCTTCACTCCCATCGGTGGACTCGTTTTAAAGTTATAGGCGGTCAAACTTGAAAATTGAGAAAAAAAGGTCGTTATAGCCCCCTACCCTTAGTTCAAGTTCAAAAAAAATAAAAAAAGTTTTTTTTGGTGTTGTTGATAGGAATGGTACGTCTGCAATTCACTAAGAACGTAACATATTCAATCCTAATTATATTAACCCTGAAAGTAAATTTTTTAAAAATTGGCCAAAAACTCGATTTTGAAAGATGACATCAAAAAAAGCAAAAAACAGTTAGATTCACTTCCAGCGATCCACTCGTTTTAATGTTACAGGCGGTCAAACTTGAAAATTGAGGAAAAAGTCATTCTAGCCCCCCACTCTTTGGACTAGTTCATATAAATTTCAGATTTTTTTTTGCTATTTTTGATGGGAATGGCACGTCTGCAGTTCACTAAGAACGTAACAAACACAATTTTAATGAAATTAACCCTTAAAGTAATTTTTCAAAAAATTGGCCAAAAACTCGATATTATAAGTGCCTAAAAAACATCCACCGAAGGGGTCTGATTTTTAAGATTTAATATCGGTCCATCTATTAAGCCCTTTTTGACGAATTGCAACTTTTTTAATTTTGCCTCATTTTTCGGTTTTATTTAGTTTTAAATCCTTTTTTGCCTCACACTCCTTTTTAGCCTTCTTCTGCATTTTTCACGCATTTACCTTTTCTCTATATTGTTCTTTCTAAGTCCTTATTATTTTTCCGTTTTTGGTTTTTCATACATCTTTTCACCGTTTACATATCTGTTGTTTTATATTTATTCATCAAGTTCCACTTCTTTTAATTCTCGCACTGCTTTTGACCTGCTGTGTTCTTTGTATGATTAATTTGTATTGTTTCTAATCCGTGATATTTTCCATATTTATAAGACATTTGCTTCATTTGCTATTTTTTTAAATAGTCATTTTATGTTTTCTGTAATTTGAAGAAATTTTATTGAATTATTTTTCAGCCATTTTCCTATTGATATTTTTTTATTATTTCAACTAATTTTCTTTTCCCAATTACATTCTGTAATATTTTCTGTTTTTTTTTTATAACTGTGGATCAATTGCTCCCCTTTTTAATTCCTGCATCTTTGATCATTTTGTCTCATAATAATTTTCTGCCAATAAAGTTTCCTTCTTCTTTTTGGTTTTTTTTTTATTAAATTTCTTCTCTCTAGTTGGTTCACGTCTATTCTTCCATTCGCAAAATTTTTACTTCTTTCTATTTTAGATTATTTGCTATTTTTTCTATTACTTCTTACTTTGTTTTTGAGCGTCCTATACTGTTTTTTTCTTTGAATAAATTCCTATTCTTTAAATTTAAAAATTTTAGCTCATTTGCTTTTTCTCTCAATTGCCGTTTTTCTGTTCTTAAATTTAATTGGCTCTCTTTCGGTTTTTCAAGCACCTATTCAGCATTTGTAATATCCATAATTTTTTCTTTACTTTTATATTCTCTACCTCTTTCCATACTCCCTTTGACCTACTTTTTCTCCTTTTCCTATAAATATAATATTTTTTCTTAATTTCCCTCTCTGTTTTTTCTTCAGTGTGAATTGGTTTGCTACCTGTATTACTTGACAATATTTACCAGATATTCTTCTAATTTATTTCACACTAATTGTGAAATTTCTAGACTGCTTTATTTAACAGTTTTTCCATATATATCAGTTTATGTTCTGTTTTTTTTTTGTAAAGTTTTATTCTTTTCTTTGCTTGTTACTGCTTTTAAATGTTCTGGTTAGTATTCTTTGTATATTATTTTATTTTTTTATTTCTCTATCTTGTTATTTTACAAGTTTTTATATTGTTTCGTGATTTTTAGTATCGGACTATTTCTTATAGAGCTTTACGACACCGGACGGAGACCGAGACTTACATACTCTCTGTGTCGGTCTCAAATTTGTCTTAGCTATCGACACATCTACAAAACTTCAATGAAAATATGGAAATAGTTCAAATCAGGTTTTATATTATGAATTCGAATATGGATGTCGAAAAAGTGCACATACTGCCAATGGAAAAATTCCTATTTTTTTACCTTTATTTTGTGGTAGAATGAAGTAATTTAAACCAACTTAAAAATTACTCTTACAAATTACCCTGTATAGAAATAATAAAATACTTTTGCAAACACAAAAATTGCATCATCATATTGTTAATTCGCAGGCTAGTCACACTCAGGAATCCATAAAACTTATTTATGATAGTTGATTATTTATAAATATAAAGGGCGGAAAGTAACACTTTACACTTGTCTTCGTCTTTGGTTCTTGCTCGCTTTGAGTCGATTTCATTCGTGATGAAACTACTTTGTAAGCAAACAAAATCTCGTTTTTCTATAAAATGAGGAAAATAGAAAACTCAGGTAAGTATTTACTACAGTGCTTCTCTAGTACGTACTAGTAAAGTGTCTTTTCGTACTAAGAATAACTATATGCAACGCACTATTATAAGGACCCCTCGCCTGCTGATTAGATAATACGTAATCTCTTGCAAACGAATGATATTTTTCGAGACCGAGACTCTCGAGAGTCTCGATTGGCAGTATCGGTCTCGGTCTCGATTTTGCCGACAATGACCGAGATCGAGACCTAGACAGCCTCGGTCTCGGTCTCGAGACTACGAAACCGAGACTTATCTCGTAGTCTCGTGAAGCTCTACTCAAAACTGTGTTAACAATTTCGTGCCCCGTAATGGGAACAAAAAAACGCGTTTTGAACAGTTTTCTCTACTCAGGGAATACTTTTCAGATATTCGGTCCCTAAAGAACGAGCTCAGTTTAATTTTAACAACCGTGTAGAGATACTCCCCAAATATTGCTTTGCCCTTTTTTTCCTTACCCTCCAATCTATTTAGAATTTTCCAAATTGTTTTTGACCTGTTAGCAGAGTGATAAGTCAAGGTATTACAATATCTAACTTTCTCATTTCGAAAATTTGCTTAGTTCATTTTTAAAGTTGCGATATTCAATAGCAACTACCTCGATGTTGCAGGTATTTCTGAGCCAGTTAAGCTCTCTAAAACGGCCAAGGTCTAGACGCAGTTCAAGTGGGAATGGCACTTTGTGAGTTTGTGTATGAGTTCTTTTAGGCTTGAGAGAACACGCGACATTATAACATCGACAGAAAGTGTCAAGGAAGTGACTAAAATTATTTTCAGAATCAAAGCTTAACGCTCCCATATAATATGAATGGAATTTGGTGAAAAACTCGTTCATTGAATTGTCATTGATATGTCTGCATCGCACCTGCTGTGAATTTTTTGCGGTATCGAGAGAAGATAAAGACGTGTGGAATTCCACAAACTGTCCGAAATGGTTAGAAAAACCAGGGTCGATAACCCTGCAAGCTGTTGACTCAGGTTCGGAAGTCAATAAATAATCGATAATGGTCGACTGGGTGCGATTTGCATATTGGGCTATTCTGGTCGGAGAATCAATCATTGAGGTCAGAGCAAACGAGTTGATAACATCAAACAGCATATTTCGACTGATGCTCCCCCCAGTGCCAGCGTCTACGGTAAGATCGCCACAAACAATTGTCTGTGAAAATATTTTACTTGCTATGGTTAAAATGCTCCTTAGTAAAGCCATAAATTTATCAAACTCACCATTAGGAGGCCTGTAAAGGCATATAAGACAAGTTCTATTGTCAATACTGATGCATGAACATTCAATGGTCAATTCCCCAGACAGAGCAACAATCTTCGATACAGCAGAGACTCTGGATATAGAGGATTGCTTAACAAATATAGCAGAGCCCCGTGAATGTGCGATTTTCTGCAAAAACTACTCAATAAGGCATAAGAGTTAATGAAGGCTTGGAACAGATTTTTATCGCTCAGCCAATGCTCACTCAGACACAGTACTTCAGGCATATTATGCGAACAGAACAATTCAATTAAATTAATCTTATTCGACAAACATTGAATATTTAAATAAAAAATAGTTGTCTTAATTGATATTTTGTTATTAGAAACAGTATTACTATTTACTGCGCTGGGTTGTCCTGACGGGGTCACGACCTTGGCAGGGCAGGTGGGGAAAAATGTTTGGTCTTCGGGAAGAAACTCCGCCCGGCCAAACTGAGCCATCATATATCTTCTCCAATTCAGTAATTGGGAAGGATACTTTGAAGGAAGCCGATGTTTCGTCTCTCCTGGGAAGCTTCTCGCACTTGAAACTGATGTTCGGTGCTCCTCAGTGGTGTCCGGACCCAGTGCCATTGCCGGGATACATGCAAGTATCCTTGTTTGGGAAGAGCCTTAACGGTGGCTTCTCTATTAAGGCCAGTAACCATCTTGTTACGCCTACTCAGGGCAAGTTGGCTGTTAGGGAGGAACTAGGTGGATCCCTCTCTCCACTATGATGTCCCTTACTCTGTTTCTCCAGATGATTGTTATTTATATTAATGTTGCTATTGGGCTTGGCACGTATGTGCCTCGAGTGTTTAGGAGTGGAATTTTTGCTCTTGCCACTAAAGGCTGTACTGCTGGTCAATAGATTTGAATTCAAGTACTACGATACTATTTGTAGTTTGCGCATCGCTAAGATACAACCATCTGGTTCTATTTCCATCTCCTTCTAGTGTATTAAGCTTATTCTTATCGTCCATTTCCCCAACAAGTTTATGTAGAAGTGAGTTTTCATTGCGTAATCGGTCGTTTTCTCGTAATAAATCATGTATCGTAGTCTTTTCGTTACCTTCCAAGTAGCCCCAGACCTCCTAGAGACGGCCTATTTTGGTCAGCGACGTCTTACCCCAGCAGACGTAACTGGGTCATCAGTCTCGAGACAACGTACGACCGAAAAGTCTATCTATAGACGTCTCTCTGACGTCTCTAGAGTGACCAAAAAAAAATGGAAAAACGTATAATTCTTACTCCTAACCAAAAAATATTTGAGTCATACATTTTGTTTTATTATCGTGCAAGTTTAATTTAAAATTATTTTAGTGTTCAGGTTTCGGCTCTAAGCCATCCTCAGCGCCCAAAAACCTTGACGAGCAACTTTGGCTAGTTAAAAGGGTGTATAAAGTTAAAATTTGATAGGTACTTACTCGACAGATCGAGGCTGTCTTGGTGGAGAAAAAACCAAATGGACAATTTTATGTTCTTAACAGTTTTAAAATAAATAAAATAATACATTAACGTACAAAACGGTGCGAACAAACAAGGCACAATGGTTTAAAATAAATTGTCTCGATCTAGTAGCCCAAATCCATTTGCCTTGACGATCTCTAACGAAACATTCTTTGGAAATTGCGACAGCGTAAGGACCCAAAGACGTCTTTCTAGCGAGAGACTTCTTTAGGCTCTGACATATTGCCTCCGCTGGGACGTTTTCAGGACGTCAACCTTAAGTCCTAAATTGGTCAGTTACGTCAGCAACTGGACGTCAAAGAGACGTGCTTTATGACGTAATCTTACTACTTGGGCTTGCTCATGCTCTAGTTGGATCACAGTCTTTCTAGAGTCACAAGAACTGTTCATGTCCGAATCGACGCGATAGCCGTCCTCAGAATGGCCGGGAGAGTTATCTTTCATATTGTCGTCACGTGGAGATGAACAGCATTTAATGGTATCAGGGTCGAGTTTGATAATGTCGAGGTAGTATTTAATACATTCTCTATGCATAGTTCCACCACATGTAACACATATCAGTCCATTAACTGGTATACTGTGACAATTTTTGACACTTTTTAGCAGGAGCTCACACTCACTAGCCGCCATCTTTTTACTCCTCCTTAAAGCCAAAAATCTACGGAAGAGCGGTGAGACGTTAGACAGAGCAGGAGCAGGTGACATCCACCAGCGTATTAGATCTAATACTGCATGGCAGATGGCTCTCAATTCGAGAAGCAGCCCATATTGCTTGGTTACTCGCCGGTTAAAACATCATCTGATTGGTTGAGAAATGTCAAAAGAAAACAATGAAAGAACCAAAGTCCATTTACTTTGATTATGTCCTCCTTTTCTGTCAAAAATTGGTAGCTTTCTAGATGAGGCTTTGTAATAAACACGAAGTATTTATATTTTCTTTGAAGAACACCTCAATGGAAGTCGAAACGTTGGCAATTTCACAAGCGTGAGGCGTTTTTTTATGTTCTATAACCGCTATTCACCTCTGAACCTGGTAAAAAGGACGCAAAACATATATGATTTTGAAGAGTCTATAAAATAGTGCGTCTAGAAAAAGTAGATACCAATCAATATGGATATTGTGTCCCAGGAAGTAGTAAGATGTGTAGTAAATTGGCGGATTGGGACAAGAAGTAAAGAAACTACGAACTCATCGCCGACGTTTCGTTTAATTCAACTTAAATTTCATCAGCGCTGTATAAAATTTGCACAAATTAGAGTTACAAGGGAACTGTTTCTCACAACAAGTCTCATTTCGAGTTACGCCGAAATTAAAATTCAAATTAGAAAAAACATTAATTACAAGTGGGTGAGTTTAGACATAAATTACACAAGTAAAATATTTAAACGGCATTAAAATATTAATATCTAAAGTCGGTGCTTGTAAAGTTTATGTCATCTCGATGTTCAAGGTTTTTCTTTTTTTAATAGTAGCTTACAGTCTATAAACCAGATTTAAAAAAAAACATTCTTGGATAAGCCACTTTTCACTGAGAAACAAGAAAATAAAAATTGACAATGTTTGACAAAATTGATGCGAAAACACTCGAATTTGACAGTAGGGTTAGAAATATATTTACAGTGATGCCAAACGTCGGAGTTCATCATTAAGTGCAATAGAATTATGTGGTCGCATCTAGAAACAAAATAAAAGAAAATTACATAACTAATGTTAGGAAAATTTAAGATGTATTAATTTAACACATTATTTAACTCTAACTAACTATTTAATACACATGAGTATGATCAATGAAATTGCGGCAACGACTCGTGAGTTCTTATAATTCTCTAATTTTAACATAATGAGTAGAACTGAACTAACCTTAGCTTACCTAACCTAAACATAAAAAGTGTAACTGAACCAACATAACCAGGAAAACTAGAACTGGACTAACCTGAACTAACCTAAGCTAGTCTCACCTAAACGTAAAAAGTGTAACTGAACTATCCTAACCAGGAAAACTAGAACTGAACTAACCTGAGCTAACCTAACCTAAACGTCTGCTAACGCCGTCTAAACCTGAACTAACCTAAACGTCAAAAGTGTAATTGAACTAACCTAACCAGGGAAACTAGAACTGGACTAACCTAAACTAACCAGACCTTACCTGATGTAACAGAAAGTTAACCTGTTCTAAAAATAAAGAAAGACGCGGGCCCTTTCGGGCCCGCTTTTTATATTATTCTCTACCCCTAGCATAAAGAGTAGAACTGAACTAACCTAATCAGGAAAACTAGAACTGGACTAACCTGAACTAACCTGAACTAATATAAGCTAGTCTAACCTAAACGTCAAAAGTGTAACTGAACTAACCTAACCGGGAAACTAAAACTGGACTAACCTGAACTAACCAGACCTTACCTGAAGTAACAGAAAGTTAACCTGTTCTAAAAATAAAGGAAAAAGCGGGCCTTTTCGAGCCCGCTTTCTATATTATTCTCTACCCCTAACATAACGACCGCACTTCTGCTGAGTCAGTTGTGTTCCATATATGAAAAGTAGCGCAAATTTCAGTTTTGACGTAAAACTCCAGACTAGATTTAATAAACTTTTTGCATTCAGCATGTTGTATATATTTTATAATTTGTTCGTATTATTCTAATACTAGCAGTCCTGCTCAAAGTTCCTTGTCTCAACCAGAGTATCAGTCTATACCCAAGAATCATATGGAGCCCGATCCTACCTGAGTGACGTGACATCCAAAGTCATCAAGCCGAAAGGATCTTGATCAAGTAGTAAAGAAGTGTCAGTTAGTTTTAGTTGTAGTGTACTTAAGTGTATATTTGCAGACGATCACAAGTCGCCTGCAAATAAACACATAAAGAGTATAACTGAACTAATCTAATCAGGAAAACTAGAACTTGACTAACCTGATGTAACCTGAGCTAGTCTAACCTAAACATAAAAAATGTAACTGAACTAACCTAACCAGGAAAACTAGAACTGAACTAACCTGAGCTAACCAGACCTTACCTGAAGTAACAGAAAGTTACCCTGTTCTAAAAATAAAGAAAAAAGCGGGCCCGAATGTTATATTATTCTCTACCTCTAACATAAAGAGTAGAACTGAACTAATCTAATCAGGAAAACTAGAACTGGACTAACCTGAACTAAGCTAAGCTAGTCTAACATAAACGTCAAAAGTGTAACTGAACTAATCTAACCAGCGAAACTAGAACTGGACTAACCTGAACTGACCAGACCTAACCTGAACTAACCGAAGTTAACCTGATCAAAAAAAAAAAAAATTCAATTTTAAGTTGTAATAATCGAATATTTTCAAGAAAAGGACTTGGCAACACTGTCTTTAAAAATGTCAACAAACTTTATCTTTTATATGCTACCTGCCAATTTCACCAATCATTCGACTAGCAACTAGTACAATGCAAAATTTGTAAGTTAAATAAAAATTTTAATTTATGAGACATTTGAAACTTAGATTATAACATAAAAATCGAATAAAAACTTTGAATTTTATAGATGTAATGTGTGTCATGGCTACAAAAGAAAATTGAGGCAACTTCCAAGTATGAGTAATGTATTTTCATACCTTCAATTTTCAATTTTTTTCTTACAAAACTCGACCAAGAATTTTTGTACTTAAATCTGCTAATCTTATCATAAGCTTTCTAATGATATCAAAATTAAGGCAAAAATCGAGATGACATTTTCTTTACAATCACCTCTAAGGTCTAAATTTATGTTTAAAATCAACCACTTTAAAGCATCATTCACAACCTCATAATTAGCTTTAAAATTAGTAATACAAATTAACCGCGAGAGATTGGCATAGGCTTGCACTGTAGATTACTCACATACTCTAAAATTAGAACTTAAACGTACACTTGAATTAGTACTTAACGTAGAAGCTTGCAAGGGCCATGGTTTCGCGTTAATTTACGTACTAACTCAAGACACTGTAATAAATTACTTAACGTATGACATAGAATTGAAGTAAAATATCATGTATTGGGGGGCATGACCAAGTTCAGATACCTGCATTATCGATTTTGGTAGCTTTCGAAGGTTTTTCCCGAGGTGGCAGCAAATAAACTTTAATGGAAAATTAGGATATTGTAAATGAGCAAAATTTACAACTTTATAATTTCCGGAATTGTGTGAGAAGTATAGTTAAACTGACTAATTTGGCTGCTAAGTTTCAGGTTGTGAATAAAGCTTATAATGTAGTAATTAATGATTTTTCTAATTTTAATTTTAATTTCGGCGTAATTCGAAGTAAGACTTGTTGTGAGATACATTTCCCTTGTAACTCTAATTTGTGCAATTGTTATACTGCCCTGGTGAAATTTAATTTGAATTAAACGAAACGTTGGCGATAAATTCGTAGTTCTTTGACTTCTTGCCCCAATCCGCCAATATACTACACATCTTAGTAGAGCCCAATGTTTTATTTTTTTCCTCGAAAAAGGTTGTGTCATATGGGCTAAAAATTTGAAATAAAACCTTTTTCCTTAAAAATAAAAATGACGCGTCTTGATATTTACGAAAACGAAAATTTTATGGGTGGAAAGGTGGGAAAACTGTCAAATTGTAGTCATACGCCTAACATTAGGAAGGCGGGGGATTGAGCTACATTAACCCCTACTTGAACGCCCTTTTTTATGTTTTACTTTTATATTGACCATATCACCTAATTAGGTGGATAGAATATTCAAGTCGAGAATGGTTGTGTTCATTTTCCTGTTAAATCCCACATCATACACCAAAATGACGTCGACTCGAAATTATTGAAATGTTCGAAATAAGGGTGATTTTGGAACTTAACATGGGCCCAGAATAAAGACTATTAATACAAAAGCGAAAGTACCATCTAGAATTGTTGGTTATGACTGTGTACAAACGGTTCTCCTTTTTCATGTCACATTCCAGGCAATAAACCATGCACATCTTTATTCTAAAACATCAAACAATCCTACTTTCTCCTTTTTTTAGAAACGTCATTTAAAAGTTCAAATTTTCCTTTCTTTAAAGTGGCGGAGAAGATATACCAAGGTAATTACCGTCATTATAAGCCATTCACTTATTAATGTCGTCAAGTAGGCGTTGGACATTTAACTTTGACTTTTTTATCATATCTTCTCAACAACATGTCCTCCAAAAAAAAAACCAAAGGTACTTAGAAGACAAAAATAAGTGAATGGATACTACGAATATTCACTATGATACAGTCAAAAAGGAGGAATCCAGGAACAAACTGGGCAAGCCTCTGGAATGGCTTGCCTCTTCATTAATGGGACGAACATCCGCTGTGACTACGGAGATGCTGCTTTATCTTCTTCCCCTACGCTTAGTAGTGGAAGAGAAGACACTGAAGGCAGCGTACCGGGTGAAAAAAACGGTTATGGCATACCACAAATATTCGTGAGACAACAAAAAGTGAGATTTTTAAGCAAATTGACAACAGCTATATCTTAACGATGCAGTGTCAGAAAATGTGCAGAATACCTTATCGGGCAATTCACTCGCATGGGCAGAAAAGATCGAGCAAAAAGCCTTGGGGAAAAAAGACCCTACTAAGGAAACAACACGACTCATACTGAGGACTCATACTCTTTGATGAGGCAAACCTTATTAATGTTCATGAGACTTAGGACCAGAGTGAGGACAAATACACTTTTGGATCTGGGAAGACAGCAACTGAGAATGGCCGTGGCGTGGGTTTTAACCACGGGGCACAATTTTCTAAGAAACCAGATGAGGGGAGAACAATATCAATGATGCAGGATATGAGGATGTGTGGAGAAGGGAAAAAACGCCTCTCCTTCTGATAAGCGAATGCCAGGATCTGTAGGGGGTCAATAAACGCCCCTTTGGATCACATGTAATAAGATAGGGGAATACCCATCAGCAGGATCTTTGATTTCTTTGAGAATGCAGGACTGATGAGTTGAAACGTGTGGGTCAGTACAATAAGCAACCGCTTTAATGCTGCCAGCAAATACGCGGGTCGCAAGGGCGAAAGAAATGTGACAGACGCTAGTATTTAAGGAACTTCATGCCAAAATAAGTCAATTCATTACCCATCATCTCCCTAAATAGATCATTTGCCTGAGTACATACCTTGAATTTCTACCTTCGCCGACCGTAGCCTAACACCACTTCTCAAGAGAGATTGATTGTACATCAGAATTTATATTTTGGAATACTGACCGGCGCTTTACAAAATGCTCGGAAAAAACACGGCAGTGAATTAAATAAAAACGCCGCAATCTCCAATTTTTGTTTTTATATCTTATAAATTGGTCAAAAAAGAAATACCTACGTAAATTCTTATCGTCTTGGCGCCAATTGCCTTCACCTCGACCTCCTATTTAGTTGGTATTGTTGTTACGTTTGTTTTTCCGGGGCCGATAGCGTTTGTATCCTTTGCGATATTGGAGTTTACGTAATTTTGAAATTTCCGATCCAGATTCCAGAGATCCGAGAATTTAGATGACAAGAAGGAGTTTTTTTATCGATTGTAAATGTATTTTGCCAGCAGTGTCTTAAGGTTGTACTAGGGCTCAAGTTAGATCCATGAGTAAAGGTACTTTTTGTCTTTCATTTATTTTTCCCAGCTTATCACCTACCAGTAATTTCATTTTTTGTCTTTTCTCTCCTTTCAGCACATATTGAAAAGGTGCATTCTAAATCTCAAATTCAGACTTCCAACGTCTACTTGATGTCAATAATAAGTGCATGTCTGATACTTACTCTTTATATCGCTCTGTCGAATTTGTGGTATTATTATATTCAGGCTCAAATTTGCCTGCTGATATGTTTGCAGTTGTTTGGTATCTGTACTTGTAGACTTTTTATTATTCCTATCTAAAGTATTGTTTGGTTGAATGTTTGGTTTTTCTACCAGCTTGTTGATAAGTGGCGCTAGAGTAACTTTTCTACTTTTATCGCCGTGTGACGCACCACCAATGGAGTCATCCTTTTCTAGTACGTTCATTATATTAATCATTAATTAATCGAAGTTAAAAAGAGAAGACAGCCCTAGCCCAACACCATTTTACAGTGGGCCATTCTTTCGATTTTGAGAATGTTGCCATATTGGACCATAAAAGTAATTATTATAAACGAGGTATTAGTGAGATGATTCACATTTATATTGCCGACACTATTAACGACAGAACGGACATCCAAAACTTGAATGTAATTTATTGTAACTTGTTACATCACATAAAGGATAAATAAAATAAAATCTATCATTCCTAATTTTATTAATAATTAAAAAAAACAAAAACAAAAAGACCATACTACCATTCCGCAGGACCCACTGGTGATAGCAAAACCAATATCATTCCATCGTTTATTTTGTTCCTGGCGGCTGGTGTTTCGTTTGTTCTTAACTCATGTCGTCGTCTGTTTGTGGATTCATTGTTTTATTTTTGAGTTATGTCCGATAGAAGACATACATATAGCTTAGATGACATAATTCTCAAACTGAATTAAGGTAAGCAAATCCACTAATTATCTGAGCGTACCATCTTACACTTTGATAATAGACACATACAGATGCACGGTTTCTGTTTTTACTGTTTATGGTTTTTATGTATTTGTTAATTACTACATCTACTTTTAATTGTTGCAACATATTTTTTTGCAATTTTTTATCGGTGTTTATAGTTGTGTCTTTACTGATTTGTTTATGCACTAAGTGTGTTGTAGAGTTTTTCACTGAGCATATTTTTTAGCCCTGAAGAAGATCTACATAAAGATCGAAACGTTGGCGTATTCGAAACTGTGAAGTAGCTTCTTATTTGTCCTACACCCGATATCTACAGTTCCATTGCATTAGAAACGACACAAAGCACATATAAGTTCATTTTAAAGATAAGAAGACAGTGTTTGTCCTGTTTCGCTATTTAAATACTCGATTTCAAGTAACTCGCAAGTGGTTTTGATGTAGCTTACTCAAAGTGAATTAAACACACAAAGAAGACAAAAAACCCACTAAGTAAGCTATATTTATCACCAATAGCATGGCTATCGTAATTATCACTTATAGTGTAATTATCTTAGTACTGCTCGTGTTTGAAACTAGTGAGGTGGCTGGGTACATAACAACTCGATGCCGCATTTTAGTGTCGGTTAGCGGATGTACCTATCAATGATCTTTTCTAATGTTTTCATTAGAAAATATGTCATGAAGCGTTCGAGTAATAATGTTGTCGTAACCTGTCTATTAGCAAAATACTGAAATATCTGTACAATGTGTGTATTTACTGTTTCTTTGAGGCATTGAAGCTTTACCACAGCCCAATGTAGAACTAGTTTAGCACACACATAATACAAAGTTTTGAAATATAAAATTTGAAATTTTGAAGCATTAAAAGATTCTGAGTAGAAACCAAAACTGCCTTCATTTCATAAAACTCCACATTTTAAAAAATTCTTATTTTTATAAAAAGTTTATTTCAAAAAACCTTAAAGAGCTTTTCACACTCTTGAAATAGCCAATAAAATGACAGTGTAGTTAGGCATTACCTGGATGTATCAAAATTCTCTAATCCGTTATGTTTTCCGAGGACTTATATTGGACATTTGGCTTTTAGACTAGAATTTTAGGAAACGTTTCTTTCCTTCTGTATTCTTCAAAATCCTCAACCCGACTTTGGAGGAAAACATTTTCCTCAAGGATCTTGTTTGCACCTTTTTTCCAATTTAGACGATTCCATTATCAGATTTAATGCATTCGTCACTTAGTAAAAAAGTAACTCAGCTATCAACATCGACAAGGTCGAAGTCAAGACTCAACAATCGTGTATGTGATCTGGAAAAGGTTGTAGTCGCGCTAATGGCTATAATCAAGGTTATGACAGGGATTAAAAGAGAGATCAAGATGCTTTCTAGGTGAAAAAAATAGTTTTCTTTAAGTGGAAGAGCCTAAATTGGTCCTCTTAAAGCCTGTTGAAGGTAAGAAACCAAACTCATATACTCAATATCACGGTAATCGACAAGTCTGAATCCGAGACTACAAAAATCGTGTGTGTATTTATAAATATCGCAAAAGAGGTTATTCATCCAAAAGTGCTTGCAGAGTTACTAGAAGAAATTCTTATACTAACCTTCCTGACCCAAATTTGACAAGACTTCAAGAATCTGAAAGGGGCTGTGGCCATGTTAATGGGTATAATCAAAACTGACAGGGATCAAGAGAGATCAAAAACCAAAGATAGATCAAAAGTCCAGCAAAGGACGTGTTACTAAAATAAGTGTAGAAATATTCGCAAGGCGAAGAAACCCTAACTTGACAGCTTGCTTACTAGATGAAGAAAATAATTTTTCTTCAGTGGAATAGCCTAAGGTCAGTTTCCCTTAAATCTTAAGTCTTGAGTGTTATAAGGTAAATTTTAAATCATAAATTACCAAACTCCACCATAAGCGTAGAAATGTTCATCAAGCATGGTTGTCATTTGATGAAGCAAAGCAAACAAACCCCAACTCGACAGCTTATTTACTAGGTGAAGAAAATAGTTTACTTTCATTGTAAGAGCCTATAATAAGCCTTAGTTGGAGGTAAGAAACTAAACTCATACAATCAAGATCATGGTCATAGAAAAGGCTACAAAAATCATGTGTTTTATGACTGTTGTAAAAGAGGTCATTTATCCAAAAATTTGTGCCCGCAGAGCTCCTAGAAGAAATTCTTATATCAGCTTTCCTGACGCAATGTGGCGAAGAATTAAAAGATCTAAGTGAGGTTGTGAACATGCTAATGAGTGCAATCAAGGCTATGATGAAGTTCAAGAGAGAGATCAAGTACTTGGAAGAGCTGGAAGTGCTGATGTTCTTAACTGTACTCTTAACGTTTTCACGTCATAGGTAGAATAGCCTTGAGAAGCACTCTTCAATAAAAGTCAAAACGTCGGCAGTTTCTGTTTACTTAGTGGACGTTTTGTGTTTGTCATTTTCCCGGCAATCTTACTATGGATTGTCAAGTGGTGTTTAAGGGGCAATTTTTGTCATTGTCAAATCACAGTGTGACTGAAGTACAGTGACATCAGATCAGAGTTTTCCGGTGTATTAAAAGTCATCAGAAGACTCATCATGGCTACCGCCTTCTGCCGGTTTTGCAGATCTACACATAATGCACCTCTGGACAATCTTTACGATTTCCGGATATTACGGATGCATTACACCACCACACGTTACACAGGTTAAGTCCAATTGCGGATATATTTTAACAATTTTTGCCCATTTTAGTTTTATAGTTAGAGCCATTTTACCATCTGGATAAACACCGTAATCCTGACATTTATGCACTGCGCCCTTTTGACGCTGCTCAGAGGACGCAGGGCTTCACTTAACAAAGCTGTCACCCAGTTTGAGAACATTCGGAAAATTTCTAACACTGTTATTTTTTAAATTAGACCCATGAAGTGGGTACTCATCTTGTACTAATTTTTTCCAACTAAGACGATGGTGATGTCAGATTTGACGCAACTGTCATCCACTTCGGGAAAATTCTAACTTTCTTATTTTCAAAGTTACATCCATGAAGTGGGTAATCCTTTTTAGCTAACCTTTTCCAACTAACAGGATAGTGCTGTCAGACTTGACAATACTCTCATCCAGTTCGAAAAAACTTTTTTATTTCCAAAATTATGCCAGATCTCTAAATGTCAGACCTCTAAATTAAGAATTAAACTAATTTTCATTTACATTAAATTAACACTTGTCAAAGTTAAATGTCATCTTTTAGTTCGACCCGTTTATACTCCCATTACTAATTAATAATTAAAAACCAAACAGATCTACAAAAAGAAACACTTTAATTCTGACAAGTGTTAATTTGGTGTAAAAAAAATAGTTTAATTATTAATTTAGAGGTATATAGAGGCATTAGATCCATAAATTGAGTACTCATTTTCAGATCAACTTTTTCCAACTAATATAATAGTGCTTTCAGTCTTAACAAGGCTATCACTCAGTTCTAAAAATTTTCGAAAATTGTAGCTTTCTAATTTTTAGAATTAACTAGTGAAGTGGGTACCCATTTTCCATTAATTTTATCCAACTAAAACGATGGTGCTGCAGATTTGACGCAACTGTCACCCAGTTTGAGAAAATATCCAACTTTATTTCCAGGAGAAAAGTAGCGGAAGAAGGACTCAAAATAAAACTGCTGCGCTTCCGCAGAAATTGCCGACGTTTCAACGTTTATTTTACGTCTTTTCAAGGCGTAAAATTCCACTGAAATTGAAGAAATTTATCGTCAGATAGTAACGATGTTTATTGTCCATCAGAACAACCACGGGGAGTGACGTACATTGAAATAAAAACAAAAACGGACAAAGCGTGGACAAACATAAGGGAGCCGGGCATAGCAGTGTGTAGGTACCCAACGCATTTATCATCAAAATTAGATCTATAACCTGAATATTTTCAGCTCATTTTTTCCAACTAACACGACAGTGCTGTCAGATTTACCAAAACTGTCACCCAGTGTGAGAAAGTTCAGAAAAATTTAAAATTTCTAGTTTTTAGAAATCATCCATGAAGTGGGTACTCAATTTCAACTAATTTCTTCCAACTAAGACGATGGTGCTGCCAGATTTGACGCAAGTGGCGGTCTGTTAGAAAAAAAAATTATTTTCAAAATAATTGGTGCATAACCTGTGGTGAACTAAAGAAAGCATTGTAGAAGAGGAAGAAACGCTCGTATACGACCAGTTTCGGTTCTCTTCGATCTGACGAAATTTGGGCGCTGAGGATGGCTTAGAGCCAATACCGGAACATTTCAGCACCATGCGCACGACGACAACCCGTCTAAAGAAAACATAGTTAAAATAGTTAAAAAAAAGTAATGAGGATTTAAAATATGACGAAGAAGAGAATAACAGGGAGTTTCAAAATGCGGATATTGGTTGTGCGAGTTGCTAAAACTGCACAGCAATCAAATTATTTTTTTCCTTAATAAAATCATTCACAAAAGATATGCGTCAATAACAAAATTTTCCGTGCTTAGCAGACTTCACAAGGTCATGCTAACAAAGCTTAATTGAGAAAGCTGTCACCCAGTTAAAAAAAAATCGCAAAAAGTCTAACTCTCTAATTTAAATTAAAAAAATTAATCTAATTTAAAAAAAGGACCCAATACTTATTTTCAACTTATTTACTAAAATTAATTAAAAATAATTCAAAACTGACTTTTCTAGATTGTATAATAAAAAAGCGTTTTTACCTATCTAAAATTAATTTAACATTTTTTTTTTATTTTTTGAGATACAGTTTATTTTTTGGTTGCCTTAAACTGAGAACTTTGAAAACAATGAAAACAAAGTTTAAGTATCTTGCTTTATAACGAAAAAAGCCAGATAATTAGAGTAATTAACATTTTCACAAAAAATACGAAGATATGACTCGTTGTAGAAAATCTTTGAAATTAAAAATAAAAAAAATCTTTTTTTTACTTACAATCACTCAACACGTCAAAAAATTAAAAAACTAAAATTTCCGACGTAAATGTTAAGAAAACTCTTTAAAAGAATATTAATTTCCCTTTGTAAATGGAAATCGACAAATCGTTAAAATTGCTCTATTACACTCCCTAAAATTATTCAAAAAACTCTTATTAATTTTTTGTGTTAGATATGGCAAGTCGCACCCATTGGCGGATGTAGCCTTCTGTGGGAGAGGGAAGGGGGGGGGGCGGTCTCAAAATTTTTTGAGGTGCCACGCCTACTTTTTGTTAAATTTTGACGAATATTTCCCTCATGCATAAATTTTCCCATAAGAGGAATGTAATTTTCAAAAAAATTTAGCAAAAGTTCCATGTTATCTAGACAAAGTTAATGTAGTAGTCACCTACTAACCATTTTGACTGAGAAAGTCAAAACAACTTAATTGACCGCCTGTAACTTGAGAACGCCTCGACCGATCGGAGTGAATCCAACTGCTTTTTCCTCTCCTTGACGTCCTCTTTCACGCCACACCATCGGAAGTTCTGTAGGTGCATTATTTTCGGAGATAGATCCTTTCGGAGATTTTTTACCGTTTTTAAGAAATCCTCTTTAGAGGTTAAATTCATTCTAATTGAGACTGTTACGTTCTTAGAGGATTGGAAGCGTACCATTCCGATCAAAAACACCAAAAAAAATTTTCCGACATTTTTTCGAAATTATCCAAAGGGGGGGGGGGGGGGTTATTACAACCTTTTTCTCAATTCTCAAATTTGACCGCCTGTAACTTGAGAACGCCTCGACCGATCGGAGTAAATCCACCTGTTTTTCCTCTTCTTGATGTCCTCTTTCACCTCCCACAACCGGAAGTTTTGTCGATGCAGTATTTTCGGAGATACACCCCTTCGGAGGTCGATTTTTAAGCACTTTTAGAACCGCGTTTTTTTTTTGACCATTTAAAAAAAAACTCTTTAGATGTTAATGTCATTCCAATTGAGTTTGTTATGTTCTCAGGGGATTGCAAGCGTGCTATTATATCCAAAGGGTCACCTCCCACAACCGGAAATTCTGTAGGTACAATATTTTCGGAGGTACACCCCTTCGGTTGCCGATTTTTCAGCATTTTTGGAATGGAAGAAAGTTTTTTTGACCATTTTTAAAAAAACCTCGTTACAGGTTAAACTCATTCGATCAAAAATTTTCCGAAATTTTTTCGAAAATGTCCAGGGGGGGGTTTTACGACTTTTTTCTCAATTCTCAATTTTGATTGCCTGTAACTTTAAAACGCCTAGACCGATTGGAGTTAATCCAACGGTTTCTTCCTCTTCTTAATGTCCTCTTTCATCTCCCACCTAGTTCCGTAGGTCCAATTCGTAGACCCCTTCGAAGGTCGATTTCAAAAATCGTCAACATGGATCTTTTCAGTTGTGCGTTTGCGTTTATTAGTCAGTCAAACAAAAATTCCCAAGAAATCTAAAAAGAGTCGAAAAAAAGGGGGGGGGGGTCGCTCCCACCTCCTCCCTGGATTCGCCTCTGGTCACACCTTAATTTCAGCTACTTTAATCTGAGAAATTTGTTCGGGAAAACAAAAATTAAGTATCTTGCTTTATGAAGGAAAAAACGAGTAGAATAAATTCACCAAAATTCGAATAAAACTTCCAAAAACAAGAAATACTCTCTCTCCTCCATCGTAGGAAAACTCTTTCCAATTTTCTAATAAGAAATATAATTTGTCGTCTTTTTTTTTTACTTTTTTGATTGCATTTTTCTTATTTTTTTGCGGCAATGCGGCAAAATAATTATATGAACCAAAACTGAATATGTAAATGTAAGCAAACTCTTTAAAACAATAATAATTTTAATGATAACTGAAAATTGATCAAAAAAATATAATAATTTACTAAAATTAAAGAAAAATTATAAATAACTGAATTTTCGAGATTGCAAAATGAAAAAATTGCCAAAAACTATGTAAAAACACAGCGCTATAACATATCTTAAATTAATTAAGTTTTTTTTGAGTTTACACTATTTTTAGCTACATTAAACTCAGAAATTTCTCAGGCCTCACAGCCATGTCACAAAAATGTCTAGATGTAAACATACTTTTCCCAAAAATATGGGAAATCTGCTCAGTTAAGGTGATTTTCGTATTAACTATTTTCAGCATTTTAGTTGCAAATTTAAGTTTTACGATACAGAAAATCCACTTGATAATATGTAAAAAATCGGCAACAACTAAATTTCAATAACACTTTTTGACGAACTTCTTTTGACAACAAATAAACAAACACTATCGGTGGTATACTGGGAATTCCATGGCGTGGGATGTTGCCAACAATAAGTGAATGGATAGTAGGTGGTTCTAAAACTTTACGTAATTTTTTTTTTCTAAAAACATATGTTAAGTGTTGAGGCAATATTTGTCAAAATAAGCATTTTGCAAATCTAAAAAAAAAAATTATTTATTCTCTCACTAATCACTAATTTTAGTATTCCTGACGTTCTAAGTGATATTGCAAAATAACATTTTAATCACTGATCTTTCATTCAAATTACATCGAAGCTGAAGGAATATTGACTAATAATTAAGCGGCAATGATGCGCTTCTTCCGGAATTTATCTTACAGAGGACAAAGCCGTAATTGAAATCTACTGAAGCACAAAAAAAGGTCAGTAGTACTATGTTTATAAAGCTTATGTTTGTTGTATTATTATATAATTAGTGAAGTAGCTAACAATTTTTTGAGTGGTGTATTTTAATAAGTAATAAAAGTAATAATAAATATTTACGTAATGTTCAGTTTCTAACTTAAATATTTTGACATCCGACTCCAATAATTTTTAAAATAATATATTTTAAAATAAAAAAAAAACAAATAAATTTAAAAAAGAAAAAACATAAAGAAACTTACCAGGTAATTGTCTTCATCAACCCAACCAATTCTATCTTTCTAAACTTGCACTAAGCTGAGTTTGGGCGCTTTACTTAGGTATTTATACCTCAACAGTATCTTAATAACGTACACCGTAGCCGCCGGTAAAATGCGAATTTCCCGGTTGTACTCGGGGATGTAGTACTGCCGCCCACTACCTTCTTCGCGTGTGCAGAATTGTCGCAGTGACCTTCGTCTCTTGCCATTGGCCGCTGTTCACCTATCGTTTATATTGGCGTAAGAGTTAGAACCGGCATGATAGTACTCGCGACATTTTATGTTTCGTTTGTCTAATCAATCGCTTTTTTTATCTTCTGACAGTGTGACATTTTGAACGCTGTTTTAATCCATATTTTGTTGTTTATTTATAAGAAATTATCTAATAATAGATGGTGGATTTTTGATTGAATTTTCAATTGATGCACGGATATCGTGAATGTGCCTCTATTCAAAAATTCAAGTCTGAACACAAACAAGTATTTTTCAGTCAATTTATCCTTATTTTTTATTATTTCAGTCATTTGTTTTTCGTCCCTTTTCAGTTATTTCAATAATTTTTAGTATCTTACTCTTTTTCTCACTACTTAATCTCCTTTCAAAAATTTATTTTGTTCATATTTATTCTTTGTGTTTTTATTTATTCTTTGTGTTTGATCCTCAAGAGGTTATCTATCTCTTTATGTATTTGTTTTTTGTAAATAATTTCCTCTGTCTAACGGAACTTTTCTTAATCATTAAACATAACGAATCACAAAAAAGGCTAGCTAATGGTGAAACAACGTATTGATAGATTTGACTTTTTGCAATTTGACTGTACAGATACACCGCCCAAAAGGAATTTTGAAAAGATTTTAGAAAGGAAGAAGCAGAAACTGGGTAAAGTTCAAAGGTTTTTAAGTCAGGCTATGGGTTGCAACGAGCGGCAGGTGTTCTCCCCAGAGGAAATAGATAGATATATAGAAGGCTCAACAGGTCCATTGGCCACTCCTACGAAGGGTCGTGCCCACTCAGGGAACAATACACTCGTAGAGTTACGTGGTGGAATGGCACGCTGGCGCTAGAGCGTCTTAAGCTAGACGCCAGAAGCGCCTTCCTCCGAGCTTCCAAAAGAGGTGCGCAGGTGTGGGATGGATACAAGGAAGCCCGCAGAGAGTTCAAAAAAAAGTTACGGCGAAGTAAATGAGGGAGTTGGCGGAAATCCTTAGGAGAGATAAACTCCTTCCCGGAATAGGCCAAACTTGCCAAATTGCTGAGCGCAGTAAGAGCAAATCAACTAGGCACAATGAAGAAACAGGACGGTACATGTAAAGGAGACCAGGGAGAAGCCCTAGAGATTCTCCTGGATACCCACTTCCCCGGAGAAAACGCAAGGCCCATTAGGATTGGATACTTGCAAAGGTAGTAGTGACCAACGAAGCCATTAGATGGGCGATGGGCGAATTCGGCCCATTTAAGGCAGCGGGACCAGAAGGTGTAATTCCAGCAACACTGCAAGAGGGACTGGACAACGTGCTCCCGTCTCTGAGCAAATTGTTCACTACGACCCCATTACCTCATCGCCTTTGATAATGACTGCCGTAGCTGTAGACGAAACATCAGGAAGAAATTCTATTGGACCACAGCTTCAAAGCCCGGAAAACACTTTAGATTATAGACATAGCATTGTTCGAAACGTAGGGCACAAATTAAAAAAAAATTTCATCTATTGCTAATTCATCATTGTCTATCGTCTTCAAACAAAACCATATCCAAATAGATTTTTAAACATATTTCTAGATTTTTTTATGTTCTCTTAATTATTAATTGTTACATTTTCTAATTACTAGTTTAATTTAATTTTCTAATTGGTAGTTTTTACCCATACGGGAAGAATCTTATAAGCATCTGATATTTAAATGATTTGCTAATTTCAAATTTTGTTAATTGCCTATATTTGTTTTTTTTATTTCCAATCCAGTCTTTTATATGATTTTTTTTATAATTTGTTTTTAATTTTTTAAGACAAAGATTATTCTTTTGGATTTAAGTGTTTAACATTCATTTATCTGGTAGTTTTTATTTTAATTTGTGTTATAGCTTTTCATCTCATCTCATCATTTCATCTCTAAATTTATCTGTCTGATCTTTTGGAGCAGAGTTTGTCCTTTTTTAAAGTTTTTTTTCTTAATTTTGCTTGCTGGTTTTCCTTCATATTTTAAAGTTTTTGTTTTCCTCAAATAGATTTTTTTTACTTTCTATGATTTTCTATTTTATTTTAATTATTTAGAAGCTATTTCTGTTCCACTTTAGGCAGTTAATGGCTAAAATATATCAGGTGGTTTGACCTAATAAATAAGCAGAAAAACTTTCTTATGTATATCTAGACATCCTGCAGCATGTAGATATTCATATTTGTGCTTATTTCAATATTTTGCTTACCCAGTAGTCTTTTAATCTCAAGTCTTGTTCATTGACAAGTGTTTTTCATTTTCTTCTTTATTCCTTACTTTATACCTCTTTGCTTGTTGTTCCCAACTTTCTATGTTTTGCACGGAAAGTATCAATTTTGTACATATTAATTAAAATTATTCCATTAGACTCATCTACTTTTAGCTATTTCTGAAAAATCCGATAAGAAATCAGCAGTTAACGCCTTGAATACCTACTCTCTGTATAATCTCATTCACTTATTTTTGCAATCCAATTACAATTGAAATTTTACTTCTTACTTTACTTTACTTTTTTGTTATCCCTGCCTTTCAGCACATGTTGAGAATGTACGACTAAAATGTCAAAGTCAGATTTCCAACGGCCAATGGATGTCAAAAATAAATGAATGTGATATATGCAGTGTGTAAGGAGTTAGACAATTTGGAAAAGACTTCGACTCCACGTAATCATCAAAATGTTAATAAAAAAGTTAAAAACCTTGAATGCATATATTATACCTAATAAAATCTGGTAGTCATCTCTAAAAGTTAAAAGCGGGTAAAAAAAACTTGTTTTGTTAGTTCCTTATACAAGTGAGAATCAACGGACTACTACACAACAATGTTGACCTAACTTTTTAGCAAAGATTCGTAGCAAAGTTGGACATTGACACAGTAAAGCAACAATGTTGTTCGAAACCGAAAACCAATAACATTTCAAGGTATTGTTTGCATTTCGGTGAAAAGAACTACCACAAAATGTAATCCAAATTGTTAACTAATATGCACTTTTTCAAGGGTGCTAAACGCTTGAAAGTAGAGTCAAAGAACAGCAGGACTACTTGAAGGTCCCTAAAAGCTACACTTTCGCTTAAAGATAATTTTGCGTGAAAGTCTACCTGGTGTTCCAATTTAGGGTTATTAAAGAGCTAAATTCAGTGCCCTAACATATTAGCATAGAAAACTTTTTGCCCATTTAAATTTCCTCAGGACCAATAACAGAATACCCCAATATATTGTTAGTGTTAGTTTCTGACTGTGTTATATGGTTCCCTTCTAAATAAGTGTAGATTCCACTCATTTCAATAACGGCAATTTTGTATATTTTGCGGCCCCCAGGCTCATCAGCCAATCAATCTTATGATGCAACATCAGTTACCTAATGATATTAACCTGCAATGAGTCCGAATTTCGTATTGTTTTGTGCAAGATATCATACCAATAAAAATAACTGCAGCAACTAGGCGATGAATATTAATGAGCACTATCGAGAGTTGGTCAGTAATATTGACCGTACGAAACATTTGTCTATCAAAGTAATTAGATTTTTATTACAAAATGATGAATGATTTCTCGCTTTCCTGCATGTGCCAAATTTTGGTTGGCCATTAACTCTGCAAAACAAGAACAAAAGATACTTAAGCCGTCAGTGGGTGCTTATTATAATGGGTATCACTTAAGACTACGTATATACGGATTTTATAATGTAAATGATTCTTTCTAATTTCTGCAAACTAAATGAGTGTTTTATTAATGAAAACCGGAATAAAAAAAGGTTTCATTTCGTTACTTGGTATAAAAGTAAAGCATCAGGTATTTTTATTTCGTAGGTAACTTAAACGAAAAAATGCGGCCTAAGTCATTCACACTCCAAAAAGTGTATCACTGAAACAGGGCAAAAGCCCAAACATTCTTCGGATTAAACAGGAGACAAATCAGAGTGTCCACTGCAGTGTACACAGGACACTGCAGTGGACCGAAGAGACGAAGTGTCGGCCGTGCTTGGAGGACGAGAAGACAGTTGAGCACGTCCTATGTGACTCCCTATTGCCAGATCGAGATACTCACTATTCAGAAACACGATCATTGAGCCTCAAGATGCAAATGCAGTGTCGCCCTAGAGACTCATCAGATTCGTTGAGGGTCTGGGTATAACGGGTGACAATAAAGCAGGGACAAACCTTGCTGGCAACATTTCCAGTGAGCCACAATAGACCTCAGGTCGCGGTGGAGGACTGTACAAGTCCACTCACATTGAATACAATACCATCCTGATCTTCCATATTTCGTCAAAGTTAGATCCCAGTTCCAGACGAGAATAGGAAGATCATTCTTTGACACACAAAACTGGCACACCTCCTGTGTCTGAGCTAACCACATTTTTGAATAAGTGATGTGATCTCCTGGAAAATATTCATCTAGGTCAACGCAGCAACCAAATAAGCCATCTGGCTCCAACCAGAACCTTGCTATTTTCAGCTGACAACTCAGCTTAAATGCATTCTTTGTAAGGGCAATCAGTACATATATTCCTGTCAAATATTTTTTAAATTAAAAGAGGCAGAAGGAATTAATCATATTCGAAAACTCAAAGCATGCTGAAATTGTGTTCGATTAAGGCATTCACTTGTAAAGAATGTTCGCAGAAACATAACACCCTGTTGCATTTGTCCAGAGGTCCTATAGCAAATCCACCATCAAGTGCTCATTGCTCTAATTCATTAAACGGTGACAAGAATGAACTTAATGAGGCACCAGGTTCAAGGTCGTTATAGATAACTCGTACAAATGGCAATGTTCACTCATGCAGAGCGATACTAGATAACTGTTCTCAATTAAATGTCCTTTCCAAACCAATTTTTGACAAGTTGAGTTTACTATCCATTACCATAAGTCACTCAGTGGAAAGTTTGGAAACAATGTAACTAAAATATTCCTAAGTTGTCGAAGTCGTTTGTCTTAAGTGATGTTGTCCCGATATTGCATTTAGTCTTGAATGCATGCAAATTCCCAAGAATATCACGTTGGCAGATCTTCCATTTATTCAACCTGGCCAATAGATATGCTTATTGGAGCGTCTCAATTTTGTCTCTTGTCTATTGGACAAATCACCCTAGCAGGCATTGGTGCTAGTTTACAATAAACTAAACTGGGATGGATTGTCTCCCGTCCTCTTCCACCTAAAATTTCGCCACTTGATGCATCTGCAATTTGTCCGTTGATGCCCCCATTTGCAAACAATTGGAGAAATTCTGGAAAATCGAGGAGATTGACAACCCTCGTGATAGGACAACTGCCGAAGAGGCTCAGTGTGAGCGACTGTTTTTTGACACTGCGTATCGAGGTAAGTCTGGTAAATTTAAGTAACCCTTCCTCTCAAGAATAATGCTGTTTCATTGGGCAATTCATATGATTATGCATTAAAAAGGTTTTACCCCATGGAAAGATCCTTCCCAAGAATCCTGCTTTGAAGACTTTGTGTACTTCTTTTATGAAGGAATACGAAGAGATGGAACATATGTCAAAAGTGAAAAAAGTACCAAATCAAATGTCGCGTCGTAGTTGAAGGTGTTCTTGATTGACGTTTTTAAGGTTGGTCCAAAGCTTCAGGATGACTTGATGGATATTGTCATCAGATTTGCTGATCAAAGAAATTTGCAAACCATTCTATCCCGTTAGAGTTCGTCTGAAGAAATTAGTCAATTTCACTTGAACAGCGTGAGATACAGAACTGTCAGCATTTCCTTCATGGCCATTAGAAGCCTACGTCAGATAGCTCTGCAAAATCAAAGTAAATATCCCGAAGCATGTGACATTATGCTTTCTTGTTTCTACGTATATGACGTTTTGCCTGGTTCGTGATGGACAGGCTTATGTAACTCTGCTTTATAACTTTTGGTAACAGGCCGTTGATGTTTTATGAGAAAGTAACTGAGATGTTTCGATCACTTTCTTATAACCATGTGAGTTATAGTAATGAGCTAACACTTTTATACATTTTAAGTGCCAGTTGGTAATTATTACAAATTCTTTTACTAGTGCTCCATAATCCAAAAACACCGTTATTTACTCGTTATAAAACCTGCTTTTTTAAGGGAATACAAAATGTTAATTGAGCAGGCAGCTTGAAGAAATGAAATCGCTGAACGCAGTGATTGAAGATGAAATGGTTGGTGGACTACAAACTACTGCTTCCTACTGAAACTAAATGAAATGAATGTTTAACTGGATATGGTATTTCATCGAAGGGCCTCATTGTTTTCTTAATTATTTTGAATTATTTTTCCAGTTTCTGTGACACAACGGGTTGATGTTTTCGATAATATATTTGGGTTGGGTGGAAAGAGGGGTTAAGCAAGAAGGGGTTATTTATTAATAAATTGTTTCGGTTCTTTCTCTTTATTTATTATAAAAACAGTTTTGAGGGATTTTTCATTTCGTTTTATATTTTTCTAACATATACATATGACCTATTTGACATCTGTTAATTATTAACGGCTTTATTTCGCAATACCGAACTACACACAAGTTAGACAAATCATAAAAGTAAACTTTAATTTTAGATGTCTAAAACAATCCACGCGTAGAATAAATTTGAAAATTACTTAGTAGAAGACATGGATTGTTTGCATAAACCATAAATTATCGGATACTTAATGGTATGTAAAATAACTTGTACTTTTTTGTAAGTTTGGTCAAGAAATTATCATACCACATGTCTAAAAAAAACTAGTTTTATTGGAATAACCGGTCAAATCATCGAGTCCTAAATAAACATACGTTTTTAAAAGATTTTTTTTCAGTTATTTTTATTGATATTATAGGTAGTCTATTACATACTAAAAAAGTTCGCAACAGTTGGTGAACACGTAGACGTTTGTAGGCGACAGATCGGATGTAATATTGACAAAAAGGGGAATTTGATAAATAGTACAAGTTGTTCAGTAGACGTGGGGGCTTTTGGTGTCATAAAAATGATAGGGGGTGTTCATCATCTTCTGCTTCGTCGGCCTTACCCGTTCCGGATCATGGCAATGCACACTTTGCACTTTGTTGACTGCAGCGCGGAACAGTTCAATGGAAGTCACGCCAAACCACTTCCATAAGTTCGCGAGCCAGAAAATTCTCGTTCTGCCTGGTCCTCTTCTTCCTTCCACTTTACCTTGCAGGAACAGCTGTAGTAGACAATACTTGATAGGGTTTCTCATGACATAGCCCAAATACTCAAGTTTGAGTTGGTTTATGGTATTCATGAGAGTTAACTGGTAGTTCATTCTTCGCAGAATCTCTTCGTTGGTGACTCGATCAACCCAGGAAATTCTTAGAAATCTTCGATAGATCCATAGTTCAAAGCTCTTGATCCTTTTTTCTGTTGCTACAACAATACTGAGAAAATATAGCATTTTATAGTTCTCTTCTTGAGCGTCATACCGAGATCTCCATAGCAGAGGAAGTGTTTCATTTGTGTGAACACTGTTCTAGCCTTTTATATTCTGCACTTTATTTCTTTGGAGTAGTCCACGAATCATTGAAGTTACACCCAAGATAAGAAAAAATACGTACTCTCTTGATGGCTTCGTTTTTACAATACAGTCCACCGCGTTGATTAGGGGACTTACTTATAACCAAGTATTTGATCTTCTTGATATTCAGTTCCAATGCGTATTGTTCGCATGTGTGTGTAACTCTGTTGATAAGTTCTTGCAGCCCCTCCAAGTTATCGGCCAGTAAAACCGTGTCGTCGGCATATCTGATATTGTTGATTAGTTCTCCATTTACCTTAACGCCGTCTGTGGTGTCTTCTAGTGCCCTCCTAAATATTTTCTCCGAGAAGAGATTTAACAGTAAGGGTGATAAGATGCTGACCTCTCTGACTTAATTTTTGATTTCTAAGGTAGTACAACATGCAGGAAGTACAGCATGCAGTGGACAAAGGATAAAAGGAAGGTGCGAATATACGCGGTATAAGGAAGTACAACATGCAGTGAAAAAGACGATAAGTGAAGAATTACGGAAGACAACACTAGAGGAAAGTCAAATAGAATATACGTGGACAGCTTTCAAAGAATCGGTGCCCAGGCTTGTGAGCAATTCCTGACCCCTAATAAAAACCAACAAAAGAAGAAGCAATGGATGACCGACGAAACTTAGAGATAATGGAAGACAGACGAAAGATGAAAACTGCCAACCCCATAGCTTATCAACAAATTCATAGTGCTATTAAACAAAAAATCAGAGAAGCTAGCGAATTTGCTTCACAAATAAACCGTCGTAGTAAAAAAAATATCCAAGGCATGTGCAAAACAATCAGAAGCGTGTGCAAAGTGGACTTTGCGTCACACGCAAGGTCATAAAAAAATTAATCGATTTCGACGACTAAATTAAAAGTTCTGTAAATTTTTGTAACAAGGCATGAAAAACTTACCACTTACCCAAAAAATGATGGACACGCTTTGACCATCAAATCATGATTCTTACTGAAAAACATATTCGCAACAAACTTCATTAAAATCTGTTTTTTACGCAAAAACTAACAATGTTACAAGTTTTTGCCACAAGCAATAAAATTTTTAAAAAACATCAAGGTATCAGATTCAAATAAAAAAAAAATTATGATGACTAAGAAAAGTTCTAGTAGACTTAACCAAGGCGGATGGACGCCGTTTTTTCATCAAAACATGAGTCATACTTAGGGATTCACAGTTTGACTTGATTTTCAAGCTACTTGACTTGACTTGATTCAATCAAGTCAAGTTTGAGGCAGTGAATGTCAGGTCAAGTACATTTTCTTTCAAGTAGGTACTTGAAAAATACTTGAGCTCGGTTTAATGTTTTATTATTAGGGGACACTTAGTAAACATGTTTGAGGAAATTTTTTTGCTTACTCTCTGGAAAATCGCTGACGCAAGTTGTCCTTCCGGCTTCAGAATCTTGATTTGAAGTTTGCAAAGTTGAAAGGACTTATTGTACTCTATGATATTCTCAACTCTTTGAGGGCTGGTTCCTGATTATGCGATCTTCATAAAAGTTTTTAGATTATTTATTAAGGAAAAAAAATTCACATTTGGGTTTGCCTAGTGTTGCCGCGCACTTTTGTTTTAACTTGAAATCAAGATAAAAGCTTGTCAAGACAAGAGAGTGGCAAGAATCTTGCATCGAAGCTTGTCTTGTTTTCCTAAAAATGGCTTAAACCGTAAAAAAATGCAAATTGGAAATGTCTGAAAATAATACAGTTTTGATTAAGGCCAATATCTTTTAAAAATGACACGTAAAGTTTAGAAACACCAATTTGTTCTTTGTGGAGAAACTCAAGTCAGGATTAAGGTCAAAGTCATTAAAAAAATCCCCTAGCAACCTAAAATGCAAATTCGGAGAAATTGCGGTTATAATTAGGGCTAAAACGTTATCATAATACATTGTCTAAAAAGCAAATTTTGATGATTTTGGAGAAACTCAAATTTAATAAATGTCAAACCAGTCAAATCGATTCAAATCTTTTCTTGTTTTTAGCAAATTTAATTTTTGGTTTAAAATCATAAAAATAAAAATTTTAAGTTTTGTGAAAAATTCAGATCAGGATAAGGGCAAAAAATGGTTAAAAACTAGAACTAAAATAGATCAAAAAATACCCACATCATCTAAAATTGCAAATTTTAATTTTTTTGTACAAAGACGTTACTAGGACAAAATAATGCAAAACTGATTTAAATCTTCTGATATATTTGTTGTTGCATTGTCTATGGTAACATACACTTTTGGACTAAAATATATGAAATATGGATCAAAATGCAATTTTTTTGAGAAAGTCAAGTAAGTTCAAAAAATCAGGTTCTTTAAAGTCATATTTGAAGTTTTTGGAGTAGTTGAGATAAGAATTTTTAAAGCTAAATTCGGTTTGGGATAAGCCAAAATGTTAAAATAGCCAATTTGGAATTTTTAGAAACTTACAGGTTAAGATCAAGGCCGAAATCGGTTAAAAAAGATTAAGTGTTTAAAAAATCAAATTCGGAGCTTTAGAAAAATTCAAGTTAGGATGGGGACCAAAATCGCTTAAGAATGACTCAAGGGGTTTAATAAAAGGTTTTTGGTGAAATGATAAGAATTAAAGCCAAAATCAGGATTTAAAGCTTTGAAAAAATGCGAACTTGAAGTTGCACGAAGGGGTCAAAATCGTTTACAAATAACTCAAGAACTCAAGACATATCTTGTCTTCACTCTTGATGTCTTGTCTTGTTACTCATGTAGACAACTTGATTTCAAGTCAAGCTCTAAAAGTTTTGTCAAACAGATTTGGCGTCCTGATGTGAACGACAAAATAAGAAAGGAGCAAATTGGGTGAGACTCTTCAAACGATTTCCCTGTAGTTTTTACAACTAAAAACTAGGTATTTTAGAAAGACAAGACTAAAGATGCGCTATGTTATACAATTTTTCCTTAGGACTGAGTGGTCAATACAGTTATAAAAAGATTCAAGTTAGTTCACCGATAGGAAATTACATAAACAAGTTTAATTCGTCTTCAAAAAGTTAAAATTCGTCTTAACCATTAACTATTTTCGATCAAGTATCAAGTAGTTGGAAAATACTTGACATCAAGTCAAGCTCTTCTCTAAAAAAAATTCCTACTGAAAAGTCTAGAAAATATGATAAATTTGTATAGTAGCGTTTACCAAACGCCCTCTCAAGTCACATCAGTATCGTCAGTAGATCTAGCACAGAACAACCTCGTCGGGAAGATCTCGCATGACCTCAAAAAGAAGAGCATAGCGATAGGGTTATTCCTGGACAATGAAGGAGCTTTCAACAATGCCCTCCCTGACTCTTCAGGACACAACAATTTGCTTCAGACCCGCCAAAAGGTGTCCGCAGAGAGAAGTTCCATCACCTCTTCTGTGGTCCGTACTGGTAGATGACCTGCTTGCTATAGTTGAACTATGGGTTGTGGATGTTCAGGCGTATGCAAACGACTTTGTCATCCTGATTCGAGGCTATCATGGAGGACGCATAACAAAAATACTCTAGAAGATTATCAACACCATCTACGAGTGGTGTCTCTATCAACCCGGACAAAACCATGGTGGTTCCGTTCACAAGGAGAAGAAAATTGCGCAGCCTCTGCAAAACCATTCCATTCGCAGAGGAGGTGAAATGTCTGGGCGTAATATTAGATAAGACACTGAACTAGAACACACATATGGAATGAATGATCAGCATGACTAAATCGTTCTTGTGGACATGCAAAAGGTATTGCGCAAAAACTGGGGATTAAAACCCAAATTAATGCACTGTCTGTATGTGACGGTCATTAGACCAATGATCACGTATGGAGCCATTGTCTGACATTTCAAGGGCGGACAATCCGAGGTGCAAACTGAGTAACTTGCACCGTCAAGCCTGGCTGGCCATTAGTGGGGTATTTGGCACCACCCCAACATTGGCCATGGAAAGACTTCTCAGGCTAATTCCGCTTCACATACCGGTAGACAGGGAAGCCAAGTGGAGTATATATAGACTCTACAACACATAGGGAAGAGAGGTTATATTGGAACCAAACCCACTGCAGGCTGAAGTAAGCGGTCATGCTTTGCTGGGTATGCCTTCGGTCATGATGCCTATTGTCACCTACACTTATTCAGCCTACAAGGTGAACTCCCTACAAAGAAGGAGTGGGACCAGAATAAACAAAGGCTACAGAGCGGGCATCACTGTTTGTAGGCGGATGGCTCGAAAAATCCCATAGGATTCTAGAAAAGCACGCAACAATATTTCAAGTAGAGCTCTATGCTATTGAAATATCTGCCAGATCTATAAGCAAAACTGGACAAACAAAAATACCAAATATATTCGGACAGTCAAGCGGCACTGAAAGCACTTGACTCCAGCAGGATCTCATAAAGAACTGTCTGGGGAGTTTGAAACATACTGAACCACATTGAAGAGCATAATACGCTAACCTTGGTCTAGATTCCAGATCACAAAGAGGGCAATGAAATCGCCAATTCTCTTGCAAAGAAAGCGGCGAGTGCTAGCTTTATAGGGTCTGAACCGGTATTGTGTACCGCAAGAGAGGTATCGGAGAGGGCAATAATCCACATGGTGGAAGAAGTCCATTCAAAGGCGTGCATACAGGGACCCTGTGACAAAGAACAAAAGACTTATTAAACCTCAATAGACAACCGCTCAAAGCCGCTATCGGCTTATACACTGAACACTGTCTATTAAAACACCACATACATAGTATAGGCCTGGCAGACAATGCCGAATACAGACTGTGCATGGGTGATGATGAGACTAGAGCGGATCCTAAGTGAATGTCCTGCAGCTTGAAAGCCAGAAATTTGGAAGAATTTCTGAAATCGAAGGCCCCAGAATCTGAACATTTCCGACCACCGGGCTCCCACAAAATTTCACTCAAGAAGATGATGGACTTTCTAAAAGGACTGGGCCTTCTGAGTGAACTTTAATTGATATTGAAGCACAATAGATCTTGTAGGTCGCGGTGCACGCCCCCTCCTCCCCTCTTGGGACTACTCATTTTGAATCAATCAATTAATCAATTTTGCTGATTTGGTTAAAATTTTAGAAATTAATTATGGTGTACACAGTGCATGAACGTGTTGAGTTTGTAAGCCTTTATTACCAAAATCAAAAGGGTGCTCGAGCGTGTGCAAAGATATCCCAAAAAACCAAAATCATCCCGAACGTAAACCTCACTAATGAAATTGATTTCAGATTTGTTGAGACGGGTTCAGTAATGGATAAAAAAAAGCACTCATTGGAACTGTCAATGATGAAGTGGTTCACCTTATGCCATACACGCAATCTCTACGGCAAATTGGTGTAGCTTCTGGTGTTAACCAATTTAATGTGTTTAAAATTTTACATAAGTACAAGTTTCATTCTTCAAAAATCAAGATAGTTCAAGAATTAAATGATGATTTTGTCCGAAAGCAAAAGTTTTGCAAATTTATAACCATAATTCGAACTTCTTAGACAACCTTCGCTTTTCTGCTGAGTGCACGTTGTCACTTCATGAGTAGGTTAACGGTCATAACTGTAGATTTTGGAGGAACACAAATCCTCATGTATTCCGAGAAGGTCATACTCGACATCCCGAGAAGCTAATGTTTGGTTAGGAATTTTGGAAGACAAGCTAATTGAATTTTTATTTATTCCTAGGAATTTAAATAGTAAAATTTATCTTGATATTAGCTGGAAAAATAAGATTGATCTGTTGATAATAGAAAAATAGAAAATCATCCTCTGCTACCTGACCAACAATTGCATTTCAAACAAGACGCTCCACCACTTCGCCAATACCTCAATTTGCAATATCTCTGGATCTGTTGGATTGGAAGGAGATGGAGTGGCGTGCCCGATCTCCTGATCTGAAACCTCTAAACTTTCTCTTGTGGGGACATGTTAAGTCCAAAATTTGCGTGACTCAGTCTGAGAGTTTGGACGACTCACGCCAACGAATTGTAGATGAGGGTCGTCAAATAACTCCAATTATGCTGAAGCATGTTAGAGGCAGGTTTCAGTCAATATTGTATTATTGTAAAGATATAAAAACGTCATTAGCCTGAAAAAAAATTATTTTTTCTAAAACGATTCGTCAAAATTATTTTTCTTATACACGGTGTTGTAAAGCCTCAAATGTAGGTCAAAACATGTCCTCCAAACAAAGTCAATCGGTCTGTTTTGGTAAATTTTTTTAGTCACAGAGAGACAGATGATACAAAAACCCTGACTTCATCAAACCTCTCTTTACCATCATAATTAATCACACAATTAATTATCATAAAATTTTTATTTTTCTATTTTTTATAAAATATTATATAAAGTAACCATCAATATGACTATAACACACTTAAATCTACACCTAAATAAAGGACGGATAGTTTTGTTTGTCAGGAAGGACTTATTTTAATATTACATCGTTGCTCTCAAATAGCACAGTTTCACCTAAAATCCCAATTTGTTAAATACTTAGTTAATATTCATGAACCTTCAACCGTGATATTTAGTCAGAAAACTCTATTTTTTTTCTACTTATAAACTCTAAGTACCTATCAGTATAAAGTACAAATAATGACACTATTCACACACTTCTTTTTAGTATTTATGTATACAAATTTATTTACACATCTACTTAAAATTATTTTTGTATATAAAAGTTTGCTTTATTGTATTAAATATTTGTCCTTTTACTATGGTCGTTATTGTAAACTTAAATATGAAAAATGCTATAAGGACCGTTCAAAAGAACTTTTATACGACTTTTTTTTACAAGCGAAATGGAATACGCGTAATTAGTTTTTAAAATATTATTGTTCAAATGTATCACAGAATTGGTCCAGGTTGGGTCCAATTTTCAGTTTGTAGTATTTTCGATCGTCATTAAATAAAAAAATTTCAGAGTTAGAGAATATATATTGAGCAAAACATTTGATACGTAGGTACTATTTACAATGTGAAAATTATGTTTGCCATGTTGAGAGCGATATTTTTTTTCAAATAGGTGCTTTATTGAAAATATACTTTGTTAGATGACCTACCTTAAGTCGATGCAAGGACCACATTTCATCAAATCAAATAATTAAGCTGGTTTTTATAAGGCAAGAATAAGTTAAACTACATGTTTGAAAACTGCTCAATATAGTAATAGCATGACAATCGTTCAGCCACTTTTTTGTCCAATTAGATGCCAACAAGACTGAGGTTCTGTAAAGTACCTAATGTCTAATGTAACGTGATTTAAAAGAAAAATAAGATAACTGTTATATTGCAAAATTTAATTTTCATCAATATCCGTGATGGTTCTTGCTTAGCATTACTGTATAAACATGAAAAATTCTGTATGCTTGGCGACACTGTTTTCTTGCCCCATAAGAAAATATGGTCGACATGGTCAAAGTCACGTGTTCTGGGGCCTTATTCCGCAGCTACTCGGAAGGGTATCACATCTGAGATGTGACACGAAACGCGTCATTAAGATGTGCGTCTTTCCCTACAATGGAACCAAAGTGACACGTTGATGACGCGTATCTTGCATGTGTGAATCTCCCAAGTACTGACAAAATAAGACATCTGGAAGGGGTCATTAAATAAAAAAAGAACGTTATAAAAGGCACTGTCAGTGACGTGGAATCTTTAACAAAATAAAGGCCGGTCAAGAAGCAAAATAATCACAATAAAGACCTACACATTAAGTCAAAGTTTTATCTTGTTGGTTTTTCGTTGTTATGACTACTACCAGGGAGGATTCATTTTTATATAGATACATTCAGAAAAATTCGAAAAATATAAACATTAAATCGGTATATTGTAAAAAGTTTAATTCCCCAAAGGTTACTCGTTTTGCCCCTCCGGGCTTCATCAGTCCCTTTGTTTTGGAATCGCAAAAGCACATTCTTCAACGTGCATTTGTGCCTTCTGAATAGAGCCTGACGATGCCATGAGCGACAAGACATAAGGTAATTAATTCTTGTAGGAGACTGGAGACTTATACGTTCAGGTCAATGGAGTTAGTATCCCTCCATAGATCTAAACACGATTTGTGTTCTAATGAAAAAAAATTGTGGTATATTATACCACAAAATAGTTCTAGGTCATTGCGTAAATAATTAAAAATACAAATCTGATTAGAGAGTACTAAAGCACTGAAAATGTTGCTCCTCGTTAGGCTTTATCAAAGTAAATCTTGCAGATGTCAGGGAATCGCTAACTAATTGATTCGAGATACAGTTTCAGATCTAATTTTTGCTTTTCCTATGCGAATCGGTCAACAACGCCTAACTTGAGCGCAACTTTTTTTAAATTGAAATGTTTAGTTTTTCCCTCCCTCTAACAAAATTCAATCGCACCGCAACACTGTCAAATTTTTAATTAAAAAAAAATCATCGTCGGCTTAAAAAAAACTAATAAATACACCACAGGTCAAGTCTCAATATTTAGGCACGTTTCCCATTTGCACGTCTTTGCCCTTGTTGGGCGGCGAGCCCACGTGACCGGGCGCCAACTGAAGGGAGTTGAGTCGGTTGGCTCCTCGCACCAGCCTCCATATCGCCACGATGAGGAGCAGGATGCCGCAGGCAAAGAGGATGCCCGATAGGGCGGCGTGCGCTATGGGCGGTACGGTCGTGGCCAGTTTCATCAGACCGGTCATCTCCTCGGGAAGACTGTCTAGACCCTAAAAATATTATATATTTTACTGGGTATTCATTGGAAGTAAAACCGCCTTAGAAATGGAATTGTAGTTCTTAAAGAACTTAATACAAAAAATTAAAGGCAAAAGATTTCCATTAGAGATGGTCTATTTTGAGATCTTAATTCTGCAACTACCACCAAAATAATTATTGGGGTGTCTTTTGGTAAATAAATCCGGCAACCTTAGATGACTAATGCTAAGCCCAAATATAGTCAGAAACGAGGAAAAGCGGAACTGGATCACATGTCCTATTGGTTGAAAATCAGCCAACAGGCTCTTAGCTTTAGACATGGCACACAAGGGTCTCAAACGTTGATTATCGTAGGTATAGCGCACTGAGATTGGAGTCGAAAGTGTCTATACGAAGAGAATACCTTGTTTTCACAAGTATACTCAGCATAGTTAGCTATGACCGCAGTTATCTTGATTTATCTTCTCTCGAGTTCATCAGCTAGCAATTTATTTGATAAGATAGTAGATCTCGACATGTCAAAGAGACTGGTCCATACCATTTTACCGGTCTACTGAGTTATTTGTTTCAGCTCCTGTTAACCTCCAGCAGGTTTCTAATAGCCTCGAAGCACAGATTCAACCGATCCACAATGGACGTAATAACGAAAATGTAACCACTGACCTATCGTTGGGCAGATAAGACTGTACTCTAAAAGTTCGAATCCCTTGTGTTGTTATAATTAATTATTTCCGAACTGCTTTGTCTACCAGTCATATGTTTTTTTTTCTGGAAGATCTTGCCTGACAAGTTTAAGAGTATACTCATCCTTATCATCTTTTGTTCATCGGCTTTCAGGTGAACAGAGTGGAAAACGAGTTTTTTATTATCCATACAGAGTGCCACAGGGCTCTCACTTTTGCATTCTCATTTTCCTAACATTCAGCGACGACACGACTGATACGCTACAGATGTGCTAGTTTTTGTTGTATGTTAATGATTTCAATAGATACTATAGGGTGAAAACTAACCTGAACTAAGCTCGAACTTCACTCGAAGTGTTGCCAGCAAGGTTTGCCCCTGCTTGCTCCATTAATTGTCATCCGTTATGCCCAGACCCTCAACGAATCTGATGAGTCTCTCGGGCGCACTGCGTTTGCATCTTGAGGCTCAATGATCGTGTTTCCAAACAGTGAGTATCTCCATCTGGCACAGCACAGTTGACACTCTCTATCTTCGGACAGTCTGAGTCTGTGCATGTGAAATCTTAGGTAGCTATGTCCTGTACAGTGCAGTAGCCACTCTGATTTGTCTCCTATTTAGTCCGAGGAATGTTTGGGCTTTTGCCTTCCCTGTTCCCGTGATAAGTCCTAGGACCAGTCCTGGAACTTGGCATTGCTCCATTTCTGAAGTTCAGCCTTGACCAGAGAGTATGGAATTCCCAGTGCCGGCTCCGGGCCTACGAATGCGGAGCCCGCCGCCTAGAGAGTTGTGTCCTCCTAACGAGTAAGAGTCACATGTGGGGTCCATGTGAGTGATATGTCCAGGATGACTCTTAGAAATTTTACTTCGTTGGTAGAAGGGATGGTCGCCCCGAATAAAGATGGCGGCTTTAGGAAGTCCAGCCTCGTCCTTCTGGTAAATGGCACTATCACCGTTTTCCTAGGGTTTATTGCTTTTCTTTTGAACACCAGCTGTGTACAACATCCAGCACCTCTTGCAACGTGCTGGAGATTTGTTGGTCTGCGTGGTTTCTTATAAGGATAACGATATCGTACGCGTATGCTTGGACCTCGACTCCCCATAGTTCCAAAGTAGCGAGAAGGTCGTCCACTAGTAGCGACCACAGGAGTCTGACAGTGTCATCTGACAGTGTGATCATTTAATGATGTAGTGATCAGTCTGGATTATAATATGTTGCGAATCCAGTTGGTTATTGTTGGTTGGATCCTTCTGGCTTCACTGGCGCTGAGGCTCTCCTTTAATAATGCACCTACAAACTCCCTAGTCTGTTTTTAAGGCCTCTACAATGTCTATGAAAATACCAACTGCAACACCCTTTGTATCCAGGATATCTTGGGTTTTCTCTCCACCAGGTTGTGGAGTGCTAGTTCGGTTGGTTTGTTAGCCTGGTATATATAGTGTTCCGTATTAAGGGGGTACGTTGTTAGCGCTCCATCCCTCAAGTATAGGCCTAGCAGCTTTTCCAAGCTTTTCAGCAGGGACGAGGTTATACTAATTGGCCTGAGCGATTTAAGATCTTTACCCCTACACCCCATCTTTGGTATGTAGATGACCCTCACCCTGGACTAGCAGTTTGGGATAAAGTCTAGGAATATAAAATGTCTGCATTCGACAAAATCAAAAATCACCGGTGATCTTAAACGATGATGAAAATTTGTATGCCAAATTTCTTTTATATTATAGAAGCACTCTCCTGTGTCACCACGAAAAATCTTAGTAAAGCTGTTTGGCCAAAGGCTCAATAAACTAATAGATCAATTAAATCTAAACTTACAACTAAGTACGTGGTAACTAACGATGGCAAGATCTTCCACAAGATAGGTCCGCCGTAATTTCAGCTCATTATAAATTATAAATCTTTAAATCTTGAAGCACCACCAACCACCATCTTAAAGCTCTATCATTAACAGGAACATAAAGGGAGCGACTCTCTTTTGCCTTGTCAAATAACATAACTCCCGTGTTAAGGACGCCTTGTCTCAAGGAGTTTTGATGACACCAATATTTGAACGTTTTCTCTGACACATGACAAAGACAAACGATTGATTGAGGGCGTGCCACAGTAATTGAGGTATCATCAGCATACCAGCCCCTCACCCTTACAATCTGACAGTCGACTCAAATATAAAATATATAATAAAGAATAAATGAATGGACAAACAATATTTTCCACATTGTGGGTCACAAACTGCTTGTTTTTGGTTCCGAAAAATAAGCAACACTTGCTCCTCATCCTGCAAGATTTGAGTTTGCGCAACAGTAACTGATGATCAATAGCATCACGAGCCTTAGATAGATCAAAGAAAACACCAGCCACTTTGCTTCCCATATGTTCTCACAAACATAATTGACAGAGCTAAAAATTGCCGATTCAGTAAATCGCTTAATTGACGGATTCTAAAACTTAAAGCTATTCGATTCTAAAACTTATAGCACTCAATTTATTTGATCACCAGAGGGGACCCCGAAACGCTGTCCGTTCAATCCATCAGTTTTTTTATACCCCCATGACATGCCATTTTTTATCTCAATCTGATTTACTGGAATTTGGTAGACGTGTTTACAAAGATGATCACTATTTAATTTTTTTTAATAAAAACGCTTTCAGTCCATCTGTCCAGACCAATTACAATCCAACTTCGACCTAATGGGCTAATCAGGCTTTGATTACTAGGTACTAATTCTTAAAAAGTGGAGTAAACGCGTACTTACCTCTTCGAACCACATAATTGGAAACACGATGTCCGGGAAGGTGGCCACTTGCTTGATGTCCACCACTTGGGACACGGCAAGATTGATTTGGATACGGGCTTTGGCGCGCATGGCTGTACCCATCAGCTAAAAAATTTGGTCAATCATTATTGTGGCGATAACAAGCAGTTTTACCATGAACTTACAGGTTGGACATCAATGAAGAATCTGTGTTTCTGTTCATCAGGAGGACTGATTCCCTCCAACGCCGTCCTATAGCTATCGTTAGCTAAGTAGAAGTGGGGGAAGGAGAGCAGAATCGGGGAATCTACGCGTCATCAAAATCAATTATTTGATACGTTTTTATAGGGTGTTAAAATCGATTTTAGGTCACTTCTTATAATAAATATTATTTCATAAAAATCTGTTTTATTTAAAAACTAGGTATGGCTTTACTTTTTTTGAGGTGATTAAAAATATATATTCTAATTTGCATGACAACCGGAATCAATGAAGAAGAAGCATAAATAAAGTAGACTGGCTTCCTCTTCGTTGATTATAGCAATCCTGCCACCCTGGATTACAAATGTAAAAGGTGTCCAAAAAGCCAGAACCATTTGCAACCTAAATCTATGATTTAAATTAAAATTAAGAAAGCAAGATGTAATAAATAAAAAATTAAAAAATATATATTATTGTTACTAATTAAAGGTTTATCAGATCGATTTTATTATGATAAATAACTGTTGAGTCTTACCGTACTGGCAGAGAGACACGTTGAAAAAGCCCGATGGAGCGCAAGGAGGTCCCTGAGGACAGAAGCACATGTTTTCGGGATTTTCTTCAACGCTTCCAAAGACGTTTTTCGGCGGAGAGAATCGGTAGGCAGGAACCTCGTTGGGACCTACCACTTCCTCTTGGAATCTGAATAAAAAGCAAATTTAAGAGATAAAATTTAGAATTTTTATTTTTGAGCAATTTTATGAGTATATCATGGAAACTCTACTTTCACCTTTTTTCTACTATAGCTCCTATGAGTCTACCTAAGGATAGATTCGCATTATTCTACTTACACAAGAGGTAACTTTCTGCACAAATCTTTGTCGAAAATGTGGATTGTCGTGTTCTTCGTAATGTGCGGTGGGAAGATAGAACCATCAGAGGCCATAATGTCGTTGCAGCGATCTTCCGTATAGTGCGGCAACTTGGGCATCCCATTGACGTTATCGATGAGCCCATACCTGGTAATATCGCCGGCGCCAGTAAACATGGTCACCATATCCTTCGATGTGCCGTTTTTCTGCAAATTTCCTAACTAGCCTAAACATTCAAACGCTTCGTTTGCAACTTACATTGTACATCAGCCCAAACTCCTCGTACGGTAACTTCTGTTCTTTGGGAACGACGTCTTTGGCCAGTTTTAGCAGGGGGTCTTCGTAGCCCCACAAGAGCTGACCCACGGACACTTCCACGAAGGGCTTGATTTTCAGAATGTCCATTATACTGGCCATGGCGAGGCGGAGAAAGCGAGCCGCGTGTTTCGATTGCGAGGTGGCGCTCTGTTGATAAAATTTATTTAATGCTGAGTGTCTAGCTTTAAGTGGAACTTAAACCGCAATCTTAAGTTTAAGCTCAATGTTTAGTTTGACGGAAAGCAAGTTTTGTATCGTTACGACAAAAGAAATTCATTAAAAGATGAGTGGCGATATTGGTGAGAGATGCTGCTCAATCATCAGTGCTTGGGAAATGCAGTTGAAGATCACGTTGGTAGGCAAGCCTCCATAAGACTAACTGCAGAAAGAATATATCGGCACTCTCCTGGGTGTCAACAAGCACTTGTGCTGGTTATCGACCTTAATTGGGTTTCAGGTGGTTGATTTACCACCGTAGACGCAGCGATAATCGACGATCATATCAATTCTTCGAACCCTTCGGACTGGATATACTTGACAACGCGGTATTAAAAAATCTCCGACTATAGCCAGAGTTAGAGATGGGGAATTAAAGCAACTCTGATCACAATCCAATAAAGATGACTCTTTATTGCGTATGCAGAAATCAAAACGAGGAAGAGCCTTCAAGAGCATGAATCAAAGCGTGCTTGCGACCATCCCAGGTTTTCTACTGCAGACTCTATCCACATATTCAGTGGTACAGAAACCGGTCAATACGGTGAAACTTCATATACGGGTACTCGTTCAGGAACTGCGTAGGTTGTACTACAGAGGGCAATTGAAGGTAGTGCTGTGGGAACACCGGAGTCAGACGTGTTTCTTAGTTTTTTCACTGTTGCACAGTGTGAGGGCTTACAGCAACGAGGATAAGGCAGAAGCAGTTAGCCAAACAGTCAAAAGGGAGTGTCCTCTGAATGACCACTCTGACGATGATGATTGTCACATTCTATCAGTTGAGATTGCTGTGCGGCGAAGAAGTCCGCAGGATCCGATAGACCCCGATAAATTTCGGGGATCTTGAGAACCGTTGTGGAACTCAGTGTTTTCGCTTCCGGGTCAGTACCTCTATCAAGGAATTGTTAGTTCAGGTTGAGGTTCAGGTTCAGGTTCAGAACTGTTAGGGGTACTGACCCGGACGCACAAAATACTGATAGGTAGACGTCGCCGTGAAATCCAAGTGCCAACACACAGCCCGTTATCTTAGTGTAAACCTAGATAAAGAACTATATTGGGAGAATGTATGGCTTCTCTATATGCTCTGCTCAATTGAAGAACTCATCTAGATAATAAAAACCATCATGAAGCTGATTCTGACCTATCGGATCACGTGAAAATGTGCAGCCTGATTGTACTTTCTTTCTTACTATTGAATCACGGGGCCTCACGGTTCAGTGGTAGGAGAGAAATTTGTGGTAATCTGCAGTGGCAAACTGTGCGCGACTTCATAATAATCAAACAAAGCTGAGAAGGCATTCAACAGTTAACAACATATCAAGCTGCAGGGTAGGAAATTTGCTGCAAAGAAGGAAAAAACCGCCCAGAAAAAAGCCTGTGATTAGAGTGATATTTCTTAAACATTATGTCACAATCAAACTTATTTGAAGCACTTCTTGAGCACGTCAAAGCAAATAGCCAATAAAAATATTAATTATATGGAGGGTTAAGAACTTACCAACATAGGAATGTTTGGTACTACAACCACATCATCTTCAGAGCCCGCTGACAACGATTCGTCAAAGTGGTAGATCTTTTCCTGGTGAAAACTGACTGTGTCGTTGTCATGAAACGTAATGTTCTTCTTCTCCCATTTTTCTCTGTAAAATTAGTTTTCTTAATTAATGACATTCGCGGACGAAACTGAAAAAAAATTGGAAATAATTGCAGAAGTTTCCTTTCAGTGATAATAACAATTGAAAGTATTCGAGACCAAAACTACTTTGATACAATATGATACATACTGATTGATACAATTATGAACATGTTGGGTTAGAACTATCATGTCGTGATATAGGTACAGGGTGTCCCGTTATAAACACCACACGCTTTAACTTTCTTGGTTTTCTATAAAAGTTGAAGCGCTTTAGCGAAGAATATGAATATACACGGTGTCCCAAAAAAATGTGACAAACCAAACATATATTTTTTAAAGCTATTTGTGTATATAGTATTGAAGGTTGGAGCAGATCCAGGTGATTCCAACAATATATTATGGTTGTGATTATGATTTTTGGCTTTAAGCGTCGAACTACCGGTCTCCAATTTGTCAACCAGCCAAAGCTGTACTGATGAGGGGTAGACCCCGAAATTAGTATGCAGATGGGTTGATCGACAAATTGGTGACCAATTACTCATAATAAAGTAATGTAAAATATGAAATACATTTTAACATAACTTTGTTGCTTAGGTTTAATATAGTTTACATTTTACATATATGACATGAAAAAAGAGCAAACTTCACGTAGACTAGGCGTAGACAATCGACGTAAAGTACATTTTAAACTGTTTTAAACCGTTTAAAACGGCATAAAAAAAACTGAGAATTAAATAGAGAATATACAAACTGCTAGGAAAAATGAGAACTAACCTGAACTAACCAGACTGTCATTACTATTCTAGTTATTCTCGTACAAACATCTAATTATACAGGGCGTCCCAAGAAATAAAGCGTGCAAAATTTTACCTAATTTTCACTCTAGACCAAAAACCTAAATACCAAAGTTGCAGGGTACGCTTTACCGCATAACCTAAAATAGTAAGTAAATTTACAGGGGGGGGGGGGGGGGGGGGCAAGAAAGCGTGGCAAATATACTTTACATATTTTTTAAAGGAAACCACATAAAATATTTTGTCATATTTTCGTTCTATTGTTAGTTCTAAACATTGACATAAAGCGCGGTTCCTATATCTATTTTCATTTTGTTTCTCATTAAAATGTGACAACTTGCAATGACGCCTTTTTCGATGTAACAAAATTGTCAAAAAAATTGTAATTTTGAAATCAGTTATTATTGGAACTAAGATAAGAACGGACAAACAGTTTTGTTCTATCTTAAAAGATTTTGGACAATCTCTCAAAGTTCGAAAATGTTGAAGTTTTGACGCTGCAACAAATGAAGATATGTACACGAAATGCTTTACAAAAAAAAGGTTTAGTTCCTTTCTTTCCATTAAAATACGTAATTTATATCTGCAACAAGCTTTTTTACGCCACTCTTTATATTTGTCAACATTTTTAAATTGTGCAGTAAACGTTATCCTGCAACTTTCTTGTTTTGCTTCATGATCTAAATCTAACACTAAGTAAGATTTCGGACTTTGACACGATGTTGGGACACCCTGTATATTGTTTCTTCCCTAAATTTTCAAGTATTTAATACAAAATACTTTTGTACAAAAATTGTTCTATAAAAGTTTCGCGTTATGATCGTTTCGCGTAATACATTTGAAAGCAAAATAGAATTGACCATGATGACGTCACTTACATCAGTTTTTGGCATCTGAATTCCGCCTGCCTGGACGTCGAAAACTTCTTTGATTTGAAACACTTTTTTCTAAAACTTTTAGTCATTCCGATATTTGCCTATCTCAAGTTAAGTGTTTCAAAAAAGTGTTGGCGAACTTTAGGGGGTTATAAAAGACTCAAAGCGAAACAAATTTTGCTTTTTTTGCATTTTGGCTTGCTATTCGCAGACGCACCGTTTTTTTTTGAGATACAGGATGTCAAAGAAATATTTTTTAAAAGTTGGTTTTGCTATATTTTAGCGATTCTTCGAGAAGACTACTGAACTTTTGTTCGCGTCTTACCAATACTTAGACGCACATTATGAGATGTTTTTTTCCTATGCTAGTGGCGTAGATTTTGGGATCGCGTTTTTTTTACATAGACCTTTCTTAATTATTAGGGACTTTATCCTGAAGAAAGAGAGTGGCAGGCGTCTTTCTTTGACATCCTGTATCTCAAAAATAGCGCCTTTGCGAATAGGGATTAAAAAGGAAAATTTATATGACTTGGGCCGCTCTATAACCACCTTAAGTTTGGAAATACCTTTCTGAACCACCCCGTATAAGAAAAATAAAAAAAAAACCTCGACAGCATTACTGACTTTAATGAAATTAGAAATTGCGTCCCAGGAAGAATTATTGCTTAGTTGGCGGATAGGGACTAGAGGCAGCAATTATGCCGACGTTTCCTTTAATCTACTTGAACATCTTCAGGGTTCGAAATTTTTGTGCAGTGCTCAAGTCATAATGAGATGGAAAAAACTTTGGGCTAGTTACTTCAACAAGGCACAACATACAGGCAATGCACTGGTTCATTTACACATGGAGGTGCATTCAAAAGGACAAATTAAAATTAAAATTTCATAATTAACGGCACAGTTAAGAATACAATTGGGCAGTACGATCAATCGTCTATCGAACTCTGAATTTAATTGGAATTAATTTTTTTTTAAATATGTACCTACGTATTGAGAAAACACACTTGGTGTTTGTTAGTTTAGTTAGCTTTGGGTTATTTAATCTGGGTATTTGTCATATTTCTGTTTACAATATATATTATATACGCTGCATTTGAACTTAAGTAAATTTTCAAATGTGCATAGTAACACCAACAAATAGAATTAAAATCCGAGGAAAGTAGAAGAGTGGAGCTACATGATATGATTTTTCATGTGTACATACAGGGTGGTGCATCAACAACGAAACAGAGACTCAGACGCATATATACAAATTAAAATTCAAAAATCGCGCATACACCTAAACTTTACATCCGAGGAGACATACTATACATATATACACGTATACTGTTACTTTTACGTCAACCCCTTAGAACAGGGGTGAGTTAAACCCCTAAAATATTAAATGAAAAGTAGGGTTTGTTTGAAGGATTTTTCGATTCTCGCTAAAATGATACCCGATTTGTGTTAACTTACAACTTATTTAGCAACTGTCAAGACATTCGGTAAAATTAGTTCAAAAAAATAAATTTAATCTGAAATACCATTTCTGCATGTATTCAAAACTGATCACGAATTACTGGTTACTGCTAATAATCAGGGCCAAATAAATTTTTATTTTTATTATCTGTAAAAACATTCCAAACATAACAATTTACAACCAAGTAAAAAAAGGGGGCTACCCGCAAAGGTTAAAATTATCAGAATTCTTATACCTGCATTGCCGAATACCTTAATATTATTTTTACCACAGTCTTTGGCCATTTCATCACATTCTTTATTCACACCAGATATGTCTTGAATTTTCACCAATTTCTTGCAAATTGCTAAATCAAAGTTGGCTAATTTTGGTATCATTTTTACGAGAATCGAAAAGCCCACTACTGGTCCCTACTGTCCATTTACGATTCTAAGCGTTTAACTCATCCCGGCTAGGGGGTCGACAGTATACGTTTATACCATACCCGTGCGGGGTTGCTAGTCCCCCATCGGACGCCACCCCAGGTGGCGGATAGGGGAATGATCAGCATATATGCTGGGTATCGAGGAATAGTATATTACATACCGAGGTGGGAAGTCGTTCATTACTGTCGAGAGATTTGATAGTTTATCGAGACGCGCCGCGACGTAGCAATTTTAATCTGTAGTCCCGTATATGTGTAAATTTTAAAGAACAATGTATCATTGAGATCAAAATGTAACAATGTCCTGATATGGACCGAAACTAGAGAGCCCCTTCCTGATAATGCAGAGCTGTGACTTTCATGAGAAACAGTCTAGCAGTAAGTTATAAATACAGTTGTTATCTAGTAATGTAATTGCTCCCCATTTCCTCTCTATTGTAGCCCTGAAGAAGGCAATAAACAATTGCCGAAAGCTCGGTTAGCTGAAAAGTTTCTTTTCTTAACACCCTGACCGATCACCTGAGATAATCCTTTCCTGGTTGAAAGAGAGGTAGGTAATAAGCCATTACCGCCCTTGGGTAGTAATGAATACCCATTACCTACGCCTAATTTAGAGGTAAGTAATAGGTAATTCCCCACCCTCCTATGACGTTTGTAATGATAGCATTACATATATGGTTGTAAATAAATAAAATACTCGGGGCGGACCAAAACTAGCACAGGACACGACGGACCTCCATGTCCGGAGAGGTACTCCAACAGCGTCTGACCCAGATTGGGAGGCTGAATTCCAAACCTAGGAAAGTAACCAGGTACAACACTTTTCCCCAGGATACTTACTATGGCTGAAAAAGAAAATACCACGGCCCTCAGTCCCGGAATAGAGGGTGCGAAATAATAAATGCGAAATTGAAGACCATCAAATTTACTATGCTGGAGAGGATAGCCCTCAACATAGAAATGGGGTCGCAATAATATTAACGAGAGAAGTCCATAGTGCCGTGTTAGGATTTCTACCCATCTCTGACTGACTAGGAATTATGGAGATCAACGTAAAGCCCTGCAAGTTAAATATAATCCAGACCTACGCACCAACGTTGGAAAGCACCGAGGAAGAGATGGATAGATTCTATATGGACACGAAAGAAGCTCTTAAACAGACACGAAAAGAAGAGATCACCCTTCTTATGGGGTATTTTAATGCCAAAGTCGGATATGACGAAGATGATGATGATGTAGGATGCGTGATAGGAGACAAGTGCTTCTCCTCTTTCGTTTCACGAAAGAGGAGAAGCACTTGTCCAATTCTGCATTTAATTTAATTCTATAATTACGAACACATGGTTTAAACAACCACCCAATCGTCTATGTACCTAGAAGTCTCCCGCTGATAACCAACGGCATATAGTAAGGAATCACATTGACTTTATAACGGTAAACAAGAGGTTCCGAAACTCGATAACATCTGTAAAGACCTACCCTGGTGCAGACGTCCATAATGTGCCATAATCTGCTACTATCCATCTTAAGACTAGGGTTAAAGAAGCTAACAAAATCAAAACGAGCGGAACTGATGGACACCCAAAAACTTGAAGACGGAAATATTAAAACCGAAACAAAAAATTAACTAAATAGAAATATAGCTAAAATCAAAGAAAAAGCATATAACGATATTGAGCAAAAATGGATGGATACAAATAACACCTTAGTGGAGATGACAAAATCTAGACTTGCCACAGGAGGGAGAAGAAGGATCCAGATGGATTACTAAGGAAATATTGGACCTCATGGAGGAGCGGAGAAAATATAGAAACAACAACAGAGAAAGATATAGACAAATCCATAGCCTGATTAAAAGAAAGATCAAAGGGACAAAGGAGGCTTAGTTACATCAAAAAAATATAGAAGCTGCAGGTACGTTTAGACCTACAATCCCACGGATCGTTACAAACACGAATGGCGAGGCACTACTGGAGGTTGACCAAAGGATAGAAAGGTAGAAGGAGTACATGCAGACACACTGTTTGATGATGAGAACCAAGGCATTCTGGAGGAACAAATCATAGAAACCGGTGCCTCTATCCCCACAGAAGAGCTTGCGAATGCAATCAGGAAGCTTAAAAACATCAAAGCAGCAGGGCTCGATCAAGTTTATGCCGATTTGGTAAAGCTCATAGAACAAAACCACCTGGACAGAGGTATTCAATTACATTTATGAGAGAGGCACAATTCCAGAAGAATGGCTGGTCACAATATTTATTCCCATACCGAAAAAAATCACAGCTAAAAAATGCGAACACTACAGATCCATTAGTCTAATGAGTCACGTTCTGAAAACATTCCTAAAAGTCACACATGAACGTATTTATCCCAAACTTGAAGAACATATTGGAGAGACACAATTCGGAGTTAGGAAGGGACTCGGGACACGGGAAGCCTTTTAATACAAAGAGCACGCGATGTGAATTACAATGTCTTTACCTGTTTCATCGACTTCGAGAAAGCTTTTGATAGAGTAAATCACATAAAACTACTGGAAACGCTCAGACAGTCAGGCCTGGATGACAGGAACATCCGCATTATATCTAACCTTTACTGGAAACAAAGGGCTCGTGTCTATGTGGAGAATGCGATCTCTGAGAAGTTCGAAGTACTCCAGGGAGTTCAATAGGGATGTGTGCTCTCTCCTCTGCTCTTTAATGTTTATTCGAAGAGACTGTTTGGGGAGCCTTTGGAGAGCACAGAGGACGGCATTTGTGCTAAACGTACTTATTAATAATCTAAGGTACCTACGCTGACGACACAGTCTTAATTGCAGATAATGATGGCCAGTTTTACGCAAACGGCTCCCAACTGGAATCAGTTACATCGATAATCTACCCGGGCGTATTTCTTAACAAGAAATGGGAACAAATAAATGAAATTAAAATCTGAATTGAGAAGTAGAGCAGCTTTTAATCTCATGAGAAGCGTACAATGCAATTTAAATGTAGGCTTGCACCTCAGAGTCAGAGTTCTTAGATGCTACGTTTTCTCAATACTAACATATGGGGTGGAAGTTTGGACTCTGACTGACTCTGCATGTAAACGTCTGGAAGCATTTGAGATGTGGTGCTACAGACTAATGCTTAGAATATCATGGATTTACCACGTAACCAACGAAGCCGTTCTACAGCGTATGAGAAAACAGAAAGAGGTTTTGAATGTAATCAAGGAGCGCAGACTTTCATACTTCGGACGTGTTGTGCGAAACCAGACATATAGCCTACTTCAGCTTATTATGCAGAGCAAGCTTGACAGCAAAAGAGGTGCTGGAAGACGACGAGTATCGTGGCTGCGAAATCTGAGACAATGGAGAAAAATTACATCTATGGACCTTTTGACCTCACTGACACATAACGTCCACTGAGGATAAGGCACAAGAAGAAGAAGATACGTTTATAATGTGTCCTCGGATATAAAACTTGCACAAGCGTTTTTTAAATATCAATTTCTAATTAAGAGGATATGCCTTTGTTTTATATTCGATGTTCCACTCTGTATTTAGTATCAGAATACGGTGGCTTAAGAATGTGATACTGATTTTGTACGTTTTTCTCATAAATCGTAAGCCGTAAATATTCTACTTAATTCTACTCCGTCTCTCTGATCCCATGCACATAGAAAACTTCTACGTTTACGAGTTAGAGGTGTATCTGAAATTTTTTGTCTAAATTGGAATATTTAAGATTCTGGCCTTATATTAGAGAAGACTTAAATATATCACAATACTATGAATTATTAATTTTTACTAGTTGATATCTGATGATTGATATATATCTAAAGAAGAAGTTATCTCCTAATGTATTACTAAAAAGAGAGAAAAAAAATTACACGCTGTTGTAGATTGTATCCAAAAAATGTTAGTTTTCATTTTCAGCCTAAGGGATTTCTAAATAAGCAAAAGTCTATTTGGACGTCAACATCGTGCTCTTCGCCTCTTCATGGTATTTTTCCAATTTCCTTATATTTTTTTATATATCTTTCATTCTAATCACACTTTCTGAATATGTGTTAGCTTGCAAAAGGTTTATTACAATTGGGATTCTTTTTTTTGTGAAAATTTATCATCGTTGTAAAAATAGAAATTTCATAGTAGGTACTAGGCTTAAATCGCACCTACACAAACCAACTTTCCTATGATTACCTAACGACGATGGGAAATGACACTCGCTACATAAGTGCAAGTATTTGCTTAAACGTTGACCAAATATTGGTTCTTATTTAATATGCTAATGACCAGTTTCTGCCCATGTCCTAAATTGCAAGGCGCAAGGCGCATTTTTTTGTCTTGTTGCTCACTTAGAAATTAAGTAATTGTACAAGGCAAAATTGCGGCCATTGGGCAGACATTCGTTGGCGATGCAGTTGAAACAAACGTGACTAGATATTCAAATATTCCATTATTTTTTATTAAAACCTGAAACTCTTCAAGATGAAAGAAAATCATCATTTAGTTTTGACACTACCCCAAGACCACTCTTTAAGAGGCGTATCTTCAACACAAATTAGTAGCTTTCTCCTGACACGAGTCCCACTAGATCACTAGGTTATTTATAAATTATCTGGTTACCAGTTATTGTTTTTTTTTAAAGAGCGTGCTGTAGGTACACGTAATGCGGCACGAAAGAGGTAAGAGAACAATCTCTGGTATTGCAACAACTGTTGCTTGCGATGGTGCTTTCGTTGTTACGTAAAGTGATCTCAAAATAGTGGGTCAAAAGATGTGGTGAGAATCACCAGTCACATGTCTAGTGCTCAACAATAGGTACGTTTTTGTTTCATTGATTTTTTTCTCATAATGTCACCGAAACTAATCAGTTTGTTTTTTAGTGGCTATGTCATCCTTGGGCAAGTAGTAAGAATAATGATAGAAGTACTCGCACAACATACGAAGTCAGTATTAAATATAATAAATGCAAAAAAAAAATCAAAAATGTTTGTAGTTTTACTTTATGTTTTAAATTGTTGTGGTTTTGTGGCACATTTTTATCAACTGAAGAAATGTCACAGACCTCTGGTTGGCAGTACACACGTATGTATTTATTTCTTTAAGGATTAGTAGAAATACTAAAAAGCTCATTTTTAATATCAATTTCTATGGCTTTACATATTTTAAACAAAGCTTTTGTGGACTTATGTATCCTTAAACCACACCACATTTATCGAAACCAGTCAATATATTCCAAACCTTTGGACTATGCGTTTCAAGGCTCCTAAGCGAAATAAATATTTTTTTCAGTTGAAAACCGCAAGTGTCTGTCAACACCCAAAGTTCTCGTTTTGTTCAAGGTTCTAAATGGGTACTTACACGTAAACGTACGGTCCCAGTTCGTCCACGATGGGTTTACTCCCATTATTGAGGAACTCGTCCGCATTGGTAACATTGTAAATGTACACTTTGATCATGGGTACCACTGGCGGCTTGGCCCACCATTCTGTAGTTTGTGATCCGTCTCTGAGGGTGACTTCCTGAAATAACAAAAAACTGTAGCAACATTCCTTTTGTAGGTCGTTACGTCACGTGATAAAAATGAGGAGCGGTTAGAAGCAAACGAAGAATGAAGGCGCGTCTCCTTGAGTTCTTTTGATTCTGAAAGAACGATTCATGCAACCAGCATGTTCTTCAGTTACGGTTGTTGTTACATAGCAAACTGGCGTTCCCCGAACGTGAAAATGAAAAAAAATCGTCAAGGTCGATAATTATTATAAGAACCACTGAAAACGCGGTCGCCTTAGACAATCACTCATTACTTACCAACAAACTTATTTGCTCCAAAGAACAATTGTGTGAAAGCTTTATTTTTAGTTTAATTAATCAGGATATTTGCATACTAACATGCTCAAGCAGGTGCAAGTTTTACGAAATTTTGAATACTCCTAGTGAAACGTTAGACCTAGTGATGACTCTAACAACTACAAGTGTTCTAAATGATTATCTTCTGTGCTAACTTGTGGTCTTGTAGTTGAAAATTTCCTATACAAAGCAAGTCCCACAGATCGTTGATAATAAGCCAATATGGTTGATTAAAACAAGAACTTGTTACAGTGCGACGTTTACGTAGCAATATGCACTACATATGTTTATATACTTTCACACAGCCTACTTAAATTGGCTGGTATTTACTGAATGATATTATTGATTCATAATTGGTCCGATATACATGTATAACGATTTATTAATAACTACTGTACGTTGCATAATAATTATTATTGTAGATATGAGTATTATAGTCGGCTAAAGACACATCCGTGAGGCGATGGGTTTTCAAGACAAAGGTACAGGTTTTTTGTATTGAATTCACTACTCATTATCTAGTTAGTTAGAAGAATTAAAGTGTTAAATTTATTACATTTAATAGTCCCGACAGGTTGAGTTACAAACTTGTAATTTAGGAAGAGTAACAAAACATTTGCTCGTGGATGATATTATACAATTATTTTCAATGTCATAGGATGGCCAGTGTGAATAGAAAATATGCACTCGAAAGTGATAAATATCGTAAACCGAGAAAGGAAGAAGAAAGGAAGAGGGAAGAAGAAGAATCAGAGAAGAGGTTTTAGAGTAGTAGTTCTGAGAAAGGCTCTAAAAAAATGTTTAATCCCATCTTTAGGGTTACTAGAATAAAAGTAGTAGTGGTAGTAGCACTGAGGTCCAAAGTCTTGCCCTTAGGCAAACAATTCTTACTTCACATGGATCATTCAGGCCCCCACAGAGTAGGAAGCTTTTCTCCTAGGGCGAAAACGTTCGCCCCCCCCCCCCCTGTATCAGAAGTCACTCCATATGAAGCCTTCAGAAGGAGTCTGCGACGTCTTGAGTGTGGTAAAGGGACTTTACCTCAAAAAAAGAAGATTTTCGAAATTCACTTCTTGAAAACTATGGTTCATCATCTAAAGAAGGAAAGGAAAAAGAGATTTTGCTATACATGGATACTAGGTATACGAAATGGTTGGGAAGGTATAAGAAAAGTTTTCCATTAGTACGTATAAGAAATGGTTTTGAAAAGGGGGATTATCGCGATATCCCAACAAAGGACTGTGACGTTAATGCTTTGGCGCGGTGCAAACTTTGAAAAAGCAGCTGAACAAACATATACTGAAGGCGCAGTCAGTAGAACTAATAAAAATTTGGAAGGAGAAGCGATAAGTGAGAAGACGAATTGCAAAGCCGGAGATCAAACACCAAGGAAACATACTACTAAAAGAGCAAAAAATAAATAAGGTTTTTGCCTAATTTTAGGAAATTTTTTTTTAAATGAACAGTCTACTAAAATGTTTTCTCTCAGTGAGTTTCTATTGCTCTAACACGATCAATAATATTGTCAATATTTCAGATATACTACTAATATTTACATTATTGATCGTATGAGGGCACATATTGATATATAGTCAATATATTGATGGATTTTAGGAATCCTGAAAATATTCGAAATTATTTAGGACCACAAGCACTTAGGACGACGCCGGGCCTAAAGCAAAAAACAAAAATTCTTTTTGCCTTATTTTAGGTAAAAATCTTCTAAAACCAACATGTCTACTTAAATTTGTTTCTCAGTAAGTCTTTATTGCTCTTAATTGACCCTCGCACGATCAATAATATTTTCAAAATTTTGGGTATTAATGCTGATATTGACAACATTATTGATCGTTTGAGGGCAAGTACTGATATACTGTCAATATGTTGCCGGATTTTAAGGATACTGAAAGTATTCGACAATATTTAGGGCCACACGACGTGCTAGTTACCGGGTGTAATGCAAAAAGTGGATAAGAATTCTTGCTTAATTATAGGGGAAAATATTCTAAAATAAACAATCTATTTAAATTTGTCTCTTAGTAAGTTTTTATTGCTCTAAATTGCCTCTCACACGATCAATAATATTGTCAATATTTCAGATATACTACTAATATTTACATTATTGACCGTATGAGGGCACATATTGATATACAGTTAATATATTGATGGATTTTAGGAATCCTGAAAATAATCGAAATTATTTAGTACCACAAGCACTTTGAACGACGCCGGGTCTAAAAGTCTAAAAAAAATCTTTTTTGCCTTATTTTAGGTAAAAATCTTCTAAAACGAACATGTCTACTTAAATTTGTTTCTCAGTAAGTCTTTATTGCTCTTAATTGACCCTCGCACGATCAATAATATTTTCAAAATTTTGGGTATTAATGCTGATATTGACAACATTATTGATCGTTTGAGGGCAAGTACTGATATACTGTCAATATGTTGCCGGATTTTAAGGATACTGAAAGTATTCGACAACATTTAGGGCCACACGACGTGGCACTTACCGGGTATAAAGCAAAAAGTGGATAAGAATTTTTGCCTAATTTTAGGGGAAAATATTCTAAAATAAACAATCTATTTAAATTTGTCTCTCAGTAAGTTTTTATTGCTCTAAATTGCCTCTCACACGATCAATAATATTGTCAATAGTTCAGATATACTACTAATATTTACATTATTGATCGTATGAGGGCACATATTAGTATACAGTTAATATATTGATGGATTTTAGGAATCCTGAAAATATTTAGTACCACAAGCACTTAGGACGACGCCGGGTCTAAAAGTCTAAAAAAAATCTTTTTTGCCTTATTTTAGGTAAAAATCTTCTAAAACGAACATGTCTACTTAAATTTGTTTCTCAGTAAGTCTTTATTGCTCTTAATTGTCCCTCGCACGATCAATAATATTTTCAAAATTTTGGGTATTAATGCTGATATTGACAACATTATTGATCGTTTGAGGGCAAGTACTGATATACTGTCAATATGTTGCCGGATTTTAAGGATACTGAAAGTATTCGACAACATTTAGGGCCACACGACGTGCCAGTTACCGGGTGTAAAGCAAAAAGTGGATAAGAATTCTTGCCTAATTATAGGGGAAAATATTCTAAAATAAACAATCTATTTAAATTTGTCTCTCAGTAAGTTTTTATTGCTCTAAATTGCCTCTCACACGATCAATAATATTGTCAATATTAGTATCAATATCTAAAATATTCAATCAATTATGCTGTCAATATTTTAGATATTGATACTAATATTGACAATATTATTGATTGTGTGATGGCACGTATTGATATAGTCTCAATACTTCTATTGTCAATTATATAATCATTGTATAAAAATGTTCTAAAATAAATATTTTCATTGCTCTTACAAGGTTTAATAATTATTTGGTACACTATTTTTATCAAGTGTTAGTTCAAGTTAAACCTTTTATTATTAAAAAAAAATATGCACTTTCTCCCTTATAAATTAGATTTATCCCATCTTACTAAATTCCTGAGGTAAAGAAATAAAAAAAGTGTTTTGTATACTTTTAAGACAAAATATTCTAAAATGCAGATTCTACTAAAATTTGTCCGTCAGTTGTTCATTCTTCTTGCAGTGTTTAATAATAATTAGAATTTCTTGGTTCAATGGTTATTTTGTTCCGATATTAATTAACACGTGGTAGATTTTGTTGTTTGGGGCTTGAAATCATTTATTTTAGTTTCTTAGTTTCTGGGAACCCTCTATAACTCTTCGCAACTTCCACATGATGTCCCAGAAACAATAGCACAAATGAGGCCAGGGAAGTAGGGGGTAAAAAAATAGAACTATTGATCTAAACTTGGATTATAAAAGTTTAATGCATTATAATGCGCCATATCCTTATAGTCTTTATCGTTGAAGACAGAAAAACATTGTAATTGGGAAAGTTTTATAGTTTGTTATGCACACTTCAGCGGCATTGTCAGAAATACAATCACTAGTAAAATTATTAAGCTATAACCAAAAGTTTTTTTTTTAATCGGACAGCCTATATATTGCTGATTCCTTAGATGGGACTTGTCAACGTGATTTCAAAGATTCCCCATGTTTATTAGGAAATGTCATCTATAAGGCTATAAATATTTGACAGAAAAGGTACCCCTGATAATTTAACACCTGATCGTATTTGTGACTAAGCCACTTGAAGGGTGCCTAAGAAATTATAAAACTTTCCATTTTTTGTTTTTTTTCATATCTGTAACGATAACAATATATTATCAATATGGGACATTATAGTCGGATACCCGGTACAAGACGTTTTTTGTTTTTATTAATTATGCTGGAAATACATAAATATGACAGTGTTTGACTTGAAAACTTGAAATTTCTAGTTGAAGGTTTTTGAGAACGACAAATTCATCTATCCTCTGTTTTAAGCGAATATTCTTACGAATTCTAATGCTCCTTTTGCGTCAAAAAGGTATTCTGCAGAAAATGTCGTACATACGCACCAAGCTGAACTAACCTAAAATAACCGTTATTCAGATATTTACAATCAAGTGTTTGTCTTGCTCCATGAATGGCGTTAATTTGTGAGTGTAATATAATGTCACACGGGGCCTTTTTGATAATATTATTGACATTTCTAATATCAGCGTTACATTTCTATACAATTGTTTTTTCACCACACTAATAGCAGTTTGTGTTATTAGTGTGGTGAGTACTTAATTATATAAAAACTTCAAGAATGCTTGAAAATGGACCCCGTTGTGTGATATTATGAAAAAAAAAATTATATTAAACCTAAATACTAATGTGCTTTCGGATTTCACCGATTCAGTTATTCAATGAATTAATAAAATTCATAAAGCACTTAAAAAAATCAATTGAGCCTACACTTTTTAACAAATTTAACATTTTTCGACAGATATTCAAGTTACAGTAACTAGTAAAAACAGTTGATGATTTTTTGCACCGCCAAAAGGCACAGAGTGGTTAGCTTGAAACCGGTTTTCACAATACATGAAATTGTGAGATTTTAAACACATAAACCTCCTGCAGAACGAAAACTTTTCGACATTCTCTAGTTTTTTCATTTATATAAATTTAACAGACCGCACTTAAGGATGAAATAGCCCTGCGCAATACTGAACGTACAGTCGAAACGTCCGCATTTTTTAAAGAGAATAGGCGAGATATTTTATTCGTCCGCTATCCAATACTCTTGGAACTAGCATAAGAATAAAACACCGATTCTAACTATGGAAAAATGGTTATTCTATTGAATATTAATTCGTACAAATTTGAAATTGTTTTTGCGTATATTTTGGACTAACTTGACAAAATAAATGGAAGATAATTTGGGAGCTGTTGATGTGACAAATCGTACTAATAAAATTCTTAGTGAAAACAACAGTCACTCTAAACTATCTATATATTCTTGGGTAAAAGAACCCATTAAAATTGATACGAGCTGTTCAATAATAAAAGTCATCTAAATTGGCATGAAAATGAATTTTTGATGACGTGATGAAAGTAGATGGTACTCCAACCTTTTCACTCAATAGCTCTCAGCTTGATAACATTTCTTATTGGACATTCCTTAAATAAAAAATTAAACCATTGTTTAGGTCAAATTTAGAAAACGCAAAATGTACAATACCTCTTGATAGTGCAATGAAATAAATTGCGGAACGCCATAAACCTTGCGATTATGTATTTGTAACAAACCAGATTGCAGTTACATAAACAATCGGAATGATTTCAGTTCTTTGTGCCTTAACACCTCAAGCATAAGTTTTTTGCCAAAATTTTAACCTATTTCTAATATGCTAAAGATTCCTTTTCTTGCATTCTTTGGTTAGTTTATTTTGCAGATGTGAAAGAGAGAGAGAGAGAGAGAGAGAGAGAGAGAGAGAGAGAGAGAGAGATAATGAGCCAAGTATTACCTAATAATAAGCAGATTTAAGCGGAATTAAAACGAAGAACTTTCCATTTTTCAATGCTTGAATACGTCGTAATGAAGAACTATTCTATAAATATTTTATTAGGTACTTTCTTGAAATCGATCCCATTAGCAGGTATTAATGATTTTTGATCTAATAAGAAAGTGTAACGACTAACGAGTTAGTTAATCAATGTGGGAAATAATAAAAAGTATATATTAGGAACATTTCAATGTAGGCCGTAACTTTGGCTCTAAAAGCTTGCTAAGAAAAAGATGGAAGTTAGAAAAACTCCAGAAAAAAATTTTTTTAGAGATCAATGACAGTTAGGTATATGGCAATTGACATTTGCAATGGGCTAAAAGCTATAGTATATTATCCAACAAGCATATAATGCAGGTCAACATTCACCAGTTTGTAAGTTGGATAAACTACTTGGTTACGGCTTAAGTTCCTTTTTTTTTACATAACAATTAATTATAGGTAACTTGATCTTCAATACGCGTCTTGTTTTGAATTTAATTAAAATGACATTAAAACCATAATGTTTGAATCTTTATATGTTCTGTTTGTAATTTTCAAAACATGGCGCTGTCTCCATGCAATTCTTAATGAGTGTATAATGGAAAAACGAAACATAGAACATGAAAATGATTACTTATTATTCACCCTTCCTGTTCAAAGTGTGTCACATATTCTATTATGTGTTTACAATCTGACAAATGACGACCATATTATGATACAACATTCGACAAACTAGTTTGTTTTTCAAATCACATTCTGGAAAATTTGCATGATACGCGTCAAAACCAGTCTAGACCATATCGTGGACTAGACCATTCTTTCTTGTTCTGAAAGTGGAAACAGAGATATATTGAGATATAACTTTACGTCAAGCTGTTTATGTAAAAACGTTATCTAAAAGGATGAAATAACAAAAGTCGCTTTAATTTAATTATGTCGTCCTTTTTTGTTAAAAATGCGTAGCCTTCTAGATCACATTTTCTAATGAAATATCATCTCGAAGGCTACGTCTAAGCATTCTCAATTATTCATAATGTATCTTGGACTGGAATGTTCACATATTGGTAGGAAAGTGCAATCTTCAGTAGTAAGCGGCGTACGTAAGTTTGCCACTAAGCAACACGTGGTCTTTTGTAAGCAAAAATTTCGAATAAAAAAGACGTAGTTCTGACGTCAGAAATAAGTGGTTTTGACTGATGTCATTCAGAAGACGTGATCAAGACGCAGTTTTTGTAGCCTTCAGAAAGTCATGTCAATTCAACATTTTGCAGTAGATATTAGTAATTAATGGATGTTTCATGTAGTGTACTTATCACTTTTATGTAGTGTACATATTTGTATATAGGGCTATTCAAATTCGTCGCTCATCGTTGAAATCTCGTAAACCATCAGAGATACGATTTCGATTTAATTAGGGCAAAGTTCCACATTTGCGTGCAGATCATAATTTTAGAGTTTCCAAAGTTTCCAAGCAATTTTGGAAAATAATTTTCATTTTCTTATGAGCAACTTTCTTTCTACAAGATGATCGGATTTCTAATATAACGTATTCAATTTTAATAACCATCATCAACTATATTTTTCAATTGGAACATCACCTTTTTATCAAATTTTTAGCAAACAGCTGTCCTGGAATGGTCAATTATAGAAGTCAAATTTTTAATTTCTCCAATTGTCATTTGACAAGAATGCCATTTTATTTTCGTTTCCCACAAAAACAACCGACAGATGCCACACCGTGAATAATCAATATTATTCAGGCTGTAGCATCTGATTTAATTCGAATGGTATAGCATACCTTATCATGTGTTTACAACCCCACATATGAGCACGATATTATTATGCAGACGTGGACAATTAATTTCTTCTACGACTGACTCGAAAATAAACAAATGCGCACTACTAACTACCGTTGAAAATCTCATATTGCAAACATCGTGCGCAATATGCGATTTCCGTGCACAGCGTGCTCCCATACAGCGTTTGAAGATACAGACAAGATACGAGAAGCGTGTGCAAAGTCCACTTTGCACGCGGGACTTTGCACGCGCTTCTGATTGTTTTGAACAGGCCTTGCATATATTTTATAATACGAATGATCATTTGTGAAACAGAATCGCAGTCGTAGAATAAGTATAGTGAGCAACACGTACAAAAATCACTCTTCAAAAAGTGCAATTTTCGATACTAGTTGCACAATATACTTATATGGTGGGAAATGGACGAATGTACGAGTTCTTATGTTTATATGTTTGTTTTTGTGATACAGAGGCGACGTTCGGGTATTTAGAATCAGCCCAAATTGAGATAAAAATGCTTTCCTTTATTTCTCGGGCCGATTCTAACACTCGGAAGCCTTAGAATAATCAAACAGGTACTTACATGATTTACTACTAAGTTGACCCAGTCCATAAAGAATACGGCAACGATAATTCCAAAAAGGATTATTCCAACCGAGGCGGCCACCACGAACCCTGGAATCAAAAGCACCAAGTCAGAAAATAAGCAGAAACGCACATTATATTAGAAAAATTAGATACGTACACCATTTTGTAAAATACGTGGTAAGCTTGCGCGGAACGATAAGGAGCTGCCTTGGGGAAAAACCGAGAGTTATACACCGTAACAGGACCATACAGGATGGCATTTTTCGTGAAGAAAAACGTATGTAAAATTAAATACACGGAAAAAAAATCATGAAAAATGCAAAATAAATTTAAATTTGACATTGAATCGTGTCAAGCCGCTCTTTACAATGAAGACTTCTGCCAAAGTCATCAGGACTATGGTGTCCCACAAAACGGTGAAACAATAGTCACTTTCGTTTCGCACCGGTTCTGGTTCTGGTTGACATAAAAACGACAGACCAACTGATTTTCAACCAATCATCTTTGCTAAAAATCAGCTGGACTGTCATTTTTACGTCAACCAGAACCAGAACCGTTGTGAAACGAAAATGACTAATGACAAAAAAAAAAGGTTATGGTTTTGAGATTAGTAGGGGGCGCTCGCCATCTCAACCATGGCGAGCGCCCCCTACCCCCCATCACCCCGCTTGGATCAATTGGGGAGAGTATGTATTATAAATAAAACTTCTTTAAAAAAGCCATTTTTTGTCAATAACACTCCACTGTGAGGACTATGATGTCTTGTATAGTGTTTCGTTCCTTCAACAGGCCACTTTGACAAAAAAATTCAAAGACCTTTGATTAGTAGACACAAACATGGCTAAGCACCTACGATGGGCTAAGCACCTACAATCTTATTCTTTTATCATCTCTCTCGTATCAAGGAACTCTAATATTTTATCTTTGTCTCGGCAACACCAGGCCAGTCCAAACATTGACACCAAAAGTTGCTTAAAAAAACATTACGTAAACCGTATGCCCGAATCTTGAAATTTGTTTAGGAAAAGAATGGCACAAGAGAGATAAAATTACCGGAGAGCAAAATTTTAAAAGAGGATGGAAGAAAGAACGTTGAACATTTTCGCAATAGAGTTCATTCCGCGACAAACAGCCATGTTTGCGTCTAGTAGTCTCTGCTAATTTTGGTTTTCTCTGTTAAACTTGATTTTTAGACAACCGGATTGAAGATCAATGACAGACATGTCATTGTGATTGGTTGAAAGCCAGATATTAGTGATCAACTCGATCCGGATTGCGGTATATTCATAGTCTATCAACTGTATTAATTGTCTATCAATGTTTGGTGTCTACTAAACAAATCCTGTCGACTAGATGGCGAGCATTCTGAAATGTGCTGGCCAATAGCGGATCGCGGCCCATGACGTAACTCTGATAAGGTTATCTCTCTTGTGGCATCCCTTCTTTCCATCAAAACAAAGATCCAAGCAGTAAAGCAACGCTAATCTTTCTTTCTTCTGTCAGCGTTGTTGACGTTGGCTCCGTTCCGAGATAAAGATAAAATATTGGAATTCTAGAAACGAAAGAGAGAGGCAAAAAAGGATTACGTCGTTGATACTTTGGCAACAAGTTGTATCGCTGATTCGATAATTTCTAAATTGACATGCTTTAATGATGACACACAAACATGGCGAACTTCCGAAAGGGACAAAACTTTCTGGGGGGAGTTTTTGCCACCTATTTCCATGTGTTTTACTTATGACAATTTGCAAGGTAGCAAAGAGAGTGAAGTATACGCAGTGCTAGCCATTCTTTACGAGTCTACTCTTTGATTGGCTCTTCTTATTATAAAAATACAATAGCGATATTTTTAACAGATTTGCGTTAGTTTTACAATTTGGCAACAAGATCTATGAGTTTCTGTCAACGAGTTAGTATATTATATGCGAAGCCACTCTCGTGATTAACCAGTTTTGGGCAACCCTTTCAGCAGAAAAGCACAAAAAAAATGGCAGCAAAGGTGACGTCACTTGACGTCAAATTACTCAAAATTATGATTCGCAAAATCATGTGCTTTGACGATCACATTACGTCAGAGGACACACAGACAAGGCGGACTTTCGGCAAGAAACAGAACTAACTTTAGAAACTGATTGCTGCCTTCATGATTCCAGCATATTCCCATCTTTCATATACTTTCTTCAACCACATACTTTCATAACATACTGCCCTTTGCCTATCATTTACATGCGGCAAAAGCAGGGGATGGAAACACAATAACTTCTACTTTGCAATTTCTGCACATGCCGAAAATTGAGCGCGCTTTTCAAAATGACACAGCTAAACACAGGTACTTCTGTGCGTTTGTGACCAAAGCACTTGGTTCATGATTCGCGACATCCAATGTTGCCGATACTTTCACTGCATTGCTTCACACAAGTATAGTCGTTTTCAGGAAGATATTCATCTAGCCAGCCATGGAAATATCGGTTTTGTAGTGGCAGCCCTTCTTCCAAAAGTTTTTCAACTGAAATCTGGGGAAATTCTTATTTTCTATTGGTATCAATCACCTTATGTCAAAATTTAAGAAATGGCATGACACTTAAGTTCTACCCTTGTCTTCTGCACATATTTTGAGAAAGACAGCGCAATATTACGTCCGTCGATTCCTTGGAAGCATCTTTGTAAATATTGTGAATTTAATTCTCATATTTCTTTTCTTCTTATTTTATTCTTTGTGAGTAATTTTTAAATAACTACACTGCCTATTACCATCAAACAGTCCTTTATATGACTACTTTTGTACTCAACAACTTATATAGTGAAAGCAGAAAGTGAAATAAACCTACGACCTACCACGGATTTAATCCCTTACAGAATGAAGCTATTCTTTAACAATTTCCTTAACTCCAGTAGCAGAGCTGCAGCTGCATGCATCGACTGCTTTTTGACTTTGTATGAAGACTGTAACCAAAGTGCTTGATGCTTGAGAAATGGAAAATGCCGCTTGCAGGCAATAATAAAACAAAACAAAAAAAGAATTGCCCAATGTCCAGTATTCAAGTGACATTTTCAAATGAACTGAACTGTTCTGAATGATTTTGCATTATCCAAGATAAATGAAGAATGATCATTTAACCATCTCAATTATCCGTGAATGTACCAAAGGAAGGACGGACTAACGTGAAAAAATGGTGTGTTTCTGTTTATAAATTAAGTGTTCTGTTAAGTGATTGTGTGGGAACCAATTTGAGGGTGACCATTGTGATCTCAGTTATACAGAGTGCTAATTATGTAAGTGTTAATCTCTCCGAAGGATGCATATAACATTTGTCAAAACAGTTTAAAGGGTTGGTAGTCACCAATTTGTCTATCAACCCATCTTCATACTAGTTTCAGGGTCTACCCCTCATCAGTACAGCTTTGGCTGGTCGACAAATTGGAGGCCATAAGTTTGCGGCTTAAAGCCAAAAAGTTTTATATATTATCATACTCCTGCATATCATATTAGATATATTCATTTTTTGCTATTGTGATTGCTAAGGACTGAACTTCAAAAGGGGCCTCTTAAAGTTTACAATCCTGGGTTCTAATATTTAAATCATAAATACATTTTAAGTGTTTTGTATAATGTATTACCATAAAGACCCTTAGGGTGCCTTTAAAGTGGTTCTTCCATTGCTAGAAGAAAGCCAGCACCATGTGTATGTAATTATTTTTTTCTGCAAATATAACTTTTAATTATACTTGAGATTTTAACAGAAACCAAACAGAAACCTTTTATTTTATGTCATGTCATGGTTCTTTCTCATAACTCATTTCACAAAAAAATCCAAAATAATACACTAGTGAGTTCGAAAGTTTGTATCCAAATCACAAACTCTCAAGTGCATCTTTTGAGCCCAAGGTATGTCCTAGAGCCCACATTGAGAAAAAAATGTTTACAAACAACTTGGTGACCTTGACCTGCTCTATACACTTCCGAAATCATGTTATGGTAGACATCCTGTAGTAAAAACGAAAAGTCCTAATATCCGATATAAAATATTTATACTATATTGTAATCAATAAAAAGTACCAATGTGTGTGTTATAATTTTTTTAATATCTTCCAAAATGTGTACAAGTTGGTTGTGTATGTTTCATAGAATAGGATAGAACAATGAAAGTAGCTGGTACTTTATTACTCCAGCATTCTTGTCTCCTGATAATTCACAGCCAACTTAATGAGTTTTTCTATTAAACACACTATACTTGTTTTGCTTTATATATAAAATAAAAAAGTTTTTGCAACTTCAACAGAATTTTTATTCTAGGTATAGTAGGTTAGTTGCAAAGGGGTTCTTAATTTCAAACTAATAAATAGCCTTTACTTGTTTGTTTAAAAATTATTAAAGTTACTTCAAATTCTATGCATATAAGTCGAACCATTTTCAACTGAGTTTATAAGAAATGGCCCCAGCTTATGCCATTTAGTTTAAAAGAACTGTAGCTATCTTTAGTTGAAAAGTTGTTCCATTCCACCAAGAAACCATTCCAGAATGATCTATCTCTCTTGACAACTCACTAATATGATATTGAAATTGAAATAAACAATGTGCTTGTCCAGAGTAGTTCTGCCACGTCAAGATGGTTCCTCATTTCAATTTGAAATGTTTGCTAGTGAGTTGGCCAAAATGATTTTTTAAAGGTTCTGCAACGGTTCTCTAGCATGTTGGAACAAACCTCATATTAAATCACTACACAAATGTTTTAGTTTCTTGATATTTAGGTAGTTTAAGAAATTAAATGCTGAATTAGGCAAGACATCTTTTTGTGTAAGTAATTTATAATGTAAAATCAATAATCATATACATTTAACAAAACAAAATTACACTTCTCTAAATACCTACACATACAACTGAAATGATATAACAGTAAATTCATCTGGTAGAAAATATTCTTTTCTTTATCATGGGGAATAATCTCGACTAATATTAAATCAAGATCTATAGTGATCATCGAGATGATCATAATTATGGATGGCATATAGGATAGGTAACCTATATGAAAAGGCCACTGGAACTCTCACCACGAATCATATTCACACAATCCAAATCATATGGCAGTACTTAAATTCAGTCTGGTAGAAACATAATCTTTTTGGTGGAGGTGATTTTGCTGTGTTTGGAACAATTTTTACTTGACTGCAATCTGCATTCAATTTTATGCTTGGAAAGTGGTAAACTATATAATATTATGTAGGACATAGGCATAAGCATAGTTAAATGTATGGTCTATTCCCAGGGCATCTGAACACTAAAGAAATTTCTGGGTGAGTATATTTGGAACTTTTGGAAATCTTGTTCATGGTTGATGGTCCAGTTCAGTTCTTCCCTCTGCATAGGCATTCTAATTTAACGTTCGCTTTAGCTGGAAATAATCAATCATCAATAACTGCTTGAATGTGGTTTTCGGGTCTCAATTTTTGTAACTCTACTCTGGCATCTTAATTTGCAGAAGTTGGAGGTTGCAGGTTGCAGATGAGTTTTCTGAGTCATGCGATGAATTGTGTTAATAGTTCTGTGTGGTAGTTAGTCGCTTATTAAGCCAGTTTACTTTTTCTACATTACAAACGCAGCATAACAATTGGATTTGAGCAAAATTTGAGAAATAAAGTAGTTATGTTTGAAAATTACAAAATTTGAGGTTAAGACTTGATAAATTCGTTCGCTAAGCTCGATTCGCACCACTCTCCGATCTAGTAATTTTTCTGGTAGTTTTTCAATGGTTTTTAAAAGATGTGTTTACAATGTCAAGGGTGGCTAGATGAATATCTTCCTGAAAACGACTATATATGTGACTCTAACTACATAATTACTGTAAAAATTCCATATATGGCAACAACCCATGCACACGCGCACAGTACAGCGAGTACAAGCTCCCCACTTTTTGACATAAAGGTCAGTAAGGAATAGGCAGTATGATATAGAAATACACAGCTTCTACACTAATAATTCAGACCAATGAGCTACTTTATTACGTCTGGAGAGACTCTCCTGTTTTACAGTTTTGGTCCTCCTTTTTAGAAGTGGATTTCAAACAAATGCGGCGTGATTTCGGACCATCGAGCTATCTGGAGACTCCCTCCTCTTTTACAGTTTTGACCACCCCTTTTAGCAGTGGGAACCTTTGAATTGATGACGACTTCCCACGGAAGTGACGTCTCGGTGACGTTGCGGCGTCTTACGTCAAATTATTGCAAAACAGGGCTTCTAGCCCTTAGATGACCTACCTCCAAGATTTCCTAACAGTACCTGACAAAACCCAAAAATAATCCACACACTTCATGACCGGTCCGTTGCTAAGACGCTTGTAAGACGTGCGCTGACGACAACATTATGTCAGGAGAACCCTTGAAGCGACCGACTTCCGCCCAAAAAGGAGGGGGGGGAACATTTTTAGGGAAATATTAGCATTTGCTGGCTCTATCCATAGCTATGGTGCCAGATGCTAGGTCATTGTTTTTGGCGAATTGACGTCATCTGACATCTTAAGTCAAATAATTTAAAATCACAATTCGCCAATTGATGTGCTCTGACGATAAAATTACGTCATGTGGTCTTTAAAAACGGCGGACTTCCGGCCAAACCTGGAACTATTTTTAAGGAAATATCGGCAATTGTTTGTTCGATCCATATCTCTTAGATCATTGATTGTGACGAGATCTATTGGCACCTTATACGATATAAGATAAGAAATAGGAGCTTTGTGGAGAAACTCATAGATGCCACCACAATCGGGGGATTTCCGATTCCAACTGCATTTAGAGATGGAAGCTTACAAGTTCACAGTTGTGACAGAGTTGCAATTGTAACAGAATACCAAAAAAATTATCCAGGAATGGACGCCAGTTGAAATTACTCCTCCGGCCTCCAACATAATTGTCCGCGTTTGGTTAGCACACTTCAAGATGGTCGCCATCTAGTGAGGCAAATTTGTACTAAACAAACACTGATAGACTACGAGTATAAGCAGGGGTGTTAACTAGAAAACCTCACCTAAAAGGCTATGAATTTTTAACAAAAAAGGATGATATAACCAAAGTAATTGGACCTTTGATCCTTCATCCTTTTCTTTTGACATTGCATAACCGACTAGATGACGGTTTTCAAATCAGTACCTTCTATAGAGAAATTAGCCGTAGCAAACATCAAGAAAATCATATTGAACAAGTATTGAGCACATCGTGGTGATTTCAATGATTTAGGCTTTGGTGGGTTTATCTTTAACACTGGTCACATTTTCAAAGTATACAGGGTGTTTCAACGCGAACGAAGTCTCAATAGGGTGTCAAAATCCAAAGTCTTACTTAGTGTTAGATTTGGAGCACGAAGCCACAAAGAAAGTAGTAGGAAACGGTTTATCGAAGAATTTAAACTTAATTTAAAATTGCAGACAAAGGTACAGGGTGGCGTAAAAAAGCGTAGCAGGCATGATCTACATATTTTTAAACGAAACCACATAAATATGTTTACATATTATTTCCATTGTATGGTTAGTTCTAACCAAATTTTATAAAACTGTTTCATCTTCATTGGATTGCATATTAAATAGCGCCAAAACTTTGACATTTTTCAACTTTGAGGAGTTGTGTATCAAAGCGTTTAAGATAAAACGGAACAAGTTGCACTTTCGTATCTTAGTTTTTAAAGGTCCTTTTAGCCGATAATTTTAGATTTTCCAAAAACTACAAATTTGTTGAATATTTAGTTGCAACTTCAAAAAACTCGTTTTGTTCTTATCTTAAACGGTTTTGGTCATACAACCTCGCAAAATTCAAAAAATGTCAACGGTTTGACGTTTTTTAACAGGAAAACAAATAAAAATAGGTATAAAAATGCTTGACAAAAAATGTTTAGGAGTAACTACAAAATGGAAATATGTTATGCCACATATTGATGTAGTTTAGTTTAAAAATATACAAATTATATATTTTAAAAATTTTTAATTGTTATCTAAACCGTTTCCTGCAATTTTGGATCTAGTTTCTTGTTCTAAATCTAACAATGAATAAGATATTGGACCTCGACACACTGTTGGGACAACCTCTATATACGGAAAAATTTTTGAACTTAGAGATTACAATAGAATCGAAATTCTCAATAAAAATTGGGCACTTCCATTTGTAAAAATCTTACAGAACGTTTATCGCATGTGTTTACTAAAAATCAGAGCTTAAAAAAACATTTCCGTTAACAGTGAAATGATGAATTAGTGCTAAAATAGCATTGGCACACGACCACCTGTCACACCACTGCAATTATTGCAATGCAGTAAGAAAACTGTATTCGCAAAACTAGTCAAATTTAAGAAACAAAATTCAATTTTCTCTGGAGCCAATCAAATAACAGAAGAAGCGGAAACAAGAATAATGGTAATTTTACAGAAATTATTTTTACTCTTGCATATTTGGTGGATATTTGTAAACCAAAATAGGTATTTTATTAAAGCAGAGGTTGCTGTGCTAATCGACCGTTGAGCTCTCCGAGAAACCAATACACCAGTTGTTCATTTATGAGACATTCCTCAGCGTTTATAAGTGAAATATCGATAAAGGTTTGAAAAAACCATAAGAAATTAACGATGCCACGTAATGTTGACCAGATATTTAACTAAAACCTCTATTTTTATGAGAGTGCAAGTGGAAAATCTCAGGGTAAGTGAAAAAGAAACTTGTAACAAATTGAATTAACACCGGCAAACTGGCGTACAATGGCGAGGATGCACATCGATTAACGAACGAAATGTGAAAGTCTTTTGGGTTGCATAACTTTCCTAAACGTGGTTTCATTGATGAACTTTTGCAGTAAGTAGCAATAGCCAATGGTCAAATCTGTTTTTAAAGTAATAGCCCGAAGCACGTAGAAAGTTTATGTTTTCATGGACGAATCAGTCGATGCATAAAATTGCCAAATTCCAAGACATTGCCCCAATGCAGTTAGTGTGTATAAGTAAAGTAGCTTAAGTAGGTATAGCCCTGTTACTAACCTTGAAACTATTATTACTTATTGGGCGATTGGCGAATTATAGATGCCAGACACGAGCAGTGTAAAACAGCCTCGACTCAAGGGGGGTCATTTGGCGCACTTGTTTTGGGATATATCCAAGGAAACCCATTAAACATCGATTTACCAACGGACGTCAATGGCTACTTTGGAATTTTAACCTTGCCACCCGGTGGTCGATGGTCTCCAAACCAACGTCCGAATATCGACAATATTTTTGGTTAGTTTTGCTCCAAAGAAATCATCAACAAGAAGAAATGTTTTCTCAAATAACCACTCGTTGTGCCTATTCATCATCCTTTTCAAGAACAACTTTCCATTTCAGTAACAAGCGCTCAAACGTAGCGGTACTCTTAATGAGAACGACGTTAAAACTAGAACTGTTATGCATTAGAAATAAAATATATTATTAGCTATTAAGACTGATAGTACTGGTTGTTATATAGTAAGTCCAAGATTCGGATTCCTTATACAGGAATATCGCTTCCTTGTCCATATTTAATTGGCCATCCAACAGCGTTTTAACAATTGTAAATTTTTGTTTTGATGTTTAGTTTTATTAGAAAAACCAAAAAAACGTGCTTTTCAAGAAAGGGCCTTATTTTCTCTAATTTAAAAATTTTTAAATTTGGCACAAACATTGTTAGAGAAACTTAAAACAAAACCACCATTTTTTTTTACTTTTAACCGAATTTTTAAATTTTTAAATTAGAGAAAATATAGCCCTTTATTACAAATGCACGTTTTTTGGTTTTTCGAATAAAACTCAAAACCAAAACAAAAATCAAAATTTGTTAAAACGATGTTGAATTGCCCATAAAATTACTTGAAACATTCGCTATTTAACCTTTCCACTAGTTCTTACAAAAAGCGAGGCCCCTGTAAAGAGATTTGAATATTGGACACACTCTATGATTTAATTACTATGCTACTGTAAGTAATAATTTTTTAAAAATAGTATTTAACATCTCTCAATTATTGAAATGCAAAGCACCATCACATTTGTAGCAAAAAAAAAAGGTAAATTTGCCTTAATTTGAAAATGTTAATTAGCAAAAGTTAATTAGCCTGCGGTTTCTGACTATAAATTCAACTATTACGAAATCAAATGTCACCGAAAAGCTACGCGATGATTGCGGTAATCATTATGTTTCTCCTTGGCTAGCTAACAAGGGTACAAAGTGTCGATGATTGGCTCGTATCGAATAATAATTTCGAAGGTTTTACTTATTTTTCGGATAGGCAGTGGGTATACCTAAATTAAGTAATCTCAATGTCACAAAAATGATAATACATAGAAATGAGTAACATATGTTTCACGTAGGAAATTATTCATTAAAATACAATCGAACGATGAATAATCCTTTGTGAACAAGTGATAATTAGACAATTAGCACATTCCTTCATATATTTACTGAAATAGATGAACGGAAATCTAAAAAGCTTGTTAAAAATAGGCAGTTTCAAAATATGATTAAGCTTAATACTTTTCAAACATTGTCATCCAAGAAAAACTTCTAGAACTCAGGCAGTAACAAATTAAGCCTTCTGAAACAAAAAGAGAAATGCTCGATTTCTACCGGCTTAAAAGAACTATTTCACACTTAAGAACCATAAAAAAAAATTCATCATAAAGAAATGCAAAAATTTTGCGAATCTTTCCATGTAATAAATCTGAAATCCATGACAAATTTATTAGCTAAGTTTGGTTTATCATCCGCGATGCTGTACTACTCGAGATAAGCGTAAAACCTATCTATGTCTTTTGCTTTCTCTGAGAAATAAGTCGCTCTATCTCTTTCTCTGTCCCTCTCTCCTCTCCTCTCTCTCTCTCTCAAGTCGCCTTTGTCAACTACCCTTAGACACGTCACTGCCGGTCCTAAGTCCGAATAAAAAAGGAGAGACTCAATGACGACAACTCAAGCGAGAACAAGAAATATGAAGCTTAAGAAGAAAATGAAAAAAACTACAACGAAATGGAATGTATGACGAATACGAGAGTGCGGTAATTCTAGTTAAACAAATTTTGCAAAACCATATTCATGACTTCAAATATCAAAACGATTAAACAGTGAAAACTACGTTAAAGTGGCCATGCTAGAAGGTCAACTCATGAGGCACAACATTTCTCCGGGCAGCTAGAACCTACTACTGACAGTGGACAATCCAAGCGAAAGACATGAACGGTAGAGTAAATAAAACACCACAACAACGAACGAGGAGAAGTATCGGTTTCATCGACTTCTGTGCTTACGATGCATTGAGACGCAATAACACGTACTTTTAACATAAACCTCAAGAGCACTTTTCTGGGATGCATCAGAGTTAGAGCGTCCACGATAAACTAAATATTAATGAACAGACGAGAACAAATAGAGAAGTGCCTTTTGCTACAAACTCCGCTTTACTTAGGTACTGTTTGAAATAGCTCTTGTTTGTTTATAATTTTCGTTATGTCCCTGGTAATTCTCAGAACAACGGAATTTTTGAATGCTTGTCGTTGATAAAAGATAGCGTGACAAACAAAGAAGAATTTGTTTGAATAGTCACTCAGCTCAGAGCGTTGGGAAGAAAAAATTCTTAGCTAAACCAAGCTTTCGGCAACGTTTATTACCTTCTTCAGGGCTACAATAGTTATAAATAATAGGCCTTTAAGGAGCTTGAACTATCAATAGGATGTACATACTGCTAAATGATTTTTGATATATGATGATACGTGATACGAAAATCAATGACATCCAACGAATCCTGCTTCGTTCTACAGCAACAATTCAACACTGAAGGTCAGATGTGAAAGCGATAGCTCAATAAAAAAAAAATAAGCTCATTTCATTACGGAGACAACAAGTTTACCGGGAATTACATAAGGAAATTCAGAAACAGAGTAAACAATAGGAACCATTGGTTAGGATAACTTCAGCAGAGAAATAGAAAGGAAATACGGAACCTAAAAGCGCACATGGAAGGCAAGTTTAAAAAAATGTAATTACAGAACAAAAATTAACGCCCAGAAAAGCGACATAAAATGAGAATGAGAGGGTGCGATAGACCTCGACGAACAAATTACAACAGAAGAGATGCTCGTAAAGTGAACGAAACAGCACATTTCTGCCGAAGTTGTCACTTCCCACAGACAGATGGCCGAGATTTCGCACCTATATCGTCTCGGGGCAACATTTATCAGAGTATCAAACTCAATTTTCTATCAGGCAGAGGAACCAAAGATCGGTTTTGCTCTTATTGGAGTTCATCAGTATGGTATACTTCAAACCTGACAGAAAATGGAGTTCGAGAAGCTTGGTTCTTTTTTTTGCTCAAGGCGATGTGTATATGTGCAAGTGGCGCCCTCAAGCGACGGCTGGTTCCTCCACAAAGGGTATGTGAGACAAATCGTAAAGCGAACCAAAGCAGATTTCCGCCAAAGTTGCCACTTCCCACGGACAGATGGCCGAGATTTCGCATCTATATTGTCTGGGGGCGATGTTTAGCAGAGTATCGAACTCATCTTTCTATCAGGCATAGGAACCATAGACCGGTTTCGCCGCTCTTATTGGAGCTCAAATAATATTCAGAAACCAGTCAGAATTTTCAAAATTGAAATTTTTTTTATAGCTTCCTAATTGCGCAGCTTTGCTCTAATTTAACCTTCTTTGTATCTCTTCAAATAACCGAGATTCCCGTAGTTAACCTCAAAAAACGGTCACCCTGTATAAGTGGTAATCCGCCAAAAATTATTAAATTATTTAAATTAGTATTTATATTAAAACTAGTACTTGAACAGATGTTTGACTTGCAATATAGTTATTGCAAGTCACACTGCAATACAGTGCAATACACTGCAATACCTCAATGTATAACCTTATGGTATGGTATTCCTCAAACCTGACAGAAAATGGAGTTCGAGAAGCTTGGTGCTTTTTCTTGCTCAAGGCGATGTGAATATGTGCAAGTGGCGCCATCTGACGACGGATGGTTCTTCCATAAAGGGTTTGTGAGACAAATATTAAAGTGAACCAAAGCAGATTTCCACCGAAGTTATCACTTCCCACAGACATACCCTACCGGCCAAGTTTGAATATTTATGTTACATATATCACTTATTGGCGTCTATAAGTTATAAAGGGTCGTGTCATATTCTTAATAATTGTTGTCTAAAGTGTCACTTTTTGAACCTTTATAATAACTTCTACAGTCCGAACACTTCATTTCTGGGAGTATTTGATTTTGCTGATAACATTTCCTCAATATTCTTCGCTTCTTCTTCTGTCTGTTTCGGTCTTTACTTCCTCAAACTCAGTTGGTTATTTCTTCTTTAATACACTTTTACAGCTTCGGGAGTTTTTTCTTTTGTCTTCACCTTAGATCTAGGTGTAAAATCCGTTTCTAGAAGTTCTTCTTCGTGTGAAACTTTTTATGGAATAGACTCCTGCTTTTCCCTAAGCGCAAATTCCCCTTCCTTCTTTGGTTTGAGCTTTTACTTTCTCTTCTTCAACATCGATAGTGGGAACGAATTCTAGTTCATCGCCCAATTGTAGCATTATTTCTCTTGTTTCCTCAAGCTTTGCTGATTGAGCAATCTTGACCACATCTTCTTCCTGAGGTCTGTAAATACCAAACCTTAAATACTTAACCATTACCTCATCTTGCTCCTTTTCATTGGTACGTTATTTTTTGCGAATTCTTCTCAGACAGTCTTCAATAAAACTGCCTCAGATCTCAACTGAAGAACCGACATAAATTGTCGTCAAAAACGCTATCTGGTGCTTGACGTAGAAACTAAATTATTCTTTTTTGGGTTGCGTAGGATAGAATGAAAACTTAAAGATTACGAAAAGCATATTTTTAGGTAAAGTTAACGTTTTAAATTTGGTGAACACAGGCATTTTTGAGTTCGGCATCGCTTCTTCATTCTCTAGCGGTCCTTTTAGAGGTCTGAAAAGAATTTAGAGCGGCTGTACTTATTTTTTTCTGAAAATTTTGCTATAAATAGAGTTTCAGATAGAGCCGACGTCCTTTCTTAGTTGTAGTGACCCACCGACATACTTTCATAACATACAGGACATTGCCTATCTTTTACATTGCTGGCCTTGGGACTGCAAAAGGAGGGGAAGGACACACAATATCTCGTATATTGCAAATTCTGCACATGCCGAAAAATGAGCGCCCTTTTGAAAGTGGCACAGTTAGACCCACGTGCAGTTAGATTTACGTATTACCCATTTACTATTTTTGTCATCTAGTAACTTGTGAAACCCTAATTTTTTTTATATCCATCTCCTTTAAGCACATGTTGAGAAGATACGATAAAAATATGAAAGTCAAATTTCCAACGCCTATTTGACAACAATAATAAGTGAATGGCTTATACTCTCCACGAATCACGAACTAGGCCGAAAACACTTGGTTCGTGATTCGTGACATCTCTAACGTGACAAATGCGTGTGACGGAAAAATATTCGATACCAAGGTATGAGATTCTAACCAAATACGTTTCGAGATGTGGTAACGACCCACGCACACGCGCATAGTGAATCGGATCCGAGTCCCCATATTTTGGCCTCAAGGTCACTAAGGACTGTCCTGTACGTATTGACGTATTGACTTGGATTCACGTACTGTCCACGAATCACGAACAAGGCCGAAAGCACTCGGTTCGTGATTCGTGACATCCAATGTTGCCGATATTTTCACGAGTTACTCCGGTTACTCGACGTAAATGCGTGGGAGGGAGATTTATTCGATACAGAAGTATGTAAATCTAAACAAGTACGTTTCGAGATTTGGCAACAACCCTCGGGCACGCGCATAGCGATTCGAATCCGAGTTCCCATATTTTCACCTCAAGGTCACTAGGGAATATCCTGTACGTTATTGACGTACTTGGATTCACCCGGTATAAGTCACACTCAAAGTCGTTTTCAGTAAACTCGACTGGTTTTTGAGCCCGCCCATAAGAAAATCACTGATGTCATATTAATTTCATTGGTGACAGTAATTCTACTCTCTGGCGATTAGAATTAATGCGGCTGCGCCAAGTGATAAGATTATAATTTTTATTAATTATTTAATTTTATTATTTTTAATTTAATAATTTTATCTAGCCTGAACTACTAGTAGTCACGCTTTCAAGACTGAGTGGGCAAACAAAAGAGGGCGCTAAAGCGATTATTTATCGGAGCCGCTCAAGCGCTTGACAGCGAGCGAATTATCTTGAATCGCGGTCTTATGGGTGGGTTCAAGTAACAGTCGAGTTCATCTAAACCCGACTTAACAAGTCTGACTAGTTGTACAGGGTGGCTCAATAAACGAACTAAGCGGGTTTTCCTCCGAAACCGCAGCATATCCTAATGCAGTGACGAAAGTATTCATCGTAGAACTTACTAAAAAAAGTAGTAAGTAAGTAAACGTGGCCAAGAGGAATTCTCGAAAGATTTAGAAATTTTTTCAGCTCTCTACATCCCACGCTAGAGGGCGTTTTACTAGCACTATTGTAAAAAAATTAACTGTCATGTAGCTTTGAAACTTGCCTACGAAAGTAATCACAAATTTAATCTTCCATTCTCGCCAAATTTAATCTCCACATCTGCACCTCACAAATTTAATCTCTCTGCCAAAAATCTTGATCTTTAACTTTATTCTCCTTCGTTTCAAATAAAGTGGTGGAGGTGAGCCAAAATTTGCTAGGAAACTGGGAAGAAGAGAATTCGCCTTGGGATCATTTTAAAGAGCATGTTTTGTACTCCTATATGTGGCTGAAAAAATATTCGAATCGACGACAAACAGATTCAAATAACTCAATCGATTTTTATATCTCTTACGAGATTCCAATCAATCAGTATTAGAAATCATTTGATATGACAAGAAGATGATGCAAATCCTCATTGATGGTAAAGATAAGATGTTTAGATCCAAGATTTTCACTGCAGTGTATTAAAAGGAAAACCTGCAATAATTGCTGGAGTTAATTCTGGCCTACACGATCGCCAGAATTAACTTTTCTCAGTTTTTTTAAGGGACTCTTAAAAAGTAAAGTTTACTCAACTCAAACAGCCTCCTTAGGAATCATCAAATGACAAACATTTTTTACATTAAAAATTGCATCTTCTCTACGATTATATGGTGTCCGAGGATATTTCCAATCAAAATAGTTACGGGGTGCCTGAAAACTTCTCCGTCACGTTTTCGTTTCGCCACCCCGTATAAACTATAATTTCTGAACACACTCAACTATAATGGAGTCGTTACGCTACTGCCTTGTTAAATAATAAAAAAGAAAATTATTAAACGACGATTATAAAACAATAGGAAGGCTTATTTTGATATGAAATAGAAAAGCTTCCGTATATAAGTGGTGGATTGTTTCATCGTATAGGTGCTTTACCGGATATTTCCACGATAAAAGCGTGACGCAATATTATAATTAATCACGATATGTATAGCATTTATAAATGTGAATTGCAGGAAATCGCTTATTCAGGGTGGTGTATCATATACAGTCGATATATTGGCAATTTCGAGCTATGCATCGATAACACTGAAAATATTATCAATACTAATGGCATCCAAGAAAATATGGAATTATTGCGATAATATTATTATAACAGCAAATTGTTTGACATTGTTTTGCCATTACGATATCAAGGAACAATGAGCGGGTTTTCTATTAATTGCCCTGTTTGCGCCGACTAGAGGTCGTTCAAAGAACTACGTATTGTGTTTGTCACCATCCAACAATGCCTATTTGCTAGTTTCAGTTATCAGTATCGCTACCAGCTACCACGTCATAAAAATGGTTGGCGTGATTGTTGACATAGGGCTCTAGCATTCTAGGATACTTTTCACAGATTTTCTCTGTTCACAGAAGAAGAAAGTTGCTATGGAAATGCTAAAAAGCTTAAAGGACAGCTCATATCATATCCATAAGAAACCACTTTTGACATCGATTATGATGTCATCCACCAAGTGAGGCACACGTGGTCATTAGTTTGAGGAATGACGCATCGAGTAGCGGGCAACCAATCAAAACAAACCATTTTTACAGTGCTGGGTTTCCATAATATGTAGATATTTAATTGTTCTTTTATTCCTTGACGTTTCTTCGGTTTTTGGGTTTTTTAAAGTTATTTCGTGTTAAAGTTATTTACTAATTGACTCTTGATGACCGTTTGAACACCGTTTTCATGAAAACAAAACCAGCTAGATTTGTACAATATTAGGCTTAGGCTGACATGAACTGGAAAGCTTTAATACTATAATTTCTATAAACTAGCAATAGTGTGGAATAGAAATAAAAAGTGGTTCCATCACCCTCAATCTCCCCAAGAATTACACCAAACATGTTTGGTCTTCTAATCCGAAAGAACATTTTGGAAAATGTGAGTTTTTAAAAAGGTTTTAACTCACAACTCGCGAATTTAGGTTAGTTCAGGTTAGTTCACTTTCGCTTGCTAGATCTTCTCTGTAATGAGAGAGAAAAGAAAAAAATCTTCTCAATACGTAGTAGGTACTAATTCTCTTGCTTTATAAACTGGAAAAACATAATTTATGTTTGAGTGTGAGTTTATAGGAGTATGAACTTGACTTCGCGAGTTGTTCAACAATCTGTCTAAAAGAAAAAGAGAAAATGTTTGTAGTTCCACAATAGTGTTAACACGAACTGAAAAAGTGGCTCAGGTGCAATTGTACGGGGCATCCCAATAATTTAGATCCTAGCTTGGAACTAGGTAAGAGTGGCCAAAACAAATGTCTGGAAATTATTTTCAGTTCTATAATCATACCGTTAGGGAGCGTTTCATTACCAATAACATAAAAAAATAAATAACTCCGAAATTTGCATATCAAAGGTATTCTCACTCTTTTTAAATAAATTGTTGGAGCAGGGTTAAACTTTGCTCGAATTAAAACCCAATATGTCAAGCATCTGAGATAATAGAGAATTGATCTATGTGTGGTATTAAAGTAAATATTTTACATTGATATGTACCGCTGAAGAAAGATCAATTTTCTGTTTAATCTCGTCGCTAGAGGGCGTTTTTTAGAAATCTTGCTTTTTGAAAGTAATGGGTCTGCTTGATTTAGACGCCTCGTTACCAGCAAAAATTTTTTGAAAGTTGTAATTTTATGGTGACATCTTTTTGACCCTTCTCCCTAACTCCAAACAGTACGGCGGTACTTGAAGACGCCAAAGCGAAATACGTCATGAAGTTGAATGGACAGTTTATGATCGGACTAAGTAATGGAATAAAAGCAGGGGCGGATTCGGGGGGAAGCGGGGGGCGATTGCCCCCCCCCCTTTCTTTTCGACTCCTTTTAGATTTCTTTGGGATTTTTGTTTGACTGACTGATAAACGCAACCACACAACTAAAAAGATTCATTTTAACGACTTTTGAAATCGACCTCCGAAGGAGACTATATCCATAAATATTGCACATACGGAACTTTCGATGGTGGAGGAGAAAAAGTGGACATAAAGAAGAGGAATAAACAGTTGAATTCATTCCGATTGGTTGAGGCGTTCTCAAGTTACAGGCGCTCAAATTTGAGAATTGAGAAAAAAGTCGTTATACCCCTCCCCCACATTTTAAAAAATGTGGACAAATGTTTTTGCTGTTTTTGATCGGAATGGCACGCTTGCAATCTCCTCAGAACGTAACAAATTCAATTCAAATGAATTTAACCTCTAAAGAGGCTTTTTTTTAAAATGGTCAAAACATTCTAAAAGCGATTCCAAAAGTGATTAAAAATGGATTTCCGAAGGGGTCTATCTCCGAAAATATTGCACCTACGCACCTTTCGATGGTGGGAGGTGAAAGGGATCATCAAGAAGAGAAAAACAGTTGGATTCACTCCGCTCGGTCGAGGCCTTTTCACGTTACAGGCGGTCAAAGTTGAGAAAAGAAGTTGTACCCCCCCCCCAAATTGGACATTTTCGAAAAAAAAATCGGGCACATTTTTTTGCTGTTTTTGATCGGAATGGCACGCTTGCAATCCACTAAGAACGTAACAAACTCAATTTGAATGAATTTAACCTCTAAATAGGTTTTTTTTTAAATGGTAAAAAAAGCGATTCTAAAAGTGCGTCAAAATCGACCTCCGAAGGGGTCTATCTCCGAAAATATTGCACCTACGGAACTTCCGATAGTGAGAGGTGAAAGAGGACATCAAGAGGAGGTAAAAGCAGTTGGATTCACTCCGATCGGTCGAGACGTTCCCAAGTTACAGGCGCTCAATGAAGTTCTTACTGACTTTCTCAGTCAAAAAGGCCTAGGTCTATTCCACAACGTGGAATTTTCCCTGAAATTTTTTGAAAATTACACTCCTTTTATGGAAAAATGTATGTTTCCATAAAAGTCTATGAGTGAAATAATCGTCAAAAGTTAACAAAAAGTGGGCGTGGCACCTCAAAAAAATTTTGTGTTATTTTTTTCTCCCCCCCCCCCCTTCACAGAAGGCTAGATACGCAACTGGCGCCAAGGACTCAGTTTATTTGTGATTTATTGATATTAATTTAACTCACTCACATCACGTTTTTTGTTTTGATATCTTTAAGTGCCGCCAAACTGTTTGGAGGTAGGAAGAATCATCAAAAAGATGTCTCAGAATTACGACTACAAAACTGAAATTTTCAAAATTTTTCACTCGAATCGAAAGTGTTCAAAAGTACGCTAACCAATACTGTTACAAATACCACTTTTAGGAATACACTACCTTCATTTAGACGGTAATGTACAGTGTTGCCAGTTCGAGCGAAAACGCTCCATTTCGGAGCACTTCATCCTTTATGTGAGCGAGGCGGGAGCTTTGAATCGATGCGAGGATTTTTCGAGGATCATCTGTACTTAGAGTGATGCGAACGAAGGATCAACAATGTCAAATGATGACATTGACGTTTGACGTTCTTTAGTACTAGGTAATGTAAAGTGTACACCAATGACCTAGAAGATACGGACAGAGCAAACCAATTTTTAGGGCAAGTAGTCACGACGTAATTTTATTATCACAGTACATCAACGGATGAATCACGATTTCTAATTATTTGACGAAAGATGGCAGGTCGCTTCTGGCGGATATCGCGGCCATTTTTTAGGTGCCCACTTTGAACTCGATGATAGAGTTACTGCCTGGACAGGGGAGGGAAAGAAAAGTTCGGACTTTGTCGGGAGAACCAAACCAGGACGCTTATTCTATAGGAAAGAGTGAAAGTGAAAGTGAAAATTGCTGGCCAATGGAATTCGTCAACAGAATTTATTGACCAACCAAGGTTGTCAAAATTCTCACTTTGATTTTCACTCTTTCCTATAGAATAAGCGTCCTGATCTTGCCTACGCGGATTAGTATCTTAAACTCCATTTGAGTCATGGGGAAATGAAGAAGCGTTTTGAACTCGATGGAGTTACTTAATACAGTGCTTTTATATTTAATAATGTTATTTATACTTATCAATACTTATCATAGTTTTTTCCACTTATAATTTTTATTCGTTTATTTCTTTTCTTTTCATATTTTTTAGACTTATTAGACTCATTAATTCTATTTTCTTTCTTTTCAACAATCCTAAGTTTTTGCTTCGGAAATTGTTTTAACTTCTGTTTTTTTTTACTCTCCACTCAAAACATTTTAAAGCTCTCACTTGTCTTGCTGATTTTCACAAATTTAATGTAGCCTTTCCACTTATTGAATTTATGTAATGTTTTGTGGTTATTCTTGTTATTAATTCTTTATGAGCCTATATGTGTTTGCTTCTAAAATTGTTTTGTTTTCGTATTCTTTGTTCCCTGTTTGTTGCGATAACTATGTTTTTTTTTAATTTGTTTATATTTTTATTAATAGAAAAGTTTTAGCTGTTATTTTTCGTTTACTTCATTTCTCATTATTTTCTTTCTTCGCTCTCGTTGGGTTCCGCTCATTTAATATGGATTCATTTTGCAACTTTTTATGTTTGTTGCTTTAATTTATTTTTCCGTCATATTTTGTAGTGTCAGAATTATTTTCTCTCAAATCGCCTTTCTTATGGTTTGGCGCAACTAAAAGTTCATAAAACTCCATAAATGACGCTTAAAAATTTTGAAAATTCCACTTGGTTCCGAAAATATTTGCAAAAAAAATTGAAAAAAGTTTTTTTTTCTGGTCTTAATTTAAAGAGATAATTAAGAATAAATGATACCTATAGCCACTTTTAGGTCAACGTGTTAAATTTCTATTTAAAATCCGACTTTTCGTTTTTATGGAACCATTTATAATTCTGAATTCTGATTCGAAATGTTTGCTGAATTGAAATGCAGAATTGCAAGGAAATTCAGAATGGAATATAAAAATCCAAGACTGTATTTAAAAAAAAATAATTTGATGATGGATAAAAACGAAACGTCTGATTTTAAATGTGAAAATATCACAATGAAGAGAGCAAAAAGAGTCAATTATTTTCATTTAACTTTGTTTTAATTCTCCTTACAAACTTCAGTGAGAGGAGGATGAAACATTTACAAGGGGTGTCACGTGTTACAGGGTAAAAGTTCCATAAAAGTTACACATAGACAAAAAAAAATAAAAATATAAAAAAATGTTGACTAATTTTAAGTTTAAAATGGAAAATTTCTGTTTTATTTTTTAGTTTATTTTTCAGACATTACTAGTAACTCTAAATTTTTTAAAAACGATTTCTACGTTTTAAGAAAATTTTTACATTTTTATTGCACATTTCTTTTAGTTAAAAATATCTAACTTTTATCTTCATCATTGAAAGTGGAAAGGATGATGGAACATTTACAAGGGGGGTAAAAGTTCCATAAAAGTCACACACAAAAAAAAATTTGACTAATTTTAACTTTACAGTCCCGGCGGATATCGCCGCCATTTTTTAGGTTAGTTCAGGTTAGTTCAGGGCAAAACTGTAGAACAAGAAATTCTTTTCAGATGGTCCTGATTGGCGTAGACATTCAGGACCATCTTTTGAATAAAACGCTTCAAAGTAAATACTGATAAGATTTGTTAAGAGACTTTTTAATGATACGAACGCTCCCTAGGAGCGTTTTTGGTGAATTAAATGAGCGAATTTAAATTTTCGAGTTGGCAACACTGGTAATGTAGGAATTGCAACCATCAGAAAACCTATTTTTGCAGATTTTCATTAATATTTCGGGTTATAGAAAAGTTGATAAAGGTGAATAGCGCGTGTCAAAAACATTTGTGAAATTGCCAACGTTTCGTCCTTTATTGAAGTCTTCCTCAAGGCTATCGTACGAACTACTGCTACTGTATCCAAAAAAGAAAACATTCAGCAGCAATACGAAATACGAGCAAACGAATAGCATACACAGGACGACCCACTTATGTCCGAACACCCTCTTGTGCCTCCTCTACTTCCCTCCCCTAAAGCTGTTTATTTTTCTTATTTTTCTTTTATTTTTCATTTTATCCTTTGTCAAGTATTGTTGATTTTTTTTTGTTCTTTTAACGATTTAAATTAGACGCTTTATTCATTTCATTCTGTCAAGGTTTTAAACCTAAAATCGAACTTGGGCCCAAAGTTCTTTTTTTTTATTTTTCTTTTAGTCTTCATATTTTTCTAATCGTATCCTTTGATTTTGTTGATTTTTTTTGTTCTTTAATCCATTTAAATTATACTTTTTATTGGGTTTTCATTCCTTTAAGGTTTTTTAACCTGAAATAAAACTTTTCCAATAATTGTAAAATAATTTGATTTATAGTGAGACAATCTTGGTCCTGTCTTTTTAATGATTAATGATTCCAGTTTTTTCAACTTGTTTTTAGCCGATATAGAAGTTCTAGAAAGAGGCAAAAATTGATGTTTATTAAGAGAATTATGGTTCGTAAACCTCTTTTTAGGAGAATAGGAAAACAATAAGTTCTTAAATTCAGTTCTTAGTCAATATACCAAACGTATAGAAATAAGAGCTTGTTGGACATCCTTACATCCATTAACCTTTTTTTTGGCGGATAATCTTTTGGGCCTTTAAAGTTGACTTTTTAGAGATCAAATAAAAAAATGTCGGCAAAAACAGGTTTAAGTGTATTCCAACCAACAAGCTTTTTCCTGCAAACTTTGATACAATTGGCCTTGCTCGCTCAGTTCGATATCAGACAAGACTGACATAATATATTAAGAATTTTTAGTTGCCATTTTTTCAGGACAAAGCACAAGCAAAGTATAGTAACTTTTGCATTTCCGAAAATTTTCGAAAGTAGACGAAATTTTGAAAACGTCGTTAGGATCGGCACAAAACTGGACACCAATTTAATCTAATTTATATCTGTTGAGGTTTACGAGATTCCAATGATGAGCGGCAAATATGACAAACTTTGCCTTTGTCGTGGATTTCAATAAGTGTATTTACACCCGAAATATGAGATAGAAAAAGCATAACAAGAAAAACGACTTATCAAGCGAACAGTCGGTAAGTAGTAAGCCCCAAAACTTGCTTAACTTTTGAAGTTTTGATGTTTTGAGGCTGCGCCTCTGACGATCGATTCTAAGATTTTTATTAGAGCAGTAGCCCAGAGTTATTTAAGAGCATTTATATCAAAGAAAATTGGTGTATTCTCCAGAAACCCCCAAATATTTCTCCAGGAAAACTGTGAGACAGCGTTTTGAGAAAAACCTTTTTCATTGTTTCAGTGCCTTAATCAACTAATGTTTAAATAGTCCCATTCACATTGGCCAAAATTTATGTCTAAGAAAGATAATTAGCATTGAAACCCCTTTCAAAATTAAAAATTTCCAAGATACTATCCACCTAGTAACTATCCACCTAGGTTAGGGAGTTGCAGCAAAATATCGAAAATGTGTCACATAGCCAACACATCATTACCTCTTATCGGAAACTCCGATCCGGATCGGGATTCGGGATGATCACCTATTATTGGTCATCCCGGTAGGGATCCTTCAGATCCAGGATTATCATTTCCGAGAAGTTCCATTGATAAAAAAAAATCGATAATGAGTTGAGTATGAAACTCGAGACTCTTGATTGGTTCTAAAATTTAACATAAAGAAGAAAAGAATTCCTGTAATTCTAAAGCTTATAAAAGTCTCAACTTCCTTTTTAGCCATCCTCAGGCACCACAGTTTAAAAACTTTTCACATTCTTTACACCACTGAAGACATTTTTTGGCAGACAGAAGAAGAAAATAATTATCGGAACTAATCCAATACAATTTACTTAGATGGAACAACTACAATATTCACGTTTAGTTTGATGTTTTCATCAAAAAAAGGACTATTTTTGTGATTTAGCTATTTTTCATAAGTTCATTATTATCACCTTTACGTCTGCGCCTGAGACCTCCAAATCAAAATAAAATCAATTTCTTGGTACTAATTCTTTCTTGCTTTAATTAATCGCGAAGGAAAAGTAGGTTTTCACACGCTTTGGCATTGACAATACCCTTAAACAACAACAAACATCCGATTAAATAGAACATACTTACACCACTTTCTCAAGAATGCACTAGACAGTTTGGCGCACAACTTTTCCCTTCCTTTCATTGTGATTTTTTCAATATGCACTCTCCCACTAAAACTTTTTTTTTAATTTATACACTGAAAATCTTTCTTCGAAGGAGGTTTTACAACATGGTCATCCTAGCGACGGTGTGCTGCAAAAAATGTTTAATTTAGTTACAAGCGATAATTGATGGTAACATAAGGAGTTGAAAGGTGGACTACCTACTGGTTGGTGGTTCGTCTGAGTTAATTTGTTAATAATTATAAAGGCAATTATTATGGTAATTTGTGTGTTAAGCATGTCAGAAATTGGACTCATTAAATAAGACGACAGTGTTTTTTTTAGCATAGTGACGTGAATTAAAAGAAGTACAATGTCTAACTGGTCAAGCTTTTGTTACATTTTGAACGTTGTGCCCGGTTGCTTAGCTAATTACAATTGTTCAAAAAGAATCGTGGAAAAAGTTCATTTTTCTCTCTCAAATAAACTCACAATCCAAGGTCGAAAACAATCAAACCCTAAGTGAGCAGTCTCAAAAAGTGTATATTTAGTTCTTCACAGCTACATGTTTCGCCTAAAAAGGCATCATCAGGCCGCAACCAACACACGTGCTACATTTTTTAAATAAATTAAAATACACGCACAAGATTTTTTTTCAATTGTTTTCGGCCTTGGTCTTCTGAAAGAAGACTTAAGGTGTGACTTTTATTGCTTATCAAACAAAATAATAAAATTATTATTCACGGAAAAAAACCCTAAAGAATTTATTGCACACCTCTATGTTAATGGTGATATTTTGTTAATTGACTGGCAAAAATACCAAGAATTAATATTTCAGTACGAACTCTTAATGAGTCGACTTTTGATTACAAAATAAACAACTATAAAATCGCTTTCCTGGTTGGCTTCTTGGCTCGGTTAAAACCAGTTACGTGACGTCTTAATGGTACCTTCATCTAACCGAAGGCCTTTGTACCAAAGCGAACATAGATATGGGCTAAGAATCGATACCATATTATGTGGCAAGGTTGGCAACTATCTACAATGTAAACTGGATGATGAGAAAATCGGTGGCTCAAATTATGAGCCTCGGGTCAATTTAGAATTTTATAACCACGAGTTAAATTACTAAAAGGGTTACTGTTAACAATTATTTTGTTAACTTGAGTTAATTTGATAAGATGTCTCTCTGTAGCCTTCAAATGTCCATCCAATTGCTTGAAAAAAATAAAATAAGCCAAGACTACAGAAATGTATACTGTGTTTGGGGGAGATATGACGCTTGATGAAGGTTGCAATGCAGAACAGTTTTTCTTTATTATTATTTATATTTTTGTTTCTCTAATAAAAATCGCAAATAACGCTAAATTTATTGTAAATAAAAAAGCTGAGGAAACAAGTTTCGTGATAGTGCGTTTTACTTTATGTGTATATATCTTGAACTTGGTTTCGAAAAGTAACTGGATATAAGTAGTGAAGACTAGAGGAAGAAGAGACTCTCTTTTATTAGACTGTGAAGGCGTTCACGGCCGGTCAAAATACAATCCAAAGTGTTTTCCGGGCTTTGAAGCCGTGATCCAATGAAATTTCTTCCCGACGTTTCGTCTACAGCTGCGGCAGACATTATCAAAAACGATGAGGCAATGAGCGACGTAATCTCTCATGCTTCCTGACTGATTCGAATGTGGTGAGCTCCGTGGTATTTATTCCCCCGCCATCGAGCTGCAGTGGAGGGACTGGAGTGGGGGTAGTGGTGGCGCGGGGTTTAAGAGCACTTGAAGTATGTCGTAGAACTCGCTTCCAGTCTGAATTTAGAAATGTAATTTCCTTCTTCCTGTTGAAATTGTTGACATGTTTAAAGATCCAAATTTCAACCCACCTCGTTGAAAAGGATGTCGTGATCTTCCATAGAGGGTGCTCTGCTGCTGCTGCTACTGAACTCGGTAAATTCCGGGTGCCGATAAGGGATCTCTGTGGTCTTTGGCCGATCTCAAGCTCTGTTGAATTGTAGGAGTGGGTTTAAAAAGAGTTTTAACATTATGCTTTTTCAGTAGTCTGCCGATCCTGTCCGTCACTTTGTGGATGTATGGTAGACTAGTCCACCCGCGTTTTTCTTCATCTTCTCCCGTTGTTCCTTCCTGGCGCTCTACATTCCTTGGATGGACGGCCCTATCGAACTCGTGCTTGTTGCATCCAATCCAACCAAAGGCTCATTCCAGATGCTTTATTTCCCGTTCCAATTCAGCCGGCTCACACATTCTCTGGGCTCTCACAGATAGAGTCTTTATGACTCCCCTTTTCTGTCTGGGATGATGATTTGATACGTTATTGAGTTATCGGTCAGTGTGTGTTGGTTTTCCATAAACGGTGTGCGCAAGCTTCCCACTCGGTCTCCTGATACTAAAACATCCAAAAACGGTAGGCGTCCTTCCTTTTCTATCTCCATAGTGAATTGAATTATTGGGTTGATAGAGTAGATGGTGTAAGAGGAATTTTTGGAGTTCGCCCTCGCCATGGTTCCAAATAACAAAGGTGTTCCACGTATCGGAACCAACACTTTGGCATCTTATTTGCGGATGCCAATGCCTTGGTCTCGAAAATTTCAATAAAATAGTTGGTTTACTCTACCATCAGTTAGTTCGTAGAAATCTTCCTTACATTTAAAATATGTAGTGGTTAAGCAGTGTTGGAACAACTTGGCAATATCTTGTGAAAATTCCTGGTTAAAAAGTTCCATGGCTTCCTTAATCGGTACGTGAAAAGCGAAATAACATCGAAGCTAACGAGAAAAGTCAAAGATTTTGGACAATTTTGGATTTGGACCAAAGACATTGGTTTTTTCCGAAACCAAAAACATTGTTTCGAAAAGTGATCACGTGCCTTGAAGACTATTTTGCATCATACCCACATATCATTTTTAAATTTTAAATATGTTGTATTTTAAATATCCTAAAGCATAAAAAATTGAAATCAATATAGACCTGCCTATGGTGCCATACACAAAAGTGAAAGAACGATATAACTACAAATAAAATGTATACATCATCTCAAAAAATTTTTTAATGGCTTGAAGAGTATAAAACGAACACCATATTCCATCATCCAGCATAATTCCAGCAGTTATCTAAAAGATAACTGCTGATGGAATAGGTATTTCAAAGACTACATAGACACTACAAACCTACAGGAATTGCTTGACTTTCTTGATCGTGACCTTCTTCAAAACATAAGTACTACGTGTTCATTGGAATACGTCATCTAGAAGGATATGAATTTGTAACAGAAAAGGATGACATAATCAAAGTAAATGAACTTTGACTTTCTGTTGTGACAATTCACAGAAAACCAGATGACTTTTTCAAATGAACGACCCAGCCACTTGTTTTCAAACTTCTAAACATTATCTTAAAACCAAGATTACTTAAAAGACATATCAAAAAAACTTCGAAAACTGCAAAGGCTGGGTATCAAAAGAACTCGCATCTTAATTTGAAAAGTGATGGGGTATCTTGAAGGTTACAAGAGGAAGGTGTTTGCTTTCCATTGCACAAAAAGATAAGTATATTCAATGCTACATCAGGAACACTTGTTTTCCCTCAAGAATGTCCAACTTTCGTTCGAAAAGTTTTGAAGACTAATGAGGCAAATGTAGCATTATATTACAGACTAGATTATCTAAAAAACATTTCGGTAGAAATTAAAAAGACTACAGAGGCTAACCAGCAGCAGAACTTTACCACGTTATTTTGAAAAGTATTCAGAGACTACAGAAGGAACTGTAGTATTAGATTAAAGGCTAGATGATCTAAAAAAATATTTTTACAAGGAGTTGCAAAGAGACTACAGAACTGAGCTTGAAGGGAATTTGCACTTTAATTAATGAAGCTTTAAGGAGAAACAGATTTACTTCTCATCCTACAAAAAATAAGTAAATTCAAGGCTACAGAAATATTAATTTTTAACAACCTTGTTTCGAAAAGTGTTTGAAGGCTACAGAAGAACTATGAAACTTTCTGTAGTCTTCGCATTTCCTATCAAAATGTCTTTTAGATAATCTTGTCTTATTACAACGCTACAACTCCTTCTGCAAATTTTTAACTCTTTTTGAAATAAGATGGGTATTCTTGCGGAAAACAAGTGTTATTTGGTAGGTTCCTCCTGTAACCTCCAAGATACCCGATCACTTTTGAAATTAAGGTGCAAGTTCTCTTGGTGATTAGTTCTGTAGTATTCGCAATTCTTATCCAAAGATCTTTTTGATATTACAGTCTTTAATATAATATTACGGTTCCTTCTGTAGCCTTCAAACACTTTTCAAACAAGGCTTCAAAAGACTAATGTTTCTGCAGCTTTAAATATACTTAAGTTGTCGTAAGATGAGAAGTGAGTTCCTGCTATAAGTTTCAAGATATTTTGTGTCTGTTTGTTGAGTCCTTTTTCAAATTAAAAGTTCCCTCCGTTAAAGCCCATTCCTGTTGTTTTTCTTTTCCACTCTTATAAAAAGTTTTTTGGATCATCTAGCCTTTATAATAACTAGTTTCTTCTGTAGTCTTCTGTACAATTGTCAAAATATCGTGGATATTCTTGTTGAGAGCATGTACTTCTCTAGTGTTGAATGCAGGTACTTGCCTTTGAGTGGAATGGGAAGCGAATCTGTTCCTCCCATACCCTTCAAGTTATCCAGTCCCTTTACAAATTAAAGTGCAGGTTTTTTTGATGATTAGTCTTTGTAGTTTTAGCGACTGCTTCAGAAATGTCTTTTAGATAATCTAATCTAGTTTATGTAGTCTTTGAATAGTTTTCGAAAAAGGTGAAAATTTTTGTTTCAGCATCCTTGAATGTACTTACCGTTTTGTGGAATGGAAAACAAATCTGTTCCTTTTGTAACTTTCAAGACATCCAGTCACTTTTCAAGTTATGATGCAAGATCTTTGATGATCAATCTCTGTAGTCTTTTTAATTCCTATTAAAATATCTTATAGATAATCTGGTCTTTAATATAATGCTACATTTCCCGCTTTAGTCTTCAAGCACTTTTCAAAGTAAGTTGAACATTCGTGTTGAAAACCAATACCTCTGTATCATTGTGTGTGACTTATCTTTTTGAAGGAAATGGGAATTAAGTCTGTTTCTCCTATAACCTTCAAGATATCCGATTACTTTTGAAATTAATGTGGAAGTTCTCTTGGTGGTTAGTTGTATAATATTCGCAATATCTTATCCAAACGACCTTTAGATGTTACAATTTTTTATATAATGCTACAGTGCCTCCTGTAGCAACAAAGTAATGTAAAACAACGTTTCAAAAGGCTAGTGTTTCTGTAGCCTTAAAGATACTTAATTTTTTGTATGATGAGAAGTGAGTTCCTGCTATAAGTTTCAAGATATTTTGTGTTGTGTGCGTGTGTGTGTTGAAGGGAATTTGCACTTTAATTTGAAAAAAAGACTCAATATCTTGAAGCTTTGAGGAGGACCAGATTCACTTCTCATCCTACAAAAAATAAGTATATTCAAGGCTACAGAAATACTAATCTTTAACAACCTTGTTTTGCCTGGTTTTGAAGGCTACAGAAGAACTATGAAAGTTTTTGTAGTCTTCGTATTTTCTATCGAAATGTCTTTTAGATAATCTTGTCTTAATATAATGCTACAATCTTCAAACTCTTTTAGAAATAAAATGGATAATTTTGCGGAAAACATGATGTTTTGTGGTAGGTTTCTCCTGTAACCTCCAAGACATCCGATCACTTCTGAAATTAAGCTGCAAGTTCTCTTGGTGATTAGTTATGGTGAAAGTTCGCAATTCTTATCCAAAGGTCCTTTTGATATTACAGTCTTTAATATAATGTTACAGTTCCTTCTGTAGCCTTCAAAAACTTTTCAAACAGAGTTTCAAACGACCAATGTTTCTGCAGCCGAAAATATACTCAATTTTTTGTAGGATGAGAAGTTAATTCCTGCTAAAAGTTTCAAGATATTTTGTGTCTGTTGTGTTGAGTCCTTTTTCGAATTAAATTGAAAGTTTCCTCCCTTAAAGCCAATTCCTGTGGTCTTTCTTTTCCACTTTTATAAAAAGTATTTTGAATCATATAGTATTTATAATAATACTACAGTTTCTTCTGTAATCTTCTGTACACTTGTCAAAATAACTCTGACCTTGAATGTAGATACTTGCCTTTGTTTGGAATGGAAAGCGAATCTGTTCTTCCCATAAACTTAAAGTTTTTGGGATTAGTCTTTGTAGTTTTGGTGATTAGTCTTTGTAGTTTTAGTGACTCCTTTAGAAATGTCTTTAAAAATAAGTCTTTCTGTAGCTTTGAATATACATACTTACCACTTTGTGAAATAGAAAGCAAATCTGTTCCTTTTGTAACTTTCAAGACATCCAGTCACTTTTCAAATTATGATGCAAGTTCTCTGTAGTCTTTTTAATTCCTATTAAAATATCTTGTAGATAATAT